>OX419337.1:23035348-23070348 GCA_948470475.1 Galaxea fascicularis
TACCATCAGACGTACATAAATGCTTGTCATGAATTACTATTCCTTACCCTTAACCCCATGGCCTGAACTTGAAACAAAAACAAAATGTAAATAAATACATCTACCTTTACGTTGCAGGGTCTCCTGAATATCTACACCATCATGACTATACCACTGTCCATCCTTTTTGTCATATTTTACTGGCTCAGGGGAAGGTGTATGAGCATCAATTATCAACAGATCTGAAAGAAAAAAAAGTTACTTAAAAGCCATCCGTTACTTTCAAGACCATTTTCATTAGGTTTAGAGCAGTGTTTAATCTATAAATTTGTCAATGTGGGTCATATGTCCCACATGTTGTTTTAATTTGGGTCATTTTAAAAATGGGTCTGGGTAAAACTATGATACCCAGTAAACTTCTTTCAATCCAACCAGCACCTCCTGTTTCTTTCTTTTTTTTTTCATTGATAGCATTTCTTATTGCATCCAGGAATTTACCCTGCATTGCATCAGCTCTGAAGGCAGCAGCATGATCATGGTCAGCCATGTGTCCTTCAAGCGTAGAAAATTTAAAGTTACTTGTTTCTTTGGTAAATGCATTGCTCTTTTGTGTTTCACAATTATTGTAGGACATCAGGTCTTTTGTTGTCATGCTGGAGCCATGAAAATATCTTATGCAATGCAGGACAGAATTTCCTTACAGTTGTGGTAGTGGTAACTGCTGAAATTGTTGGTTTATGAATTCAACTTGTAGTAATACTATGTCTTATTGAACTCTCTTCCAATCTTTCACCATCCTTCTCCGGCCCATCCTCATCCTTCTAAGGAGATTCAATAGTCCTTCTCTTTTCACTAAAAATGTTAGCTTTTGTTGTCATTTCATGTTAATTTTACAAAGAAGAACAAACGAAACATGAAAAACATAGAATGACTGATAGTCACTCTCAGAATTGCACATTTTCTACTCACATTTTACTTACATTAGGGTAATTTATTACTAAATGCCCACTACTATGGAAGTACACTGCACTTTCATGTGAGGTAACTTGTTTTCTTTTTTTGCATCAATATGACACCATAATATTATTTTATTTTGGGTCATCATATAATTTACCACATCTATGATGCAAAGACGCCACCTAGATTGAACACCTGTCTCAGGTTAAGTGTCCATGGAATGGTGAACAGTCAATCATGTTCCATATTTACATCCACTAACATCTCAATTTTTATAAATAACCAACTGCAGCACACATTGTTAGACAAACAGCATGATGTACAGCCTGTTATCTCTTCAGTCTGTTCCACCAAAGGAGGTGTCTGACCATAGTATGCCTCATGTATAATTATCATTGATAATTATCGCTATCATGCGAAAACCGAATCAAATAATTGTTTTATTATGCATATTCCTGAGCTGCACAGGCGACTCTGCCATAACAATTAAAACTGCTGGTTAGTGTATTAGTTGACGTCACTTCTGCATGCATAAAACTATTGTCTGTAGGTATGACATCAATTCTACATATATAAAAACTATTGTCTGTAGGTATGACATAAGAGAAACAGAGCAAGCAAGAATTAGCTGCGTGCTTATAGCCAATCAAAATTGAGCTGGTGACACTAATGTATAATAATGACAATGATACAGATGTCAATGATAATAATAATGATGGCATATTGGCAATAATTATTGTGATGATAATAATGATGATATGGATAATGACAATGGTCATAATAATAATTATCTCTGTCTATATTGTCTGATTACCAACAGCAATCATTTTTGTAACTTAACCCTTACCTTTATGCCCACCACCCTTCTTTGCAATCTTAAGGTAATCAGAGTCTGTCTCAATACAATCCACTGAAGTATCCAGCATAGATGGTCGTGAAGAAACTGTCATCATTTCTAACAAACAATTACATGTAACTTGTAAAATAATAATCTCAAATGCTACCAATCATACAAAGATGTACACTAATGGCTACCCCTGATCTAATGGGTAAAGTGGTTTGCTTTTCATTCCTCAACAATTCAAGAACAACAGGAGCTCATTCAAAGTGCTCAAACCACCCATTCAAGCAAAAAAAATCTTCATGCACTCAAACTTTGGCCCACGTGAACAGAAGAGCTTAACCTCTTTCAGAAGAAAAGATATATCCAGCCCTTTCAAACAGCAAAGTAAATTTTCTCCTGCTCAAAGTTTTCTCATGCAGCTAAATCTATCAAATCTAACTTTGTTTCATAACAAAATTTCAACTGTTCAAACTGATAAAAAAAGCTCTTCAAAATGATGAAACACCCTGAATAATTTGAGTGGCTTTCAATGGCCACTGGTTAAGGGGAGAAGGGTTGGCGCAGTGGTAAGAACACTCCTCTCCCACCAATGTGGCCCAGGTTCGATTCCCGGACTCGACGTCATATGTGGGTTGAGTTTGTTCTTGGTTCCCTACTCTGTTCCGAGAGGTTTTTCTCTGGGTACTCCGGTTTTCCCCTCTCCCCAAAAACCAACACTTCCAAATTCCAATTCGATCCGGATGCAGGACCTCCCTGAAAACCACTTCGCGGTGAGTGGAGCTTCCTGGGTAAATATCATGATTTATTATTTATTTATTATTAATATGAAAGGCAAGACAGTGTTATTTACCATGCATGTATATGTTGCAGTTAAAAATTAAATTCCAGTAAAAATTTTTTAATCCAGGTTGAAAATCAATTTCCTTTGTCTCCTTAACCCTAATTTTGAATAATTAGGGTTAGGGGCAAAGGAATTTGAGAATCAACCTTGGTGAGAAATTTTTAACTGAATTTAGTTTTTACCTGCAACATAATTTTATACAAGTGCAGTGTTTACAAGATGGAATAACTTTGCATTTTCCACTGATTCTAACAGCCACATTACTCATTTGTCTTGTCTTAGGACTAACCTACTACACCTTAAATAAATTTCAAACAAAGTTGGTTGTGCATTGTGTTACTGTATACACATGCTCAGTCCACAATAGGCCATTTTACAGTTGTTCTATCAGTGACCTGGCCTATGAATGGCAGCGAGGTTGCCGGTGACCTTGTATTGATAGAGACCTCACTGCTTTTATCATGTAAATTATGTTGTTGTAATGCTAACTAGTCTGCATTTACATAAGAAAAGCAGAAAGGTTTGTATCAAAACAAGGTCACCATCAGCCTCGCTTCCATTCATAGGCCAGGTAACTCTGCCACAACTGTAAAATGGTCTATTTTATATGGAAATGTGCCTAACAAACAAACAGCTGATCTAAACATCCTGTACAACCCTCCAAGTTAACTTTTTTCCTTAGTGGCCATTTGGCCACTGAATGTTTATTTTCGGTTGCCAATAAAAAATTTTAGTCGCCAAAATATGCAAATTAATTAGTTAATTAATAATAATTAAGTAATAAATATATATATAAATTAATATTAACTAATTAAAGTGCTATCCCTGAGCCACTTTTAATACATCTTTTACAACTAAATGATAATGGTTTCAAAATGTCAACACGGATGTCCTCAGACACAGACAGTAATACACTGGTAATGGAGACAATAACAATTTCTTCACACAAACATACTAAGGTAAAGCTGGCTGTGAAATCTACGCGCCAAAAAGCGCAAGTATGTGCGAATTTACCACCATTTTTTCCCGCGAGAAAATTTGATCGACAAAAAGAAAATGAAAAAAAAAAACGAAAACCATCACTTCACAAAACACAGAAATATGCAAAACGTAAATGTAGATGGCACAGATTATACCATACAGACTGCAGCTACTAGATGATGGAAAGTGTTGGCCAACGTATATTTAAAATCATCACTGGCGGCATTACTTTCTTGATGAAAAAAGCAAACTTTTATTTTTACTCAAATGTTGAAGGAGTTCTCTGTTTTAGGCCCAGTTCAAACGTCGAACTTTTCATGCCCCGAATCAAATACCTATTTGGGTCGACCCAAATAAATTAAAATTCGACGTTGGTTCAGACGTCGAATTAAATGCGTCGAATTATATGTGACTCTTGATGTTTTTCCGAAAATACATTGAAATAATTGGTGCATTACATTCGGCACATGAGAAGTTCGACGTTTGAATCAATTAAATTCGACGAATTTGATTTGGGTCGACCCAACTATTGAATTCGACTGAGCCGGTCGAATTTAATAGTTGGGTCGACCCAAATCAAATTCGTGGAATTTAATTTATTCAAACGTTGAAATTCTCATGTGCCGAATCAAATGATTTGATTCGGCGCATGAAAGGTTCGCCGTTTGAACCGGGCCTACAAACTTCAGCTGGATTAACAACAGCAGAAGTGTTGATGCTTGAATTTTTTGAGTAATAATACAAACAATTCAAGCGTTAAAAGCATGCGAATTGAATGCGAAATAATAAGCTTGAATATTGTTTTGTATCGATGAAAACTGTGATATTTTACAAGACGTAAAACACATCCAGGTTCTAATTTGTTCTCACAAGTGGATTACAAAGTCGCTTTCCAATGCAGTATTTATCATTAAATTTATGTTAGACTTTCTGCTAGAATATATAATTAGGTGGTCCGGCGGGAAACGGACAACTCGGAGTTTGTCTCTTGCTTTTATCGTCTTGAGAATCCTTCGCTTTCGCATTTTCGCAGTCAACTTGTGGCAAGTCTAAATTTATGTTAATGGCACAATTTAAATACGGCAAATGTTCGCACTATGTCACTTGGCAGTTTTGCTTTGGATGGAAGTGGTTTTGCTTCCGCTGTTACAAGATGTACTTCTCAAAATTAATACACTGTAGATCCAGTCACTGTTGGCCTTTCCAAATTTCCAATTTTTCGCTTTCTCTTCTTTTTTTGATTGTGTGCATTGGCGCACGTTCAAAGGTGAAATTATCATGCCCTAATGTTCACTCAAGTGGAACGAGGTTCGTCGCATACGAAATTAGCATACTGTAAAATCTGAATCGTTGGGTTCTTGGAACAAACGGTTGAAACTTTATTCTATTTGTCTCAGTTTCAGTAGATTAAAATGGCAAATGAAGTTAAATTTAACGCTCACAGCCTTTTTTTTTGACCGGATTTTTATCACGTTGATTTTAGTCGCCAGCTCCAAAATTCTAGTCGCCATGGCGACTAAAATGGTCGCAACTTGGAGGGTTGCTGTAAAAACATTAGTAAATTGCATATTGTTAGTCTGTCTTACAGATGGTGTGAATAATTTGCTTCTATGTTGAAGTTACTGGTAATGATTTGCACTAGAGATTGTTCTGGGTTAGTCAGCCTTTCAAGTTGTTATCTTGATATAGTAGTCCACACTGGACTTAATTAATGACGTAATTAACCGAATAGAATTGTGACACTTACCCTTTCTTTGCTGTGTGTCTTTCACATCCACTCCATTGTGAGCATACCATTGTCCATCTTTCTTGTCATAATTTAGTGGTCCAGAAGTAGGTGTATGAGGTTCTACTGCTAACAAATCTATTGAGACAGAGTTCCATAGACTGATTCATGGAAAATACATAAGAGGATGAAAACTACCTTATCTGCATTATTATCTGTATTAATAATAAGACTGCCATACCTGACCCACACAAACATTTTACACAATGTACATGTATGTGTAATCAACAGACCATGAAAACATTATATATTTATCTTTCCAGGGCTTGAAAAAGCGGCCTGTCAATGGCCATATGGCAGGTCAAATGAACTGCCAAATGGATAAAAAAAATGGCAGGCCAAATTTACTAGACTGGTTTTGTCACATTTTCTTTCCCTCTTACCATGCTCCTTTATCTTCTATTTCTTTCCAGGAATCAATCATCCCCATTAACTCCTGAGGAGGACTGTTTAAGGTGATGTCAACCAATATTTCGGAAGTCGTCATTAAAATTAGTTGTAATGTCAGTAGGTAGATGGTATAAATACCCTAGTCATTGATGTGATTGGTCAACTGTCAGTAAGGCCTTGTTGTCATTGGCTGTGAAGACTAAATAGTGATTGGTGCAATTTGATACGTCTTTGTTAGTCTAATGTCTGTACACTGTACATGTATGGTTAGTAAGATTAGTCAGTCAGTCTGTTGTTAATGTCATCAAAAAGTTGTCTGCAAGGTGCAGGAAGTTGTACACAACAACTCTGTGGTGACTGTAGGCAACAGTTCAATGGTGACTGTTTTAAGTTAGTAGACCAGGTTTATAGTAAGATCCATTGGTACTGATTAATACTAACTGTACACCTGTATGCATTCAACAGAGTCCCAGTCACAGTCTCAGTCCAACAAAGTCCCAGTCGATTCTGTGGTTTGTCTGTTTATAAATAGTTTTTTTTATGGTGCTCAGCAATGCTTTTGTTGATGTCATCGTTTCTTGTGTTCACTTAAGTTCAGTCAATCTTACATTCAAATCTCTGCCAGTCTCACCAACATAAGTGGCCTGCCAGTCACAGCATTCAGTCTCGTAAACTGCTCCTTGTCTGTCCTTTGGTTTGTCTTTGTCCTAAACATTGGTCAGTAGTTGTCATAAAGTGGTGTTGGGTCTGCGAGCAATATGGATGCTGAGGACTGCAAATTTGCAGGTGCATAATAGCTTGCTGTTTTTCAATTTCAATCTGTAATTCAACCCAGCATTTTAAGCTCCTTAGCATTTTTTACATTTTTATTTTTTTCAAGATGCAAAAGATTTATTCCTTTTCAATATACAGAATACAATTTGGGTGACTATTAATGATGGTAATGGTGTAATATGCCCGTGAGAATGATGATATGCTAGTCGCTTGGCAATGGGCGAAAGGACAACTGAAAAGAAATCAGAGTCCCAGGCAGGAATCGAACCTACAACCTCTGTAAAGCCGGTCAGATGCTCTAACCACTGAGCTACAGGAACCCCTGGTGAGCTACAATCGTGGTCAAAAGTTGTTGGGAAAGTTGCGTGCATCACTTCACTTCGCACCTATTTCGATTGTTCGAACTATTAGCTGTACTATTTGGGAAATGACATGCTCTTGTGGCCCCCCTCCCCCATATTCAATGTTGGGGTTTCTTCATGGGGTTCTTGATTCAAGAGAAGTCACCATTTTCTTCCAGGAAAATCCAACATTGATAAGGGGGAGGGGGTTATGTCTAAAGTGATGCTACCTTCCCAACACTTTTGTCCAGGATTGTAGGTTGTTTATCTAGGTTCTTATACAATTTGGGTGCTCAATAAACTAGTTTTAGGAGTCATCTTGACCTTAGTACAAGGGTACATGTATAAATCACAACACAAATTAAAGCCACTGATTCTAGAGCCAATACAAAGCAATACCTGCATGTCCTCCACCTTTCCTTGCCATCTTGAGGTATTCTGTATCATTTTCATTCTGTAAGTTATTCAATTCAACAAACTCATTGTGATTGTATGGTGTAGCTCCAAAGTCTATAACAAAAAAACCCCAAACATTTAAAACATTTACTGCTGACAAGCACTACTGTACTACATATAAACATCTTGGAATTAAACTCAAAATATTACTGAAGAAATAACTCATTCTGACAGGATGAGTTCTATTTGCAAGGTGCATGTGGGTGTTACTTCAGAAAGAATGTCATGCTCTCTCTCCCACATTGTACATACCAAGGTCATATTGTCTCTAGTATCCCTTTCACTCCCGATGGTGCCAAATGGCACTTATAGACTTTACTCTGTCTAACGCCAGACGATTTTACTCGTCAATGGAGAACCCCTTGGGAGTTAAAGGGTTAATAAATAATTCTTAACTTGTTAAGAATTATTTATTAACTCTTAGCAAGTTAAGTTCTGAAAATCTCCATGACACGACATCAGCAGACATCTGCTGTACACTTTTCAACTTATCTGGGACAATGAAAAGAGTTCCATATCAAAATACTAACCTCTCTGGCCATTACTTGTATCTGTACACAAACTGTCACCATCACCATTGGCATATGATGTCAATTCTTCTTCACATATAGACAAGTCTAAGTGCAAAGGAGTTGGCAGCTGGGAGTCCCATGACTCATCCAATGACAAATGATGCCAATCTGGAAATGAAACAATTTTGAGCAATTTTTATAATCAATCAACGCAATCCTAAATTTATGGCATTTAACGCCTGTGTCGCAAATGGAGGTTGGGTGCTCAAGGATCTGGGGACTGGTACCAACCACCCAACCCCCGGTCGGTGGAACACCCCATAAGCCTGCCCTACCCGCAACCCAGCCACGAGCCCCGCCTGACACCCCAGACCCAAAAAACAAGCACCCGTCACACTGAACAATAAGTTCAATGGAAAACAATCCCCGATAGGGAGAGGAGGGAGGGGAAATATTCGAAAGCCCGCGAACGCCAACCCACCGAACGCTGAGCTAAACAAAACCACGAGGACAAGCGAAGGCACACGCATAATGTGCAAAGAGAACCGCTGACCGCTCGAACTGCCAGAGGGCGCCACAGAGAAGCCCAACATGCAAGTAACACACGCACATGCTAAATAACAACGCTGCAGGCAACCCCCCAAAATTACTAATAACACACTAACGCTAACGCCACGCAACGCCACAACAAACAGAGCAACTTGCTCCTAGTCGTTAACTAAGTTAAATTGCATTTAACCCTATTAAGTTAAAGAATTAATATTAATTCTCCCTTTTTGTCTACATACAGCTTTTGGTAAGAATTTATATCACTGATATTTTGCAAGGGGGAGGGGGATTGATTTCCCTGTTCAAAAAGCCAAAGTGATCATAATTTTGTTTTATCATTTTACATCTTGAAATTTGGATCAAAACCAAAATGGTGATAGCTCAAATTAACAAAAGGTAGTACGACTGACCGGAGTCCAGTTCAGTCTGTAATCACAGGTCCCATTTGCTCCATAACAATTATCATCCCAAAACAAAATTAAAGCAAAGGAACAAGAAAAGAATCATGACAGTTTTTACCAGGAGATGTGCAAAAAAAAAATTATTAAGTTCACCTGTCCTTGTGCTGTATGCGTGGTCAAGCCTATTGTCCGATTACTTGGGTATAATGAATAGTGTCCAATTATATGGTTCTATTACGTAATGTTAAAATCATAGCTGGCTATAGTTAATCTTGAAGTTTGGCTCTTTAATCTCCATTAAATTCTTGCAAAACAAGGTGAACCAAACCAATTTAAGACAATTTCTATCCTCCTTAATCTAAAGAAATATAGATGTAAAAACTAGCAATATAATGTAACATTGGTACACAATGCATTGTTGATTAACCAGCTGTGGTGTAGTCTCGTATTCTTGGAGGTCTTGGCGAAGTTTTTGACTGACAAAGATGGGTTGGACTGTGGTTTGGAGCTTTCAATTGCGTCTTAACAAAGGTAACACAATCCTGGTCCTTAAATGGTATGACTTCCCAAGTGATGTCATGACTAGCTATGTTGGTTACACACATCATCATTTTGACATTAAAATCCACCATATTTTCAAATCATACATCAGTAATTAAACTTAACTGCATTGGCAGGGAGGTATTATCCAACTACAGGCCTCAAGCTGCAGTAGGTGAATGACACAAACAGAGGTTTCAACCACAGTAGCTATGAATGTTCCCAATTCATCCCGTGAAGGTAGAATGTTTATTTCTTTTCAAGAAGGTAAAAATCAACTCAAGAAACTGCTTCATTATATGATTTTTTTCTCAGTGACCTTTCTTTCAATATGCTACAGGGTAAACTAATCATAGAAAGGATTTTGAGATGTTTATTAGCAACCACCACTGAGAAATTATCTTAAAATGGCAATTTTAATAATCACTCTTCAGGTCTTGACACAATACCCACATAGATACACATGACTGACTCTAATAATTATACCATTCTATTTTTAGATATCATGTAAAGGATACCCTTGGCATCAAAGACAACTATTTGTACTTCAGCCTCCCAGAGTGCCAGAAGCAAAGATGCATATAGTTATTTTCAAAGTACGCATATAGTTTTTTAGAATGCATATAGTTATACTTTCAAAGTAGATATCTTAAATTATCTTAAATGTGTCTGCTTTAAGTTCCAAAACCACTAAAGTTTACCATGGAGTTGAAAAGATATTAATGATATTATGACAGATAAAGTAGACGTATGTTTAAATGGGGCTTGAAATTTGATCATTCAAAATAAAAGCTACATGCACTGAATGTCATGACTTATCCATGGCAACCATTTTTTTCATAAGAATCCATACAAATACTATGACTCACAAAAACTTGACAACAACAGATGCTGTAAAATAAACTACTTTCATTAAAAAAATGGTTTCACATTTCTTGCATTGATACTCAAGGTGTAAGTAAGTAATTCCTCAAGCATGGCAGTTTGCATTCTTAAAGAGTTTGGAGCCTGTGGTGTCCCTGAACCATGGCCTTACATGCATCACAAAACATGTATACACATTCTTCAATATACACCTATTGTTTCTGTGGTAAGGGATATTAATTTCACTACACGACTCCTGCTGGATGTAACATAACAACTTGTAACTGTGGTGCCAATTTGCCAACACTTCTATTTGCTACTTAAATAGAAATACTACCCACGCAGTGAAATGTATTCAATGTTAAGAATGCATTCATTTTGTAACACATGGGTCATAAAAATTTGAACACCAAATCACTGTATGTTAATTTCCATTAAAGCTTTCTCACTGGGTAAATATTTAAAGCAATATAAAAACTGATGAAATCCTCATGTTGAACACTTAAAACATTTCAACTGGTATCTAGTTATGGTAAATGCGACTTTTGATTAAACTAATGTTTGTGTGGTATATATTTTGATGTTTTGTAAAACACCAATGCTTCCCCATTTAATGTTATGTATGACAAGCATTTATTTTCAGGTTCAGGAAATATATCTCCATAACTCAAAACAAATTTTATTCACAGCTGATAAAAGTAATTTTCATGACAGGTGGGCAACGACCAATAAACATTCTGGGTATTATGAGGTTTGTTATTACAAAACACTGGGGTATTTTAGGTTTGCATTCTTTTCTTTGTCCAAAGTTTGGGTCTGGATACTAGAGGTTTTATACACAGTAAACAAATTAACAACACAAAGCTACGACTTTGCATAATTTAGGATTAGTGAGTCTTGTTTCAGACCAAACAATGAGAGCACATTTCTGAAAGTCAATAGCTAGCAACACGGTATTTAACGTTTGCGAAAATTTGCCTGTTAAGTGTTCCCTTGGGAGTTATAGCGAGCACGAGAAGAGAATTACCATCGGACAGTTAGTGTCTATTGATTCTTAGGAGATAACCAACGATCCATCGCAAATGTTTGGCAAATCTGAACTAAGCCTATCGGAACACCCGGGGCGATTCCGAAATGTAGGGTTGGTTCTTGGCCCACGAATTGCAAATTAACATCAATCATCACGCATTTAAAACCAGAGAAAAACTTCCCAGAAAGAGAAAACAAATACTTAGTTTAGAAAACATAGATAATTTCTTGATGGTCGGGGTAAGGTAAACGTCATTTTGACCCGTTAGCGTTTAACAGCGTAACCTTAAAAGCCCCAAACAAATTAGCGAGAAACACACAAAATGAAATTCCGCTTTGCCAAATGTATTTTGGATTTGTTTTACTAAATGGAATATATAGGCCAGGCCAACCTAGCATTATCAAAGTAATCTAATATTTGATATTTTAAGTTTGATGCTTTGTTTACCATCCCTTCCTAAAATAAACTATCCGCTGTCGTAATATTGAAGGATTATTATGTGTACCCAGTATTACATGGCAGCGAGAACTGAGCCACCGAAACAAATTCCAGCGACATAAATTGGCCTTTGCAAAACAAAGGTTGGAATTTCGATTAACCTCAACGCACAGTACAAATAATATCTTGACACCGTGAAAGCAAAAGGGAGTAGAACTAAGAATGGTCACTTCAACAGGAATTCTATCTTCAATGAAATCTAAACAGATCGGTGAAGTTAGAATAAATTATTCACGTACAAGGAAACCGCTTCCCTCTCGCGTGTTGTCCGTGCCGAGAAAGGTACCGCATCATTTTTTTTGTGGCAGAACGCTTCGTTGAATGGAACAAGTGTATTTAAAAATTACAAATAACAAATGCCAACTATATAGAAGAATCGAGGAACTCACTCAAAATACGACTGAAAATGCGCTGGGAATTACACTAGATATCATAAACACTAATGTCAGCTCAAGGGACTCATTCTTGATGCACGCTTTCGAATCCCTCGAACACCCTGTAGTTACGCTATTCGAACACACACAAAATTGAGATCACTCACCGTCTGAAGATTGGTTTTGGGGAGTAAGAACCTCCATATCCCGAGCTACAAGAACGTCAGACCTGAACTTCCCAACGCAGTTTCCTGCAGCGAAAGAAATATATTCCGTTTCCTAGTCTTGCAACACGCGCTGATATCAGTGACAACCGCGCGAGGACTGAACAAGGCACGCACTGAGAAAGAACTGTCTGGGGATGAGTGGGGATTGACAGGCAGCTGATCACCTACTTAATTTTTCTTATGCAATCTCGTCACAAAAAGCTTAAAAGACGCGATTTCAACATTTCTTTACGAAATAAATGAAGATGTGGTTGAATTTCCTGCGCCAAAGAGTTTGTTTACGTACAGTCTCTACTGGAAGGGTATTATTTGGTCTTTGTTTACCAATGCCAATTTCACCAGTGACAACCTTGGCGCGGAATTTGATCAAACAATTGCCATTTGATGATTAAATAATTTGTTTGCTTGGCCTGTGACTGTCTTTGACGTTAAGTTACTTGGCTATTGTTCAAAATAAAACAGATCAAACATAAATCCAAGCCATATGACTTCTTCTTCGTCTTCAGACGAGACACTGGCACATGTGACCAGTAGCAAAGATGAAGCAATATCCATTTGCGGTGAAAACCGCCACGGAAAAACATAAATTTCAATGTGTCATTACTCAGGAAAATGTCGCCATAATAAGACTCCCACGTCGTTAATAAACCCTTTGTCACTCTGGTTATTAATGTTTTTCAAGTATTGTACCAGGGTGATAAAACTGTGTCTCCCCAAAACGCCTTACCTCCAGTGTCTTCAATTCCAATACAAAAATAAATTTCGAAAAGTTCTTTTGCTTTCTTTTTCTAATCTGAATTCGCTTGATACTTGTTTAGACATGTACTTGTTTATAATAATTCATGCAGGAAAAATTTATGTTTCAAAAACACATGATGTCCCCAACAGTCCAACTCATCACCTTGCTTTATGTGTTGCGATCAATATCGTGATATTCAATTGATAGGGAATTGACGATGGTTTCAATGAAAACTTCAGAATAATTTTTGTTGCACCGCAGCCTTGAAATTATAAGCTATAAAACTTAGGTTGAGTCAAATTTTGCGGTCTCTCGTAATTCGGTGTTGATGCAACAACTAGAGTGCTATAGACAAAGTTCTTTTGAAGCGTTGACAAAATTGGGAAGATATAAACTTCAGAAAATTTCCACAAAACACAGAGCCTTCGATAGCAAAAAAGTGGTATTTCTATCAAGGGACATGGGAAGAAACCGTACTGCTACTATAAATCTGCATGGCGATAAACCTGTCTGGCTCTCGATAAAGAAGAAACAGAGCGAAACATGCCGGGCGATTATGATTTGGTTTCGCTCGACTAAACCAAGACAAACAGTCAACCAGCAACGAAACGTTTAGCAGCAGTCATGGTTCACTTGTTATGTCGAATGATTTTGAGTGTGTAAGTTTATATTGAACCTGTAAGGTCCTCTGAACCGTAACAAACTGATCACCTTGAACCCTACAAAATTAAAGATGGACGAGACCAGTCCGCGGAAGCGAAAAAATAAATACACAAATTGACAGTAGATGACGAGATCAGATCGTTATTCGTCAGCTTCCCTGAGTTGCCTTTATGTTAGTTAACGAAGAACTAAAATTAACAAGCTATTATTAGGATATGACGCTGCTGTCATACTCTTGAACCTGTGGGCGGGGTCAATTGGTACAGCCGGCAACCACGTATGTCCACTAATCTACATATTTTATTACAAGACACTGACGCAGCCAAGGCCTCCTTTACATGTGAATAAATGTTTCAAGTGGTGGACCTTGCTTGAAAAGAAAACGACAAAAAGAATAATTACCTTGTTTCCTCGGCTCTTCTTGGTAGCCACAAGACCCTATTACGAGAGGCGAGGAATCAAAGCGGAACCGCGGCAAGTTGTCGGAGCGTGAGAAAGGTCGGTTTCGCCGTTCAGAAAGTTTGACTTTAGACGGTTGTCGAGATTGTTTAGGACTACTGTGAATAGCCCAATCAAGTCAGAAAGCGCAGCTAGTAATAAATGGAGAATGAAACTAAGTGTCAATATCTGACAGTCACCCCATAACCAAGATGTGTTAACAACAAAACCGGACATACGGCACAATACAACTCGGGCTAATGACCATAACAATGGAACATTTGAGGCAGTCTGGTGTGATATTGATTTTTAACAAACTGAGGCAAGATATTAACACCGAAATGATCTTTTCGGTTTCGAGGTATGAAAGGTGTGAGATTATCTGTACGTGAAGATATTTACGCCACCACGATCCTTGTCGTCACTTTTGTCAAAATAATTGAATAGGCGTATACCGTTTAGAAACCGAAGCAGCTGGCGGGTAATTACGGTGCCAGCTGGCACAAGACGTGATTGGCTAATCCTTATTAGTTGGGAGGTCATTTGTCGAGATCATTCTTCCCTTTTTACACGGTGTTTTCAAATTCTCAAAAGGACATCAAAGGGATTTTTTTGATATGCCAGTATCCACTCTTGAATTTGTTTCAAGTTTGAATTTTAATCGGAAATTATTTACTCATCATTTTACAGTGAAATACTGTTAGAGGTAAAACAAAATGAAAACATGCTTTCAAATTCAAAATCCAATTACCGGCTGTACCAGCAAGATTAAGGATTCTCCCTTATTTCTCATCGTAAACTCTTGTAAACTGAAATATTAGCGGTGACATAACTATGGAATTGGCAGTGTCACCTTTCTAATTGAAGTGATGTGGTAGTAAGTAACTTCTGTCACCAGTGTTTTAATAAAGTGGCGAAAAATCAAGTTTATAACAGGATGCAATTTAAAATTCAATGCCAAAAGTTATTGCTTAAAAGGATTTACCTTGTTAGGCAGGTGGTCTGCTGAGAAGTTACGATTATTCATTGCCAAATTTTTAAGTTTGGATTTGAATTAAATTTGGCCAAGACTGGTATTGAAAGTTACTTTTGAAAGTTGACATAAAAAGAAACTAACGCTTAAAATTCATCCAAGGGGGTCTGCAAGCTGTTGTGTACACACACGTGCTACGTGGACACATGCGACAATACGTACTTCGCTTTGGCACAGATTGATGCTTTGATTTGCATACATTATTGAACGCTCTTTAAAGAAGGCCAAAACAGTAAATTATAATTGTCTCAAAAATATGTTAAATAGATGCATGTCATGTAGTCCAATTTTTCCATTTGAAGCGCGCATGCGCAGCACATCCAGACTAAACTAACTGACAGTGCGGTGCACAGTCATCATCATCATACTTTATTTAGTAATGCAAATTGAGGAGTTGGCAAGACATAAATCCTAATGTGGACCCGCCCGCTAGAGTTACAATCTAAGTATAATCAGTAAAAGATTATAGTAACACATACAAGTCACAGAATTAGACGATACATACATTATATAATAAATTAAATACGTAGACTAACATTCCAGGAGATGAAATTAATTAATAATAAATTGATAAATATAAATTCTTAAGCTAGAATGAATATAATCCTGATTTTTAAGATACGATATGCAGGAGTCCTTAGCCCTTCATAACCACATATTCAAAGCTGAATGCTCATTTGCCTCCTACATTCTTTGTTTGAACTTTGTTTGATAATCACGTCTTAAAGGTTGTGTATCTAACTTGATAAAGCGGCCGCCCCCATATAACGAGGCAAGCATGGAATTGCAAAGTATCTGTTGGAAATTGGTGTATTTCCCACCACTTCATTGTTGGAGTTAGACGTTTTATCCGTCGCATTAGTGACGCGTCGAGTTAAATGCTACACCACTAGCCATTGGGCTCCTTGTAATAGAGGAGGTTTTGTCGATAGTATTAATGAACAGAAATTAAACCGGTTATGAGTTAAGTTGATCCCAAAAAAGAAATGAAAAAAATCTAATACAAGCTCGGTAGTCGCAATAGTGGCCTTGAGAGGCGATCAATGCTTGGCTACCAAATTACACCATTTGGCTGGTATAATTTAGCTTCCACTAGCCCATGGACTAGTCTGATAAATAGTTAAGGTCAAGCACTGATTTAACATCCTAAGTTGCTGAGGAAACACTGACAATACCTTTCGGTACCATAAGGGACCACCGTGGGAGCAGCATTAAATCAGAACAAGAGAAGGGATTGAATACATCAATAACAAACAGCTACAGTGCTGGTTATAGTACTAACCAATCAGTCGACACCATTGCGCGCAGTACTAGTATGTAATTAGGCTCAAAAAGAGTTTCTCTCTGTTGGTCTTTATTAACAAGCAAACATTTTGCTCATAGCGTCACTTACAATTCGGATTTTTTTTTTAAATAAGTTGTAAATAACCAATCTCCCTGTACACACGTCATCACTGAGTCTGCTAAATAACTGCTCTTTCAACCTCGTTCCCAGGGTCTCTCCTCTTCCCTTCCCCTGGAGCGAGAGAGAAGACGAGAGACCCTGGGAACGAGGTTGATGCTCTTTGTTGTAAGGATAAACTACACGTTTATCGTTCGCGGAAAGATGGTTAAGATTAGGAGCCGGTAGCAGGCGGATTTCCGCCGCCAGACTGTCAGACCGCTTTGTGTCGGCTACTTTGGCCCCAAAATGTACGAAATAACATCTGTGAGGTGGTAAATTTGAAGATTTTTTATGATCTGTAGCCACGGACTTCAACCAATTAATCCATCTGCTTAAAATCCGGCCAGTGACAACCCTGCATTTCAAAAGCAGTTTTTACAGAGGGCTATCTGCCCTTGTCGGTAAGGTCTGCAAGGGCAGACTCTTTTATAGTTAAAATGCTGGCTAGCGCAGCTGAACAACAAAGTGTTTTGCTGTAACACACATCTTGAAGTGCCTTCCTCAATGGCAGGAGCCACAATACTCTCCTCAGATACAGCTTCTGCACAGTTGGGAATTTTACTGCAAGTGTACAAAATCCAGAACTTAATATGCGCAAATCTGAGCTCATTCATTTGCTCAACAAATCGTTTTCGTAGTTTTAGTTATCTCAAGTCCGCGCCCGGCCCTGGTTAGTAGCCTTTTTACAGGTATTATATGATAATTTTACTATTTTTTAAAAATCTAATCCCGTATAGATTTTCAAATTTATATAACAACACGCACTGAAACTCTTTCAAAGCGTGGAAAAGCTTCAAAACTGTGTGAGGTTTTATTTTTTAAGCCAACTCATTTCGTCCATTTACATTCATTCACCCAGCTGCTCAGTCAGTCATCTGAATACCATTGTATCGAGTTCCGAAGGGGAATTGTGTGGTATTGATGTACGCTAACACACAATGCAACATAACAATGGCTGACCCATCGATAGGTGTCGTTGCTGCAAAATGCTACTAGTTATCTTACTAACACCCCAAGAAACTCAGGATGGAAACTAACAATTACAAACGAAAACAGTACCTGGAATTTAATACATGAAAATACGCCGGTTCACATGTCAAACCTACGAATGAAACAAATTATTACACTGACATCACTGAAATTATGATTTGGTGCTCTTCTCGGGCTTCCCCCTTCCCTCCCCCCCCCCCCCCCGTTTCCCCCTAGCAATGCTGAAACGTTTCAAGTGAGAGCGTCGAAAATCAACATTTCAGAGGCCAAAGGGGGGAAGCGAGAACTGTTCCAAGACTTACGACCTGCATTGTCGCTAACCAGGCGCTTGGAAATTTCTTAATTTTGCCAAATAAAACACGGCGAAATGGACAGATTCTATGGTTTCCGATTAACATATTTCCCGACCAGTGTCCCAAAACGTCATTGGAGCATAAATTTACCTTCTTTAAAACACGCTTCTGTACATGACGATCCTGGAAGCGCCATGCTGATCTTCAACTCTCGAGTTTGAACTGGCCAGTGGTAAGACTTGTCACAGAAGTTCTATAACAGAGAAAAAAAAAATTTGTTGGAAACTAACAAAACGTTACAAAAGGAATACGAAAAAAATCAAAATAAAACGCTTATTGAGAAAATACCGCAAGCATGTACCCCTCCCTACATAAGAACCCCTGATTCTCGCCAACAGGCAGTACGGTTCATATGTTGGATGTCTGTTGAGAAATCAGGCAGAAAAGCTTCCTAAACAAGTTCTTAATTACGGGACAGGACAAATTAATTCTGTATATTGTGTATCGCCTAAAAATTAGTTGTAATTAATGAATTATTGACCCTAATAATATCTTAGAAGACAGCGACCACCGTCTTCATCAATTACTGCCTGCTCTGAACAGGCCACGGTATACTCTCAGACATGCCAGGGCCAGGAACAGTGTTATTAACTTCCATTGCCTCCGGGTTAACCCTTTAAGACAGTCATCAGATTTTTAATTAGATCTCATGCCTTTCATGTATGTATGTATGTGTTTTTATAGTTAACTTTGTTTTTTATCACTTAATATGTATATACATAATTCAGCCTCCAGCTGCGATGTATATATTAATCAAGTATCTATCTATCTATCTATCTATCTATCTATCTATCTATCTATCTATCTATCTATCTATCTATCTATCTATCTATCTATCTAATAGGTCTAATAATCACACCGGACATCAAAATACCAAGTGTATACTAATAATTGTTTATAATTTAAATTAATTATATGATATACGCCGTTCATTTGATTTCATTTTCATTAATTATCAATCTGGGTGCGGAGCACTGTTTTCTGATCTTTTGTAATTTTTCGTCAAAAAGAACTTTTTTGTATTTCCAGGCTGAAGTGATTCTGATATATTTAGAGCTTATTGACCAAATTTCAGCCTGGGTGCTCTTAACCGGAGTTTGTTATATGTGGGTCGGTGTAAATTGAGAAGAGGGAGAAAACGGGAGGATGCACGCGCAAAGAACACGAGGAAAACGAGGAACGACAAGAAGGGGAGGAGATAACGATGCCCACACAAAGAACGTGGGGAGAAGCCCACACGAAGCAAGGCACTCCCTCGTTTCGCGCGCCTCTCTTACAATTATGCTGTGTATGAAAATTCCCTTACCTGATTTTCGATATAAGCATTCAGTCTCTCTAGCATTCCTTCACAACTGAATTCGAATGGAACAAACGGCTTGGCCTAAAAACATGAAAAAATTATAATTTACTATAATTAACGATCGAATAGGGGCAACCAATAAGGACCGGCTCACCTGCGTCTGTAAAACGTCTTTCAATGTTCTTGTTACTTCAGTCTTATTCCAAATATCGACTGTATAAACTAAAGGTTTTCCAACAAATGCCTCCAAATAAGGATGCTGTGAGCTTAACTGAAAAAACGAAAAAAAAAAAAAAAAGAACAGACAACTTTCAAATAAAATTCGCGAAACATCAAGACGAAAATGTGTTGGTGGGCAGGGATCCCTTGATAACCTAACCCTTCTGCACATTTAGGCCCGTAGCACTGCAGATTACGCCTCTTATCTTGGTCAAACAACATGCCCTGTGAATTTTATTTCCGAATTGAAATCCGTTAACACAGTTAAGGATCGATTTATAGTTTCAAATGTATTGACTACATTTTACAGCTACACAAGATATTCGGCCGCGGCATCACTCCTCTGAGAACTACACGCTCAGTTTCTCTTTTCATTTCGAAAATCCTGTGCTCGACTCGTGAGCAGGTCAACCAGTTATCCTATGATTTCCTTATAAAGGAACAGTTTGTAGCCACGAGGATAGACGATTGAAAGAAATGCAAAATATCGCTGTAATTGTTGGAGCGTGTACACGAGTATCATTAGCCATTCACAGAATAAAGACAACGGGAAACTTCCTCCGTAACGTATAACTTTCGTACACAACATGTATTTCAAAGAAATGACAGTAAAGCAAATGTAAACGACATGTACTGAAAATGACAGCAGCTACTATTTCCGGCAAATCATATACTTATTACTGATTAAGTGTTTCTATATCATCGTAAATGGTTTGAACCCAGGAGTCATGTCAAAATTAACAAAATTAAGTGAAGTACGAGCGTCCGGATGAGTGCAGTCCTGAGAAGGACTGTTTGTGGTGACATTGACTGACGTTTCGACAACCTGAGCGGAAGTCATCATCAGAGTCAAGTGATTTTTGTAACGTCAGTAGATGGTATAAATACTCTGGTCGTTGATGTGATTGGTCAACGAAGTCGTGATGTTATTGGTCGACTGTCAGTTAAGCCTAGTTGTCATTGGCTATGAAGACTGTACACAGTGATTGGTGCGTTTCGATCCGTCTTTTGTTAGTCTGTTAGTCTCCCTCGCGACTTCCGCTCTGGTTGTCGAAACGTCAGTCAATAGGGAGTTTTAGCAACGACGACGGCGACGGCAACGAAAACGTCATTTCAAAATATAACTTCTCGTTTATGTGACGCTTTCGCAATTATTGAAATTTGTTTAACTTGGAAAATGCTGACGAACTGTCCAGGAACTAAATTACTATGAACGGTGTTAAAGCAAGGAAAAAGAAATAAAACTTTGGCGTCATGCGTTCACGTTGTCAAGAAAACATAAAACTTGGTCATTTCACGTTGTTGTTTTGCAGAGGACGGCAAAGAAATGTACAAAACTGTAAAACGCACGTGCAAAGCGATTGTTTTTGCTCATTAAGCCTATTGTTTTGTGGCGTTCTCGTTGCCGTTGCCGTCCTAGTTGCTAAAACTCCCTAAAGTCACCACAAACAGTCCTTCTCAGGACTACACTCATCCGGACGATCGTACTTCACTTAATTTTGTTTCTATATCCCCCGTATTTCTAAATTTCTTCAAGCACTTACGGTTCTGGATGATGACACTTCCTTCAGAGCTTTGCTGTTCAGTCGGTTTTTAGGATAAGAAAACTACAAGGAAAATTATTACGTCAGTCAAAACAGAACGGCGGCGAAAAATTAGTGCATAAAAAGGTGAGGAAAATGAGTAACGCAAGAAGACACCATGTGCGTCACTTACTACAGCTCGTAAAGTACCCGACAAGAAAAAACTCACCAAAAAAAAGCACTATAACTCACCTTAGGATTAATGAAGATGCATCCTTGTGCTACAGCCTCTAAGGCTAACGCTTCCTCGAATGGAGATCCAAGACCTGTAAATAACTTAAAAATGACTGTTCTTAGGTCAGCCCTGAATCGCTACAAGGACGGATACTCAACGGGGTTTGAACGGGTTCAAACTCCGTTGAAGTCCTGATTTTTTTTTTCAAGCTTCTTTACGCAATTGCATATAATTGCGTTCACAACTGCGAGGACCAGTCTTCATTTGATTTCATTTTCGCAGTTCATATGATTCATTTCATATACGTCACTCACAAGGAGGATACTATCACCAAACAAAATAAGGACATCTTACGCAGCAAGCGTTTCCGTCGGGTTTGCTAGGTTCTTCAAAGAATTAGCGAAACAACGAAGAAGACTCAACGCTTGCTACGTAGGCGTTTCCTAAGGCTCCAATTTCAACCACCACCTCAGGTCAGTGATCTCTCAGCTCTCTAAAACGTATTGCCGATCGGTAAATATGACAATTGGTTAAGAGCACTCGTCGAAATGTGTTTGCTAAAACAACAAAAGCCAGCTTTACCTTAGATTTCCTCAACAATTCCTTTATAACAGTAAGGTTAATATTTCCATGGTTGACGATAAAAGGCAAGTCCTTCTGTAATCCTTCCGCAGGCTAAATAAATATTGCAAATAGGATGAAAATGGAGACACCAACAACCAACAATTTCTTACAAATTGGTGGTTATGTTCTCTGAACACCACGCTGTTGAAGTTTCTACCACAGAGCGAATCGAAGGCAAGGTAAACTCCCGCGTCACTGGTGGGTAAAATGAAATAGGCCATTTCCGAATTACCTCTGGCCTCTTTTTCGAAGCGAGTCTTGGTTCTCATCCTTTTAATATGCAAATCAATTGTCATGCACATGAAAATGAGTTTAATTTGCGTGTAAATGAAAATTGATTTGAATATGAAAGAATGAGCACCAAGACTCGCTTCTAAAAAGAGGCCTAAGATAATTCGGAAATGGCCTATTAAAGCAACTATATTGTTCCAAAATAGAAAGCAATACATTCCCGATTGTGTGAAAAGAAGGGGAAGGACGTTTGGGCATGGTAATGACACAACGTCATGTAATTCCACGCTTATAAGTGCAGATTAATAGACAATATTTTTCAGGGTAACTACCTACCACTGCTGTGTGTATTCTCATGTGTTTGTAAATTGCTTTTAAGTAAAGTTTGTGTGCCTAGAAAACAAAGCGATCAGTGTAAATACACAAATAATAAGTTAAGAATCAGTTGCATAAAGTGAGGTAAAGTATACTGGCATTTGGAGCATCCGATTTCCGGAGTACAGTGACCCGGCGCAACGCTGGTATTTTCGGGGTGCAGGCTCGTCCATCCTACTTCCAGCAGTCCCTTAAGCGGCCTTCACAAGACAAAAGTTTGGTATTATCAACAGAGTTGATAATGTAAATTGACCACCGTACAGGGATTCTACTAGAAAAGCTGACGTTTCGAGCGTTAGCCCTTCGTCAGAGCGAATTGGATTGGCTGTGACGAAGGGCTAACGCTCGAAACGTCAGCCTTAAGAATCCCTGTACGGTGGTCAATTTACATTATCAACTCTGTTGGTAATACCAAATTTTTGTGTATTACTTCCCCACCGACGCAGCACCACAGTTTCTTTAGAAACTACCCCCATTATTCACACGATGAATGTTGGCCAACTCGTATTGGCAAACTCAAGTTGGTGGTTGTGGACGACGTAACAATACGTTGGCAAACTGTTGACGGCAAATAGAACTTGGGTCTTTTTGTACGTGTTGGCAAACTTCGACGTGTGAACGTGTGATGTTCGCTTTCAACCAATCAAAATTAGCGCTCTCTTCTCGTGATTTGCAAGACACTTCACTAAATGGCGAACAAAATAGTGCTACCGTCCGACCGTGAAAGGACCGGGATTTTTTAATTTATTCATTTTATTTCCAAACGCTCGTTAAAGCAAATTCATCCATTCGCAAAAAATGTTTAGACTAGTGCCATTGTATCCCTCGCGCGAAGCTCTTGCACGAGCGTATTGTACGTACCAAGGTAGGGATTTTACCGTTTATTCAATTTCTTTCTATTTTCCATCGTTTTCTGTTTTTTCTCCGGCAGAAAATATGAAACAGTAACATGACGCCACAACTCTCAGTGTGTGTCATTGCACTACGGACTAGGCCTATGTTGTTACGAAGTGTGTTTCACGTGCGAACGCACGAGTTGGCGAACTCTTTGGCGTTCGCCTATACGAGTTGGCCAATAATTGGTGGTCGTGTGAAGGCCGCTTTAAGCTTACCAATCCCTGCTTGTTCATCTGGGTTGGATTCCTTCCCCGAGCCCTCAATATGATCCCAGTAACCATGGAAGACTGCTCGATCAATGAGGTAAATATTGGCCACTGTTCATACGGGAAAAAAATTCAGACCCTCTGCCAAGATAAAAAGTGTAAGTCGGTTCTTCTTCCTCTGTGCAGTGCTCATTTGTATGATTATCTTTATTGTGGCTAAGCCGTAAAGGCGGCCTATGTCACAATAAAGGTAATCCAGCCTCAGTACACATAGTTCTCTACAATCCAGATTGTTCGTAATCAAGTTTAGTTGACCTACTTTAAATTCTCTCGCCGTGTCTCCGTGAACAAAAGCCATAAACTTTTTTCCTCGTATTGTCTCATTTCGTTGACTTTTCACAGCGAATCCAAGGAAAGAGTTGTCCATTGACAACGCTTTTGAAAAAGAAAAAAAGGAAACTGATATAAACTCAAATGCTGAACCTTGAATGACGTATTGTTAAAAGAAAACATGATAAATGATCGTTAACTAAAAATAAATAAAAGTCACTCACCAAAGAACACAATCTGACTTAAAACCACATTATGCCATACTACGCAGGTCGTTTTCGATAGATACACCACTAGATACTAAACTAAGTAGTCAGGGGAAATATTCCGTCATAAAGTTTACGTAAACAAGTGACAATAAGCCAATCACCACCCAGAGGCAAGAAAGTACGTTACCGATAAGTGGTCACTTACGATATTTGGTAAGAAACTGTTTTAGGTTTAGGTTCCAATTCGGCCCTCGCTGAGACCGTTCGCCCGGCATTAGTGGCTCTGAGTAGTCTCCATAATTGAACTCTGCGTCCATGCCAAATGGAGTCAGAACACGGAGACGACAACTAGAAATATATCATCAAGTAATGAAGCCTGTTAGTTCAACGGTTTCTGAGCATGTACCTAAACAGTTGCTTTAAATGCTACTAGCCTGAGGGCAAGCCGGCTCTCTAGCGGCAAGTCTCAATCTTCTCGCGGTAGCGCGGCTTGCTTGATTCGCCGCTTCCACCCGAAACAAACGAAGCGTGAGACTCCAATGGAGAGCTTGCTCACAGGCTAAAATCTCCGGCACAATCACGAGGTAGTTTACTATTGATATCAATCCTAGTTACTCTAATAAAACAGACACGATTCAAGTCACTGTATGACTCTGCTGGTTGCCGGTCCATAAACCTCTTGCATTTTATTCTCTGAAAAGTGGACTGAGCAATCCGTTTACTCGTGAATACTATCAAAAAGGGTCTGGCTCATAAACCGCTGGGTATACATATAAACGCAAGGCATGATTTTCATGATGCACAAGTACAACCTTGAGTACAGCAATGGAATTGAGCCTAAGTACTAGCTGACGCGGACAGTAGATGGGTGTGAGGACGTTTGTTAATCCTGTAGCGTTGTCTATGTCTATTCTGAAGCAAAAGTTACATCCAAGTATGTTAAGAGAGGCAAGGGCTCCGTCGCTACTCAAATTTTCGAACAAGTTTCGGACTTAAAAAGAAATATTCCAATCCATTTCCCCCTGATTTTTTCCCTCGCATTTATTGATCTGCAAAAGCCTTAGAGACTTTTTCCACTTGAAAATTATGCAAAACTACCATAACTGTTTCCATGTTTACCTGTACTTAGCCCAGACAAGTGATCGTGCTGCTGGGTCTGCTGCCAATGTCACCAGCTGTTGAAGACCTTGTACATCAATATATATCATATCAAATCCAGAATCTCCCTTATCACAGCCTCGGTGAGTGGACTGGCTTCCTTCAGACAGTAAACTGCAGATACAGGTGAAAATTTCGGACCGTCTTAATATTTAAATAGAAGAGACTATGTAGGGTTACAACAAAAGTTACGTTGTTTCACCTGAGTCAATCAAACCAGATCGCAGTCGCTACCCTGTGACATTGATCACTATGGGCCCTTTACTTGTGACACATTAGCCCCACCCCTCCGAATGCGTGGTTTGTTGCCTGCAACGATTATGAGCGGAAAGTGCACGTTGCCATAGGTGAATGGATTTTAACTTCAAGCGGTTCAGTTAAATCGACCAGTCAAAAAAAAAAAAAATGAGAAACAAACATTCTGAAGAAAACTCTTACTGAGTTACTACGGAGAACGAGGATATCTTTCCAGAGTGGGAGAGGAAGTATATTAACTTACCTCAGCAGTTCAACTCGATCAGTTTTCACAGTGATGTCATGCCCCAGGATTGTAAGCGAGGCAAGCAAATCACTCCACTGTAACAAATCATCTGATTGCTTAGTTCCGTTCGCAGGAACGTCCATCAACACGCCCATAAATACCAAGATCTGAAACAGAAGCTGAAAATTAACGCCTATGCTCGTAATGTCACGAAGAAGAGTAACAACTTAAGAACAGCGATAACTTAAATAGACCGCAGGAAGAGATAAAGCAGTGAAATATTTTCCCTGCAGACACAGCCCTTGATCACTGCCAACACAAAATAAGATCGAATATTTACCCTGGATAGACCAACCGCGCCAGCAGAGATTGAGGCAATAAGCTACAAGTCGTCGAGGAGGAGGAGGTGGATGGATAAAAAATGGATCTCATCATAACCCAGGGTTCGTACATTTTTTCAGAAACAAAATGCAAGGACTTTTCCCAGCCATGGCTAAGAAAGTTTTATTGCAGGACCCGTAACGCATGTGAAGTATTTTCCAATAGTTGGATTTTACCGTCTAACTGCTGGATGCCTTTCAAAAAACTTTCTAACTTGAGTTTACAAAATTCCAGGGTTTTCCAGTACTTCCTACCATTCTCAAGGACTTTCCAGTCCTGGAAAATACTAGACTAAAGTTCAAGTGTATTTTACAGGATTTCCAGGACCCGTACGAACCCTGCAACCACATGCTTTCACGCGAGAAGAGGCCAAGTTTCTCTCAGTAATTTTTTTCACATTTCTGTGCTTGTTTCCCCGATATGTTAACGGTGAAAATAGTATGATTCTCAGCAGTTCACTTCAACAGAGTGACTCAACTGACCAGATGGAACACTTCCTTTTACGAAGAGGCTACGCAGACAACAAACCAAGTGACATCTTACAGCAACTGTGTACATGAGCTTTAACAGAGCAATAAATTGAAAACCATGGAGTAACGTCCCCCTTAAAACTGAAAAGAGTATGTTACGACCATTAAAATTAAAAAATCCCCATATCAGATTGACAGGATACCTTCTTTTTGGTGCGCATGTTAATATTATCTTTCTTAGTCTCTAAGAAATAGAGGCCATCTTGCCAATAATGCCACATGCTTGATATCCTTGATCCGATCGGTTGGGATCCAGGTATTGAATTCAACTTGGATAAGAGGTCACTGGAATTCTTTTGCATTACTGCCTTAAACAAAAACACAGTGTCAATGCATAAAAAAAATCAAAATTTGCGAATGCTCTACGGCTGAAAGATGTTACAAATGACTATTATGAGCCCACGGCCTTTTCAGCAAGGCGTAAAATGTTCATCTGAACCTCGGTTAAGTGAGTTTTTTTTTTCAAACGTCCTCGCTTTTGTTTTGCTTAAAAGGCATTTATAACAGTTTCACGCAGTGTTTACAGTAGTTATAGCCATTCATCCTTGAAGGGCACATTTTGAAAGGATTTTCAGAACGCGTTTTTGCACACCATTCTCAACTAACTTAAAGTTACAAACATTCACTGGTAACAGTCGATAAATCCGATTCCCAGCAAGGCAGTGACCACGTTCGCCCCGTGAAACAGGTTTCAAGAGTTTTTCATCTCTACGTCGGGTTACATGAGTAATTACTTAAAGAAGAGACAAGGTGGTATGAAGGGGGTAAACGAAGCCCTGAGATATTTCACCTTACTTTATTTCTTCTCCGCTCTTTCTTTTTCATGTACTTTCTCCAAGGGAGGCGTGGACACCAAGACTCTACCTATAAACGCAGTAATCATAAGGATGATCCCTTCAGACAGTAATGTCAACTTAAGTTATGATAAGGTATGACTTATCAGACGGCTAATCCATCAAGAGGCGGGTACATGTATTACAAGTGCCTTGTTTGTAGTAATTTTTCAAGGCTTTCACGCTTTGGAAAAATCGCGAAAATATCATATAATGAAGAGTAACAGAACATCCGTTTTGTAGTCATGTTTTGAGTGGTGGGCTAAATGGCAATTGTTCTGAATTAAAACTGCGACTTTCCGGTCTTTAAACAATAAACATCTTTCAAGTCAGTCTTGTTTTCGCGGACCACCACTCCACCTTCGATTCATTGTTGCCTACTGTTTGTAAATCAGCCAAAACCTCTTTACCACAGTTGTAAACTCCTTGCAGTTACATTTAAGCCGACCTTGGTAGCTTTCCCATACAACTTGACCCCCTTCAAAAATGAAGTTAATTCGAGTTTAAAGGCCACCGTTAAAAATAGAGGTGATCTTGGGTGTTAAGTCAGTAATCTCCACTTTAACGACCCTAACTCGTACAAATGAAAAGTAACAAAAGTGTGTCATTTAGACATCACCCCTAGTTGCGGAATTTGCCACATTACCATGTAATATAATGTACTGATATTTTCCTAGAATCGCGAACGTTAACAATTGCGAAAGACAGCTTCTCAGTGTTAAGATTAAAAAAAATTAGTAATACAGTAACTGTAAAGAACAAGTACAACCGAGGTAAAGACTAGATAGGAGTATTCACTGACCTCACTAAGATATATAATCAGTGAACAAGTTGTTCCGTCCACGTCATATTCCATATAACATGGATTCTTTTCCCATTTTTTTCTCAGCAACTGAAACAATGAAGTGATTGTTTAAACACAGTTATTGTTTATGATACAAGTGGTGGAACAGAGAATTAACTCTGCAGTATAAATTAAAGTGCTGAGAGATACCCATGAAAAGCCCACTGGGCGTTAGCCCTAGCAAAGGGTATAAGTGGGCTTTTCATGGGTATCTCTCAGCACTTTAATTTACACTGCAGAGTTAATTCTCTGTTCCACCACTTGTATGTGTTTATAGTGCTACGCGGCACAACATATATATGTACCCTTACTTTCTCTTCGCCGCGATTCACCACCTTAATCGTCCCCGACTTTCTTAGTCGGCACTGCGACGGTAGATCTAATCCGGAGGTCGTGGGTTCGATTCCCACCGAGATCATAAGAATTTTTTCTTTGCCTCGGGTGGTTCCCTGATACCCTTTACTAGGGCTAACGCCCAGTGGGCTTTTCATGGGTATCTCTCAGCACTTTAACTTACACTGCAGAGTTAATTCTCTGTTCCACCACTTGTATGTGTTTATACTGCTACGCGGCACAACATATATATTGTTTATGATGATCTTTCGGATGACTGCTAAAAGTAAACAATGCGAACCAGGTCGAAATAAGAACACTATTGTATGTTATGTATGGTTACCTCCACTTGGTTTCTGCAGTCGGGGTAAGACTTGTCTTCCGGTATCTCACAGTTTAAGTCATCCTCATCTAATGCGTTGCAAATCGCGTTAAAAGTTACATTTGGCTAAATATTTTACGGCTAAACGTTACCAGAAAGCGAGCAAGTTCTAACGAATTTTGTGCAATCGAATGACAAGAAAACCCTTTTTTCTTTTTTCTTAAGACGCACAGCTTCATTGTAAAATTAGCAAAGTATCCACCTATCTATTTACATGTGGCACAGGTGAGACATCAAATGATCAATATTGAATATACATAAAGTAAATGGATTGCAACTACGGACAAGGCCCCTTTTCGCCGTCAGATGTATATCTTGTATCAGAATCAGTAAAGTGTCATGTGCTACTGTAGACTGTGTAGCAAAATCCTAATAATTTGACCAGAAAGAAAACTAAGGAGCTAAATGCATCTCCAAATGAATAGCCTTTACTCGGTATATGTAGATCAAGAGCAAAGTGAACAACCTACATGTATGAATCGATTAACAATTGTTTTACTGACCATCCTCCGCTTCGATATAAAGCGCTTCTTCCACAGATAACTTTTCATTTCCAGTGCCGTGTAACGGTGAAAATCGAAGACTTTCAAAATATACTTTTCCCTGTTCTATGTCTAAAATAAGATGAGCAGCCACTAAAAACAAAATCCAAAATCCTGCTAGCAAAAGGAGCGTGCGCAAAATACCACCAACACTGCCCAGAGACATGACTCAGTCCATGAAAGTCGCAAAAACACAAGTTCAACCAAAGAGATTATTCAAACAGATCCAAAATAATTCTGTTCATTGATTCGCGTTCACAACACAGAACAAATTCAATTTCCATAAAAGAAGGAGCCAAGAGATTTTTGCCAGTGCGTTACACGTTTCTAGGAAACGGCAACGTAGAGTTGTCTATAGAAAGTTTTTCTCTATTTGCCATAAAGCTTCAGACATCAGTAAAGCCATTCTCTGTGACTTAAATAGCGTTTTTGTTACAAGTATGGAACTACCTCCCGGCTGAAGTTAACCAATCTAAATGAAAATGTGAAGAAAAGCGCGGGGCGGTAGTGAAAAACTGAAAACCCGAAACTTGTGAGTAACACGCGCGACAGCGGCGAACGTCGTGTTAGAATTGGTTTCGTAATAAAGTATTTACAACATACAAATATGTTTACAGACATTTAAACTATGTGGCTATAAGCTATTGCAATATGTCTGTGCTAATCTTTTCTTCCCAAGTGCATTTAAAGCTTTTGATAATTCAGTGAATGTTACGTTATTACCACGGTCCACCCAAAGCATTAACATTTGGAAAGATTTTTCTTTGACACTGGGGTATTGTATATTGTCTGACTGGATTTCTTCGATGTTAGCATTAGGAATTTTTAGCTTTCGTCCAAGCGGCTTCCAAAATGTCACAATCTCACGGGACAGGTCTCCAAGTAACTCCTCTGATGGTATGTTTTCACTTTCGTCCTGTAAAACCTTTGCCTTTTTGGCTGAGGGTGTACCTGCAAAAAAAAAGTTTGAAAAATGACCCATCCGTGAGATATTGGCAAACACATTGTAAGGCTTCATATAGTTTGACACGAGGGTCCGAATTGTCTTTACACCAGTTGCAGAATTAACTCCACTGTTAAAGCTTCATCAAATGAGATCATATAGACCTTATTTTCAACCCAGTTACTGAGGTACAGGAAGAGTGATATTGCTAAGCCTCTGCCCAGTTAGCTTTCAGTTAACCTATGCTAAGTAAATGCACAGTAAACTAGTTTCTGCTGACAATCATCCTACATACATTGGGAAAATGGACAGTTAAATCACTTCAGAATTTTCAACAGAGAAACAACAGTGACTGTGTTAAACCTTGGGACAGTGTGATTGAAAAGAATCTTCCAACATTATGCCATTATATTACTTCCAGCTGAATAATCTGCTCAGCCAGATATTTTAATTGTAAAACCAGTCTTCAAACAGTAAGGACAGCTGCCACACAGCCACAAATTGTAAATGTTTGGACAAATTATTCAAGTGTCAACTTCCAGTTTAAAATATGCATGGTAAGAATCAAATTCAACTGTCCCTTTTAAGGGAATGAATGGTGTAAATACAATCATAATTGTCATTATCTTTGCAATGAATGACATTTGAATGCATCAAATCAGGTTCATGCACCACTCTTTCTATAATTTTCAGAGTGATGTACCACTAGGGCTAAAACATAAAAGCTTTTAAAGGTTGAAAATTGTACCTTCAAATATTTCCTTGTCTTGACTGTCTGCAAAACCAACAGAAAGTGGTGTGTCTGAGGACAAGACCAGAGATTCCAGTTTTGATCAATACTTTCAACGTAATATTATTATAGACTATTTGGCTAGTGAGATTTAAATATTAAATAATTCCTAAAAATATAAAAGAGGGTCCAAAACAAGGAACCAAACAAAAAAGGAGTTTGATTGAACATCACAATGTATTTAACTATTAAACTCTGGTTAGTGAGAAGCATCTAATTTCCTCTTAGAATACCACAACTTGATCAAACATATAGGTTGTGAGAACAGAGGACATGACCAGACGAATGACCAGTTGTGTTAGTTGGCAGAGTACCAAACTATAGTGTGGGTGGGGGGCCGGGGTGGGGGGTTCAAACCCCGCTGAACTACAGTGAACCACACAATAACTGAGGAGAAAGTGCTGCCTTTGTAATACATCCTCCTTTTTCCTAATAATCTGTGGGCATTAAGAACCCCAGAACTGTTAATGGCAGGGGAAGTAGTCTCTGATGTCATCTCATTCAAACATGGTGTTGGTTGGTTGGGTGGGTGAGATCAAATACACGTATGGACTGAGTGGCTGCCAGTGCTGATCTCACCTCACAGAAATGTAAACTTGCATGAGACTACAATACATCATGACCCTTGAGTCGTCTTGAGTAGTAAGTAAATTTTTGTTCCCAAACTGTACTTTTAATTGAATTATATATTAAGTAATTGTAGAGGATATGCATAAACCCCAGGCCTAAGGGGTCAATAAAGTGAAGAGTTATCTTATTAGTCTTTAAAGTGTGCAAGAAAAAAATTCAAACTGCGAGGGACACAGAGCTTTTACTTTTGCAGAAATTGTAGGAATAGTTCCAGAAACAGCTGTTGAAGCAGTCAATCATCTAAAAGATCGACCCATATAATATTTTTCCTATAGTTTCAAAATATTTTCAAGATCTGTATTCACAGGGTCTCCTAACACTATAATAAAATAATAATAAATACTTATTTGACCACTCCCCATGTGGGGCTTTTCAGGGATGATGAAACAAATAATACAAATCAAACAAATTAAAATAACATGGTATTAAAGAATCCCAATGGGAGGAGGCAAACCAGTTGGCTATTAACATTGGATAACAGAGAAGTTGAACCAGACAAATAACCCAGAACAAGTTGTCAGAGCAGGATTTGAACCCACATTGAAATCTGCTTGTCCACCGTACCCTACCTCCTCCAATTAAGTCTTGGTCGTGATTGGTGCATTTCAATCCTCACTTGTGTTATTGAAGATTGATGGATTTTGATTGATAGTCATTCAGACTGCCATCATAGAAATGGCTTCTTAATGGTCTTTGCTAAAGCTCCTATCAATTCTAGAAAATGACCTTTTCTCCCACAAAAACTTTGGAGTATTGCAGATAAAACAAAATTATAAATTTTTATTAAAGGTATAAAAATTGACTGAGCAAGCAGGTTAAACTGCATAAATTGTCAGGTGTGCATCATGACAGTACTGGAGGGTGCAAGAACATGAGCTGAAATTCACACTAACAAGTCTAAGACAGGGATGCCATTAATGGCTATGGGCCAGAGATCCTCCCTGGATATTTAAAGTTTTATCCTAAGTTAACATGACAGAAAAACATCATAACTGTACAATGACTGGAATCCCCTGCTGCTTTTTGCATTTCCTTGCCTTCTCACAAGAAATTACAAACAGAAAAATAAAATCATCTCCTGGCTTATTTTGAGATTAAAAGTTGTGAAAAACATTTTCAGTACAGATCAAAATCCAGAGACCAATAACAAGCAATGTTGATAAAACACTGTTTGTAAATCAACAATCTAAAACCTCTAACCCTAACATGACAAGAAAAAAATCAGGCACAACAAAGAAGGAAATCAACCTACAGGTTCCACTGTTCAGATGTTCCAGTACATCACTGCACAGGGTTCCTTTGTTGTAGCTTAATTCTTCACTGCCCTTGTGGTGTATGGCTATTAGCTGAAGTCCCACTGTAGTTAGCACAGGAGACCCAGAGGATCCTGTATCAGTGTCTGCTTTGTAGAAGACAAAAGGTCTTTCGATATGAAGTATCTTTTCCTGGCTGTATTCTTTGGGACGTCCCTTTGGGTGCTGGAATATAACAATTCCATCTTCCTTTTTAAGTTCAGGTTCTGGCTCCATTAATATCGGCTTGATCTTTGGCTGCAAACTGTCAACATCTTGTTTAAGGATACCAACAAATGTGTAATCAAGCTCCTGGAAATAGATGTTTGTAACCAGTGAATGTGTGCAACTTAAGGTAGGCCCTGCAATTTTTTATTCTATATGAATTTAATATCTTCTCAAAAAATTAATTATTGGTTAAATGATATGTGATTAGCATCTCAGTCAATTCAGTTCTCTTGAGCTGGAACCTGGAGCCTAATTGATAATTATAACAGAATCCCACATATTTCAGCAATGTTAAAAAGATTATAATGTGAATACCCGTTGACTAAACAGGAAAGAAATGCATTCTTTGGAGCAGGAATTCTGAGACAACCTTGTGAAGAATGAAAGAGCAATATCGAATTGGAATGAATCAAGGTAGAAAAACTCAAGGGGGTGGTAGTCTTGACCTTGGTATTGACTCAGTCAGTACACTAATTATATTGTCTACAGGCTGGCTTTAGATCCATCCCAACCAAATGATAATGGCAACCTTTGAGATTGACTGTGTCCAACAGAGCATCATCCCAGGTAAGTGTGATTTGAAAGGATCAGCAAGATAAGAAGAGGTTGAAATTCCAGCCTTTAAGGGATATCCATTAGGTTGACTACCAGTCGCATGGTTTCCTGGAACGACTTCTGGTGATTTCAAGAGGGGAAGTGGTAAGGGGGTTAGAGAGTGGATTAAACAAGAGGACCACAGGTAGCACAGAGTTGTACTAACCAGTGAGGCATACATTGACAATCCGTCTCCTATGCTTGGGTCTCACCAGTGTTAGTTCAAGTAAAAGAAGAAGACTAAAAAGTTACACAAGGGCTGCTAGGCATGGTGTAATGGCACAATTGGTGACGAACTCTGAAGCATTGACTGAAAAAGACAGCACTCCTGTGAAGAGCTCACTTGCAACTAGACTAGACAAGGACTAATGAGAAGATTTCCGCATTGCACCATACATGTACATGCAACACTGTCATACTAAATCCTGTTTCAAAAACTTATAGAGTATGAGTCACAAAGTGCATAGATATTTATTATAATGTTCATGTATGGGGCTGTGCAGAAATCTTGCCGCTTACTTCTTCTTTCACTTTATATCTTATTATTGTACTACATAACACCACATGTTTCTTCCTTGACCCAAGAAGGACATGTTTTTGGTTTTACAATTTCTGAAGAAGATGATCAAGGTACGCTGTCACAAGTACTGACATGTGGAATATTAACTTAGCGAAACAGCGACTATGAACAGTACTAACCTTACTAGTTTTAAACATTATTTCCGGTCTCAATTTAACCTTTACTCCCCCACTGGAACCTTCATAAAGGAACGTAGCATCAGCATTTTCAGCCTCATACTGTGAACCCAACACGTGGTTGTTTGTAAAGACACCATACACGTCAATACCTTGCAAATTGATTTTGGAATAAAAACCACTACCTCGC
>OX419337.1:23077848-23087848 GCA_948470475.1 Galaxea fascicularis
TGAAATCCATCAAGTTGCGTTGGCTCCAATGGTAGAGCTTATCCAAATCGTTTTGGAAAAGCGTCTGATCGTCATCACAGTTTATTACTCTAAATATCTTGCTGTCATCAGCGTACAAAGCCATTGTGCTTTCAGAACAAACTACATCAGGTAAATCATTAATAAACAAAACAAAAAATAGTGGCCCAAGAATAGATCCCTGCGGTACACCAGAGGTGATATCTGTTAAAGAAGATGAATAACCATCAATGACTACTCTTTGTCTTCGATTACTAAGGTAGTCTTGACACCAGTTCAACAGTTCCCCTGAAATACCGAAATTATTAAGCTTGTGCAGTAAGGCCAGATGGGGAACACGGTCGAAGGCCTTCGAAAAATCGAGGAAAACCACATCAACTTGATGTCCCTCATCAAGTGCTCTTGCCCACTGATGATGAGTCAAAATTAGTTGAGTAGCAGTTGATCTTCCTTTGACGAAACCATGCTGCCAATCTGACAGGTAAGCTGAGACATGGGAATAAATTGCTGAGTACACTATACGCTCTTGACATTTTCCTGGAATGGACAAAAGAGAGATAGATCTGTAGTTATCCACAAGGTCCTTTTCATTTGCTTTATGAACTGGTGAAATGTTGGCGAGTTTCCACTGTACAGGAACTCTTCCTAAAGAAAAGGATCTATTAAACAAAAGGGCTAGGGGTTTCGATAATTCTTCAGAGCAGACTTTAAGAATACGCGCTGGGATGTTGTCAGCACCAGTTGCCTTGGTGACGTCAAGATTCTGTAGGATTCTTTTTACTTCGCTTGCAGTGGTCTTTAAGCTCAACAACAAATTCGGATTAACAACATCAGTGGGAAATGTTTTCTCGGAAGTTGGGGCGAAAGAATGTATGAAAATGGTTCAAAAATCGCTCTAAATTCAACTTGTAGTCAAGGATTTAAATAAAAGAAGCTTAGCTTAGTCTGCATTTGTGTTATTTGGAAGTCTTTGTGGCAGCTGAGTCGTTCTAAAGTCGTTCTAAAGCCATTTTGACGATTTAAACTTTTCCCGGTTTGCTTTCCAGTAAAGAGAAACGAAAGGCTGGCGACCTGTTCGGCCGACGGTTCGCACTCAAAGCTCCATAAATTCCACTAAAATGCTCGGAGCCCGCCAAAATTGCCTCACGGCAGCCGTCGATAATTCTTCTTTCTAGTTGCTTCGCCTCGGATTCCAAGGTTTATCTTATCCGCCAGAAAAACGCTCCTTTTCGAGCGCTGGCTGCCCATTTTTGCTTTGTCGACATCCGTAACGAGTGATCTTGGCCACGGATTTGAAAATCGTTGGCTTAGCGACCCCTCCGTAACGACAAAGTCGCCCTCAACCGTAGGGAGGCACAGGTCAATTTGTTGTATGCAAATTGAACCGTACCAGGGTCCCTGGGGAAACTACACCGGAAACGGCGGGAAACTAACCGCTTGCAGTGAAGTAATACTAGTCAAATATACTGGCCGTTTTATTTTTATAATTGTTCAGCGCTAATTTTTACCGTGCTAACAAAACAGTTGCACGTTGTTGTTGTTCGTTGGTCAGTTCTACTCGAGAGCACTTTCTATTGGAATTAATTTTCAGACATTTTGGCATTCCCACTTCTGCCCAGCAAAACAGTGCTTTTCAGCGCTAAAATCGCTCAGTTGGTCTCAGCAAAACTGTTTTTAAGCGCTAAAATCGCTCAATAAAACAGTGCTTTGAAGCCCTCAAATCGCTCAGAAACAGTGCTTTTCTTTAGGGCAAAAAGTGCTCAATATAACATTTCTTCTGAGCGCTAAAATCGCTCAATGAAACAGTGCTTTTAAGCGCTAAAGTCACGTAACGTAGTTCAATCGTGCAGCCAACTTTGCCTTTACTATTGGTGGAGCCAGTTAGGCGATGTTGTCTAAATTTGGAAGACGCGAGGAAGATGATATACTTCCAAAGAAAAAAAGGAAAACACAAGATGATTCATCAGAGTGGAAAATATGGTAAATTTAATCGCAAACTGAATTAGTGAATCGTTAACGTGAAACGAAGTCTACTTAAATGTCTAAAAATTGTTATATTTCAATTCAGGGTCTTGGCCAATTATGTTTACCACGAAGGTGCCGTAACTGCAATGCCTGAAAATTAATTCCAATAGAAAGTGCTCTCGAGTAGAACTGACCAACGAACAACAACAACGTGCAACTGTTTTGTTAGCACGGTAAAAATTAGCGCTGAACAATTATAAAAATAAAACGGCCAGTATATTTGACTAGTATTACTTCACTGTAAGCGGTTAGTTTCCCGCCGTTTCCGGTGTAGTTTCCCCAGGGACCCTGGTACGGTTCAATTTGCATACAACAAATTGACCTGTGCCTCCCTACGGTTGAGGGCGACTTTGTCGTTACGGAGGGGTCGCTAAGCCAACGATTTTCAAATCCGTGGCCAAGATCACTCGTTACGGATGTCGACAAAGCAAAAATGGGCAGCCAGCGCTCGAAAAGGAGCGTTTTTCTGGCGGATAAGATAAACCTTGGAATCCGAGGCGAAGCAACTAGAAAGAAGAATTATCGACGGCTGCCGTGAGGCAATTTTGGCGGGCTCCGAGCATTTTAGTGGAATTTATGGAGCTTTGAGTGCGAACCGTCGGCCGAACAGGTCGCCAGCCTTTCGTTTCTCTTTACTGGAAAGCAAACCGGGAAAAGTTTAAATCGTCAAAATGGCTTTAGAACGACTTTAGAACGACTCAGCTGCCACAAAGACTTCCAAATAACACAAATGCAGACTAAGCTAAGCTTCTTTTATTTAAATCCTTGACTACAAGTTGAATTTAGAGCGATTTTTGAACCATTTTCATACATTCTCCCGCCTGTGAGGACACTAACTACGCTTGGTGATAGAACCTTTGCTGCAGCCGCGGCAATGCTCTGGAACTGTCTTCCTGTCGAACTTAGGAATCCAACATATCTATAGAATCATTTAAAGTAAAGTTAAAGACTCACTTGTTTCGAGAAGCCTATTGTTAGATCTAGGATATACACTTATACATTATTATGTATAACTATTTCAAAGTTGTGTTATTATTTACATTTTTATAAATTTTTAGCCTGCGTGGCAGGCGCTAGAAAGGGGAATGGAGAGGGGAAAATTGGGCGCGCGCGAAACGCGCGCGCCCAATTTCCCCCTCTCCATTCCCCTTTCTAGCGCCTGCCACGCAGGCTAATAAATTTTATTCATACCTTAAATTAATTAGTTGTCTTCGAGACACGAAATTCATTACTATTTTTATATCCTTTCCACCCATATTACACCTAATTACACATTTTGCTCTTTGTAACGCGCATTTGAAAACCCTATGGTTGACACCTGCGCGCTAGCAATTAATTAATTATTATAATTATTATTATACCGAGAACTGAAGCTTCCCAAACAAGACTCAACCATCGCTTGACTAAATTCGCCCATACCTTTTCAAATCTCGCCATTGAAGATTTGCAACTCACCAATGTTAAAAGGCGGTTGGACCAAGATTTAAAACTCGAAGGGCTTTCGGCAGTAACGGCTTGCACTCAAGAACTGGTGAGAAACAGTCACTTCTTCTTCCGTGCTGTTCGTGGTCGGTTAAATAATTCATACGTCAGCGGCCATTTATAGCAACGGTTACCAACGGAAATAACAATGTTGTAACCATAACAGATGTTCCACAAACCTCAAATGATTTTACGCGAATAGTTCATACTTAAAACAGTCACCACAATTTTGATAATCAGTTCACAGAGTAACGAATTTTGAAACATTTGAAATGACCAATATTAACTTACGTGCTACGTGCGCCATGCTTGAACAGGTGGAATATGACCGACGCCATTTTGAATTCAATTACTTCCTGCATTCATGCAATAACACTGACGACCGGTCAGCATCTTCACTTGTTACGCACAAATTATTAGATGAGATGTAAGGGCTGGTCTTGTGAAACAGCTTTATTAAATGGCTAACCGCTTTCGACAGTTTCGTTTGTTGCTTTGGAAAAATTTCATCTTGCAGGTGAGTATGAGAGTTTTCTTAGCAGCTTTGTTGTGGTCGAGCTGCAATTTGGAGTCAAAAATGGCAGTCGAACTCGATCACATTTTCTGTATTTGATTTTGATTTCGTAAGTATTGCGTTAACATAGTTTGTTTGTTCTTTCCTTCAAAGATCCGTCGGCCGATTGGTACTGTATTTGAAATCTTACTTCCCGTCCTTCTACTCTCGGTGTTGATAGCGCCAAAGTGAGTAGCATTTTTCGCTTTGGGAGCAGAAAGGGTTCTTGACTCTTCCTCCGTGGAGGAAAACAGAAAGATCAAAGCTAAGGGGACCTGCATCTGACAGGACACGACTGTCGAAACTTTTCATAAATCAGTTTTGTCCACACTTCGATTAGAAGATGCTGTCAGTTTTTTAAATTTTTATTCCACTAAATTTGCTCATATTACGTAATAAGGTTAAAGCAAAATTCGTAGAATTCAAACATCAAAATGTTTCGATCTGGTTATGGCTATAGCTGAGAAAGACAAGCAAGTTTATTTCGGGTATTTTGCGAAAGATAAAGTGGTGATAGTTTGAAGTGACCAAAAGCCATTGACGTCCACAAATCAAACAGGGCATATTAGCTAATGCTGTGACAAAATTTTATTTACTCGGTTTAGTTAAATTCAACTGCTTCGTCATTTTGAGCTGACAGTACTACTCTAAATAAATTAATAAACTAATAAAATGCGCATGAATCTATGAGCTTTCCAGTTCCTTAGCTTGTTGAAGTTCCCCTTCAGGTAGTCTTTTCAAAATTGAGTAAAAAATATGATATAATTACATGGTGACATCTCATAACATCCCATTTTGATAACTATTAAGTCACTGAAAATAAGCCCAGAAGTTGTTTAGACCAGGGAGATTGAAACCAATGAATTTGAGAGATTTTGTCTAGTATTGAAGGCCCAAGAAAAGTTCACTTTCGATGATCCTGGAAAAATGATGAAATGGATTTATAAGCCTCCGTGATGTGAAGTGAGCATGAAAATTCTGTAGCTCATTATTGGAATCTTTATATTGGGTTTATATTAAGTCTTTGCTTACACTTTAAACAGGGTACTTAATAGATGTTTGCATCTGTCATTCTGTGGGTTCCAATTCAGTATTCAATATTCAATATTTTAGGGTAAAATAATCAAAACGTTTGCAATTCTACAATTTCAATCATAGAACAAATCTTACTAATTTATATTCCTTGTCTACTCTTTGTAGCTATCATTCCTGTTCCATCACTTTCAGTGATAAAAAATGCAAACATCTCAACAAACATCTTGAGCTCTGAGAAGGACACCCATTCTCTACCACCCCATATTGTCCCCCCATATTATTAGTCAAATCATTTTTTTTTAATTTTACAGAAAACTCATTGAGACAGAAGACCTCTGCTTCAGTACGTATGACTTTATAAATGGCCACCATGTTTTTGGCTACTTAGTCTTTTTATTTATTAGACACTGGTTTTACTCTGATCATTTTGGTGTCTTATTTGTAGTTTCGTTGTAATAATCAAATCCAAGATATCTTATCCAGAGTGGAAATTCAAAAGTGTCACAAACTTGTTTTCTCTAACTCAAAATGAGCTCCATTAAAGCAGAGAGCATGCATGCATGGCTAGGGTGAATAATTTTAAGGCAAAATGGTTGAGAGCAGTTATTATAACCTTTAGAGAAACCACTGGCATGGCTTTGAGAGCTGGAAAGTCAGCTACTATGCCAATCTCATGCATCTTTAACGCAAATGTGTATTTCTAAATATTATTTTCATGCATATTTTCATGTTGTTATAGTAGTAAAACATTTTGATAGCTATCTACTAAATCATCCAAATATTTTAAGGGAAAACACGAATGCATGCTGATAATGTCATGACTAGTAAACCTTTATTCCCTACATACATTTAAGTGTCAGTTGTAACAGCTGGCCAACATCAAAATAGTCTATCAGATAATAATATTAGTTTTGGACTAAAACCTTATCATTTATTGGCACTGTAATTCATTTTGTTTTTTGTTGTTGTGAGAACTTGGTGTCAAAGGCCAAAGAAAGCATCACACCTGAAAACAACAGACTGCAAAGTTCCATGTGCAGCAGCAAGCATGCAGTTAAAATAATCCTTCCTGCTTAAAGTAAACAATAGCATAACAGCCAAAGATTTTTTGCCTTTAATTATCTTACAATCATTTCTGTCTTTATGATCATGTTACCCAATTTAGCCAGTTTAACCTAATGTGTACCTGCCAACTTTTCTTGACTCAAGGAGAGAATTTTTTTCCTGGGAGTGTCAGGAACTTAGAAGATGGTACCACCATATCCGAAGATTTGCGAAGAGTTATGAAGATGCACCCCCCCTCCCCCCCCCAAAAAAAAACATGACCTCATCCCCAGTGTATTTCTTTCAAAAATCAGAGTTTTTTGGAGAAGTAACTGTCATTTACTTGTTTTACACAGATCGACTTTTTGTTTCTCGCATTGGTTTGAGTTTGCATATTTTTGGAAAGTGTGTCTGTTAGGCTGTAATAGCATGCCTGTTTTCAACCAGGCATGATAAATTGGTCTTGTAGGCATGAGCTGGCATGAGGTCAAAGTTTTCAATCCATAGGCATGAGACTCACCCATAAGCTAAGGTGTGAGAGTTGACAGGTATACTAATGTGCCCAAGGTGCATTAATGTGGCTTCATACCTGTAAAAAGAACAGGAGCTGCAAGGCGAACAATGCCAGGAACTTTCAATATTCATGTCTTTGTAGTGCAACTGTTTACAAAGAAATATATTATTTTCTATATAATTGCCCAAGAACATGCATACATTAAATGTATGCAAAAATTTCAGTGATCATTTTAAAATTCCAGTATACTGAAAGTTAAGCCAGAATCTAGTAGTCAACTTGCCCTTGGTTCTAAACAAGCCAGCCCTATTTTACTGGATATTGAAGGCAATATTATTGACTCAAAATTAAGGATGGTACTTTTGTGATACAAAGATAGTTTTTTCTGCAGTCAAGACTTAATATAATATGTGGGAAAAGCAAAATATTATCTCTAGCAAAGCACTGTTTGAATCCAAAAAGAAATCTAGGCCGGTTAACACAAATTTCTTAGGAATGGAATAAATGCCATGTATTATGCGATTTTCTAGATTCTGACAGTCCTAGTATAAGATATGCTTTCTGAGCCACATGTGGACCATAAGCAGTGTGAAGTTATCTTAATATTAGGGGTTATGTATACTGTGCATAATTGGTGCCTTTTTAACATATTTCCAGGCACCTTTTCACCACTATCATCAAGAGATGTCAAAAAGAATTTGCTGGAGGGATTAGCTTCTGACAATGTCAATAAAACACTGTTGCGGCAAATGCAAAGTCCAAATATGAGAGGAGCAAATTTAACAGATGCACTACTGAAGGAGTTGGGGAAGATTGGAAACAAGACATACCTGGCATATTACCCAGAATCACCTCTTGGTATGAGCTTGACATAAAGTAAAAAATTATCATTACATAATTATGTAGATTTAATTTAATTAATTTATGCTCTCTTTTCTTGACACATTTTTCAATAATTTTTTTCCTTGCAAATTCCACATGAAATTAATTCCTGGTGGAAAACTGGAGGGGTTGGCTTCAGCAGTTATGCTGGATAAACCTTTGGACCTCTTTGTACCTCATCTAGACCCTGGTTTTTACGCTCTATTCTTCATGCTGTTCCTTTGACAAAAGTGCTTCCTATCTAAATTACAGGCAAATTTCTGACAAATTTCAATTTTAATTCAGTATTCCAAAACGTCGTCCTGTGTTTCAGAGTAAAAATACATTAGAACATAAAAGCACCAGGTGAAGAAACTTCAAATCAATATTTTAATAACATACTTAAAATTAACCCATACACATGCATGGTTATTTGATGATCGACCTACTGCTGTACTATTGTAGCTCTGTCCACTGCTATTTAAGCTCTTGCTATTTGTGGGCAGAACCAAACTATGATTTTGTATAATTTTTTATTAAAAATTTTGTTTTCTCATTGATTTGTTCATAGAACATAAGGAGAAGTATTGTTATTGTTTTTTCTTTTTAATTTAGTGACAAAGCTCATGATCAAAGTTCGGGATATAGCAGGTGTGAAGTTGGCTCCAAAAAGCATTTTTCATAGTGCCAATTGGTCATCTGGAGATGAAATGGCCAAAGAGGCATCAGAACATGAGGAATACTTGGGAGGTACAGCCACAAAACTTCTTAATGTCTTTTCACAATTGAATTGTAAGTAATTTCCAACAGATCCAGACTTACAGTTTGTATATTTGATTACTTTTGTTTGTAGCTGTTGAATTTGCCATAAGTAAAGATGCAACAGAACTTCCAAAGCAAGTGAAGTACAGTCTGCGACTTCCCCATGAAGTAGGTGGCAGTGACAAACGCTGGAGGACAGAAAATACTTACCCAAACTTCCAGGCTGTGGGGCCAAGAAAGGATGAAGAGTTTGTATCAGATTATGTTTCATGTACACTAATGCCTGTTAAGTTTTAGGGCATTACTGTGTTGTTGTAGCTCATGCATAACATTTTTTGACTTAATTGATATCCCACAGGTCACTTGTATTTTCTTTGCATAATTATACATGAGCTTTCAGGCAAGTGTGTTTGCAAATTAAGAAAATAGAAGTGATGAGTGGGATATCCTATGGTTTACCATAAGAAAGCCTTGCATAACTACAGTGTTTTATACCTTGTCGTAAAAAAAATATGTGGCATTACATAAATGATGTGGGACACGATATGGGAAGGTTCAGTGAAATACCAATGAATATACAATGTTTTCTTGTATTGTTAAATTGGCTGTATTTTCTATGGCATGGTATAAAAAGATGTTGTACAACAAGTCATTTTCAATTCATTTATGAGGGTAGAACTAGGCACCAAATAGAACCAAGTGTGTGTACTGTTACGTGCGGGAATAACCAAAAGGTGTCCACGAACATGACATAAGTGAAAAGAGCTCCCGAGCACAATATAAGGCACGCAACAAAAGTGTGACAACGAGCAGTTACCCTTTTAAATATTGTTTATTTAGTTATACACTGTTACAGTTAGTTAAGTTAAAGATTACGTTAAGCAGTTTGTAAAACAGGCTTACTGTCTTTCATTCACTTTGAACTCCAACTCCACCATCTAGAGACAACAATTCTTGACTTTCTTGATTAACTTTGACAACAATGCTTGACTTTCTTGATACACTGGTTTCTTTCCACTCACTGGCTTCTCTGAGCACACAAACTCATATGGAGGACTTCATAATAAACTCTGAACTCTTTATCTTCCTCTCTGTCTCTTCTGTCATAGTCTCTTTCTTCTCTCCGGATATCACAAGGTTAAAGGTTATAGCTCCACCATATAGCATCCATAGCATAACTTCAATCACAGTCGGCCACAAGGGTAAGCCTTCGGGCAAGAGAGTTTTTTTCTATTATTTACAAGCCTGCTTTTATACTTTTTCTTCAAGTATCTAGAATGTTCTGTTGTTATTTATAGCCTATTACAAGGTGTACTATTTGTGGAAACTGCTGAGTCACAACAAAGCTATTTTTGGAATATTACTGATTATCAGATAATTCTAGAAAAGTCTGCAATTGCATGACAGAAAACTAAAAATAATTCTGATCCTCATAACAGTACTAATTGGGAACTAAATAAATGTATTACTTGTACTCATAATAATTGTATTTTATTTATTAATAGATTGGGGCATTTTTGAGAGCTTTTGTGTTACAGTGTGACTCTTGACACTCAAAATTTTGCCCAGCTTAAATTTTAACCTCTTCATTGATTTTATTGTTTGTTGTTACAGAACTCGTTGTTGTCAAGGCTATGAGTCACGATTTGTGTTGTTGCAGTATGCAGTTGACATGGCGATCATTGTAGAGCATTCTAACATTTCCC
>OX419337.1:23100348-23117848 GCA_948470475.1 Galaxea fascicularis
GGAACATTTGGTCCACAAGCTAAGACAGAAGTTCAACAGATGATCAGTGACATCCAACTTACTGATAAGATGAACTGGGCATCGTCTAAGCTCTCAGGTGGAATGAAACGAAAACTAAGGTAATGCATTGCTACATGTATATGTCCGATTGAATCAAAGCAATTCAAGTTTCTCAATAATCACGTTACTTTTAGCCACCTTCAGAGTAACACTCCTGTTTGTACTGGTTTACAGAGATTGGATATCTAAATGTTAAATTTTCTACATTTAAAAGTTCTTTTTCTCTTGCAGTTGTGCTATTGCTCTAATTGGAGGGTCGCAGACAGTGTTCTTAGATGAGCCCACCTCAGGAATGGACCCTTATGCTAGGAGAGGCACCTGGGACTTGCTGTTGAAGCACAAAGCTGGAAAGACTATCATCTTGACCACTCATTTTATGTAAGTTTTAGCCTAAGAACAGAAATGACTTGTAGATGTCTCCTTAATATCTAGGTGCAGTTCCAAAAAGTTGTTTTGTACTATCCCTTTGACCTGTTTTTAGTCTATGGTGACTCCAAACCATTAACATTACCTTAATCTTTTGCCCTTTTAGGGATGAAGCAGATTTTCTGGGAGATCGCATTGCTATTATGGCTGATGGACAACTAAGATGTTGTGGCAGCTCTCTGTTCCTTAAGAGCAGGTATGTTGATTAGCACCTGTATGCCAGTTCTTATCTGTGTGGTTACCTTTTGAGAAAAAGACAGACAAATGTGAAATGCCATTTATGCAGCAGATCTAACCACAACCTCATTTCTGTGATATACCTTGTAGGTATAGACTGAATTAATCCCTTATTTGCATTGCACATGTAATTCTTTGAAAATGATTGGTGAATAGTCAGTAGTTATAATTTTGTTTTATTCCATTTTGGTGTTTGTACGTTTTAATTAGCTGTGATTTCCTCCTGAGAATATAACTCTATATATATTCTTACTATTTTGCATAAACAAAATGGCCTTAAAGTAATTGATGCATGTAAACTATGGCACAGGTATGGAGTTGGATACCACTTGACGCTTGTGAAGAAAGAGAATTGTAATCAGAATGCAGTGACAAGTTTGGTTATGAACTACGTCCCTAATGCACAGCTACTCAGTAGTGTTGGTGCCGAGATGGAATTTGTTTTGAGCAGTGAAAACTCCAGTGGATTTGAGAGCCTCTTTCAGGAAATTGAAAGTAAGATATGCGCTAAAATGAAATCAATATTAAGTTTATTAGGAGAGTGTGGTAATCTTTGCTCAGTATGGAAGTCAGATGGGATTTCAAAAATAGTACTTTGTTGTTGATCATCAATATCCTCAGGCCTTCAATAATTTGATCCCTCTTATGATACCAGAGTAAATTGACTTGTAAGCTTTATTTGATGGATTCTATTAATTCTATATCAACTGTCAAATGGGTAAATATTATTATATTACAATGTAATTAAGGCAGATCTAATTATTAGGACTGGATTTTGTAGGACAAATTTAACAATTCAAGTGGAGCATTTAAGCTCCTACCGACAGTTTCTGTGAACTGTTTGTTGTTTTTCTTTGTAATGTTCAACCTGTAGATAAAATGGAGGAGTATGGTATTGCTAGTTTTGGAGTGTCTGTCACTACTTTGGAAGAAGTGTTCATGAAGGTTGGCGAAGGGTCAGAGAAAACTGTGGATGATTTGTAAGTTTTTCATGTACGTGGTTTGGTAAAATTGAAGAATGGCTTCCCCACAAATCTGTCGGCCAACTGTCAGTAAACAGTCAGCTGACACTCCACTGACATGTGATGCAGCAGCAACAACATTTATTTCAGTAAAATGGATCAATGAGTTACAAAATAATGTATGGGAGGAAAATATTTCTGGCTTTCCCATTTTGTTTGGGGAAACGTTTTACTTAATGTGTTCAATTTTATTGTCACACAAAGCTGGTACACAAGCAAGGGAAGAAAAACTTATGATCAATTTATTCATCATTTTTGTGGTCGTTATTGTAATATTTTACAGGAAAGTAAAAACCATAGATGTCAACTCTACCAAAACAGGGCCACTATCTTTTGGGTTTTGCTTATTTATTTTCATACCTTTAGTTAGTTCATAAGTTATTTTCTTTTCCCTTATTTTGCAGGGTCCATGATCATGAAGTTGGTGGTCAAGAAGCTGAACAGATTGTTAATATTGAGATTGACCAGCTGCAGGAAGGAGGTATTAATGGCTAAGCCAATAATGGTTTTGTAATCAGTAATTTGCCTTACAGTGGCTCTATAGTGAGGGGACAATGGGATGAATCTACTGAATAGAGGGTGTACGTACTTTATATAGAAGAATTGTTGACAATCTGAAGGAAGCTAAGCATGTTGAAGTATTGGAAAGATTCATAGACAAACACTTTGAAGACCTAGGCAGATACCTTAACTGTCAGTTAAATTGAGCCAGCCATCTATAGCTGTGAAATTTCTTTTAATATAATTCCTCAATATTTTTTAGCAAGCAAATGCTGAAAATCTTGAGACTCCTAGGTGTCACAAAGAACTGCTTAACTTCTCCCTGTACTATGTTGAAGGGCCTATCTTGCGATTCAATAAACTGGCTTTAGTGGCTTACGGTACTTTGCGAAACGAAACGAAACGAAACGAAATGGTACTTTGCGAAATGGTACTTTGCAAACCGGTACTTTGCGAATAATAACTTCTGCTAACCCGTTGGCGCGTTCTCTCATCCTTCACTCGTGTTGTCACCGGCAGCGTGGCTTCGATCGATCGTCATGGTGCTCTCTCCTTCCGATTTTGATCGCAAAGGCCTCGGTCATTTCCGCGAAATTTGACCTCTCAGCGGTTGCCCGCTTCTCATAGGTAGGCTTATTCACCAGAAGCAACACTCTGCTTGCTGTTACCCTACGTTCAGCACGAGAGTGCGTTGGCGGCCATCTTGTTTTGCGTGGCCACTGGAAAAATAGAACAGGCCTTCGGACTGGACTTCAGACACTATAGACAATACGGATCGGACCCCAGATAAGACAACTGGTGTGCATATGATCCAATTGGCTCTCCAGGCCAGAGCTTATTCTGGCATCCTTAACAACAAGCGGATGGGATTGGATTGTTGTCCATTGCACACATTGTACTGTACTTTGCTAAACGAAACAAAATGAAATGGTACTTTGCGAAATGGTACTTTTCAAAAATAAACAGTGCAGAAGATCTTTTATAACACCCGAAAGATTTCTAGTACCTCTATTTGCAAATGACTGCAGTCTGTCAGAGCGGCGAAATTAGCAGTGTTACCCCGGTGTTAATCAGTATAGGAAATACACATGGCTGCGTAACCACGTAGCAACGTCAGACTTAACAGTTTCGAAACGGAGTTCACACTGCATTTTGCTTTGCATGGGTCGGATATCAAAACTGCTTCTTCGTAGTTTTCGGCGGAGCTCAAAAATTGAGCCATGGTTTCAGGAAATGATCACAAGTTTAAGAAAAGATGTAATACGAAAGAATTTGCAGTATTTCTTATCATTTCGTTTAAGATAGCCTCGTGCGTTAAAACTGAAAAAAATAAGCACACCAGTTGTCTTATCTGGGGTCCGATCCGTATTGTCCATAGTGTCTAAAGTCCAGTCCGAAGGCCTGTTTATTTTTCCAGTGGCCACGCAAAACAAGATGGCGGCCAACGCACTCTCATTCTGAACGTAGGGTAACAGAGAACAGAGTGTTGCTTCTGGGCCCAGTTGTTCGAAAGCCGATTAATGCTAATCCAGGATTAAAAATTAATCAAGGAGCTTATTTCTCTGTCCCCAAACGTTGTTCAATGCCAATATTCTGCAAAATTTTAGATTAGGGAAATTCAATCCTGAAAAACGAAAAGCAGCGAAAACAACTTTCATCCAATACTTAAAAACTGCAACCAAAATTTACGCTAATCCTGGATTATGTTAATCGGCTTTCGAACAACCGGTGGTGAATAAGCCTACCTATGAGAAGCGGGCAACCACTGAGAGGTCAAATTTCGCGGAAATGACCGAGGCCTTTGCGATCGAAATCGGAAGGAGAGAGCACCATGACGATCGATCGAAGCCATGCTGCCGGTGACAACACGAGTGAAGGATGAGAGAACACGCCAACGGGTTAGCAGAAGTTATTTTTCGCAAAGTACCATTTCGCAAAGTACCATTTCGTTTCGTTTCGTTTCGCAAAGTACCGTAAGCCGGCTTTAGTCTCTTTAAGATGAGAAGTGCTCAATGTAAATGAAAGTTGGGGTGAACAGGGTGAGGGGAACTTAATAAACACTTTCAAGTGTCATTTTCTAAATAAGCTTTGTACAGTTAACTCTCCTTTTTAGGACACCTTGCTATTACAGACACCCAGACAATAATAATTTAATGGACAACAGTTAAATCCTGAGCAAAAATAAAGTGTAAATATTAAAGACGCTTGACTGAAATAAATTCCTGCCATATACATACTGTCTCTATTAAGGATACTTATTGGTGGTCCTGAGGGTGTCTGCAATAAAGGGAGTTGACATATTTTAGTTGCTTTAAGTCTAAAATGTGACGTATGCTTTGTTTGTTTTTGTGTTTCGTTTTTGCTAGGGTTACAAACAGGTCTTAGCTTGAAGTGGCAGCAATACAAAGCAATGTTCCTGAAGAGATTCCTGAATTCCAAGCGTGACAAGAAAGCAATCATCACACAGCTTGTTCTCCCGGTTGTTATGGTTCTGTTTGGTTTACTACTCATCACAACTATTCCAACAAGAGACAATGATCCACCACGTGTTCTCAAACTGTCTAATTTGAGTGTTGATGGAGTCCATACCAAAGCTTTTTTTGCAGACTTTAGAAACCGGAGCTCAGTTGTTAAGGAGGGAACCTTGGAGGTAATCATTATTTTCATCTGGTGTGTCTCAACCTCTTGCTATCAAAATTATCAGAAAAATTATATTGTTAAGTTTATAATAGGGGTGTGATCAGTGGTAAATTCAACACTAAAGAGTCCAATTTTTTGTGAGTGTGAGGTATTTTTAAGGTTGAGATTGAGGCTCTGACACAGGTTCGTGTAAGGGTTGAAGACTGTGAGACCCATTATTTGTCATCCCTGAAGCTTTTATAAAAAGGGTTGCTAGGTTTACATTTTCTTACTCCTAAACTGTCAGAGAACATTGAACCTGGTTAAGGTTATTTTTCATCTATTTTTTCCCTATTTTACATCCTATTTTATCCCTATTTTTATATTATTTTATCCCTATTTTTCCCTCAATGATTAATGCTATTTTAAAACTATTTTTTCTCTATTTTAAAGCTGTTATTTTGAAACAAAAAATAGGAAAAAAATAGCCTAATGTGGCAGTGAAAATATGACACAAGCAGGTTGAAAATAGCTTTAAAATAGTGTTAATGAGAGCAAGAAAATAGGTTTAAAATAGCATTCGAGCAAAAATTCACTGGGATAAATAGCTGTAGAATAGGGGAGAAAATACTGATAAAATAGCTATAAAATAGATAAAAAATACCTTTAAAATAGTTTTAAAATAGTGTTGAGTGTGATAAAATAGTTTTAAAATAGCATTCACATGAAAACTCCCTGGGATGAATAGCTGTAGAATAGGGGAGAAAATACTGTTTAAATAGATATAAAATAGGTAAAAATAGCTTTAAAATAGTGTTACTATATGCAAAAAATAGGAGTAAAATAGCATCAATGCTTAAACTTCCCTTGCATAAAATAGTGATAAAACACTGTTAAAATAGGTATAAAATACTTTAATATCCCTTTAAAATAGCTGAAAAATAGCTTTAAAATAGTGTTAAAGAATGCAGAAACAGAGAGGTTTAAAATTTCATCAATGCAAACATTCTCCCCGATAAAGCAGAGAACATTTTGTCAAAATAGATGCAACATACCGTAGGTTATAATACCTCTATGTAGACGTGAAAACAGCAAATAACATACAGTCATATAACATGCAGACTAAATACATGTAATGCATTATTGACCAAGAATGAGGATAAGATAGCTGGATATTGGCCAAGTTCTCTTTTTGCATTTTTTTGGACCAAGACGAAGTCGAGGTCCATAAATTCGCAAAAAGAGAAAGCCTGTTCTAGATTGGAACTTTAATGAGTTCATTTTGCAATGCAAGGCTTATGCCTGGGCTGTGATTTTTTAACATTCTCAACCTTTCCAAGCTTTGCAATCATTGCAAACTCTGAAAAATAATGACAAATAAATTGCAAGAAAAACTTTCCCTTGCAAAATAGATTTTGGAATAACAGGTGTGAATCTTCACGGTAAATTTGGACTAGGAATTCCTAGGAATTCCCAACTGTAACAACTCATGTTCTAAAAGCCTAGAAATTCCCAGAAATTCCAACAGGACTTGGAATTCCTAGGAATTCCAAATCAGAGCACCAATGACTTCCCCTGAAAGACTGTAAATCTAAAAACTTGCCAGAAATTCCTAGGAATTTTTAGGAATTTCTAGGAATGTTTAAGAATTACTGGGAATTTTAAGGAAAAATTTTAGGCGACAAATTCACAAAATAAATGCATGTTTCGTTCATTGCTCCCAACTCAAAATTCAAGTAGTCAATGAAATTTATTTGCATTGCTTAACTCAGGTTTACATGTAAAATATTTCATATTGTATGTCAACATCAACGGCTAGTAACTAATGAGGATGGAATGTGATTTCTTCTTCTATTTTTGAAAACTTCATTAAAATTATCTTCAATTACATGTACATTTGGTTTGACACAAATTGTGAATAAAACCTGTTGATTCTTTTCCATAAAACCCAATTATTTGAATTATGTTTAATGCAAGAGAATGCAAGAAATACTATGAGTCCAAAAATAGTCTTCAAATGAATCATTTAATAGTGATAATATATTAATACAAATGGTATTTAAGTTTTAACCCTTTCACTACCAGAGTCAGGCTTTGACTTAATTTTATGTGGTTGTAACTTCTTTGGATAAAACTCATGTGTGTGAACATTCAAAAGTAAGCTGTCAAGCACTGTTAAACTGTTTGTTTTTGTTGATTCTGCAAATCGAAATTCACTGTGAGATTTCTATTCAATTTTGACTTAGCACTGGTGGGAGTGAAGGGGTTAATTACAGTAAAATAAATCATTTTTGAATAAAATCTTGTTGTAAGTGTAACAATAAATTTGAATGAGCTTTTCCTAAACTGCAGACTTAGCTGCTTCTTGTCTTCTTTTGCTGGGCTCGCAGCTTTCTCTACTGGCCTCGAATGAGGTTGTCTACAGGGAGCCTGTCCATTTTATATCTGGATTCCCTGACATCTGAAATTAAAAAATATATATTGTGAGCTCAGACAAAAGGAAAAGGGAAAGGGAAAAGGGCATTCAAGTACACGGGGATTGGGAAATCACGGATAGATTGAATGACTTTTATATTGGAGTTTAAGAACATCTTTTCCATACATTTTACTAAAAAGGGCTGAATACATTATTTTGTTTTCATTACATTACAAGGAGGGCTTCTCTATGCATTCAGGGTAGTTTGATCACAATTTTTATTATGAATCTAAAACTTACAGTAGATAAGGTCAAGCTTTTGCCTCTGAAGGCCAACTACACTTTATCCTCTGTGAACTATGCTGAAATTAATGATGAGAGAAGTCGAAATTTTGAAAGCAAAGCAGGATCAAAATGTTCCCAGCCGTGACTTATTTAAGTTTCAGTTGCACTGGGCTTTATGTGTTATGTAAGCTAAAATCTATTGTTTGGTAAGTATATATCTATTCCTTGGTAAGACTTTGATCACGTACTCAATATCGCAATTTGTACTCACCTCAAACTTTCAATATCGATGCTTTATAAATGGCCGCTCGACCCTTGTTTGTACCAGCCGATATGTCAACTGTTATTCCTGTTATTCCACGGCACCGACGACTTGCTTTTCATTTACAACACTCACGCTGTTCTCGTTTTCCCATTAAACAACGATAAAACCCATCTTTAGAAATGCTATATTGAGCAGAAGAAAAGAAATAACTCTCCGCATGAGCGATCGACCGATGAAAACTACATTCAAAGATGAGCGCCAAATAGCAACGGAACACGGGGCATGATCACGTGGATCTTTTGGAAATTGTCATTGGCTAGCAAAGAGAATCCGCTGGTTTGCCCGTTTGCAGTCTCAAGAGAATTTACGACCGAAGTACAAATGGAGAATGATGTGAACTCTCTCCATGAAGATGGAATCGACAAGAATCGAACGTACTATAAATGCACGATTTGCGGCCGAATTTTGTCGAGGAAACAGAGGATCGAAACCCACTTGAGTTCAATTCACGGCAAAGGTGAGAAATAACACAAGATTCATCTTGCACGCAATTAATCTTAGCTTTCCTGCAGCCAATCAAAATTTTGAATGCTGTTCCAAATTGTGTTTTACCCTAATTTTTTTTAACAGAAGGATACCACATTAAGAAGTTTAAGAGATACCTTGATAATCCCAGTGTACCGGTACCCAAATCAACAAAGTTTGACCGTGAACAAGCGTTCAGCAACACGGTTATTGAAACATGTGGACTTAGTGGAGAGTCGGACAGTGAGTGCACTGAAATTCCTTCGAGCCAAGACTCTTGTTTAGTGTCTTCTGAGTCTGATGAGAGTGAATTGGAAGCCCAGTGTTATACATGCATCAGAAGAAGATGAACAGGATGATAACGGTCATGCCAATGTTGAAAGCAGGTTGTTCACAGACCATGAAAAAGCATGCCAGGCAGTTTTGGCCTATGTTTCAAGAGACTGTATGACAAATGCAGCTGTGAAAGATTTAATCGATTTGGTTAAAGTTACTTGTACCGAAAGTGTAACTTTCAAGTCACTTAGTTACAGCAAAGTTCAAGAAGTATGCGGACAATGCGAGTTACATGTGTATGACATTTGCGAAGTATGTCTCAGGCTGTTTCCCCTGGATGATGAAAACAGCTTTCGTTGTTCTACAACAGGCTGGGTAGGGTAAGGCCCCGTTTATATGGAGAAAAGTTGTCCTGGGTAGAAGGGTCACCCTCCCAGCTGGGTCAACTTAAGCGAGCATTTATATGAGAAAAAAGTTGACCCCTTTGCCCGAGCCAATAACGCTCGTGCATGCTCTGACTTGGAGTTGTCCTGGCTAGGCGAGCCAAAGTGTTTATATGGAGAAAAGTTGGCCCGGCTAGGAGGGTGACCCTACTATCACATTACCCCGTTTGGCATTTATTTCTTCTGCTCATTAATGGAGTGGTTTATCACAGTCAGAGCTACAAAAGAGTAACTGCAAGAAACAATTTCACCATCTATTTCTCTGGGAAGACACAGTCAAGATATGGCTACATCCTCAATTATGTGAAAGTTCAGGACAAATGCCAACTGTAACATTACACACTGACTGCCAGCTTGAATGTACAGTATGTAGCTACTTTGCTTTAGTTAAAACTATGTTTGCATCAAGATAAATTACCAGGTCTGAAGGGGATCGCTGTAATCAGACACATCCATAGGGTTGAAGAGACAGCCAAAGTTATTGCAGTGCCCCTGGACTGCATTGTGGAAAAGTGTATGCTGGTCTCTGTTTCAAACAGACTTTTTGTTTGCCATTTGGCAAACAGAATTGAATGGGACTAAAGGATGAACAGTGCAGGCATAAATACGCACACCCATGAGCAATATTCTAACTGCTAACATTTGTGTAAAAAGTGGGCTCAATTCCAAGTTGTCTTCCACTAGAACATCTTGTGGTTACTTTGCATTAAAAAAGAAAGTTGAATTTTACCATTTACAACATAAGACTAGTTTTCGAAAGAAAAAGAGAACATGGCATTTTGTTAGATAACTTTGAAATCTCAATCAACTTACAATATTTTGTTCAGAAAATAGTATTAAAATATACTATTTTAAACCTAGTTTGCAATGGAAAATCCAACTCCAAAAATAGGGATAAAATAGTATATTTTAAAGCTGTTTTGCATGGAGTGTTTGACTGATCCACATCAAAAAGGATTTTAGTAGCCTATTTTACGTATATTTTGCGAAGGAACAGACCTGAACCCTTTACTGTATGGAAAAATAGCAGAAAAACAGTATATTTTATTACTATTTTATAAAGCAATACTATGGTTTTTAAATTTATAATAGGATTAAAATAGTCTATTTTATGGGCTATTTTTTGGTTTGTTGTGAGAAAATAGAGATAAAATACACCACTTCTTTTCATGTATTTTTAAAATAGGGTTAAAATAGAAATAAAATACCTACAAAATAGATGCTCTATTTTCCTTATCGTGGAAAATAGTAATAAAATATAACTCTGAAAAATTAAAATAGGGTTAAAATAGGTGTGATAGCATTAAAATAGCTATAAAATAGAAATTCATTTGGGTTGTGAAAAACGCAATGACAGCTAAGAAGTATTTACACATTCTTTATTTACATTTCTTGAACTCTAAACTTTGTACCTTGTTGCTCACTGTTTGTTTTTCTTACATTATTACTGTATGTTAGATCTGAGCAAGGAAGAATCATAATTATTTGAGGTTGGACATACTGTATATAACTAGCATTCTTGCGGCAATATTATGCAGGAAATCGGTGAAAGCCCTTGCGAGTGTTCAAAAACACTCGCAAGTAGCTTTAATGGTAGTTAGACTGTGTACATACTGAAAAGAAAAAAAATGAAAGTTGTGGAATTTTAATTTGGCCAGATGATTGCACATGACACATAAAGTAATTGTTGAGTATAACTTCATTTTACAGAAAACAAAAACATACCTTAGCAGTGTCAAAGTCGATGTAGAAAACATTACATCTAAAGTGCACCGCATTCGGGATGGGAACAGTGGGGACGGTATCTTTGTTAGAGACAAGAGCTACAACTACAGTACTGGGTCCACTGCATGCTGCAATTTTGAGTACTTTGTGCTCAATGCCCAGTGTAGAGATATTGTAAGTTGCATGTTTGCCTACTGGAACATAAATTTGTATTCCACTGCACCAACAACTAAAAGTTAGTGAAATAGCCAATGTTCCTTCAACTGAATGTTCGGGAACTGGCTCAGATTTAGAAGGTTATGTTTTCATGCAATGTGATTCCCTACCTTGAGTTTCATTTCAAGCTGATACCAAGTAGAGTACCAGTCTAGCGTTCTGTACATTATGACATGATCAGTAAAATTAATACTGCTGAAGCTTATAAGCAACTTGGATGTTGATAGTGTTTTGATTTGAATTAAATTTCAGTTTATCAGCGAGGATCTGAAGCTGGAGGACTGTAGTAGAGATTATAACTTTGGCTACAACAACTGTCCAGATTGCATCTTTGCTAATGAGTATGTACTTTTGTGCCACCAGTGAAGTCTAATTTATTCAGTTTCACTGGGTTTTAATTGGGAACCATTATACAAATGCTCATACATTATAATTATAATAATGTTTAATACAAATTTATATGCTGACTCTCCCTGTAACTGATTTTGTCTGATTCTGTGCACTGCACAGTGCAGTACAGCATGTACAGTGTAGTACAGTTCAGTAGAGTGAAGTACACAGAATGAAACAAATTTGTATCTAGATTGTCATTTTGTTTCAGATCTAATGAAAAAATTGGTGATACAACATGCACAGCAGTGGGATGTCCTGGCACAGAGTTGAATAACCTGAACACATACTTCTCTGAGTATGTGCTGGAGGAAAGCAATGCCTCAAATTACTTCAATGTCTATGTGGCTGGTTTCTTATTTGCTCCATCAGTGAGTATGTCCCCAAACAAGACCAACAGCAGTGGGATGGACCTAGGAAACAAAGAACCAGAGACAGCAACCACAGTATGGTATAGCAATGAGGTAAAGAGCACTGTTGATATTTACTAATAAAGATGACTACATGTAAATTTGATTGCACATTGCTTAAATCATAGCTAGGGTTAAGCAAGCAGGTGCCCTTTAATAGGAGATGCCCCTAATTGGAAAAAGGTGCTTCTTCCGTTGCTCCTTTTCCAATGGAATCCTCAGATTGCTTCTCAACTGCAATGTATTTAAACCATTAAACTACCAAGCCTCAGCACATCTGACATTGATGGTTTATTACTTTCAGGCATTTCACACCATAGCAGAAGCCCTGAGTGCCATGAGTAACATTCTGTTGGCTGATGCACTGGGTGACTCATCTTATGGGATTGAAATCACAAACCACCCTCTGCCAAACACCATAAAAAACAAGGTTTGTCAACAAAGATTTTTAAATGCAGAAAAGGCGTAATGTATTGTAGCAAGTAGCTATGCAAGCCCACAGAGTAGAGATCATACACTTGGAATCAAAAGGGATTTGAAAATGTTTATTCAATATACATTCACTTGAATGAAAATTGGACAGATGCAGTGGGGTTATCTTTTTACTTTAATCTATGTTAGTAATAATAGTAATAATAATAATAATAATAATAATAATAATAACAGAATAAGTACCTCATGGGTCATAATGCGGCCCTCAAGGTACTGTTCTGGGAAATGCTTCAGCTCTCTGATACAATGCCACCGTGGTATTCTCCGTTCGTTCCCAAACCCATCTATGAGTCTCCTAAAGCCCAAGCATATTAGGATATCCCAGTCTTTGCAGTAAGTGTCTGAGTAAGTGAAGCAGAACAGAGTGGATGCGAGATTTATAGATCACAAGAAGAAGATAGACCTGGTTGTAGAGATGAGCTGCCTGTGGACAGAGAACAGAGAAAAGAAACAAGAAGAGAAGACCACCAAGTATGGCCCCCTCCGCTGGGAACTCAAGCAGCAGTTCCCAGGATATGACAATTGGCAGTATAACATCATCATAGATACATGTATCCTAGGAGGGTAGTCCAGTGAGGTAGACAAGGCTATGAGGGAACTGTTTAGGGTTCAAGGAGGAGAGATTCTACTCCGAATGCAAAGAACCGTCATCTTGCATACCCTGAACATTACCTGCACACTGAAAGTGATGTCTTGAGGATAGCAGGCGAGTGAACAGAGACATTTTTAGTATTTTGGGTTGTTTTATTATTTTATTATAAATTACTATTTTTATATATATTATATATTATATATTATACTAGTTACAGAGTTGTTAGCCTTAGGGCCTCCTGGGTTACATTTGACGTCCCAGGTTGGTTGGATAGGGATCCATATGGCATCCATATGTTTTCACTGTCATAATAACAATAATAATAAGCTTGCCCAGAGAGAGTATAGGAAGCACCATGACAAGGCAGCCCTGCTGGTACATTGGGAGATGTGCAGGAAGTATGGGTTAGAGTGTACTGACAACTGGTATGACCATCAACCCTTGCCAGTCACAGAAAATGGAGAAGTGAGGATTACCTGGGACATGACTATCTAAACAAACAAGGTGTTGAGACATAATCGGCCAGATATTACTCTAGTGCATGAAGATAATACAGGAATGGACACTTACTGACATAGCTGTGCCAGCGGACTAGAACATCATCAGAACTGAGGAGGAGAAGGTGGAAAAGTACCAGGAACTAGCATTTGAAATCAGATTCATGAAGCCTTGAAAGTCACAGTAATACCTATTGTGATTGGTGCCCTTGCAAGCATATCAAAATGTGCAAAGACCTGGTATGGCAAGCTAGGAGCGCCTGACTTCCTTGGGAATGTACAGTTATCGGTCATTCTTGGAACTGCCCACGTGTTGAGGAAAGTGTTGTGTGTCTGAGCTGCAGGAAGGTGCTGAAACACAATCAAGAATACCCAGTAAAACACCTAACAACTTGAGAGAATCAAATCAAATAATAATATCTTTATGGTGTTAACAACTGCATTGCTTCGTGGAGATTGGGTGCCTGGGATATCTAGGGGCTTCCACATTTTCTTCAAATTAAGTTAATAAATAAATATAGTTTTTTCCAACCCTATTTGTTTGACAATTTCCCTGAGGAAAACTTCCAAAAATTGACTAATAATTCATTTTGCAGTGTCCGGTGACACTGGCATTTACTTGTAAAAAGTTAATTCTGAAGTTTGAGTGATCCACAGGAGACTCTTGGAACTAACTATTTACCAGGTTCTTTGACTAAATGCTTTGTATACTGCTATACTACTGCTATTTTATTTCCTACTGCACACGAGTTGTTCACTAACAGGTACTTTTTTACTTAAAGTACTGTATAGTACTGTTCACATTTCTCCCAACACCTGATGTTGTAAAAAGTATTCTTAAATATGTAAGTTGTGACTCACCCATAGTCTATTTAAATGATTCCATTAGACCGACAATGTGACAGCAGATTTCTCTGCTCTTTTGCTGGCTATCTTCCTTGCACTGGGGATGGCATACATGGCAGCCAGTTTTATCACATTTGTTGTACAGGAAAGAGTATCTAAGGTAACATCATCAAGTTATTAACCTATTGCTGATTACTTTTTTGGTACTGCACTATGGTTTAATTGTGGTCTCAAGGTTGGTGTCTGAGACAGACAATATTATTATATATAACTTGCACTGATTTGCATAATTACTATTTTTGACACCATTATGTAAAAATAGCAGATCAAGGTGGACAATTATACAAATAAACTACCTATTTCTGATTTCTGGTCACCCATATGAAGAACCAATTTGAAGTATTCTGAAATTGTTCATTATAACAACTAGGTATTAATTTTATTGTTTCAGTACTCTTCATTGGTCCTGCTCATGTTACATTCAATTTGACTGAGTAAACTCTGGGATGTGACATGTACCTGTTTGTGTTTTGTTTACATGAATCTTATTTTTGAATAATGCATTAAATTAATTATGCACTTGAAATCCCACTTTTTATTTTGGTGGTTTGTTAATGCAATTTTTCAGCTCTTGTAAATCACAGGAGTAATCTATCAGACATAATAGTATATCAGCCACTGTAAAATATATGCAGCAAAATAATGCAATCCATGTGATGCATGGCACTTGAATTCAAACCTGACCATTGCCAAAAGTTTTTATGTTGAGCTGCTGTGATTTTAGGCCAAGCATCTTCAGTTTGTGAGTGGAGTGGATGTGTTCAGTTACTGGTTTGCTACTTACACCTGGGACTTAATCAACTACTTAGTCCCTGCTCTGGTCATTCTCATCTTCTTTGCTGCATTTCAAGTCGAATCTTACCAAAATGAACTGGGAGTGGTATTCTTGATGCTTGTAAGTACAAATATATACTGTATCAAACTGCTACTGGACTGCAGATGATTAAGTGAAAGTATCAATGAATAAATTATGATCAAATGTTTTTTTTCTATCCTGTCAGTAAAATTGTTGAGCAACGTGTTAGTGGGAGCAGTAAAACACCAGTAATAAGTAATTCAAACCAAAAATAACAGGATGAAAAACCCAAGTTGTTGGATGCTAGCCATGCAACACAATAAAACAGGCTCAGCCACTAGTTGAAACTGATGCTGCCATAAAACAATTGCAATTCCACAGCTTACAGTTGACCAAGGTGAGACCAGCATCTCCAGTAATTAATTTTCAAGAAGTGCAGGCTTATAACAACTTGGGTACTGGTACTTATTACAAATCTTCTCAATCAATGTGGTCCAACAGTCTGTGTTTTTGAAGCATGCAAGTGATGCTAAATATGGTTTACTGTGTTTTTGTTTTCAGATTCTGTTTGGTTTCTGTGTGCTACCTTTTGTTTATTGCCTGTCCTTCTTGTTTACCACCCCACTGGTAGCCTATGCACTGACTGTCTTTAAACTGTCAATTCTTAGCATGGTAAGTAAAACATGTACATGTAGTTCAGCTGCCCAGTCCCCTCAAATGGACACAAAACTCAACACTCAGGTAGACAGGCATACAGTCGCTGGCGTCCAAGACCAGCAAAAAGAGCTGGCAGACAGGTAGTTTGTACACACAGATACAAAGAGGCAGACACAGAGAAAAGAATTAATTAAAAGAACCTTTGTTCTGCAACACGTTTTTGGGATTGTAACACCCAGTCTTCTTTGCTAAAGATGTTGCTGTAGTTGAGAATGAAGGTCTGTTTGTTTATTTCCAGGGAATGCTGATCACAGTATTTGTCTTGCAAATACCATCGGTAGATGCCAAGGATGTAGCTGAAATTTGTCATTACATTTTCTTGTTGATACCCACCTATACGTGAGTGTCTTGAAGTGATTCATATGACTGCTTAAAGATTTTTTGAAGAGCAGTGAGGCACTGTTTTATGATTTGATGCTTCATTATAGGCTGGCATACAGTTTTATTGATATGAACAGTAACTTTGGATACCGGAAAATCTGCAGTGAATCTGAAATGTAAGTTCTTGCTAATTGTATTACTTAATATTTAATGAAGAATAACCCTCGCAGTTGTGAAAAATCAATGCAATTAATGCAATTGTGTAAAGAAGTCTGAAAAAATTTCAAGACTTCAATGGCTTGAACCCACGGCCTCATAATGCCAGTGCAATTGCTCTACCAACTGAGCTATAAGAGAGCAAACATAAAACTTCAATCTTGGACAAAACTGTTGAGCTTCAAAGCCTCTTTATGTGAAAACAGTAACAGCAAAGTTGCGAGCCCACCCCTTTCCCCCAATTCAATGTTGTTTGTGGCCCCTGAACATTTCTCTAAAGAATAGCGGCTTCCCAAATTCAATATTGAATAGGGGGAGGGGGAGGTGGAGGTGGAGGGGGAAGTACTGTAGTAATACTGTTGAGCCAGTGGGTTTTGTGAACGATTTTTGGACTCCAAGAGGCCACTTTTCTCGAGTAGTTTTCTTCAAAATTGTTGTATAAATTAATCCTTTATCATTCCTTATCATTTGCTTACATGCATCTTGAAATTTGAATTAATTTTAACTTAAATTGAGTCATGAAACACCTTAGTGTGGCCATACAGACAACAGCCACTGAGCAGCACTTTCTGCGGGTACTGTTTATTAATTGTGCCTTTCAAGCGTAATGTTGGAATGTAGCAAACATAATTATTATAAATTAATTTAGTTGAGAAGTTCTAGATTTCCTCCAGCTAATTGTGACTATGTGCTAATTGGCCCCATGAGGCAGTATTGTCTTCTTTTAAAATCCTTTTTAAATAAAACTGTTAATCTTTGTCTTAAAAGCGGCTGATGTTGCCACTGTTTAGTTTAATTAAATCTGGGGTAGTTCTTGTATTTAATTTGCACACAAGATTCTAAAGTGTAATGGCCTGTAATTTCAAAGAAGTTTTATGTTTCCACCATCTGTCTAGAAGTAATTTTGCAAACTTCAGTGAGCAATATTTATTAATATAAGGGGTAACACTATTCTTTTTTTATTTTCACTAGATTAAGTATGGAGTGTGAAAGGCAAAATATAAGCTACACTGACCATCCTTTAGACTGGGAGCGTCCAGGTATTGGTCAAATGGCGCTGTACATGTTTGTTGAAGGAATTGTGCTCTTCGTCTTGGTTCTTTTGATTGAGGTGAGGGTAACTTGACTTGTCTGGTTTTGTATGGTA
>OX419337.1:23131290-23161290 GCA_948470475.1 Galaxea fascicularis
AACGAGTCATGCCAAAGAACAGGTTTGAAGAAATAAGTCAGTATTTCCACCTAAACGATTCAACTTCGGAGCCCGCACGTGGCGAAGAAAATTATGATCGCCTTTACAAATGTCGGCCCGCTTTGACAATGATTTTGAGAAATGTTCAACGCTGTTATTTCCCCACTAAAAACATTTCTATTGACGAGGGAATGATAGCTTTTAAAGGCAGATTATCATTCCGCCAATATTTGCCAGCAAAACCAACAAAATATGGCATAAAGGTGTGGATGGCAGCTGATTCTTCGAACGGATACGTTCTAAATTTTTCTGTTTACCTTGGAAGCGAAGGCGAGAATCGAAGGGCGTATGGAAAACCCGGAAATCCGGAAACGGATCCGGAAGCGGATCCGGAACCGGAACCGGAACAGGACAAATGAAATAGTCATTTTTTTATGGAGAAGTCTCCAGATGATTTGTTGTTGTTTCAGACAATTGAGATGTAGTTTTGCCAGCGGTCGATTCTACTTTGAAGTATTGCTATCAAACAATAAATATTTAATTTCCTTTAGCCTCAACCCTTGCCAGAACAGTGATTAATAGCCAAGGAATTAATTTTCAAGCGTAATCAGGTGTTCAATTATCAGAACTATTTCAAAGTCGTGTTAGACTTGGACTTTTCTTGTGGGTAACACATCAACCAAGTGATAGTTTCCTGTCTTTATCTCCGCTTTCAATTGTTTTCTCTATTTCCTCGATTTCCTTCGTCACTTCGTACCAAGTATAAATATAGGCTTTTAGGCCCTACTATTATTTCCATCGTTAGAATTCGTATCTAACATCAGAATTGAAGGAAATGTCTGCTAACAAGAAATTAAAATAATTGCTGAATATCGTTGCGATTCGATCATTCTTTCATGCAGAATATCAAATGGACAAAAGAAATGAGTAACTAAGGCTCTAAAGGAGGGAATGAATAACACAGCCTTGATACCTATCATTGAAATAGCGGCTGTTTACGAAAGCAGTTAGGTTCTGATTAGTTAAGTTCTGATCAGTTTCTCAGTTTGACAATGTTCTGATAACTTCTGATAGTATCTCAAATGCTGATAATAGATGAGACGCCATCTTGAATTATATATCAAGAAAAATTTCACTGCGAAACTGGTTTCAGTGTTTCCCAGTTTACCCTTCAAGTTTGCCCAGGTTGCTGTTCCGGTTCCGATTCCGGTTCCGGATCCGGATCCGTTTCCGGATTTCCGGGTTTTCCATACGCCCGAATCGAAGGCTTTACGGACTAGGTTATGATGTGGTAATGAGCATGGCGCGTCCTTTCTTGAATAGAAAGCACCACCTTTATTTCGATAATTTCTTTTCAAGTCCAGTTCTTTTAGATCATTTGCTTGCTCAACAAACCTACGCTTGTTCGACAGTGCGATCCACGCGCCAAGGCCTACCTCCATGTGCCAAAACTAAACTTCGCAATGCTGGACAAACGATTACTCGGCAAAGAGGGAGTCTTTTGTTTACAAAATGGCATGATAAACGTGATGTGGCATTTTTGTCAACAAATGTGTCACCAGACGAACCTTCCAGAACTGTTCAACGCAGGAAAAATGGAAGAAACTTTGACATACAGAAACCGCGTGTGTCCGATGTTTACACCGCGAACATGGGAGGCGTTGATCGAGCTGATCAAATGCGATCCTTTTACACTGTTGGAAGGCAGTCACGAAAGTGGTATCGCTATATTTTTTGGTTTGTCTTCAATGTTGCTGCATGCAATGCATATATTTTAGAGTGTGAACACCGAAGAAGAAGGAATCAGCGAAAACGGCCTCAAGCCGATTTTCGCTTAGAATTAGGGAAGCGCCTGATCAATGGCTACTCCTATCGAAAGCGACCAGCAAACCAAGTCCCGGCCGATGAGCCAAGAAGAGATCACCAGTCAGTTCGTTTGGAGGGACGCAAGAAGGAGTGTGTCCAATGCAAGGCTTCTGGCAGGAAAACACAGAGAGGGTACCCAGTGGAAACCAAGAACAAGTGCCAACAGTGCAATGTTGCGTTATGTAAACTGCGATGTTTTGACGAGTATCACAGCGCAAACACTTGAACATTCAATCCGTCAGTTCAAGTCTTAATTTCACCTTTTTAGAATAAGCACACAATGTAAATATGCAATTGAAACTGAAAACAACACTTATTTTTTCATTTTATTGTACATTGTCAAATCATAATGCTGTTCTTGTTGGTTTTTTGACCCAAAAGAAACCTTATCTCTTGAAATTCAAATGGTGCTCATGGCGGCAAATTCAAATTTTTTAATGAACGTGAAGTTTTAATTGAATTCACATGAAAAGCTTTAGCAGTATGGGTAAGTTCACCTCTCTATTTAAAAGAACAATATTTTAACTTTAATTCTCACTAGCCAGATCTATCTATAGAGTCCCCAAATTTTACTGAGCATACATGTTTTGGATTTGTGTTAATATTTTGTGTGACTGCCCAAATTAGCTCCAGGAATAGCAGGTATTCAGGGCCAAAAGGTCCCCAGGAGTGAAAGGGTTAACCGTACATTTATGCATGAACTAAAAATATTATCCAGCTGGGCTGTCACTAATTCTTAAGTAGGTGTGGATATGCCAAAAATAGCGAGGATTCCAGTTGTTGTTGAATATATGCGTATATGATACGATACTATACCATACGATATGATGAGATGTGATGTAATGTGATGTGATAATGTGTAATGTAATGAAATGTGATGTGACGTGACATGACGTGACGTGAAGTCAACATGCTGTTTTTCTGTCAAGGTAGCCAGAGTCATAACGCAAAATATCGAGGGAAAATCCCCCACCCCTGGCTCTTAATGTCAGCTCAGGGAGGGCGTTTTTTTTTCTTTTGGTAAAAGGTTATTGATTATCATATGGCTTTGGTTTTGTTTTAGCATGGAAGAGTGTGAGGCCTTGTGTACTCGATTGGCAATCATGGTGAATGGACAGTTTAAATGCCTGGGATCCACACAACACCTGAAGAGCAGGTCTGTATTAATTGCCTACCTGTGCCAAGTCAGTTGTACCAATCGTCCCCATTCAGTGATATTTTCTCAGTTGTAATATTCTGTTAAGGTGGTCTTGCATAATTTGTATACTTGGTAACGTGAACAATGGAAAATTTACCCTAATTTATCAATTAGTTAAAGCATGACAAGCATTCTTTCTTATTTTTGTTAGTAGAGAGTTAGTCCACATTATTATAACCATTTCCATTGTAATCATTTTTCTCATCATCATCATGATTCTCACCCTACTCATGATTCTGATCCTCCTCCTTTTTGCTGTTTAAGAGCATTGTGTAAATATGTCATCGTTATGCACCATCTTCTTCATGTGGGCCTGACTGAAAATCAGCAATGTAAACAGTGTGCTAATTACTGGGCCTTCAAGCCATTTTTTATCATGAGCCATTAACCTAGTGACTTAGGCTTAGGTTCGCTTGTCGGGAACTCCTGGGCAATCTTGCGGCTCGTAAACACTGGTTGGACAATAGTCTGCTTAAATATCGTGAAGACACAGTTAAAAGATCTTAGTGTGAAGCTCCAGACTATTGTCCAACCAGTGTTTACGAGCCGCAAGATTGCCCAGGAGTTCCCGACACGCGAACCTAAGCCTCAGCTCATTGATCAACAATGCGTTGTGTATAACTTCAAGTGTGACCAATGCGATGCTAGTTATGTAGGATACACCCGTGGCCATCTGTTCGTGCGCGTTGATGGACATAGAGGCAAGACCTCGTCAGTGCGCAAACACTATGATAATAGACACGCAGGCAGGATTCCATATGACCTTCGCAATTGTTTCAATGTGTTGAAAAATGCCAGCACAAGTTTCATGGTCTCATTAATGAGATGTTACTCATTAAACAATTACCACCGTGATTAAATGTGCAATCAGCCTCAATTCGCGCTGGGGTCTTTGTCTAACTTATGGAAATTAGTGACTCTGAACTCTTAGTTGCTCTTGAAATCGCATATTTAATTTAGTTTCCTCTGACAATGGCGCCAAGATGTCGCCGAAACGTCGGATTCTTCTATGGTTTGGTTTTGCCTGTATATACATGTAATTACATTAAGCCACATAAAAATAAATCTAATTGCAGGTATGGCACAGGGTATACTCTGATGGTCAAGGTTGGCAGTCCAACACCCATATTCCCTCAGCCAGTGGTAAATGGTTTCCACCCTGCCCCACCCTCTAGTTTTCCAACTAATGCTCCCACTGCCATGATGTACAGCAATCTAGCCGTTGACGCTGAGTTACCTGAGGTCAATGAACCTGCCAAGCCTTTCAGTGATGGTGAGACAAACCTACTTAGGAATAAAAATTTGGTTTCATCAACGGAGTTGTTGACCACCGTACAGGGATTGTAAAAGCTGACGTTTCGTACGTTAGCCCTTTGTTGGAGTTACATTTATCAACTCGCTTGATAAAACTAAATTTGTGTGTACAACTCCCCCACCGACGCAGGACCATAGTTTCTTTAGAAACTCCCCCCTTTATCTACTTAGGAATAGACCCCTGCTTGTAATAGTGCGACTTGAATATGTTGCTTGCAAGATCGAGTCGTCTCATGTTTCGCTTGTTTCCCATCACTAATTCATTAACCTCTGATCTAGGTTTCAATAATATTTTTGTAGGAAGGTTAAATTTGATTAACAGGGTACTTTTATGCATGGAGTTAAATCAAATGCAATGCATACAAACCACTGCCGCCTCAAAAAATTAGTCAGAGTAACTTCCAAGAAATAACCCACAACAACGGGACTAAAAATAGATGTCTTTTCACTTTTTTGTACCTGCACCAGTTTGCCAAGCAAAAGGGGTCATTTGCTATTTTTCTGAATAAAAGATATGTTGATTTAATATTGCTTTCATGTTCACATAACTGCACAGTACTTAACAGTTTGATCCTTGTTCTCTCTTCAGGTATCAGTAGCCGAGATGTGCAAACTACTGTCATCCCAACTCCTCATAACCCACAGATGCAGGCTCCTCCTGACCCAGTGCAGCCAGTTGTGTATGACAGGGGACTGGTGCAAGCTGTCACCAACGCACAGAACTTTGTTGTACAAACTTTTCGTGGAGCAAGACTCCTGGAAAACCATAATGTAAGCAGTTTCCCCTCTGTATAAGAGGTATTCAATGGATTGAAGGTCACAAATTAGCTAGCAATGCAATGCTTGCTGTGGCCCCCCACAGATGATTGTCAGGGCTCGACACAAACGGTAGCCAACTAGCCACAGACTAGTAAAAATTCCATTTTGGCTAGGAGGTTTTTTTGTGTGTCACAAGCCATTTTGGCTAGTGAAAATGTCTGAGCACTGTAGAACCCAAATGAAATAACTGATTTAAGAAAATTAAGTCAAAGCATGCGGAATTTGAAACATCGGCTGTACCAAATATGATAATTTATTGCCTCGAACAAGCAAAAACAAAGCAAAAGCGCGATTGACTTTTTCGTTTCTCTTTTTGTCAACTAAGCAACGAATGACACAATCTGCTTGCTACAAATGAGAGTCACGGAGGGGGGAGTAGGGATCACGTTTCATGCTTAAAATAGACATGTGCGCTTTTCTTTTAATTCCTTTAAAAAAGAAAACAATCATAGTAGTTCGCAAATTTGAATTCTGTCTATTTAATATCGATACCTATGTCTGCAACCCCTAAAGTTAAGATGGAGCGAATTTTGTTGTTCATGAGAAATTGTGAATCAGCATTTTGAAAGAAAGGAATGTTTTTCGGCAGCTAGTTGTAATGTTTTGATGGCGGTTCTGCGACAAATTCTCAAGGGTGAGGAAGCTTTTAAGTTGTTTAAGTATACTGCGAGCTCAACACAGGCAAGCATTTATTCGACATTCTACTTCAAACTCCTTAAAATTTAAATTTTACTATTTAAACTGCTGTGTTTATAAACTCGTCAGAATACTTTCAAACGTACAATAAACCTCATGTGGTAAGTTCCAATCTGTCACATCACTATTGTGGTTGCAAAAAGGTACTGAAACTGCTTGACAGGAACTAATAAGAAACAAGTCTGGCCAGTGAAAAGTTTGTTTTACCCAGAACATGTGCACTAGCCACTGGGCTAGTAAGCTGAAAAGTCAGTCTCAAGCCCTGATTGTATCACTAGGTTATGTTAAATTGTTAGTTTTGTATTTGTGGTGTTCTGTACTTAATATTACTGAAGAGAATTACAGAAATTAGTGGATTGAAACCATTTAGTCGTTGTATTTTTATGAAAAGCTGCTTTCTTTTAAGTTAATGAATTTTATCCGCATCTCTTCAAGTACAGTTTCTAACTACAAATGTGTGTTTTTATGGCTAATTTAGACTTGCTCCATTATCTCTCCTTTCCTTGTGGATCAGCCTCCATTTTAAATCACCTGTGTGTTCTCAGTGACCACTGAAACAGCAATTTCTACGATAACAAAGTACAGTGCTGACCATGTAAATCAGGGCTCTCACAAATTACAACTCAGGAATGTACAGAAAGTAACCTGAGGAATGCCAGCTGTTGGGACAAAGTCAATAATTTTGTTTTCCTTTAAAGTAGCTGGGAATCTGACTGGGGAAATCCTCGGCTCCTGATCGTTTATGACACCCCTGATTTACATGGTAAAACATAATTAAACTTGATTTAATGAAATAATACACTTCTTTTAGTTTGGGTGGTTTCTTGAGATAATGTTCCCCCGTTTGCATGAATATTTTTCCTTTGTTAATATAGTATTCCATTCAATGCAGTTCTTTTGCAGTTTTGTACAGTAATTCAACAACGCCTTTTTACACCATTCCACCATAAAACACAATATTATTTTAATTTTTTTGCTTTTCTAGGGAGTTCTCCACTTTCAGGTTGGAACTGAGGGTCTAAGTTGGTCATACATATTTGGACAGTTGGAGAGAAATAGAGCTGCTCTTAACATTGTGGACTATAGTGTTAGTCAGACTACATTAGAACAGGTGAACACTGTTACCATGATGTGCATGCTAGTAGTATGAGTTGATCATCCTGTGGTTATTGGACAACCAAAATGGCTTGCCAAGGTAGTCACTAAGGTGATGTGATGGTTTATGATAGTTCATGTCGCAATAATGAACAATTGTGGAGGTGTTCCGTGTGTTTGAACAGTGACTGATCTAGGATTTTTATCAAGTAAACAACAACTTTATGGTGGACATTTCAGTTTTCTGGGGGAAACTGATTTTACAATCTTTTAGATAGTGAATACAGTGATGGAAACAACAATTGGTCATCGGACATAGAGTTCTAAAGTGACGACGTCACAAAAATAATTTTTTTGAAATTATGGAATATGATGCCATATGATGGAATATAGAGCATCCTGAAAGACGCCCTCGTCCCAAAAATTAGGTCCAAGTTGCAATTCCCAGTAGAGATATAAGGGATCAAAGTTTGATGGCATCCCATACAAACCCTTCAAAATTTGTTTCAGTTCCTTCAGTTTAGAACTGACTCAAAATTAGAGATTTATATGGGGCAGTATCAAATTTCAATCCTTTATATTTCGGCTGGGAATTACAATTTAGAGCTAATTTTTGGCAAGGACCCTTTTTTAAGGATACTCCATTCGAAAATGGTGCCCAATCCCATAATGTCACAAATTTAATTTTTTGTGACGTCACACTTTAGAACTCTACTGTCCGACCAATTTTTGACACTGTTTGAATAGTGGTCGCTTTCTGTAGAGAAGAAGCTTGAACTTATGTCTCCATTATTAGCACTGGATGCCCTTTACATCATGCACGAAGGTGGATACGCTGGTGATCCTGCAGCTATTACAGAATAATGTTATTATAACTGTGTATATGATGTTAACATTCCTTAAAAAAACATGCAGAAATCTTGCATTTCCATGGTGACATAATCATGTGTTTGAGCTTCTGATGGACTGCTTGTAACCATGTCTGTGTATTTCTTATACAGGTTTTTATCAACTTTGCAAAAGAACAGCGTGTAGAGGAAAGGACATCTATGAAGAGGACTTGTGGATGCATGCCATGTTAAACAGAAAGAAAAGCAATTGTAATGTGAAAATGTTTATTGTCCGTCTGCAGAATACACTTTTTCTATCATAATTTGTTTCAGTTTCCATAATGTAAACCTCTGCTCCATGACATTGTATCTTGAATGTTAAACTATGTGAGTCGAGCGGTTATTGCAAGTTTCTTTCAGAGTAAATACTGCATAAATTAGTCAATCAGGATAAAGTACACAAACATTTGGTTTTATCAACGAGTTGATGATGTAAACTGACCATAGCACAGGGATTCTATAAAAGCTGACGTTGCGAGGGTTAGGCCTTCGTCAGAACGAATCCTTCGTCGGATTCGCTCTGACGAACTGAGGATTCGAGCTGACGCTCGAAATATCAGCTTTCTTAGAATCCCTCTACACCTCTACGGTGATCAATTTACATTATTAACTCCGTTGATAAAACCACGTTTTACTAGGTTTTTTGCGCAACTCCCCCACTGGCGCAGCACCACAGTTTCTTTAGAAACTACCCCCTTTACACTGCGACTACTTCAACCAAGGCCACCCAGGAAAACTTTCTGCAAACTAGCCAATGAGAATCTTATATCGAAACATTGGATTTTCACAACATTAATTATGAATGGAAAATTTACCCACTATCGAAGCACAGCAAAATTCAAATTGCGACTATTCTGTTGTTTCATCACTCGAACACTATTGGCCAATTTGTAAAGAACATTCTTGGGTGGCCTTGGTTAGAGTAGTTGCACTGTAATCAGGGTGAAGCATTGATAATGGAGTAGTGATTGCAAATATCTGCTAAAAATTTCATATTGGAATGAGAATCTGGGTATACTGCAGCTGGTACACAACGGAGTTCTAGTTCAATAGTTATGTAACTAAGCTATTGCGAACTGACAGATGAGTCATGATACAATTAAATCAACTCCTCAGGACTTACCATGTTTACTGTTTTGCTTATCAGGGGACTTCTATGTAGGGCTGACCTCAAAGTACTCCTATATAAAGAATTGCATTCTTTGTATTTGTTTCAATTATCTATTATTAATTGTTTACAATGATATTTATCAACTCCACTGAACTGGTTTGTTGTGATTTAAAACGTTATTTGTTTTAAGACCTTGGTAGGCAACATGAGATTTTATTGCGCTGGGCCCGGTTGTTCGAAAGCCGATTAACACTAATCCAAGATTAAAAATAAATCAAGGAGGTTATTTCTCTATCACCAAACGTTGTTCAATGCTGATATTCTGCAAAATTTTAGATTAGGGGAAGTCAATCCTGATAAACAAAAAGCAGCGGAAACAACTTTTATCCAAAAGTGAAAAACTGCAACCAAAGTTTACGCAAATCCTGGATTAGGTTAATCGGCTTTCGAACAACCGGGCCCTGGTCGCTCGCTGAGGTATCAGTAGAGGTTCTCACTCGGCAGGGCAAGAATTTTAATTTGTTCAATGTTGCCACATTGAAATGTTCTACTGGGCCATGTCTGTATTCTTTATTTTACTCCTACTTTGTCTAGAAGAAAGAATTCTTGTCTTTAGGCAACGCATTCACAAGACTAGATCCTGCAAATTAATATCTAGGGTTGTGCTTAAAGTAGAAAGTCTGTTCGAAATCGTGCTTGAAGCTAAAAATGACCAGCTTACCAAACAAAAAATTCTTCCTCCACGCAAATTAAACTTGTGGGAAAAAAGGCTTATCAGTGTAATGATCGCACAACAAGAATCCCGGCCCTGCTAGCGCCTCCCGCTAAGAATGTTCAAACAAATACGGCTCAGTAGTTTCCTGTACAATCTCACCAGACCACCGTAAAATCTTGAGAATATTTTGTGAAGTACTTGAGACACTAAGTGAGAGCCGTGCCCGTGTTGAACTAAGTGGAGTGCAATTTGGTCATATCACAAGTATGATTTTAGACCAGAATTGCACCCATTTTGAAATCACACAGTTTTTTGTCCAGTTTTGAGTTTTGGTGGGCTTAAAAAAAAGGATGTGATTTACAGCATAAAATGGTGCAATTTGGGAATAAATTGCACCGTCGAGAGCCAATCAGATTTCATGAATAACGAGTGATTTCAAAATAGGAGTAATAAAAGTTCAAACAAGACGCCTGGAGGCGTTAACGTGTGATGCGTAAATCGGTCATAATTTCTGAATTCGCCCAAGACCAATTTCCCCCGAACTTTGAACAGGTGAATAATATATATGAAATAACTCATATATGATTCTGTGGGTAGCCAAACACACGATGGTTCGAGGCACACTGAACTGGAATGCAATTATTTACAGTTGAAAACACAAAAACAAACCAATATTTAAAACGGAACAAATCAATCGGTTTTTCCTATTTATACTTAACCATGTCCCTCTGACAAATGAGCATAGCACTGCTTGGCGATTCCAGTGTCAAATGGTTCTTCAAAGTACAGGAATGAAATCGAAAAAACAGAAGACAAGAAAAAAAGTCCACAACACCGGGTATCGGAGGCGGTCACCCATCCAAGCAGTAACACCGGCCAACAGGGCTTAACTTCAGTGACAAGCACAAGCACGTGGCTAATTACCATATGTAAACGATAACGACGAAACGCGACCGGACTTTAGACGTGGTCTGCCTATGGCATCCCACGTAATAAGCACAAAATTATAGTATATACAAAGAACTCGTCTTTGAGTCTCGACGCAAAGGCGTCGTCGGAATACGCCGGTATTTAGTCGTCTAAGTGAAGTGTCAATGCTAAGTCGTTGATCTCCAAACACTTGCCGATCTACTCAACTTACACAAGTAATAGCAATGTGGTATAGAAACAGCCACAAAATAGGAACATTGCCTGTGAAAACGAAGGAGAAACATACTGAGGTAGAATAGACCTTTGAAAATTGTTATCAATCCTGGCTATAGCAATTGTCACAGCTTTGGTATAAACACATTCAGGTTGTGCAATATTCTTCTGTATCTCTTGGAGTTAGGCTCAGCTCAATGATTGAGTGATTTGTATACCCAGGGATAATGGAGATGTAAGTATTCATTGCAGTTATGAAAATACATGTTCAGTTAGTTGGGAATAAAAATTCAGGGATAACAGTTCAAATTTCCATAACAAAGAAATGTTGCAGGCTCAGTTGTGAGAGGAGTCTCTGCCGATTGCAAGCTTTGTTTAGTTCATTACAAGTTATGTTTAGCGAGCGAGCCCATCAACATGCCAACTTGAAAAGTTTTGGTTGTGGGAGAGATAACCCCAAGAGTAAAAGTACATTGAGTGACTTCATTGTTCATCTGTTTTTGTACATTTTTAAAAGCAACTTTATGGGACTTCTGTCCCTCTGTGTATGATTGATTTACTGAATAGATAGTTATATTAGCTGGTTTTGTTGAATCCTTAGTCTCACCATCACTAATACATCTCAGCTAAGCCAGCCCATTGAACCCAATCAGCTACTCCTTGGATAAGTGGAATTTGTAGTGCCACAGACCACTAAGTTAAAAGTCAGTGGTCCACAGCACTACAAATTCCACCTGTCCAAGTAGTACCTTATATTTCCTACACCAGAGCTGCCTGATATAATAAACCAGGCAACTCTCCAAAGTAACTGCAGATAATAAAGTTTTTGAAAAAGATAATGTTGCAACTAACAACTCGATAAAAACAAGTCATAAATATTTTATTTCTTTTGCTGTATTTTTTCTTTCAAATCAAAGTAAGGCCTTATGATGGCCAGGGATGACCAAGACCCAGTCCTTTTGGTCTCATAAATGCACACACTGGGTCCTTAATGCCATTTCTTTCTGTTCCCAGTCCAGTTCCAGGAGTCCAACCCATGACCCTCAACATCTGATTTCCAATATTTGATGGTGGTATTGGATCAGCTTCTGCTCCTACTGTTGCTAAGTAAACAAAATATCTTCTTAGCAAAAACAAGTAACTAGCAGAGTGCAGCATATACTTCCTTTCCTGGTCATACACAGGGTTCTCAGTAGAAGCCGGCAACCGGCGAATTCCGCCGCCTGTCAAGACGAAAGTCGCCGCCTGTGCTGGCTATGAAATTTGCCTTTGTGTGCCTCCAGGCTGAAGTTTAGCCGCCTATAAGCATTTCTGGGCCTCTCTCCTCCGCAGAGGTTCTAAAGTTCGTTATATAAATCCGCTGTACGACGTTAGTGCAGGCGCAAAGTCGAATGGATCGATCGTGCGCTTTCCGCCGTCGCCTGTAAACCTGTGCCTGCACTTACATTACTCAGCGGATCCTCCCGAAAAAACTTTAGCCTCTGCGGAGGAGAGAGTTTCTGGGCCGTCTGACAAAAAAAACTCCTGAGAACCTTGCATACAATAAGCCACGGAAAAATGAAAGCCAAGATCACAAAATAGCCCTCCTGAAAACATGCAAACCAGAATGGACAGTGCTTACACCCTTCTCAATGGAAATTCATTTTCTATCCTGCGGATGTCGCAGCAAACAACATTTTGTGATCACTTGTCACCAGGTTAGCAAATTGCTGTAGTTGTTATTTAGGTGAGCTTTCTTGTGGTTTTGCTGCATTTTTCAAAGCTGATGTTTGTTGATCTACAAACAAGTGATCTGTTTTCACATCAGGATCTGAACATTTTGAAATAAACAATTTCCATAAGATGTAAAAATAACCCTCTTTCATTATCAAATCAAACCAATCAAATTTATTTAAACCTGAGCCAGAGCCAGGGCCTCATTTAAATGTTTGAGCATTGTGGATCGAATTGGAATTTAGAAGTGTTGGTTTTTGTGGAGAGGGGAAAACCAGAGTACCCAGAGAAAAACCTCGCGGAGCAGAGAAGAGAACCAACAACAAACTCAACCCACATATGACATTGAGTCCGGGGATCAAACCTGGGCCATATTGGTGGAAGGTGAGTGCTCTCATCACTGCACCATCCCTGCTCCCCTGTTATATCAAATCCATCAGGTTTACCAATTTTTGGCAATGCAGTACTTACAATATGAACTGTCAAGCTGAGGGGGCATTTTTCTGGGTCGCTTGGATTCTGCTCCTGGCCTGCTATTGTGCCTTGGAGGTGATGCATGACTGAAAGGAAAAAAATACCAACAATAAGATACAACTGCTTCACATTTTAGTTGTGCCTATGTAAGAAAGCCAACCATGAATTTTCCCATATCAGCACTTTTTATCTTGATATATATTCAAGCCAGCATGCCTGTGTTCATGTACTATTGTAACAAAATGTCTCACTTCTCTACTGTCTGTTATCAAGACTTAAAATTTAATTGCAGTAACTGTGACTTTCAATTTCATCCATCTGATTGCAACAATACTATCACATCTCTATATGGAGGCTGGTTAGGGAGTTGGCTAAGGAAAGTGGCATTCAAGCCTTCAAAACTCTGGCTACATACACAGCAACCTATAGAGGGTAGTTTACCCTGTTTTGCGAAGTAGTACTCTTCCTCTGTGGGTAGGGTCAGCCTGACATTGAAGAGAGTATAATGATGCCCACTGATACACCTGTGTACATTATTAACAGAGAACATAACACTGGGTAAATTATTGTTAGGTGAGACTTGAGTGTCTACATAAGTCCAAAAGATCACTAACCACAAAAACAAAAACATCTCTTAATATCGGTACTGCGAGCCAGTTCCTGACACATCCACAGTAGAATCACAGTCAGAAGATTGTTGGAAGGAAAGAGCAAGTAAGATACTAACTTGCTGGATGATCCTCTTGTATAAGAAGGCTGTAATTAAAATTATCATGGGTTTTAATAACAGCCTTCTTATACAAGGGGATCATTCACCAGTTTTGCCTAGAGATTGCTGACCTGATATTACCTTCTACATACATGCAGACTGATACCAGGATGACCTGAGACATGTTTATTGGACTGTCATTATTGGTAATAAGGACCAATACATTATTTCCTTTAGTTGCATCAGTTATAAGCTTGATGAAACTATGGTTGTCCAGGCAGTCTGCAAATCTTCCAGTCAGGTATGCCTTTACTCCAAGTTCAATGAGTGTTCTTTTCATAGATGGCTTCAATCCTAGAGCAGGTTTAGATCATTTTCTATTGTATAATAATCCAACACAAAGATATAAAATTACATTTACGAGAAATCTTGTGCATGTCTTTTCAAAGCAGTTACCACACCAACTTAAACTTATTCATTGTTCAATGGTATTGAGCTTGTCTTTCTTTTTGGTGCAGGTGGAGTTGTATGTTACCAGGGTAACTACTCACAACACCCTGGTGAAATTGTGGTACTCAGAACTGACATATAGTAATGCTGGGCTGCTCATTATACCCAAAGTTCCAGTTAAGTATATTACAGCGCAGCAACATGTAGAGTGAGTATTAAATTAAATCCCTACCTGTGCCCTTTCCAGCTTGTTGGATGGATATATGGACAGCCTGGATTTTACAAGAGAATTGAAAAAAAAAAAAAAGGATTTCAAACATTCAAAGAAGCATCACCATGGGTAGGGACACAAATCTGTTGAGATCTGAATGCCCTAGAGACAATGATGAACAGAGCAACAGAGTTGATGACAGTGGTAAATTTGCTACAATTATACAGCTAAAGAGATTTGATACCAAATGCCCTTTGTCAAGGCAATTTGACGAAATCAATTGTGGGTTGTGTGTACGTAATAACACAGTAAATGGCTTGAGCCACCTGCCCCACCCTCTGCTGTGAGCCTGCCTGTATATTGTAGAGTAGATAATAGTAGTGTGCATGTAAAGCTATCAGTGATTTGAAACAATAACCTAGGTCCTGATGTTTTGTTGGTGCTGTAAATGTAAGGAGAAGTTTTCCACCATGCACATGTGCATTTGAAACTCATTGTCAGATTGATCACCAGATTTGAGCATGCTTCTAATAATATTATGGAGTAACCTAATGTTTTTGTCACATTTGAATGAAATATGTGGAGAATGAGTAGACTACCAGTTTAAAGTAATTTTGGAGTAAGTTTTTCAAAATGATAATTATTCTTGATAATTTACAAGGTTGTGTGGAAGGAAAGTGACAGTAAATAAATTTGAGTGATGTATGTGAAGTAAATCATATATGAACTGCAGAAATGAAATCAATTGAAGGATGATCCTCACAGTTGTGAATGTAATCCTAAAATTATGCCATCATAACAATACAAAAAAAATCGCTTTCCACCAGTCATGTATAATTTGTATAGTTTCATCACAAGTCATTCAAAATATTATCATTAATGGTGGTTGTCTAATACAAATATGGTATTACTCACTCTGTCCATTTGTCAGTTTGTAGAAACACTGCAATATTTCTGTTAATATCACCCATGGTTATATCCTTGAGAAAAATGAAGTAAACTTCAATGTTTCTAGAGTATATTTATTTATAAAAAATATTTAAGACACTTCCTTGCTTGTTAGTCATCCCCAGACAATAAAAAACACAAAGCTCTAAGACAACTCTTACCTGGCCAAGTATGTTTTTACTTTTCTTTAGTCGTCCTTGAAGACCTAAGCCAACAGAAACATTTACGGTCAAACTACTCAATGTGTGCCACCCATCACTAGAGAATAGTTATGATTAGGGAATTTAAGCAATGACTAATGGCTATGGCCACTAAAATGTCACTTCAAAATATAACTTTATGGTATCACAAGTATTTTGTGATTATTCCATCTTGTTCAATCTGTACAATACAGGCGAAGTATCCTATAACTGGATTGGTACAAACTGTCTTGAAGAAAAGATAAGGATCAATGAAAAATTCACTGTGGCATATTCACGTTGTCATCAAAACCTAAGTTTGGTCAGTTCACATACTGGTAGTTGTTTTGCAGAGTATGGTAAAGAAATGTTAGTACTAAATGGATCCTGTACTATAGCACGATTGTTTTTCCTCAGTCACTTCATTTCTGCAAATGGACTGCATTGTTCAATTCAAACTTTCTAATTCAATTTGACTGTGACCTCATTTGAAGTATAGATTTTTGACTGGTTTATTTATGACATGGGTTGAAGGCATGTTGTGTTCACATGCGAAGTTTGGCACCATTTTGAGTCTTCGCTCTGTTGTCCATCATTTGCTCAGTAGTTTCATATGGTTTTTGTCAATTCTTTTCATTTCCAGAGGCTAGCTCTTGTAGAAGGGGATGATGAATTTTTGGAATGGACATACCGGTAATCAGATTGCAGAAGGAAGCCATCCCAGAAGTTCTTGTAGTGTTTAAGGTCAAAATGTCAAATTTATAAATTGATCAAGGGGTTTGTTTTCAACATAAGTGCTCCCACAATAAAGATATTTGGATTTGGATGTTGAGACACACATCAAGTCAAAGTCTCTAGTTAAAGGAAACATGCTTTGCAAAGATCGGTGTTTGAGCTTAAGACTTTCAGGTTGAAAATCTAATAATCTCAAATCACTTTAGCTGAACACTAATTGGGGAGACTGTAAATCAAATAAACCCTAAATTAAATCAAATGTTGGTTTTTGAGGAGAGGGGAAATCCGGAGTACCCTGTAATTCTCCAAATTTATCTATCAGCAGAACAGAGAGGAGACTGGATAGAGGAAGATAAAGGAGGTACAAGGGGAAGGCTGGGAAGGAAAGAGAAAGGAATGATGCTACACAATCCTCCCCACCCCCACCCTCTTCCACTTAATCCCCATGTTCTCCTCTTCTCCATTCATTCTTCCAGGAGCCTCTGCAGAGGAGAGATGTATGACCAAACCATACCCAGAATACCGTACCCAAGCCACTTTTTCCTTCAATGCCAAACACAAAGGGCGCTCTGTACTCATCCATGACACCATTAACAATTTTCTGAAATTTCTCTTCTTCTACATCACTTGTAGTTCTCTCATCCCACCATGGATTTACTCTTACATCACATTCAAAGGAACTTTCTTCCTTTTCATCGTCTCCAAGGCGGCCCTCATCATTTGTAAAAAATCCCTCCAGATCACTCTCCTCTGAAGAAGACTGATCTGCTTTGAGCCCAACTGGCCCAGATATCACCATTTTCTCATCAAAATCTTCATGATGTAACCAGGAAGGTGATTCAGGTATGGTATGATCCTTGGTAGTCATTGTGGCGTGATGTAACCTCGAAGGCAACTTATAGAAATGGTTTGTGGAAGTATTGGTCTCCATAGGTTCCCCACATCCACTGCTCAACCCATTTTCAACGTCAGCTAAGCACCCTTCTTCATCCCTTCGTTTCAGACTGTTATGGATTTCGTTTCCTGTGGCAGATTTCCCACATACTTTGCGTTTCCGTGTTCTACTGAGTGATTTTGAATTTACCAATGTAAGCGGCGAATTAGAATCACGATCGTTCAATGCACGTTTAATCTTCCGCTTTCGTTTTTTCCTGCGCTTCGTTAACCCAACTAACGGGTCACTGACAGAATCGCTTTCTGCTTTTTCCCTTTCCGGAAGCGGATACGGGTCCAGATAATCGCGACCATGAACTCCCCCCCTCAACAACCGTTTTGTAAAAGACATTTCATCCTCTGGATCCGAGTCACTTTGACACTTAATATTCTCAATCAGGAGCCCATCATGGGCTCCTGTAAGTAGAAATTGCCTCATAAGGCCAAGTAAAAAAAAAAAATTTTTTTCATCCGGATTTCTATAAAAAAGAGAGCGGGCGGGCGGGCGGTTTTTTTGTTATTTATTATTTCCTATTGCATGCTTTCTTTGCACATTATTACCTTCCCCCAGGGATATGTTGGAGGTCTTAGGTCAAATATGAATAAAACGAAACATCACATATTGATTAAACACTAGTTTGTTTAATTTTCATACACACAAAGGGTTAAGAGTGAAAAGTTACATTATTTTGGTATGTACACAGGATGCGAACTTACAAAATAAATTCTGTAAGGTGATTGTCCTATCTACTACCGACCTTGCCTACCATGTCTTTAGTATTTTAGCCTAAGTTCGAATAAGGTCGCAGACAAACGCCATCTCTCTATTTTGAGTTTTCTTTGTATGAGACAGAGGAGAACTAAGTACAAGGTAAAAGTGACGCCTGTTGGTTTTTGCTCATAAAAAATAGGGACCTTAAGATACCAGGACGGGACGAGCTAGGACGGCTACCGGAAGTAAATTTACTCAACCGGGCATGCGCACGAGAACTCTAGCATCATCTCTCTGCCGTCCTCGTCTCGTCGAGGACGTCATTTCGCCCGTTTAGCCGTCGTATCGAAAACGTGAGTATTTTGCTCTTGTTTTGCCTCGACATATGCTCCAATCGACCTTATTTTCAGTCATATTGATAAGAATGTTCCTAAGGTTCACATTTTTCGTGATTGTAGTGTATAATATTACGCTGAGATACGAAACTGAGATTAAAAATATTCCTCGTCTGTTCGTTTGTGTTTCAGCAGGTTTCAGTCAGTGTTCAGGCGGCGTCACGAGTATGCAAGCTCGAAGCGAAATTCAAACTGTATGCATTTAGAATATAGCAGTGTAAGTACAGTCGATAAAGTGTTGAATGCCATGAAAGCTTCTATCGAGCAATTAAAGTACCGTCACATTTTCAAACTGATGTTTAGCTGTTGTTTTTTCTACTAAACAGAAATTGATGCAATGTTTGATTTATGTTTATAAAGCTTGTTACAATTACAGATCGAAATTTAAGTGTTCACCAAAAGTCAGGATTATCCGGCGACAGAATTCTCAAACGCTCTGGTGCCTGGTAAAAAGCCATCTGAAACAGGGCGGTCTTGTTGGTTTAATGCACTAGTCATTTGTTTCCCCCGCCCCCCCACCCCCGCGACATGCGGGGACTTTGTCGGGCAGTAGCGGTGGAATTACTGGAGGTTTGCGATGATTTTATGCCCAGACCCCCAGGGACTTTACCTCAAATTTGCTCGACCTTAAATTTCCCCGGGGAACCCCGGGGTAAATGACGGGGAAGCGCTCACGAGGAGACTGCGTGCAAAGGATTCTGGATGCATTCCTTAGAAGCAGTGATCCAACATGGCGAACAGAGCGGAAAGCGTGACGAAGTAAGTGTAGACAATCCTTGTCAATTCTTATGTAAATGAATGCATCCATTGATATGTATGATGGCAATTGAAAGAAAACACTTTGACCTTTTATCCAGACACTATATTTAGGCTTTGTTGTTGCGCGTATTCCGTTTAATAAGTGATTTCACTTTCATCATTCTAGATGGAAGGTTTTTTTTTCAAAGGCTGGCCTCGAGGACAGAGCTGAGGACTATGCTAAGCTTTTCGATATTCTGCCCTGGTGGGTGGTGGAATTACCATAAATTAGCGTCGCTTGTTTGCAAATTCCCCCGCTATGTCGCGGGGGTGGGGGGGTGGGGGAAACAAATGACTAGTGCATAAGTTTTTCATACGGAACTTGTGGCTATTTCATTTAATAGAATATTTTCATATGTTTGCTACGCTTGTAAATAAAAAGAAACTCAATATCGCTGATCACCATCTCTTTTATGGTCCCTTTATAGTCTATAGGATGTCATTGCTTCTGTGAATGGCTTTTACGAAGTTCGAATTATTGCCGTCGCCGTCCTTTAGCTTTGCGAAAATGCACATCTTAAGCATTTTATTTTTGGCGGCTCAACGGGGCCCTCGAAAGTTTCCCGCGTCCAGAGCCGTTCCCGTCCTAGCCCTCCCGTCGTCGTATCTTAAGGTCCCTAACAAGACGCCTGTAGGCGTTTACGCGGGATGTGTTTGTCATTATTACAGTGACACTAAGGCACTGTTTACACGGACGCGGTTTCATTTGTAACCGCATCAGTTTCGATGCGGTTACACCTTTCGTTTACACGGAGCCGGCCGAGTTCGTTATCAAAACCGGGTCATTTTGAATACGCTTTTAAAAGTGGAGCGTTTTCAAAACGATACGGTTTCGAGGTCGTGTAAACGGCGAAACCACATCGATTTGAAAACGGTCTGGCTCGAAATTGGCTGGCTCGAGAAGTAAATATGGTAAATCTCGCACGGAGTGCAGCGCTTTGCTGCACAATCACAACTTTGATCTGTGGTTTAACTTCGCTTTTGCTGCTTTCGTGTATTTTACTTTAAACCGTGAGCCATACCGCAATAACAGGCAGAGATGTCTTGAAATGTTGACTTTTTTGTCGATACGGTCCTGCAGAGTAACGAAGAGAAAAGCCAAACGACGATTCTGGATTCGGCCTCATGTCTGGTCAAATCTAGATCCAATTGACGAAGCACAAAGGCCTGAGAAAGAGATCGCCTTGACATGAACGGTTGGATTTAACGGTTGGATAGGTTCCGTGTAAACTCTTTGAAACCGTGTCGTTTTCGATGCGGTTTCCAGATCATGAAACCGTTTCGATTGGAAACCGCGTCCGTGTAAACGCAGCCTAAATTTGAATGGTTACCCCTGCACAGACAGAATCTTTTCAGACGCACAAATAAATGTTAATGTAAATGTAAGCAATTGGTAGAGTATTACAAACATCTCTCGATAAATTGTGAGTGAATAGTAAACTCACTGTTTCGATTCGTGTGAACTCACTGGTTTGATCAATGGCTCACTGGTTTCAAGCACACTCTTGGCTATCCAATTATCCACGGCTCAATAAACAGTGAAATTGTTGGTTCGATCGCTGGCAAACACAGAAGTTTGTGGCGTGACAGTTTGTGCAATTGTTAACGATTCAATACACAAAACCAAAACAACGTTAATTTTCTGATTAAATATTAAGTTTACTCAGGTAAGCCTCCATTTACAGCTGAAAAGCAAAGCCGTTTAATTTTTGCCTCGAGTAAAACTACGCGAAAACAAAGCAAGCGAACTGCGAGCCTCTTGTATAGCTAATTTATTGACTCGAATTTCACTGATCAGACTGATAAAAGTTATTTGGAAACACACGACGAATCAGGCATTGAAGCATATAAAAGCACGGTAAAAATTCGCATCTCACGGAGCAACCACATCCAGACCTGTATGTTCGCTTTGTATAGGTAATCACATGATTCCGAGTGCAATTTGGAATAAATAAGCACGAGTAAATTTTTTCAAAGACCAACTTTGAAAAAATTTGCAAGTGCTTATTTATTCCAAATTGCACGAGAAAAAACATGTGATTACTTATTAATAATACACTTGAAAAAATAGACCACTTATAAAGCTTCAGCCCATACATTGACTACTGAGGTACGCAGAAGGCATTGCCCTTGATCTTCTGAAACTTGGAGAAGCTTCAAAAATATCCGGAGATCACCGGAAGAGTTCGGGTAGTCTTTGGAAATCTTCGGAAGTGCTCGGTTTATCTTCGGAAATCTTCGGAACTGTTCGGGAAATCATCGGAAGCATTCGGTCTATCTTCTGAATTCTTCGGAAGTATTCGGGCGATCTTCGGAAGGTTTCGTACAATCTTCGGAGGGTGTCGCACAATCTTTGCGGGTCTTCGAAATGCGTTGGATGGCCTCCGGCAGTCTCCTCGTTTTAACTTCGGAAATCTTCGTTGTAAATTTGCACTGTGTTTAACGTTTCTGCACTGTGTTAACGAAAAATGCACTCCGTTTCAGCCAATCAGAACTGAGAAATTTTTTCAAGTGTATTATTAGATCACAAAACCACACTCACTGATCTGTCCTCAAAGAGGGATTTCTTCATTATGAACAAACTGATCTCCACCGTTGAGGCTGCCGAGTGTTTCTTACAACTTATTCTTTTGATTTACAGCTTTAAAGAGCAATGTTTTCCTTCTGAGACCGGCAAACTACTATCTTGTAATTCACGCCTCATACACAAGCAAGCCATTTTTCTCACGCCAGCCTTTCTGTAGTTTCCACCTTGACCTGGCACGGTCCTTGCACGAGCCTGGCACGTGATTCCAGGATGATGAAAAGCCAATGAAATCGGACGATTTTCTTGAGAGCCAATGAAATCGCAGCATTCTCTCGAGACTCCCCGCGGGAACGGGAAACTTTAAAAAAACATTGCAATTTGTGGCTACGATGAAAACGAAATTCGACCGAAACCTTAACGCGGTGCTCACCCCGCGTAAAAAGAGAGGCGGGGCTAAAAAATGAAGCGGGCGGGGACGAGAAACATGTGTGGTTTTTTTACTTGGCCTTATGTGTCATTATGTCGCAAGAGTGAACCAGGCTTTAGCAGACATTTTGTTTGGATATCACGCAACGGCACAAGCCAATTATTCAAGCAATTATTCTAAACACTATATGGCATAATTACACTGAATCAATATGGTTGTATTAAAAAGAGACTCACTAGGCCGCTATTGTGTTGGCTTAGCAACATAGTGAGTCAAAAAATATTTCGTAAACTTTGCCCCGTTCACTAGGGATAGCCGGTCCCCTAACGTACTAGACTCAATCAAAAGACTCGACTGAGTTTAACTGTTTAATCGTTCTCGCGTATTCACTCCGTTACAGGTGGTGTGTAAAGAGCTACTCTGAAAACTTGAACAAAAATCCTAATTTTTATACTACATTCTCTACATTGTGATTGGTTGTTGCTAAGCACTAGCAAAAAAGGTTATTCAAGGTTGTGTCGATCATGTACAAATTAGAATCTCCACGATAATGTTGTTGACAAAATTAACATCAGGCAAGTAATCACGCAGTCTCCGACAAATACATCCATTTCCATTGGCTGAGCTAGAGATGTCGTAACAATATTTTCAATTGAATTGGGAGTTTGAAGTATCAAACTCATACGATATACAATAATAAATGCTACTATTTTTGAAAGAAAACTATAACAAAGAGGCTGACTGAAGCCCCATTTACACTACAGAAAAATATGGGTCCGGATCCAAAAAAAGTTGGTACGGGCAGATATTTTTGCCGTGTAAACCGTCCGTACCATGTTTGCATGAAATGGATCCGGACTCGCTTTTTTCTGGTTTTGGGGCCATAGGCGCCTATGGCCCCAAAACCGAAAAAAAAGGAGTCCGGACCCCTTTTGCTGTTCGAAAGTGCTGTGTAAACGCATCTTCGTTCCGTCCGTTCCGTACCGTCTTCTAAAAATCTGGTCCGGACACCGAAAACAGTGTGCAAATTACGAGGCCTTAGGGCTCTTTTCAATCATAAGTCTAACCTGATTGCTTCCCGTGTAAACGGTTAAAAAAAAATCGGCCCGGATCGCTTTTCAATGGGTCCGGACCCATTTTTTTCTGTAGTGTAAATGGGGCTTGAGGCTTTCAGGTTCTGTCATCTCTGTCCCATTTTCTCTAGCAATTTGAATAGGGTCTTCGCTTTCTTGCATGGCTTTTCAGCAATACAGGAACCTGTTCTACATTTGTAATATTAACACAGGAAACCTAACAAGACATCCATATAGACCTCTTTCATAATGGCGGCCAAATAAAATATTCTTTTGTTTTAATGCTGATAAGCCTTTCTAACCTCGCTGCTATGTGCGAAATACAAAAGAATGTTTGCGCTAAAATGAGGCCAGTAAGTCTAATTAACATAGATACAAAAGAATAATATTATCGGCGGCCATTATGAAAGTGGTCTATATGGAAGATACACCACAAAACACCCAAATAGCGATGTTTCTTGTTTACAAACATTGACGTCAAATTTTTTTTGATATTCAAATTTGCCAGCCACCGAACCGATAGCATGTATTGTTTTGGCACATAAATAACAATAGGTGACGTAATGAGAAACATCGCCATAGCCTAATTATGTTTGATCAGTGAGCCGAAGGTCCGCAACCAGTCAATCAAACTTTTCTCAATTTTCTTTTAAATTGAAACGAATTTTAGTTAAGGTGATTCCCTAGTAAAGGAACCCGCCATAGATTTCCGATGAAACTTGGTATGCTGTTGTTACTGGACAAGAGCATATTAAAAACATAATAAAAAGAGGGGGTCACCGTGCTTGTTCTCACGCCACAATGCTGACAAATACGCTTACTTAGGTGACTTTTGGTAATCTCCGTGCGCAACAAATAACCTCGATTATTTTTCAATGCAGCCTGTGATATCAAACAGAGTTGACTTTCTTTGATTGTTTATTCATTTACTGTCCCACAAAAAATGTCTCCAAATACCCTGCATTTTTTTATCCTTTAAAGGTAACATAATTTGGACATGGGCTGCTAGGCCCGTTATGTCTCCTTCTGTAGTACTTATTTCATTTGCCAAAAAAGTGGCCATAGATATTCTGCTGATATTTTTCTCAGTTATTAACTCTTAAAGGACCAAGTGTTGCTTATTTCCTCACTTGTAATTTGGCGAGACAAACTTTGCCTCACTTTGTTTGTCCTTATATACAGCATCCATTACAATATTAGCGGTTTCGAGACACTTTGGGCTCAGACTTGGGCATCACGTGACCTAAATCAACAGTTCGTGTTTTGATGAGTTGAAATCGGCTCGGTTTCTTGCTTTATGAGTGTGTTTTCGAGCCATTTTCCTCTGCAGAAGCCCACAAGTCGGCATCATTAAGCTGGAATGTGGGTAGAGGCAAGCCTCTGAAAGAAAACAGAGGTGAGAGGTGGTTTCATGTAGACTGGGACGCCAAAGATGTTTGTGTCAAGTTTGGCGGGTTCACGAGTGAAGTTGTCTCTCTGGCCCATCTGTGGATGGCTTCCAGGACCTACCAAGACTATTTGGCCAAGTTTTGACTTGGAAAATTTTCAACCGGCGCGATATTTTGCTGGTAGGACTGGGTGGCCCGACACGTGGGAATAATTCTTTGAAATGGAGGGTAGTCACTTGAAGGGATAGACGAGAGGGCCCTTCCTCGATCCTGAGACTGGGACCGAGTTATACGATCGCCGACAATTTTCCGAATGGATCTTCGTACGTGAACAATTAAATCATGAGCTCTTTTGATATACAGTATGTGTGCAGAGGCTACAGTTATCTCTTCCCTCGAGTTGAATTAAGGTGAGTTTTAAAACGTTGCTTGGTCGTTTGCAGTTCTACTGAATTCGTAGAAAATTCCATTCATAGTAACTGCTGATCAAGCTTTGCAATTAATTGACAATGGGCCCTGTGATCTATGTTCACGTCACATAGATGAAAGGTACCTCCAGTTTCAACGTCTTTTCTTTTGTTTAAAAATATGATAGTTCAATAATAAAAAAGACATCAAGCTGTTGTTGCAGGATAAGAGCTTGTTAAGAGAATTCATATTCAGAGATCACAGGGCCCATACAATGGATTATAATACTTAATTATTTTTATTTTTAAGCTTATTCTTATTTATTTTTGCCAGTGTTGGCCAGGACTCCTCTTCTTTGACAACATTACCTGTTATTATTTCACCATACTAAGTGACTACCAAGAGAATGTTCAAATTCTGTATTGCAATGTACAATCCCAGTTTGAAATGGACTATTGCATAATTGATATCAGCACTCCCCCTTGGTTAAGGAAGGGAGCAAAGATCAATGGAGTTCTCTAGGGGTATGTTGTAATCGTTTTGGAAATCCTTGGGGAATAGTCTTAAACACTGGAGTTATTCAGGGTAAACAAAGAATTTATTCCGAAAAAAAATACTGTTCAATAAGTTCCTCAGAGGGTAAATTCATATCTTAAGGAAGTCTCCCTGGTGAATGCAGTCTAATAGAATTCCTCGGGAGTAAGAAGGAAGTTTATTATATGTTGTCAACCGGGAAGAGGGTGTGGCTATTAAATGTGATAGCCCAATTTTTTTATGCCATTGAAGGAGGACAAAGCACACACAATGACCACACGCAACAGCATGCAAGGACTGGACAAAGCAAACAGGTCTGTGATTTTATTTAGTTGGATAGTAAACCGTTTATTCAATGGTTTACATTGTAAAAGTATAATGGACATGGGTGTTTTGCTCATTGCTCGCCTATATGTGAAACCATCCAACACATGATTGATAGAATTCACATACAAAAGTTATTCAAAATAACTAAGAATCACGAATCACCAGTGCCACTAACAAAAGGAGGGATACAACAATCTGTTAGTATGCCAAGTTGTGATGGTTTCTTTTTGCATTACCTCGTATTAATTTTGTTGTTAATTCTGGCTTGACTGTTCATGAGTGACAGGCATGTGACTCATTGTTTGTGATAATAAACAATTTTTTCCTCTGAAAGGATTCATCAAAGAGAAGAGATTCTCCTAAGGCTTAAAATTCACATCCAATTTTTTCCTTAAATTGGCAATTTTTCCATCTCTAAGTTATTATTTTTTGGTAACAGCTGAGAAAAATAGTTCTGTCTCTGCTGTTTATTGAACTGATCAAACCAGAGAAAGAAGCTTTCAATGTAAGTTTTAAATTGACACCATATTTTTAATACAGCCACAATAACCTAATGAATACTTCAAAGTTAGAGGTGTTGTTATTATTTTATATTAATGTAATATAAGGTTTCTTGAAAGAATTGCTTCATCTACCGTAAAAAGGGTAAAGGTTTTTGCTCACAACAGGAAGACTTGTTTTGATATCACATGAGTTTAAGTGTTTGTGTTTTTCTGGTTGCATTCAAAGCGGATGGTACCACTCACAGCATCCACAACACTTGACATAAGCAGCGTTGTTGTTAGGCAATCGGCATGTGCAGTAAATAGGTACATTTTTGCCTACCACATGATGAACAAGCTCAACTGTATCATCAGTTGGTGGGAACTCGGTCATCCTTGAAGACTCCAGGCAATCAACAAGGTGCTGGCACATGGCTCTCTGGTCATATCTCTTGGTGGTGGGGTCACCACCATGGCATAGAGTGGTGGCAAAGGCTATAGCAAAGAGTGCACAGTCATTGTAGCCCTTCTGCTTTTGCACTTTCTGATTCTTAATTTTAACTATGTTGCCTTTGTAGTGCAACATTCTGCATGCATGTTCTACTGTTTTCCTGGCAGGGCTTCCATACCGACTATCATACACTTTGACTTCCCCAGTGGGACAGGAAATGGCACTGACACACTCCCAGTGTGACCCTGTGTTGATTATCTGTACAAATTCACTTGCAGCAGGAGTCACTAGATCACCAACAATACTTGGATCTTCCAAGCTATCAACTAAAGGAAACTGACTTTCTAGCATTGGAAAAGTTATATATCTTCGAAAGTCGCCATCACAAAATTTGCAATCAAGGTGCCACTTTTCAGATGTTGGACACCAAATATTAAACCGTGGAAGATAAATATTTATTCCAATATTTTTCCAAGGTGGAAAGCAGTATTTTTTTGTGTTATGTTATTCATGTTTTGTTACTTCATGGGCTATTGAACCAACAAATAATTTGTTAATTTTGATATTAAATGCAGCCACAATCAAACACTGAAACAGGCTGATCTGGATTTGTCTTTTATTAAAGTGTGAAATATTAAAGCGATGAAGTTTTTAACAATATTCTTCTAACTGGGTTGTCCATCTTCACCACCTGCATCTTTGAAATTAATTTATTGTGTAAAAATAATCCCATTTGCAAAAGCACAGACAAGACCCCTTGCAAAACCTAAAAAATCATGACCCCCCTATTAATTGTTGAAAAAATTTAGCCCCCCCCCCCTCTAGCCAATCTAAAACAGCCTTAACCCCCCTTCTTCCCCCCCATCAAGAACAACCAGTCCAGCTGCTTAACTGAAAAAAAGTGAAAATAACCTTGGAAGTATTCCTTCTTTCTTTATCTGCTGCATGTCTGTCAGTGCCCTGATGGCAATCATATACTCGCTTTCCTGTTATGATGAATGGAATCCCATCATATTTGATCCTTGATTGGGGGGTTACAGACTGAGGATCTTCAAAAAACACCTTCTTTCCCTTCATTTGCATATTTTCTGGAACAAAGCAAGGCCTAATCTTAATATAATATTGTACATATATATAACCTTTCACAGTTCATTTTTTTCTGTAAGTTTATGTTTCTGCTCTGAATTAACTGACCCTGGTACAGATTTTATCAGTGTCCTGTAGCCATTTTCAGCAGGCAGGAGGCATGAAGAGTGAAGGCAACTTTCCTCATCCCTTTGAATTTTATATGGCTGTTTTCCGAAGACATGTCTAAACAGCTACTGCAGTACGCGTACTCTTGTTTGGATTTTATTTTTGCCGCTCTTTCGGGCGCGTCACAGAGTAGAGGTCCGGCTGTTCAATCCCGGAGAGGTACTTGTCGTTTATCCCTTGTAGGGATAGGTCAGGGAACCCTAGTCTGCTTAGAGATAAGGAAGACAAAAATTATTTCCATTTTTCGCTTTGAGGGGGTACATTCGTTTATTCCAACAGCATCTTGTCATAACTCTCAAATCCATCTGTTTTAATATTTGTTAAGAAAAATAATTTGTCACTGCCAGTAGTTTTTCCGTTTAATATCAGTGGCGGGGCGATAAAATGTTGATAAGATAAGGAGAAGTCAGAAAATGGTTGAATGGTGAGTCATTTATCTGTGGCGCTTTTGGTTTTTGCTATGATATTGGAGAAGTACGAGCAAACTGTTTTTCATTTGATTTTTGTTTAGTTTTCTTATTTCTAAGACTGATTTTGAGTTTGATTTGTACCAATTAAATAGTCATTCATCCTACATTTTTTGAAACAAGAGTTTCATTAATTCCGCAAAAACCGATATATAATATATTTTCTATTATTTGTTCATTTTATTTCTCCGCACTTTCGCAAACACTATATTCTTCCGGTCCCTCAAAACCCCCAAAGTATACGTACACGTGCTGAAACAGTTCCAGGACCACATGAAGAAATATTCGCAAACAAACGAACCACCAAACACAACAAATCAACGTTGAACAAATAGTACTGATAACGAATATAGATGTAATTGCCATAATTCATCAATTTCTGATTTTCAAGTGCTTTGTACTTCTTACTTCGGACAGCAAAAATAGCCCGACCTAAACAAACGCTCTTATTTTAGTGTTGGGCCTTTTGCTGACAACGTCTGTGTACGGTAAGCAGATGAGCGTAACACCGCGTTATATCCCGAAATAAGGGCAATATTAAACTTACCGACTCGAAAACAAACCACCAATTACTTCCAAAATAAGCTCCTCCGAATTAAGAGCGTCAACAATTGTACAATATTAAAAAACCCGATCAACAGACAAACAACGGATCGAAATCCGCCAATAAGAAGAGAAAATTGAATTTCAGAAAAGTAACCAATAAAAAACGGTTAAAAGTGAGCAATCATTGTAACAGAAAATAAATTCAATTAGATGTTGTTGTAAACATGTTGAATTGACCACGTGCAAATCTTGTGATTGATCAAAGGTCATGTTAGATCCACGTGACCGATCAAAGTTCGGAGTCGCATTTAACCAACTGCGCTGCCTTATTCATGTGGGAATTAACCAACGAACTTGCTATTACCAAACGTATGCACGTGATAGATCAAAGTTGGAAATCGCATTTCATAAACAGGGCTGTATGTCTTGGTGCCTGTTTACACGTGAGAGATAAAAGTAATCCATTTGACAAATGAAATCAGCATTTTCATTGTTTAACATAAAAACGGCTTCACTTCAAGGGGAACAAATATCCAGATTAAGGATTCCCTTCCATAGCATTTTTCTTCCGTGCCAATATCACTTGTGGAAACAGCCACTTCTGATTAGACTAATATTTATAGTTTTCAAATCCGTCAAACATATGTTTATTTTTCCAGTTTTAACAATGTTCTTGCAGTTTTGACAAAGTTAGCAAAGGAACAAAAAAGCACAAGAAAAATTACAAAACTAAGCACTCGTCCACTTCGAAACGAAATATTTGCTCCCCGAGTAGGAACCGCTCAACCAAATTACCTTGATGCTGAATCAATTACGACTAGCATTATTCGTTTAACGTTTTTTGCCGCTTTTCACCGCCTGCATTATTTCCGATAATCAGAGCATTCAATCAGTTCAATAGCAAATAGTAATATGTGATTTAAAGAACACTGCTTGATCTCAGAACGGCATTTCTTCCCCGCTAGGTCTCTCGCGGTTACACCACGGGTTGTTCGAATAACTCGACGTTTCA
>OX419337.1:23163790-23171290 GCA_948470475.1 Galaxea fascicularis
GTACAGATGCACGCTGCTTACGCCATTCGTAAGATTTGGAAATAAAGTTTTCCGAAATTTTAGCCGAATGCGTGAGGAAATTTAGAAATTCTTTATTATAAAACAAATAAAGAAGCCTCGCCTGTGATCTGTTCTGTTGTAAAGCACTTAGGAAGCGGATAGAGCACTCAAGAAGTAGGGAAAACACTCGACTACGTCTCGTGTTTCCCCTACACTTCTTTCGTGCTCTATCCGCTTCCTGCGTGCTTTACAACAGAACAGATCACAGGCGAGGCTTCTTTATTTGTTAACTAAGGTCAACACCAAGATGAGACAAGCCATCAGCGCTGCGGAAAGACTGACTTTAACCCTTCGATACTTAGCAAGCGGTGATGACCAGCAGAGTATCAGCTTCTCGTATAGAATTGGCAAAACGACGGTGAGTCACATAAGCCCTCCAAAATCCGCCACAGACTGGAAGAACATTTCAAGGGACTTTGCATCCGTTTGGCATCTGCCACACTGTATTGGGGCAATTGATGGGAAACACATAGCAATGCAATGTCCCAAAAACAGCGGGTCTTTGTATTTTAATTAGAAGGGATGGTTCAGCATTGTGTTAATGGCTGTATGTGATGCAAGTTACAATTTCACCCTGGTCGACATTGGCCAATACGGTAGTACAAATGACAGTAGTGTGCTCAATAACTCTGAAATGGGAAAGGCCTTTGAAGATGGATCCATGTCACTACCCCAACCAGAACATCTTCCAGGATGTGGCTTACCTCAACTCCCCTTTTACCTGGTAGGTGATGAAATCTTTGCACTTAAGCCCTGGTTACTGCGTCCCTATCCAGGGAAAAATATTAAAGAGGAGGAGAGCATATTTAATTATCGTTTGTCTAGAGCCAGAAGGGTTATTGAGAACTGTTTTGGAATTCTTGTTGCAAGATGGAGAATCTTTTGCAGAGCAATTCAAGCAAAAGTTGAAACTGCCCAGGCAATTGTACAAGCAGCCATTTGTTTACACAACTACCTGAGACAGACAGACACTGCTTGTTACTGTCCGGCTGGCTTCGTTGACGGCTTCGATGATTCAGGAAATATTCTGCCAGGAGAGTGGCGCAGAATCACTTCAGCTGATGAAGATTCCAGTGCTCTTCGCAACCTACCTGCTGCGAGAGGAACCAGATATCGCAATTATGCTTTGGATGTCAGGGAGGCTTTGAAAGCCTATGTTAATTCAGACCAAGGTGCTGTTCCCTGGCAATGGGATTACATTCGTAAACGAGGTCCCATCCGTGAACCCTAGGTTTACTGACGACATTATATCAGATCTATATCCCCATGTAAATCTTCTATTAGCCTTCAATGTCTATCACAAACCCTTTTCCTTGTAATCTCCTCCCCACTCCCCCCCCCCCCCCCAAATCAAACAACTTATAACTTAGGGGAGAAGATAATCAAGTGTTTAATATTATTAATAAAGTCCAAGATCACATTGAGATTCCAGGTACAAAGCAAGTAAGACCTAAATAGACTCAGGACAAAAATGGCCTCTACTGTTGTCAAGGCGGTATTGGCTATAAATCAGTGTATAAATAAATGCAGAGGCAAAAATTTAAATAAAACTTATTTTCAGCTGTCATTTTTGCATTTAGTTCAATTTAGAACATGTTTATCAAAGTGTAGGAGTTCAGATCTTTCAGTGGTAATATTATTTATTGTAAGAACAGTTTTCAAGTCAATTTTAACTTAACTGCATGGCCTTGTATAACTAGTAAACTGGAATCTCTGTAAGACTTACACAATGTACACACACAAAAAAGCTGGTGCACGATATACCAAGTAAATAGGAAGTGTCGAGTTACATCACAAAGAACACAATGACGACACAATAACACAATAAAATTCACCCAGTGAAATGACACAATAGTGCATGTATTGACTTTGTATATTGACCATCATCCCAAAAAAGGACTGGAATTTCTCATCAACTTTAACAGAAATCTTTTTAGGGCAATTTTGCTTGACCCGTTAAACAGTTAATAACAACTAGTGCAAAAGAGTTATGCACCTATCAATGTTTAGACGGAGAGGGGGGGGGGTATGGGCAAAGATGCGGCATTTGAACACTTCTGTTGTCCCCTCTCTGGGGAATTTGACCACTTGTACTAATTAAAGTTCAAATATTATAAAGGATTGTTAAACTATTTCCAGTCCCAAGGGTCGGGAATTTGACCAAAAAATTGCAAGAACATTCAAATGACGCACCTTTGCCCGTACCCCCCCCCCCTCTCCGTCTAAACATTGATAGGTGCATTACAAATAAACAAAAGAAGACAATAGAATTAGTGCATAATAGTGCATAGTATTCTACTACTTATTACATGGGTTAAGGAAAATCACTTTAATGTTGGTATCACCATAATACCAGTACTTGATACTGTTGATACATGATACAACTTGAAGGCATGTTAGAAGACATCCAAAGGGTAAAGGCAGATGCCTTTTTTTTTTCATTCAAGTTGGTAAATAATAAGAATAATGTTGCTTATCTATTGTTCACTTAAGTGTTTCACTCTTCCTTGTTCATTAGGTCAACTTCAAACTTTATTCAAAGTTTCAAAATGTGTTCTTAAGTTTCATAATTATTCCATTTACAATATGACCAAACGTTTTTAAATACTCTTGACATGTAGAAGCAATGCTATTAAGTCGTATTCCTGTTGAACATGTTCATTATGCTAGGGCTGTAACAACAATGTTTAGATTTTAAATCACTGTTGTATAGTCACTTGTTGTCATTTTGCTTGGCTGTACAACAGAGTTAACCCAACAGCATTGTATGGATCATTGCCTATCCCAGTTAAAAGTGTGTTCAGTTACATACCATCTTCCTTTTTATTGTTCAATTCATGACAAACCATAATACTTTTAAATGTTAATGTGTGGGCACAACATCAATGGGCATAGTTAATACAAAATAGGAGACTGGAATAATTATTATTAAAGTCTTGGTTAGAACAGCACCAATAAGTTCTGAGTACATACAGAATGGTTGAACTAATACACAGCTTTTTCCTGAGATAAACTGATCTTGAGAGTTACGTTTTAAAAGAAGGAGGGAGTAGGCTTCTGAACTCCAAGGCAACTACACTATAATGAAGCTGGCATCACTACCTGTTGTCACACTTGTATATGTTACATGTCAAATTTTGATCTTCAATTTATTCTGTCTCCAACTAGGAAACAAAGGAATCAACCCTGGTTAAATCACAGGTTACATCAAGATTTACCTGAAATACCATTTGACCTGTAACACATAATTTTTGACAAGCTAACAAAATAGCACAGGGATTTCTTGCCAAGTAAAAAAAACTGCAATTAAACACCCAGGGTTATCTCATGTACTTACCCAAACCTGCACTTTGAGGAGTATTGTCATATACCATAAGAGGCCTATAGTTTTTAACAGCAACCAACATTGTGAAACTAAGATATATGAAATACATAATTTAACAACTCTGAGAAAACCATGGCAAATCAAACAAAAAGAACAAACCAATGCTTAAAGTTATTTAAGTACCGGTACTCTTACTGTAACACTGATCTTCTGTTAAATTATCAAGATATCCCATCTGTGACTTATTGTGGTAGAACAGTTGCCCAGGTTTAAGGACTGTATGTTCCTCTGAAGATTCATAGCTTGGAACATGAAATGGCCTCTTTTGCGTCTGATTCTCATCCTGAAAATTGTGATGATGTCGAGGTTGATACTGTTGATGCTGTTGTGGTTGATACATCTCAACCTGAATTTGGCCTTGAGTGAAAGGTGCTGGTGCTGGTGTAGATGGTGACTGGAATTTGGCTAGCATTTCCTGGTACAAAATATTCGAAACTTGCATTTTGGCCATCACTTTCCTTTCTGGGAGTAATTGCCTCATTTGGGAGGCAATCAATTCTCCGAACAGTTCATCTTCATCTTTAGTACTTGCATTTGGCACTTGCATTTGCTTGTGTCCAAGAGCATCACCAAGGGACTGCAGAACCTGCACTTCTGCCATTGTAACATCATCATGAACTTTTGTCATAGTTTTCTTTTTTGTTGGTAACTTCACTTTTTTGATTGATCGGAAGTTGTTAGATACTGAGAAACCATCTGCATCACTTGCTGTTGTTTCAGTGCTGTCAGATTTCTCATCAACATTTTGGATTTCATCATCTTCTGATGCCTCATTTCCTGAGTCAACAATGGTCACATTTGAACTTGTTTTCCTGGGTTTATAAAATGGATCAAGCCAAGACAGGAACAAAAACATATCCTCAACCTCATCTTTCACTTTTGCTACATCGTCAGACCCACTACCACTAACTTTGGCCTTCTGCAATTTCTTCCTGTCACGAGTGTATCTGGTTCTCAGATTAGTAAAATAATTTTGCGCCTCCTCCCCTAAAAAATGAAAGGTAAGGTAATTGTTGCGTAAAACATCAGCCAATTCCAGCTACACTCCTTTTTCCCCTGCAGGGTAACTGCAAGGTATTTCCAAGTGCTCTCCTTTCATCTCCACTACAGGGTGTTTGTCATTTTTCCAGCCCCTGGGAATTTGTCATTCCAGACATAAAATGCTTATACCTGGGGATTACCTCAAAAAAGGGAAGGGGGACATGAGTAAAGCTGGAATTAACTGTTGCATGAGTTAATGAATTTGCAGTGGGCGCAGGTGGAATTGACTGCTGCATGACCTTGAATCTATGCATCATTATTGAAATAATATACTCCAAAAGGCTAATAGTATTCTATTTTGAAGAATGAGGATCTTTAATTTAATGTAGTACTTGATCACAACTTTCCTTTAAAGGTTTTGTGCTGAAAAAACAATTTTCACTTTTAAAACCTTGCACCTGCGCTACCCAACCTTGTTATTTTTGCTGAATAACCTGGATAATTAACTTCATGTTATGGAAATATTGAGCATATAAAAAACTACGTAAACATAATACTCAATTTGGCGAGCATTGACTCAAGAGTTTTGCCTAAACATTCAATAAATAACAACTAATGGTTTTTCTCACTGTCTTATAATGCACGGATTATATATATTTTAAATTTACTTCAGCTTAAATTTCTTAGATTCCAACTCTTCTCAAGAGGGATCATACAATTCCAAAAAGTATGAGAAGATATAACCCAAACATTAAAAGACCAGTTAACGATACATTCCCGTATATACCATCAGTGTTTCAACTGATTAAAAGCTTTCTTTTTTCCGTCTCATTTTTTTTTTACCGTAATCCTCAAGATAAAAAATGAAGAAACAATAAAAACAACAGGATATATGGCGAGTGAGGTAAAACACGTCGAGAAAAATGCTTGCGACGATTGAACTACATTGAATTAACTCTGACTAAATACCTGTTGATAAACCAGCTTGCCGAGCAACTTCTGCTCAAGCGTTCTTCTTCTTATTTCTGTCTTTGAAATCTTTCAGAGATTTGTTGTACAAAATCGGAAAACGTCTAACTGCCTCGGCGACTTTTCAATGGACGCCATGTTTTCTCGCGACAGGCGGGAGGGTCTGGGACCCTGCATTGTGATTGGTTTATTCTACCGCTTCTGCTTCCGACTCCGACAATCTGGTTTTCACTAGATCACAAGCGGAACGCAAGCGACGGAGTCGTAAGCGGAGTCGGAAGAAAATGGAAACGTTCTGATTCTTCTGACTCCGATTCCGTCGCGCTTATGACTCCGCTTACGACTCCGATTTTTGATTTTCACTAGGTCATAAGCGCTCTTACGACTCCGCTTACGACTCCGACTCCGACTCCGTCGCTAGTGAAAACCAGCCTTTACGTTTTGTACGCGCACGCGTTCATGTGCGCGCGCTAATGACGCGAAAATCGTGCGCAGTAGGGATGCGCAATGCAATACCAAAGAATCACCTTAAGCCTTAACTCTTTTCCGGACGGACCTTAAAATCGCAGTCCTCAGGGAACCATTTTCGACAGATGCACCGTTGATGCTGTTAGAATTTGAAAATAGAAATGAACCGTTGTTACTGCCAAATGTTTAGTTGTCTAACTTTAACAGCCATTAAACTCAATACAACGGAACATTTCCATTAAAGGTCATTAAAAATGACCATTTGTTTTGCTATAAAACCAAAAATGTTTGCTTTGAACACCCTCGAACAAAACCAAAAATTACGCATTTTTGTTTTTCATTGCCAAAATTCTTCTGAGCGCCAAAAGTCAACATTTGCACTAAAGTTAAGCTCCTCTACTTTGTTCTCTTCCACGCTTTCTTGTCCACTCCTTTGGCAAGCAGAGCAAAATCTCTTAAAGTACAGCTATTCCCACTCATCTGGCCCCAGTTGTTCAAACGTTGGATAGCGCTATCCACCCGATAAATCACTATCCAGTGGATAAGTAATGGGAAAGCTAATTGCACTATCCACTGGATAGTTATTTATCCGGTGGATAGCGCTATCCAGCCTTTGAACAACCGGGGCCTGAAATTTTTCGTCTTCACAACCGAATTGAATTGTGGGTAGTTCCTTGACAACGGCGACATGGAAGTCCGGCAATTTCTATTTCATATATATTTTCCTTTTTGTGTCGAGCGACCCAGTCCTACAGGCCAAATATTCAGCTGGTTGCATTATTTTCAAGTCAAAACAAACCAAAATAGCCATGCTAGGTCCTGGAAGCCATCCACAGAAAGGCCAGAAAGACAACTTCACTCGTCAACCGCCATGGCTCGCTGAGACAATTTTGGCGGTCCACTCGCAGTGAAATCGTTTTCTACCTCTGTTTTCTTTCAGAGATTTGCCTCTGCCCCAAACTCAGCTTAAGAATGCGAGTTGGCGAGTTGCAAATCTTCAATGGTGAGATTTGAAAAGTAGCCTGCAAACAGGCTCTCCATTTGGGTATTCCGAGAGATGGTCGTGTCGACTTGCTCTTTAAATGGCACGCGGTCAAAGATCGGGGATTGGAGCGCCCCAATCCCCTAGCTTTTGACCGCGCACCATTAGAAAGCAAATCTCGGAATAACCCCATACGGAGAGGCTGTTTGCAGGCTATTTGATGGTTGAGTCTTGTTTGGGAAGCTTCAGTTCTCGCTAGCGAGTTTTCAGTTTCTTGCTAGCGAGTTTTCCATTTCTCGGTAGCGAGTTTTCCATTTCTCGGTTGCGAGTTTTCAGTTTCTCGCCTGCGAGTTTTGTTTACAGGTGGGAGCGCAACGAACTGTGGGACATTTTCCCGCCTTCGAGGTTTCAGTTGTCGCCGTCAGTGTTTCGATCAAAGCGAAGGCGAAGCGACATACTGTAAGCTAAAAATTATGAATCCTGTCGTGAGACAGATCCTTGATAACATCGGTAGACTAGGCAGAGGGCTGGAAAGTCTGGCCCTCCAAGTAAAATTACGTCCTTAATGAACGGACCATTTGGTGCTTTTACACTTTTAGTTTTGCCTTTCTTGCGAGTGTTTTGACCAGCCCTCGAATTATTGAAATTATACGAT
>OX419337.1:23176290-23178790 GCA_948470475.1 Galaxea fascicularis
AACTCTTAGTTCCTGTCCTTCTACTGTCGGTGTTGATACTGCCAAAGTGAGTGGTATTTTTCGCTTTGGGAGCTGAAACTAAAGGGTTCTTGACTCCTCCTCCATGGAGGAAAACAGAAAGATCAAAGCTAAGGGGACCTGCATCTGACAGGACACGACTGTCGAAACTTTTCATTAATCAGTTTTGTCCACACTTCGATTAGAAGATGCTGTCAGTTTTTTAAATTTTTATTCCACTAAATTTGCTCATATTACGTAATAAGGTTAAAGCAAAATTCATAGAATTCAAACCTCAAAATGTTTCGATCTGGTTATGGCTATAGCTGAGAAAGACAAGCAATTTTATTTCGGGTATTTTGCGAAAGATAAAGTGGTGATAGTAAGTGACCAAAAGCCATTGACGTCCACAAATCAAACAGGGCATATTAGCTAATGCTGTGACAAACTTTTATTTACTCGGTTTAGTTAAATTCAACTGCTTTGTCATTTTGAGCTGACAGTACTACTCTAAATAAACTAATAAAATGCGTATGAATCTATGCGCTTTCCAGTTCCTTAGCTTGTTGAAGTTTCCCTTGGTAGTTTTCAAAATTGAGTAAAAAATATGATATTACATGGTGACATCTCATAACATCCCATTTTGATAACTATTAAGTCACTGAAAATAACCCCAGAAGTTGTTTAGACCAGGGAGATTAAAACCAATGAATTTTAGAGATTTTGTCTAGTATTGAAGGCCCAAGAAAAGTTCACTTTCGATGATCCTGCAAAAATGATGAAATGGATTAAGCCTCCATGATGTGAAGTGAGCATGAAAATTCTGTAGCTCATTATTGGAATCTTTATATTGGGTTTATATTAAGTCTTTGCGTACACTTTAAACAGGGTACTTAATAGATGTTTGCATCTGTTATTCTGTGGGTTTTTAGTGTTTGTGTAAATTGCTGTAACATAATATTTGTGATGACGTAATCAAATTATTAAGAAGCATGTGAGTAATGGTTCCAATTCAGTATTTAATATTCAATATTTTAGGGTAAAATAATCAAAACGTTTGCAATTCTACAATTCAATGATAGAGCAAATCTTACTAATATTCCTTGTCTACTCTTTGTAGCTATCATTCCTATTCCACCACCTTCAGTGATAAAAAATGCAAACATCTCAACAAACATCTTGAGCTCTGAGAAGACACCCATTCTCTACCACCCCATATTGTTCCCCTATATTATTAGTCAAATCATTCTTTTTAATTTTACAGAAAATTCACAGAGACAAAAGACTTCTGCTTCAGTACGTATGACTTTATAAATGGCCACCATGTTTTTGGCTACTTAGTCTTAATTTTTATTTATTAGACACTGCATGGTTTTACTCTGATCATTTTGGTGTCTAATATTTGTAGTTTGTAATAATGAAATCCAAGATATCTTATCCAGAGTGGAAATTCAAAAGTGTCACAAACTTGTTTTCTCTAACTCAAAATGAGCTCCATTAAAGCAGAGAGCATGCATGCATGGCTAGGGTGAATAATTTTAAGGCAAAATGGCAGTTATTAACCTTTAGAGAAACCACTGGCTTTGAAAGCTGGAAAGTCAGCTACTATGCCAATCTCATGTAAATTTTGTCCATGAGCCATTTTCAAACTGTCAGCAGCTGGGCATCTTTAATGCAAATGTGTATTTCTAAATATTATTTTCATGCATTGCTCGTATCCAGATGGCTTTTTGTTGTTATAGTAGTAAAAAATTTTGATAACTATCTACTAAATCATCCAAATTATTATTTTTAATTTAAGTGCTAAAGGAAAACATGAATGCATGCTGATTGTCATGACCAGTAAACCTTTATTCCCTGTTCATTTAAGTGTCAGTTGTAACAGCTGGCCAACATCAAAATAGTCTATCAGATAATAATATTAGTTTTGGACTAAAAGCTTATCATTTATTGGCACTGTAATTCATTTTGTTCGTTTGTTGTCATGAGAACTTGATGTCAAAGGCCAAAGAAAGCATCATTGAGTGGGCAACAAATACCTGAAAACAACAGACTACAAAGTTCCATGTGCAGCAGCAAGCATGCAGTTAAAATAATTCTTCCTGCTAAAAGTAGACAATAGCATAACAGCCAAAGATTTTTTGCCTTTAATTATTAAAATAGCATTAATCATCAAGGGAAAAATAGGGATAAAATAATATAAAAATAGGGATAAAATAGGATGTAAAATAGGGAAAAAATAGATGAAAAATAGGCACTATTTTCGTAAGGGATCTTACAATCATTTCTGTCTTTACAATCATGTTACCCCATTTAGCCAGTTTAACCTAATATGTGTACCTGCCAACTTTTCTTGACTCAAGGAGAGAATTTTATCCTGGGAGTGTCAGGATCTTAGAAGATGGTACCACCATATCCGAAGATTTGCGAAGAGTTATGAAGATGCACCCCCCCCCCAAAAAAAAAAAAAAAAAAAAAAAACATGACCTCATCCCCAGTGTAT
>OX419337.1:23183790-23208790 GCA_948470475.1 Galaxea fascicularis
CCGATTAAATGGAGTGGTTACTAAGGTACCTAAGCTTTCGCGTATGGCTAATAAAACGCATGGGAGACAGAAACCACCGTCACATTCCTTGCTGTAAACGAGCTGTAGTGTACTACTGGGAACTGGGACGAGTACATCCGGGCATGCAAGAAGGCGTAGAGACGTGGAAGCCATGATGGCCTACTTAGTGTGACTTAGTGTTGATTGTGTGTGCCAAAACACTACATTGGCGACGAGGACCGGATAAAATGTCAGAGAGAGCTTTACCGCCGCTTGATCTAACGGGATCATCATCTCAAGTTGCCCAGAAATGGCGAAAGTGGAAAAGGGCATTCGAATATTATGCTGAAGGGAAGGGCTTGGAAAACACGCGAAAGAAAACTTCACAGCTTCTGCACTTTGCAGGCATGGAAGTCCAGGATATTTTTGAAGATATCGCAGACCCCAATCCGGGAGCCGACCAAGATCCGTATGCTGTGTGTATTAGGAAACTAGATCATCATTTCCGTGCTGAAGAAAATGTACCGTTCGAGCGACATGTATTTCGACAACTGGCGCCAAACGAGGGAGAAGCAGTGGATAAATTTCTGGTGCGTCTTCGCCAGCAGGCGAGACATTGCAATTTCGGTACTTCGTTAGACGATAATTTGAGGGACCAGTTGATCGAAAAGTTAACCGATATGGAGCTGAAAAGAAAATTGCTGGAAACGAGAAATATCACTTTGGCTGAGGTCTTGGAGAAAGCGAGAGCATCGGAAGCAGCTCGTCAGCAAATGCAATTTATGATCAGTGGAGCGAGCATCAACGCTGTGGGCAAGAAGGAAGACAGGACAGGAGACCAAGTTGAGAATTTGTGTTACAGTTGTGGAAAGCAGGGACATTTTTCCCGTGATCTGTGTTGCCCGGCAAAAGGTAGGAAATGCGCCAAGTGTTCGAGATATGGTCATTTCGCGGTTTGTTGCAGAGGAAGCAATCGTCCCTCACCGAGAGCCGGTGACAATAGAAGAAGTGTTGGCAGGCAGACGAATCATGTGGGAGTTGGTTTGGAGGAAGAGAGTTTTGTTAGGTGTCATGAGAGCAACCCAGCCTTTTCATTTGCTGTGACAGAAGAAACGGCGGAGGAGGTATGCATGGTGTCAATTTCAAGTGAGCCAACTATGGATGTGAGTATTAATGGCATTGTTAAAGAAGTATTGATTGATTCGGGGTCGGTGAGCAATTTAATTGGTGAAGAAGATTTTCAAAAGTTGAGAGGGTCAGGTTTTAAGGGGAAGGTGGAACATTGTTCAAAGAAACTGTTTGCTTATGGGGGGAATAAGGTTGACGTGATCGGTCAATTTGAGGCTGATGTTTCTGCTGGGCATTCTACAGTGTCTACCAATTTTATCCTTGTTAAGCATGGGCGGTGCATTCTGGGAAATGCAACAGCAAGAGCACTAGGAGTCCTTCATGTTGGACCAAATACAGCCCCTGTTACAGATTGTAATGCTCTCCAAGATGACATTGTGGGTGAACTCAAAGCAAAGTATCCTAAAGTGTTTGAGGGAGTTGGAAAGTTAAAAGATTTCAAGTTGAAGTTGCATGTAGACCCAAATGTACCTCCTGTAGCACAAAAGTTGAGGCGAGTCCCATTTGCACTTCGTGACAAAGTAACTGCCAAGATAGAAGAACTCCTAAGGGAAGACATCATAGAACGAGTCGAAGGCCCTACCACGTGGGCAAGTCCTGTTGTTGTGGCACCAAAGCCCTCTGGTGAGATAAGACTATGTGTGGACATGCGCTGCGCTAATGAGGCTATTGTTCGTGAAAGGTTGCCCATCCCCACAGTTGACGAAGTGCTTGAAGAGTTAAATGGCAGCACGGTGTTTTCTAAACTAGATCTTCGCTGGGGTTTCCATCAAATAGAGTTGCATGAGGATTCGAGGGACATAACTACCTTCATTACCCATGAAGGGCTGTTCAGGTACAAGAGGTTGAGTTTTGGGGTGAATGCGGCACCTGAGAAATACCAGCATGTTATCCGTCAAACAATTGCTGGCGTAGAAGGAGTTGTTAACATTGCGGACGATTTGATTGTACATGGGAAAAACACCCCAGAACATGACCAGAATTTACACAAGCTGTTAGCCAAGTTACAAGAGAAGAATCTGACCTTGAGATGCGATAAGTGCACGTTCAGAATGAATAAAGTGGTTTTTATGGGAATTCTCCTTTCCCAGCACGGCATTGGGCCTACCGAGGAGAAAGTGCGGGCAGTGAAAGAGGCAAGTCGTCCAACATCAGCGACAGAGGTGAGAAGCTTTCTGGGCCTGGTTGGTTTCAGCTCCAGGTTTATTCAAGATTTTGCAACTATCGCTGAACCCCTGAGGGCACTGACTAGAAATGGGGCCACATTTGAGTGGAAAGAGACACAGGAAAAAGCATTTCAGAAGCTGAAGGAGGAACTGGTAGGAGCGACCATGCTAGCCTACTTTGACAAGACTGCACACACCAAGGTCATAGCAGATGCCAGCCCAGTAGGACTCGGTGCGGTCCTAGTGCAGGAAGTAGGGGAACAGAGCCGTGCGGTGTGTTATGCCAGTAGAAGTCTCAGTGACACTGAGCGTCGGTACAGTCAAACAGAAAAAGAAGCTTTAGCACTTGTTTGGGCGTGTGAAAGGTTCAATTTGTACTTAAATGGCTTACCTGAATTTGATTTAGTGACTGACCACCAGGCACTCAAAACCATCTACGGTCCAAGATCCAAGCCATCGGCTCGCATTGAACGATGGGTGTTGCGGATGCAACCCTACAAGTACAAAGTGTGTTATGTTCCCTCGAGAGAAAACATTGCTGATGCACTGTCCCGGCTGACCAAGATACCAGCATCGCAAGGGTATGTTCACGATGAGGAGTACATTCGCGAAGTAACACTTCAAGCAGTACCTGTGGCCTTAAGGATCGAGGAAATAGAAGAAGCCTCCTCGCAAGACAAGGAATTGAAGGTTGTTCGTGAGTGTCTGCAGAAGGATGACTGGAGTGAGGCACCTAAAGCCTTTGTAATGGTGCGAATTGAGTTGACCTCTGTTGGCCAGGTCGTGCTACGTGGAACTAGAATTGTCATTCCAGGAAACCTGCGGAAGAGAGTCCTTGATCTGGCTCATGAAGGCCATCAGGGGATTGTCAAAACTAAAGAGCGTTTGAGGTCTAAGGTTTGGTGGCCCGGTATCGACCAGCAGGCAGAAAGGAGATGTAGAGAATGTTTTGGGTGTCAGATGGTTACCAAACATGTTCCGCCCCCACCAATCAAACCCACAAGACTACCCGACACAGCGTGGCAGGAAGTAGCCCTGGATCTGCTTGGACCAATGCCTGGAGGAGAATATCTATTAGTGGTGGTGGATTATTTCTCTAGATGGATGGAAGTTGATGTTATTCGTTCTACAACAAGTGCCACAATTATTAAGTGTCTAGACAACCATTTTGCTCGGTACGGGACACCAGTTGGTCTGAGAACTGACAATGGCCCCAACCTTGTGTCTGATGAGATGGAGAAGTACCTAGAGGAAATGGGCATTGTTCATCACCACACTACGCCTTTGTGGCCAAGAGCCAATGGTGAGGTAGAGAGAGAAAATAGATCTCTTTTGAAGGCCATGCGAGTTTTCCAAGCTGAAGGGAAAAATTGGCGTTCCGAGCTTAACAAGTTCTTACTGGCCTACCGATCTACCAATCACACTACCACTGGAGTAAGCCCTGCAGAATTGTTTTTCAAGAGGAAGTTGACAACCAAGTTACCAGAGCTCCAGGAAGGTGATGGAAAACAGAGCGCCGTGGTGTACCAACAAGTCAGAGACCGAGACGCAGAGAGGAAACAGCTGGCCAAAGATTATGCCGATAGAAGAAATCATGCTAAAGACAGAGATGTCAATGTAGGGGATGAAGTATTGCTAGAGAGAAAGAAGGAAAACAAGCTATCCCCGTCTTATGAAAGCGAGCCTTACAAAGTTACAGGTCGTCATGGTGATCAGGTTGTCTTGCAGTCCCCTCAGGGAGTGGAGTACAAAAGGAACCTACAACATGTTAAGCCACTGGTAATTCCTGACATTAATGGCAGTGCAGAAGTAGAACCAAGACCCCCTGATGAAGCTGCACCACCGGAACATGTGGACCGCCCGATTCAGGAACATGCGCCTCCGGAAGTGACGCCTGAAAATACGCCACGTCGTTCCGGAAGAGTTACACGAGCCCCTAGAGCACTGGCTGACTATATATTGTATTGAACTTTCAGGGAACTGCTTTGGATTGGCAACTTCGATAGCCAGCATTATGACTTTAGTTGATATTGAAACTTTAAGAGAACAGTGAAGACATTGCTTTTATCCTCATAGTTTTTAGACGTTGAACTTGCGAGACATTGGCTGAGTAAGATCGCTTCTTTTGTTCATGTTACATATATATAAGAGTTTATTGCCGGAGAAAGGGAAGGATTGTAGTGTACTGCTGGGAACTGGGACGAGTACATCCGGGCATGCAAGAAGGCGTAGAGACGTGGAAGCCATGATGGCCTACTTAGTGTGACTTAGTGTTGATTGTGTGTGCCAAAACACTACACGAGCCATGGATAACGTTGCTGCCAGGATCTTTGGAAAGACCGATTACAACCATTCATAAAAACTTTAGGGAAAGCATAATCCTCTCCTGGTCGAAAATGGTTATTTATGATGTTGAGTTTCTCAGCTTGATTTAGAGACTTAAAAGCTGTTTTCTGACGAAAAAGAGCACCAACATCAACGTCATGAACCGAACCGTGACAAGCAGGATCATCTCCATCTTTATCAGTCTGTGACGCTGCAATGAAAGTAAATTGCCATTGCACAACCTTTTTTAAAATTATTTTAATACCGTTTTGACATAGGTTTATAGAACAGGACAGGTAACAGAAATCGCACAATTTTAACAATACAACTAATGTTCTTTTTCCTTGGGCGGAAAGCCAGGGTGTTGGACTCTCACAATATTTCTGTGGATTTCTAGTTTAAAGAGTTAAATCACCCAACTTGACATGTTTAAAATCAGTGAAAAGTCGTTCCCACAAATCTGGGGGATCCCAGTTAGGGGAAAAAGAAAATTCGGAGAGTTGGCAATTCCGCAAAATATCTCGAGCTTGATTTACGGATATTGTTTCACGTCCACCAGCGTCGACAATTTTAATGTCAGGTAAGGATTTTACTACAGACACTAAGGAAATTCCATCTACTTGAAAACAATTAGGCATTCTTAATATTTCTAGTGTACTTTTTTTGTAAAGGGAAGTTACTAGACTTTCTAATGTAATATTTTGGCAACTTGTTATATCAAGTTCTCTTAAACTAGGCATATGTCTCACAAAGTGTAAAGAAAAAATCGACGTATTGTATCCAAGATCCAAAGATATTAAGTTGCAACAATTCATTAATTTTTGTTCAATAAAAAAAGCGTCAGTAATAAAAGTTAGAGATCTTTGCGAATGTCTAATACCTAGGTACCGTAAATCCCTATCGTGTCTAAATAACGAATGAAACGAATGAAGAGTAAATTCAGCGTTTGAGTAAAGAGTTCTCCAAAGACTAAAATCATGCATGACATCATAAAGATATCTGCAGACTGGCGCAAGGTGTGTCATGCGTTCTTCCAATGAGAGCCACTTTGATATTTGCAAAAGGACTTCGCAAGGAAGACTCATCATGGTAGCACCTGAGAAAATATTGGAAAATGCCCAAATCAGATATCATGATAATAGACCTTGTTTACGTTGTTCATTTTACTTGTATTCACTCCGCCGGCAAAGAAACACGTGTCGGAAATAACTTAAATTAGAGGTCTCCGACAAAGCCGCATCAAACGGATAATGATCGTGACTCGACTTATCCCGCATGTTTACAAATTGTCATGGTTAGTCTGATTTGTCACGCAGAGAACAGAATTCTGCTTTAAAAAAGCATGAGTGAAGTTAAGTAGCACTGCTTTGCACCTAAAATTGTGTCCAAGCTTTGATGATGGCAATGACGTTTTCCATTTTTATTTAATATATAGCTTAAGCCGTTTCTGATCTATACCTAATCACTAATTTAAAAAATAGGCAGTCAACGACTGCGTGTAGCTACTGCTTATGTTTTTTCTTATACATGCGAGAGGGATGCGAAACTAGGAAACCCCATGGTCAGTCATGAGTCTTTATCTCATGTGCTAAGAGTCACGCGAGTCACGCAAGCTGTCGCAACTCGCGTTATGCTTTACCATAAATATAATGTTAACGGCGAATTCACACTTGTGGTCGAGTGGGTTCTACTAAAGGTAAAAAGCCCTTTCGAAATTGTGCTTAAGACTAAAAATTACCAGTCTACGAAACAAAAACTTTTTCCTACGCGTAAACTAAACATGAAGGGGGAAAAGGCTTGACAGTACTAAAAATAGATCGACCCCCTACGTGACTCAGACGGTCAAAAATTTGTATGAGCGGGATGTGTTTTGGAAGAGAAAAATAAGCGAAAGCGGTACAACAACGAGGTGAAATCGTTGAACTAGCTTTAACTATAATAAATAAAAGGCCATACTTTCGTTGTGGGGTGCAATCTTAGATCTGGATATCCAGAAATTGTCCTTAAGTAAATTATTCGAAGCGCCTACCGAAATCCGATCGTCTCCGTCTCACCTGGTGTACGACGAAATAGAATCCGACCAGTCCGACTTGTTCCTCAAAACATGATGTGCTTTAATTTTGGACTAAAAGGCATTAATTTTATGTGTCTCATGTGACTAAGATGTGCTGCTCTCTGTATTGGAGAAGATGTAAAAATCTGTCCAATTCACATTGAATTTCCAAATATTTATCAAGCTTAAGCTTATAACATGCTAGTATCAACAGACACCGAGCAAATTTGTTTTGGTCTTCCGTGAAACCTTGACATATATTTATTTGCGTAGTTCGTAAGAACACAAACTATTGTGCAGAGTAGATAGTCTTTAGCTGATTTGATTCCTGTAGCTTTCCGGGATTTTAATCACGTAAACAACTAAACGTCGTTTGTTTCTTTCATCCAAAAGAAACCATAAACGACGCGCGTTGTAGGTGTGCTTCTCTTTTAGCCATTCACAGCTCCAATGAAATATTCGGCACTAAAATATTACGAGACTTACCCTGCTAGCAAAGGATTGGATAAAAACACTAGCGAAAGCAGGGTAACCGCAAGCAAGGTGTTAACGTTTGAGAGTCGGCCGCGAGTGTAATCTTTAGAGACAGCAAAATCGCCGCTATTTTCCAATTCTTTGCATTTTAACCCACGCATCAGCCGATTGAATACATAATTCCCAGGTTTCTCTTCGACATCAAGCTGGATATTCCATGTTTCCGCGAAAAAGTAGTTAAAGGCACATTTGCGAGCTTACCGACGCGACGCAACCCTGCCATACAAAATTCTCGAACAGACGATACCGCGAGTCGTTTGTTTGTCTTCACTGGGGGTGAAACTCTGTGACGTCATTAGTGCAAAATCGACTCTATCTATCCATCAAACCGATAGCATTGTAGCTACTCGCTCATGCGCAGTAGCTACAAAAATGAAATACCTTGCTTTGAAGAAGCGACGGTCACGGGCAAGTCTTCACTGCCTGTACCTGTTTGGGTCACTTTTTCGGTCTCTGTAAACACAAAAATGAAAAAAAGTGTTGACGAGTGCCAAATTGATAGCTTGTAGTATTTTTTGTTATGGAAAATGTTCTTACCGGCATCGCTAGAGCAACGAATCCTCTTTGCACTACTCGAGCTCTCATTCAAATTGGTCAAAAGACTCATTATCTTCGCTGGTCTTCGATATAGGGAAGAAAACTTAGAATGTAAACTTGTGACATTTCAGTGTTAAATCGATTCGTGAAACAACTCTCGAGAAATCAGCACTGTCTGCTTGTTAGAATTAAGCGTACTCGAGTCGTGTAATAGACTAATCTATTAATGCTTACCTTGCTGATGACGGTCCGAAAAACCGATGAATTTGTGGTTGCTTTGTCCTCTTCGACATATTAAGTCGTGAGTTGACGTTGAGGAACGTTTAAGTAAATTTTCTCTTTAAAATACTCCCGGCGCAATCTTTGACTCACTGAGAAAACGATCGACAACTCTGATTTCCAAAGAACGGCGTGGCTTTACGCAATGCCGGAATAAAAATTGATTGGCAGATTTGGCATAAACTGTCAGTTTTGGCGGGACGTGAAAGCGTTAATAAGCAGTAATTTTATAGCTCAAGCGGACGTACTAGAGGCCATTTTCAACTAGGCACAAATTTGTCTTTTTTTATTGCTGTTTTGAATTTCACGTACAAAGACACAAAGAAATATCATTTTCAAAACTTAAAGATATATTTATTAGCTGAGTTGGTTCGCTTTTTTCTAACCACGCGTTTGTTATACGTTTTTACGTTCAGTTTAGGGGGTTCGACCGAACCACCCCTAGATCCGCCCCAGTTATTTATTAATAGATTGGGGCATTTTTGAGAGCTTTTGTGTTACAGTGTGACTCTTGACACTCAAAATTTTGCCCAGCTTAAATTTTAACCTCTTCATTGATTTTGTTGTTTGTTGTTACAGAAATCGTTGTTGTCAAGGCTATGAGTCACGATTTGTGTTGTTGCAGTATGCAGTTGACATGGCGATCATTGTAGAGCATTCTAACATTTCCCAACCAGTATCACTAAACTTACAGGTACCATACACTATTAATTTTGTCTGTTGATCTTTAAGTTATAGACAAATCATGAGTCAGATCGGGCTGAGATCTTTACAAGTACCATAAAGATAAGACACGAATATTTTGTCATGCTTGTGACAGCAAAGAGTAACTGGAAATGTGCATTATTGTTTTTATGAATGTGGACACATTTTTTATGCTGCACATGCCCTGCATTGCCAATCAAAAAGCCATTTCCCTTCAGAGTTTTTAGGAAGATGACGTTATCAAAAGTTAATTTATAATCCATTTGATCTTTATCAAAAGTTTCAGAGGTATATATTTGACTTGAATACCATGAACTTTTCATATAACATTCTAATTCATGGCTGTTATGATTGAGGATATGAAAAATTTAAGTGTAGAGCCCTCTGATGATCCTTGTTTTCGCTTCTGCATCAGGAAGGGAATATATGGCTACAGATAAAAAAAAAAGTAATTATAAAGTCAGCTGAGATCCTTGTCTTTTGGTCCTTTTCACAACTGCTGTTTCCATAGGGATAAAAAAAGGCAATAAATAAAAGAATTAATTAATTAATTAATAAATAGATAAACAAACAATTTATAAATTATTGGATTATTTAGTATAGTCAAATTTAAAGTCAATGAAATTAAAGTTGATTCACAACTATATGTAACACTAGTAGTAACCACAGGTTAGAAAGTGCGGGCCTGAATGCACTTTAAGAGCTTTTGTTTAGATGTTGGCAATAGAGAAGATGGTAATGCGTGCCTTGTTTTGAAAGCGTGACAGAAAATTGGCGTTACTTTCGATTCTGACTAGTTAGCTAATTAAATATTTGATCAAGGAAGGAAGAAGGCGCCGGTCGCAGAGGAATGTTTATGTGCTCAAAATTGAGGCAAAATCTTTCTGAGATGCAATACAGGACATTGTAAGGATACAGAAAGTAATTTGGGACCATTTGCTAGCTTTTAAGGGTGAAATTATCCAGAAGCAAGCTTTATTTTCGCTTCTGTTTCGAACACCGAATAATTCACACGTTGTTTTAATATACGCTGTCTGTTCTGTTTTTTCTTTCGTTCTCTTTTCTACCTCGCCGAGGTCATTTTTCCGTCTAAATCACGTAAGCAAAGCTTGGAATTAATGTTCTCATTCAAGGTTTAGCTCTGAGGTAATAATTCTGTGATTTTTTTGATCCCATGTGACAAACTGTTATAATTGACGCATTTTTCGCATTCTGATCGTTCTTAGTTGCAGAACAAAATTTCAATTTCCGGTTTCAGCGTCCCTGTTATAAATATGGCGCGCACGCGTAATACGCAATGGGCGATTCCAGAAAATATCCATACCAAAACCACGGACGGCTTTTAGGATTTCCGAAGGGGAGGGGGGGTTCTTTGAATTGGAATTCTGAAGGAATGGGGGGGGGGTATTTACAATTGGAAAATATCCGAAGGCATGGGGGGGGGTTTCACGGGTGGGATTTCTAGAGTAGAAAGAGTAGAGTGAGTTCCTTGAAAACACTATTGTTGTCGACTTTTGCAGTTTGTAAATAAACCACGAACGTATGATCGCGGAAGCAGAAGACACGCATCGATTGATCAGACACGTAGAAGTGAACAGTAAAACGTGGGTTTCACATTTACCTTGATGAATTTCTTGTCAAGTGAATAAAGTCTGAAAATATACCTTATTTACCGCGTGCAATTTCTTGATACTCCCGTGTCCCGCCCGATAAACGGCAAAAAAACTCGCACCTGTCCCTCGCCTCCAAGGAACGCCTGTCAGATAATTTTACATTCGGACTGCCGGACGGCAATCGACCAAAAGATTTTAACAGTCTTTCCAGCTATTTTGCTTTGTGAACGTCAAAACAACACAAGAAAACAAAGCCAAATTAAGACTTTTCGTGCACACTACATGACATATGAAGGGTCCAACCCAGGAAAAATCGAAGGCTCGACGGTATTTTTAACCTTTTCAACCGCCGAAAGATTTTAACAGTCTTTTAAGCTATTTTGCTTTGTAAACGTCAGAACAACACAAGAAAACAAAGAGGATGAAAATTACCGTAAGTGGTGTTTTTTTATAGCCAAATTTAGACTTAAAAAAAAAGGTTGCACAGCCTGGCCACACGCGGTAGGTTATTCTTGTCGCTGAAGAGTAAAGCTTGTCGCCTGGCGCCGCTAGATAACAGCCTTTGGCAGGCATAAATTCATGTTCGTTTGTTCATATAAACGTTGCCAAGTCGAAAATGTACCTCCTAAAAAACCCCGGAAATTCCGAAGGGTAGGGGGGGTTCACGGTTATGGAATTCTGAGGGCATGGGGGGGGGGGTAACGCATTCTGGAATTTCCGAAGGCAAGGGGGGGTTCAAACATGGAAGCTGTCCGTGGTTGGGTATGGATATTTTCTGGAATTGCCCAATCCGCTGATCACTGTCAAGATTAGGGTTGCGGGTCTCTCTTGGGCCCGCAATTAAGAGTGTTGTGAAAAAGAGAGAGTAAGAAAAATAATTATAGTGTTTAATGCATTGTGGGCTTAAATCCTACTTGGTGACTGTAGTTTAAAGCTTGGTTTCTAATTATTATTCTTTTACATGATCTTTCTCAGCAATTTCCATATCCAAAGTACACCCAGAATATTTTCATACAAACAGTGCAGGGACTGTTACCTCTTCTAATGACACTAGCATTCATGTACTCCGCTGTCATGGTTATCAAGGTAAGATAGTATGCCAGTCATCAACATGCCAGCTTAATACCTACTGAAAATACCCAATACCTACTTATTACCTCTAAAATTGGTCTTAATTATTTATATGCACAGGAACTAGTTTATGAGAAACACAACCGTTTGAAGGAGTCAATGAAGATGATGGGGCTGGCCAACTGGATTCACTGGAGTGCATGGTTCACTAAAAACTTGTTGTTCTTAACCATTTCCATTATCATGGCTACAGTTCTTTTGAAAGTAAGTTTTATTGTTATGTCTGGTAAATTATATTCTATCTCATCTGACTTTTTTATATAACATTTAAGGAGGCTTGAAAGGGTTTTTCGTTGATGTAGTGTTTGCAAAATGATGAAAGATTACAAAGAAGGATATTTAATGATGTAGGCAAACTATATGTCTCCTTGGAACTCTATTGTTGGGCTATATTTTAAGGGTGCCTATGACGTCACATCAGTTACCATGGCAATGGGCCAGGTCCACAAAAAGGTCATCTAAATGCCAGTTTTTGTGAATTATCTGAAAAACTAACTCGGTGACCTACCGTTTTTATTCCTTTGTTGGGCAACTCCCTAAATTCTTTAACTTTTCAAGCAGTATGAAAACAATTTATCTAGAAGAATCAAAGATATTTAAGAAAAATGTGTTTCATGGCTTACAAAAAATTCTACTAGATAATTTTCCCCAAAACTTTTATATTTGAAGTGTCATCGTCAATGGTGCATGCGTGCAAAAAATGAAGATAGCTCACCGAGCAAAATTTCGAGCTAAAAACATAATGATTTCGGCAGATTTTATTTCCGGCTTTTGCGATTTCTCATAGTATTTAACTTCCGGTGTGCTTGATTGTAATACGTCATTCCCGGCCGACACATGCATCTTAGTTATGGAATGTGTAGATTGCGTGCGTGCATGCAGCTAAAAACCTTTTCCAGTCTCCTTCAGCTATTTCATTCATGAAATGGTTCACTTGTTTTCTGTCTTTTATGGACAAATAAGACACGATATGTGTGTAAGAAAAGGTTGGGGAGTAACCACGTGTTGTGTAGCACCTGAGCACTGCTTGCCACATGTATTAGGCCAGTCAATAGGGCTAGGCTAACTGTCAGTGAATGGTATGGAAAGACAGTCAGATGGGTGTCACGGAGAACAGCTCCTCCCAGCAACACTTGTCCCCTCAACTGTTTTAATTAAAGCACAATTTGCAGCAAAGTGACAGAGATAACCATAACAACCCTGTGAGCAACAGCCAACGCAGGCACCATCACAATGTTTCTTTATTATATAAAGCAAATCGATTCAATGTTACTGTGCGTCTGTTCAATATTAGCTCAGAGAAGATGTCAAAATGCAGTAAGAACAATAGTGACACACTCAGCTATTGCCTTGTGTACCACTTGTTTGTTCTTACTGCATTTTGACATCATCTGTCACCTATTACTGAACAGTTGCACAGCAAGATGGAATATGTTAAATAGTCAGAGGAATACTTACCTAACCCATACATACTTATTGGGTGGGAGGACAGGGGAAACTGATCCTTAAAACAACATGATCTGCAAAGATCAACAAGCAAAGCACATGGTAAGTAGCAACATGTGATATGAATAGCAGCCCTAAAGTTCAGGCTAGCCCCTCTGCAGAAAGCCTTCTCAAACAGTTAGAACACTGCTGAACAGAGAAGTTGATCTAACCTAAATTTCATGTACAAAAATAGCCACATTTTAAGTAAAACCATCATCTAGTGTTATTGGGTTTCATGCCAGGAATATCTAACCCAACACTGAGTCATAACGTTAACTCAAAGGTACCAATCTGTTACCTTCTCTCATGGTTGCTCAGCTGCTAAAGAATATGCTACAAATTATACATTCTTAATTGCTACAATAAGTTGCAAATTAAAATACTTGAGACACTGAATGCCATTTGGCCATCAATGATGTTTCCATGATCCTCTGCTTTCCCTCCCCCTCCCCCTCTTATCAAAGTTACTAACAGTACAACACCCTGCTAGAAACTTTGAGCAACAACTTTGAAAGGGGAACTCAGAGGGAGAGGCTGTGAGTTGCAACTTACAAATTTCTTTAATAGCAGCAGTGTTTTAGAGAAAGAATTAAAAGATGTTTTTGATTGCAAATGTCTCAACAATTTTTCAACTGGTTGTAGCTGTGTTGAAGTTAGAGCTATGGCTTTGTTGTTATTATGACACTGAGGAAAATAATATATACTAATTACTAACCATTTGTTTTGCAGGTAATGAAAATCTTTGAGTTCTCAGATGGCTCTCTTCTTTTTGTGTTTTTTTTCCTGTACATCATAGCAAGCATCATGTTCTGCTTTGCTGTTAGGTAAATTGGTTCACACTGTTGACCGGTTGGCTCAGTTGGTAGAGTGCCGGATTACCATGCTCGAGGTTGTGGGTTCAAAGCCCCCACCGAACTAACACTCTGGGCCTTTAAATAACTGAAAAAAGTGCTTCCTAGCTTTGCAATGACATCTGCAAATGATTAGACTTTCTACTCTTCACGATAAGGCAGGGCAGGAAACTTTCTTTTCAATTCACTTGTCCCTTCGGACAAGTGCAATGTGTATTTTACTTGTCCGGACCACAAAACTACTTGTCCCAAAAAGTCGGCAACAGCAATTCAGGGTTTAAAAATTCTTTTTTTGTTTCAACATGTCCCAGTTGGTAAACATGGCGACGATGTTTTGAATGAGCATGAACTCCATCCCCACATCCAATATACATTGGGCTGCTTTTATCTGCTAATTCTGGAAACTTTCGACAAGTGGAGCAGTGCATTTTGTTTGTTTCTGTCTCATTATAAACAAACCAAGTCGAATTCTGTCACCCAAGCTACGTCAGTACTGTCATTCTTAAGTGCTTCCGGTGACCTTTCCAAAAATTTAAACAATTTTGACTGAGACATTGCCGATAACCAAGCAAACAAGCGATTCAGGTAGCTGAAGTCGCTGATCGTTGCTGACAAGCACGTGTGATCAATGTGCATGCAATTATGCTGTACAGTGGGGATCGCGCGGAAATCAATGGCAGCACTTCAGCGAAGAAATCAAACACACAACTTGCACAAAAAGAAAAGAAGGCTTGTTATCAAGGCACTTAGTTATAAAATACGGAAAAAATGATTTATTATTTATCCAAAGTCAGGCAACGTCAGAGTTCTGCAACATACTTGTCCTATCGGACAACTTGGATCATCTTTTTCCTTGTCCGAATGGAAAAGTTACCCGTCTCGGACGTTCGGACGGGCCAAGTTTCCTGTCCTGTTAATAAGGACAATAAACTGGAGGTCCCGTTTCATAACTCTCCACCCCTAATGCTGACCTTGGGTTGATGCTTCATATAGGGACAACCTCATTGTGCCTTTTCCCCTTGCACAGAATTCCAAGAAAAATTAGTTTGGTATGGTGTGACCATATTTCTGAGGGGAGTTTAATCTTAAACATGCCATAATACTTAAGATATTCCTTGCATGCAAATTGAAAGATATGAGCTTCCTTGCAAGGTCAGTCAGTCATCATTCAACAGGTTTGCTGTGCTCTTGCGGTACCCATTTGCCCTCGGTGACTTAGTTTTGCCTTTGGGTGACCAGGAAATAATAATTTTTGCACCTGAACTTAATTAATTGCTGGGTGCTCTGGATTTCAAGGGTATAGGGGTTTTCGGTGCTGACTACTTTTCTTAGAGCACAGCCTTGCGAAAGGTTGGTGACAAATTTCTTGGTTTTACTGGACGCAGCATATTTAGAGACCTAATTTTTAGGTAATCAAAATAATGAACTTAAATGTCAATTTCTTTCACAGTGTCTTTTTTTCAAGGCCTGTTGTGGCTATGTTGTTTGGTTTAGTAGCCTGGTTCTGTTCACTTGTTCCTTACCGGTCATTTTTCCAGCAAGAAGCATATGAAACTCTGACAAGGTACAATGCCCATGACATCAAACAGTATTTCATCTGTACGTACTGTAACCTTTGATCAGACATTCTTTATTATGATTTTTTGTGACTGCAAAAAGCAGTAGAAGATGAAAGAGAAATTACTGGCAAAAATCAAGCATGCCTGGTCGTACTGGTAAACTGGCCATCACAAAAAAATTTAGGCTTTCACTTTTTTAACAAGTGATTTAATTAACAAAATAATATGATATTATTTGCAGCATGAGCTGGCTATAGATAATGCTTTTCTTTTTGTAATGATTAGTGTTTTGAAAATTAATTTTTGGAATATATTTGTGCTTTGGAATATGCTGCACAATTTGTTTTAAATTCTGTGGTAGACTGAAAGAACATGCAAAGTTTTAATAATTGTTGCCCCAAAATTAGGATGGAGGAACTCAAAAGCCCAAATTTTAATCTTGTAATTATTATCAAAGAACCTTGCATATGGAAGAGGGTGTGATTTCTGCAACAATACCGATGTCCAACACTTTGCACCAGTTGTTTTCTTTGCTTTTTTCAAGCCAGTTTTATTGTTTTATTGTTGTATTGTTAGGTCAGAGAAGGCTGCAGCATGCCTTCTGCCAAACACTTGCCTTGGAATTGCTACCCACATCATTGCCAAGTTTGAGAGCATTGAGGAGGGGTTAACATGGGACAGGGTGTCCGCTTCACCATCTCCAGATGATGACTTCAGCTTTTCATGGGTCTTGGGAATGCTGATCATTCAAAGCCTTATTTTTGCTTTTATCACTTGGTATGTCACTCATTTTAGCCTATGACAATGTTTTTCCTTCAGTACTATTATAATAATTACATAATTTATTATAGTACACTCAACAAATGTACTCAATTCTACACTCTATAGAACCAGCAAACATTGAAAATTTGAACGTTTTGATGGGTGAAACTAGACAGAAGGGCAAATAAACTGAAGTTGCCATTCTCTGGAATGATTCGTTTGGGTAATTTATTAGGATATACATGTACAATAACTTAGAAGTTGCATGACTTTATTCAATTCATAGTTTTGTTGAGCAAACTATAAAAAAAAATTGTACATTACCTATTCGTATAATTCGTGATTTATAGATACTTGTAATTTTGAAATTTCTCAAATTGCACTTGCCTAAGGCTCGTGCCATTTTGAGAACTGTCAAAATCACTTGTACCTATTAATCACGAATTGTAATCGAGGTTGTGTGATTTCCTATACTAATAATAATTTGGTATAGGAAATTGCACTACTTTTTCTGAAACAAAAGTATAATTATTACTTTTGTTTCAGAAATTTTCATTTGTTTAATATTACATAGTTTTAGGTGCAGGCAGTTGGGTGTAAACTTGTTACATTTAAAAAGTCACTGGGTTGAGAAATGGCATTTTCAAGATGCTGTGAGGTAACGAATTTGTTCTCCAACTCTTATGAGGCTTTCTTACGTTCAGATAGCTTCACATAAAAATTTAAGACTGCAAAACTCATGAAATGTTGCTAAAATTTTATGTGAACTTAATTTTGGAAAGGCCAATATTGACCATCCGTCTCGGTGGACAAGTGAAAATGTCTGTTTGCTTTCACTGATCAAGCCCATGGATCAGAAGTACCAGAGCAAACTTAGTTTTTTTGTCTTAAATGTACAACATAAAACATACTCATTGCTGGTTCCATAGACAGATTGCCTCCAAAACAAGATTAAAGTATGTCACTGGAAAGTTAATAGTCGCAAGTAGCGATCTTACATAGTTAAAACATGTTTATTTGAAAAAAAAAAAAAGACAACTCTGATGCTGTTTTTAAACACTTTTTGTTGTCATATAGGATAGCAATACCAAATTTGTACCACTGCCAAATGGTTTTAAACGTTTATTTTGTGTCATAAAACTCTCTTATTGATGAACTCTGTAATGAGGTACTCCTAAAAATGTTTACTAAAATTACCAAAATACAGTACATCAGAAAATTTCAAATCCCTTCACAGGTTCAGCATTTTATCAGCACACATGTCTCTTCACTTTCTAGTGATCATTTATATGTTTATGGATAGATTAAACTGGAGTGCTGTTCTTTGACTTTAATTTGTTCTCATTTCAGGTATGTTGAAGCAGTATTTCCTGGAAGTTATGGCATCCCCAGGCCTTTCTATTTCCCCTTCACCAAGTCGTACTGGTGTGGAACCTCGCATGATAATGTTTTACAAGTGGGTAAATCTGAAGAGGTAAAAAAAAAACTCACTAATATTTGGTGTACGTAGTTACTAAAACATGGAACGACCTAAAACCACCTAAAACCATCTACAACCAGTACTCGCAAACAATCTAAAACCATCTAAAACAAGGTATAAATGTCTGAAATAAGGCAAGAGGACAACATGTCACGTACATGAAATACAAGAAGCAAACAAAACATCCACTTCCCCCCCAAAATCTTACTCCCCCCGGTCCCTTGTATCATCAACCATTGGCTTAAGTCACGAAATGAAATACGAGATCATGCTAAGTATATTAAAAGACTTAAAGAACTTTACAAAATGAACTATCAATTGTCACAAAAAATAATATAATAAAATAACAAACTCGTAGTCGAAAGACTGACTTGATTTGGCTTTTTCTACCCTGGGTACCAGAGCCACGTTTTAGTTCAGGTTTCACGTTCACGCATGCAATGGTGACTCATGATCACGTTTTGCTCCTGCTGAGATTCTAAATGAAATTTTCCAAACATATTCCAGATTTCGCACCATATGTAATCACTGGTAATGTGACATTTTAAACATGATCAAACCATCAGTTGTTGCTTAAATTATAATCAAATTGTTGATGAGTTTCACAAGAGAGAGGAAACAAAATCAAACTTATATCCCAGCCCTAGCCTCCCAACATAAGAGGATAGTGCGGTGGAAGTTTTGTGTTAAGCTTAATGGTTGATGATACAAGGGACCAGGGAGAGTAAGATTTTGGGGGGAAGTGGATGTTTTGTTCGATTCTTGTATTTCATGTACGTGACATGTTGTCGTCTCGCGTTATTTCAGACATTTATACCTTGTTTTAGATGGTTTTAGATTGTTTGCGAGTGGTTGTAGATGTTTTTGAGGTGGTTGTAGATGGTTGTAGGTGGTTGTTGAATTTTTTGAGGTGGTTGTAGGTGGTTTTCGATGGTTTTAGGTGGTTTTAGGTCATTCCATGTTTTAGTAACTACGATTTGGTGTAGCTTATGGGGTGTGTCGAAAACGAAGACCCAAAAACGAAGACCGAAGACCGAAGACCCACTGGTCTAAAACGAAGACCCTGTAGTCTAAAACGAAGACCCACTGGTCTAAAACGAAGACCCTGTAGTCTAAAACGAAGACCCTGTGATCTAAAACGAAGACCCACTGGTCTAAAACGAAGACCCACCGGTTTTTAGCTCGTGGAGAGCTATCGGAGATGGCTGGGGAATTTGGCGTAAACAATAGACAATTTGTAATCGATTTGCGATTGTCTCAAATTCGGCAGGTGCATTCATGCATTCGTTAAATGGTCGTTAAGAATAATAATCTTATTCGGCTACCAATGAACATTATCTTACTCACTGCACGAGCTTACCACAGGATGCTTTTAATTGTTCAGGGAAAGACTGTACATAAAGCCAAATTGCTCTCATTTCTGTAGCGCATAAATTAAGACGTCATCTGAGCGCACAACAAACTTGACAGTTACTTTATCTCAGTCGGTACAACACGTGTCAAGTTGTGTAACGCAATTAAATCCAAGACTACAGAAATATACGTTCTAGCGATGATTTTAGTATATTTTGTCATCATGAATATTCTATTTTTCATATGTATATTGAGCAAATTACGATGAGGTGACTTCATTACTTTGCTATACTGTCCTTATCATTTCAATGAAAGGCGCAATGGTCACATCACCAAAGGCACCTTGCCCGAGCCGCTTTTTGACTTGAAGAGCGTTACAATCAAAGGCTTTTATGTTTGCGATACTTTTCGCAGTAGACTGTTGCCTTTATAGAGTGGGGGGATCTTGAAATAACGAAAAAACGACATTCTCAACGCAGGGATACATGTGAAAGCGATAACGTAATTTTCCCGGGAAAATCAAGTTCCTGTAGCACGTGGTGAATAAATTTCTGAGTCACGCACAGTTGTAACTGTCAAGTTTGTTGTGCGCTCAGATGACGTCTTAATTTATGCGCTACAGAAATGAGAGCAATTTGGCTTTATGTACAGTCTTTCCCTGAACAATTAAAAGCATCCTGTGGTAAGCTCGTGCAGTGAGTAAGATAATGTTCATTGGTAGCCGAATAAGATTATTATTCTTAACGACCATTTAACGAATGCATGAATGCACCTGCCGAATTTGAGACAATCAGAAATCGATTACAAGTTGTCTATTGTTTACGCCAAATTCCCCAGCCATCCCCGATAGCTCTCCACGAGCTAAAAACCGGTGGGTCTTCGTTTTAGACCAGTGGGTCTTCGTTTTAGATCATAGGGTCTTCGTTTTAGATCACAGGGTCTTCGTTTTAGACCAGTGGGTCTTCGTTTTAGACCAGTGGGTCTTCGTTTTAGACCACAGGGTCTTCGTTTTAGACTACAGGGTCTTCGTTTTAGACCAGTGGGTCTTCGTTTTAGACTACAGGGTCTTCGTTTTAGACCAGTGGGTCTTCGGTCTTCGTTTTTGGGTCTTCGTTTTCGACACACCCGTAGCTTATGATAATAAGGTGTTCCCACACTTACAGTATTAAGCACTTGCTGCTTGCGAACAATTACTGTGTAATATGAAAATTAATTAAGAAAATACAATTATCTACAAACTGGCACCTGATCCCATTAAAACAAATCCACTGCATTCCCATGCAACTAAAAACTGTGTAATTCAACCATAGTGTAAGGGCAGAACTACATTTTCAACATATCATGGCTCAAAACTGTGGATAGTTTTGTTTAAAGTGATGTGCACATTAATATTCAAGGAATTTTGAAATAGAATAAAATGTAAACTAATTTGTTGGCTGAATTATAGGAGATGAAGCCAGTAGAAAAGACCTCAGATAATCCAGATATTGAAGATGAAACTCATGACTTGCCAGTTGGTGTTTACATCAAAGATCTCAGGAAAGTTTTCAAGGTATGAAAAAGTATCTATTCTCAGAACATTAGAAAGCGCATAATTAGTCAAACCTCACGTCCCTGATGCTCAGCTTAACATTTCTTCACGTACCAAATTTATAAAAATGCGGCTAGTATATGTACCAAATACAGTTTCTCAATTTCAGTGTAGCATTTATGAGACCCTTTGTCTTTGTTATCTTACATGGTTATACAATAATAATTTTTTTTCAAGGGCTCAGCGGGCTCTAAAGTTGCTGTTGATGGGCTGTCACTACAGATGTACAAAGGACAAATCACAGCTCTGCTTGGCCATAATGGAGCGGGGAAAACAACCACCATCTCAATTTTAACAGGTCTCTTTCCTCCAACCTCTGGTTCAGCGCACATTAATGGAAAGAGTATAATGACAGACATGGATGCTATCCGAGAGAGCCTGGGACTGTGCCCACAACACAACGTTCTTTTTGACCGACTGACTGTCCAGGAACACTTGGAATTTTTCATCAACTTGAAGGTATTTGACTAGCTCCTGTGTTTATACATTCTCCTTTCTTATTCCCTCTATTTGTATGTAAATTGTGAAACATTGAATTATCACCTAAAAGCATAGCCTGCTTGCACACCAAAAATCGTTGCATCCTGTTTCCAATTTATGGGGCGTATAAATACTTGGTAAGAGTGTTGAGGCAGGGATTGAATTGGCCCAGTTTAGTTGTCATAAGTTTACGGTTCAAATACCGGTAACTATAAACGGGTAGGTATATTTATATATTTACAAGAATTTAGCTGCCGTGCATTTTTCTTTCCAAAGAAGTGTGACTGTCCTTTTGAGACAGGGAATTCTGGAACTATTTCTACCCTTTCGAACTGTCGCTTGAACTGCTAGTATATACTTGCCTATGTGGCTCAATTTCTCAAACTTTAATATGTCAGAACACAGCCTTTCTGGTGTGCATGCAGGCTAATTGAAATTGATCACAGAGGCACAAAATTGAAACCAGAGTGCCTCAAAATGATAAAAGTTCTTGCTTTTCTCTTTGTTTACACTGTACCTTGTTCTTCTCACTGTCTATGCTCATCATCTTCCTTCCTTCCCATTATTGTCCTTAACCCCCCTGTCTGTACCATATCCCCTTCTTTGCCTGTTGCATGACCATTCCCACTCACTTTCTTAGGCCTATTTCCACAGCACTTTCCTACCATTCATTTATTCCTCTTCTTTCCTTTCTACCATTCCCCTTTTCCTTAACACTTATACTTAAGTAAGCCATCTAATCTTGTACCTTTTCTTGCCTGGCCAAGACTTGAAAAGTAAGCAGTTAAACAAACGAATTCACAGAGCCTTTTGGTTTAAATATCAGTTCTATGCTTTTTGTTTTCTTAGGGAACATTTGGTCCACAAGCTAAGACAGAAGTTCAACAGATGATCAGTGACATCCAACTTACTGATAAGATGAACTGGGCATCGTCTAAGCTCTCAGGTGGAATGAAACGAAAACTAAGGTAATGCATTGCTACATGTATATGTCCGATTGAATCAAAGCAATTCAAGTTTCTCAATAATCACGTTACTTTTAGCCACCTTCAGAGTAACACTCCTGTTTGTACTGGTTTACAGAGATTGGATATCTAAATGTTAAATTTTCTACATTTAAAAGTTCTTTTTCTCTTGCAGTTGTGCTATTGCTCTAATTGGAGGGTCGCAGACAGTGTTCTTAGATGAGCCCACCTCAGGAATGGACCCTTATGCTAGGAGAGGCACCTGGGACTTGCTGTTGAAGCACAAAGCTGGAAAGACTATCATCTTGACCACTCATTTTATGTAAGTTTTAGCCTAAGAACCGAAATGACTTGTAGATGTCTCCTTAATATCTAGGTGCAGTTCCAAAAAGTTGTTTTGTACTATCCCTTTGACCTGTTTTTAGTCTATGGTGACTCCAAACCATTAACATTACCTTAATCTTTTGCCCTTTTAGGGATGAAGCAGATTTTCTGGGAGATCGCATTGCTATTATGGCTGATGGACAACTAAGATGTTGTGGCAGCTCTCTGTTCCTTAAGAGCAGGTATGTTGATTAGCACCTGTATGCCAGTTCTTATCTGTGTGGTTACCTTTTGAGAAAAAGACAGACAAATGTGAACTGCCATTATGCAGCAGATCTAACCACAACCTCATTTCTGTGATATACCTTGTAGGTATAGACTGAATTAATCCCTTATTTGCATTGCACATGTAATTCTTTGAAAATGATTGGTGAATAGTCAGTAGTTATAATTTTGTTTTATTCCATTTTGGTGTTTGTACGTTTTAATTAGCTGTGATTTCCTCCTGAGAATATAACTATATATATATTCTTACTATTTTGCATAAACAAAATGGCCTTAAAGTAATTGATGCATGTAAACTATGGCACAGGTATGGAGTTGGATACCACTTGACGCTTGTGAAGAAAGAGAATTGTAATCAGAATGCAGTGACAAGTTTGGTTATGAACTACGTCCCTAATGCACAGCTACTCAGTAGTGTTGGTGCCGAGATGGAATTTGTTTTGAGCAGTGAAAACTCCAGTGGATTTGAGAGCCTCTTTCAGGAAATTGAAAGTAAGATATGCGCTAAAATGAAATCAATATTAAGTTCATTAGGAGAGTGTGGTAATCTTTGCTCAGTATGGAAGTCAGATGGGATTTCAAAAATAGTACTTTGTTGTTGATCATCAATATCCTCAGGCCTTCAATAATTTGATCCCTCTTATGATACCAGAGTAAATTGACTTGTAAGCTTTATTTGATGGATTCTATTAATTCTATATCAACTGTCAAATGGGTAAATATTATTATATTACATGTAATTTAAAGGCAGATCTTTTTTTAATTACTAATTATTAGGACTGGATTTTGTAGGACAAATCTAACAATTCAAGTGGAGCATTTAAGCTCTTACCGACAGTTTCTGTGAACTGTTTGTTGTTTTTCTTTGTAATGTTCAACCTGTAGATAAAATGGAGGAGTATGGTATTGCTAGTTTTGGAGTGTCTGTCACTACTTTGGAAGAAGTGTTCATGAAGGTTGGCGAAGGGTCAGAGAAAACTGTGGATGATTTGTAAGTTTTTCATGTACATGGTTTGGTAAAATTGAAGAATGGCTTCCCCACAAATCTGTCGGCCAACTGTCAGTAAACAGTCAGCTGACACTCCACTGACATGTGATGCAGCAGCAACAACATTTATTTCAGTAAAATGGATCAATGAGTTACAGAGGTGGTGAACAAATTAATAATGTATGGGAGGAAAGTATTTCTGGCTTTCCCATTTTGTTTGGGGAAACGTTAATTTACTTAATGTATTCAATTTTATTGTCACACAAAGATGGTACACAAGCAAGGGAAGAAAAACTTATGATCAATTTATTCATCATTTTTGTGGTCGTTATATATTGTAATATTTTACAGGAAAGTAAAAACCATAGATGTCAACTCTACCAAAACAGGGCCACTATCTTTTGGTTTTTGCTTATTTATTTTCATACCTTTAGTTAGTTCATAAGTTGTTTTCTTTTCCCTTATTTTGCAGGGTCCATGAACATGAAGTTGGTGGTCAAGAAGCTGAACAGATTGTCAATATTGAGATTGACCAGCTGCAGGAAGGAGGTATTAATGGCTATTAGCCAATAATGGTTTTGTAATCAGTAATTTGCCTTACAGTGGCTCTATAGTGAGGGGACAATGGGATGAATCTACTGAATAGAGGGTGTACGTACTTTATATTAGTAGAATTGTTGACAATCTGAAGGAAGCTAAGCATGTTGTTCAAAGTATTGGAAAGATTCATAGACAAACACTCTGAAGACCCAGGCAGATACCTTAAGATTACTGTCAGTTAAATTGAGCCAGCCATCTATAGCTGTGAAATTTCTTTTAATATAATTCCTCAATATTTTTTAGCAAGCAAATGCTGAAAATCTTGAGACTTCTAGGTGTCACAAAGAACTGTTTAACTTCTCCCTGTACTATGTTGAAGGGTCTATCTTGCGATTCAATAAACTGGCTGGTGTAACTGGCTTTAGTCTCTTTAAGATGAGAAGTGCACAATGTAAATGAAAGTTGGGGTGAACAGGGTGAGGGGAACTTAATCAACACTTTCAAGTGTCATTTTCTAAATAAGCTTTGTACAGTACGAGTTAACTCTCCTTTTTAGGACAGCTTGCTATTACAGACACCCAGACAATAATAATTATGGACAGTAGTTAAATCCTGAGCAAAAATAAAGTGTAAATATTAAAGACGCTTGACTGAAATAAATTCCTGCCATATACATACTGTCTCTATTAAGGATACTTATTGGTGGTCCTGAGGGTGTCTGCAATAAAGAGAGAATTGAAATATTTTAGTTGCTTTAAGTCTAAAATGTTACGCATGCTTTGTTTGTTTTTGTGTTACGTTTTTGCTAGGGTTACAAACAGGTCTTAGCTTGAAGTGGCAGCAATACAAAGCAATGTTCCTGA
>OX419337.1:23213790-23243790 GCA_948470475.1 Galaxea fascicularis
GCCTTGCCTGACAATGAAGGCCTGTCTTCCCCATCCAAAGATGCTGAAAGGCTATTCTGAGGCATGCTAGAAACTCACAAGGAGACGTACAATTGAAAGAGCCACAGAGGAGACCCATGAAAGGAAAAACAAATGCTACGGACCACACAGGAGAACACCACTCCTCGCGCTGGCATGACAAAATGCCACAAGAACATTGTAGCAACTACTACATATGCACCTACCAACCCAACCCCTGACCACTAGCAACACGGGCGCTCTGAGTTGTTAACTCCTTTAAATTGCATTTAAATGCATCATGTTATAAAAGTACAAGTTATGTATCTGGCACCTGTACATGGAATATGTAAACTTGATATATGTTGAACAATTAGATGAGATAGATAGTTCTGTATCTTGGTACTTACTTGATCACTAGAGAGGGAAAATTATCTTAATTTAGGACACTTTGAAATGTCTTGGTTTATTTTAGACAGTCGTTTTGCAAGAGCTTCTCAAACTGACGGTAAATTGGCAGGATGCTTATTACATTGCATGGATCTTCCTGGCCTTGCCCATTCCAGTGATTGATGAACATTTTCTTCAAATTAAGTTAATAAATAAATATAGTTTTTTCCAACCCTATTTGTTTGACAATTTACCTGAGGAAACTTGAAAACTTCCAAAAATTGACTAATAATTCATTTTGCAGTGTCCAGTGACACTGGCATTTACTTGTAAAAAGTTAATTCTGAAGTTTGAGTGATCCACAGGAGACTCTTGGAACTAACTATTTACCAGGTTCTTTGACTAAATGCTTTGTATACTGCTAGGATTTGCATGACAATGTCTGGTTTACACACAGTGAAAGAAATGTGATAACATTGTAAGCCTTGGTCAAAAATGGATGTATCTTTCAGTGAGTGACTAAGTTGTTTTTTATTTCCTACTGCACACGAGTTGTTCACTAACAGGTACTTTTTTACTTAAAGTACTGTATAGTACTGTTCACATTTCTCCCGACACCTGATGTTGTAAAAAGTATTCTTAAATACGTAAGTTGGTGACTCACCGATAGTCTATTTAACTGATTCCATTAGACCGACAATGTGACAGCAGATTTCTTTGCCCTTTTGCTGGCTATCTTCCTTGCACTGGGGATGGCATACATGGCAGCCAGTTTTATCACATTTGTTGTACAGGAAAGAGTATCTAAGGTAACATCGTCAAGTTATTAACCTATTGCTGATTACTTTTTTGTTACTGCACTGTGGTTTAATTGTGGTCTCAAGGTTGGTGTCTGAGACAGACAATATTATTATATAACTTGCACTGATTCGCATTATTACTATTTTTGACACCATTATGTAAAAATAGCAGATCAAGGTGGACAATTATACAAATAAACTACCTGTTTCTGATTTCTGGTCACCCACATGAAGAGCCAATTTGAGGAATTCTGAAATTGTTCATTATAACAACTAGGTATTAATTTTATTGTTTCAGTACTCTTCATTGGTCCTGCTCATGTTACATTCAATTTGACTGAGTAAACTCTGGGATGTGACATGTACCTGTTTGTGTTTTGTTTACATGAATCTTATTTTTGAATAATGCATTAAATTAATTATGCACTTGAAATCCCACTTTTTATGTTTGGTGGTTTGTTAATGCAATTTTTCAGCTCTTGTAAATCACAGGAGTATCTATCAGACATAATAGTTATATCAGCCACTGTAAAATATATGCAGCAAAATGATGCAATCCATGTGATGCATGGCACTTGAATTCAAACCTGGCCATTGCCAAAAGTTAGTTGTAGGATATTTCAAGTTTTTATGTTGAGTTGCTGTGATTTTAGGCCAAGCATCTTCAGTTTGTGAGTGGAGTGGATGTGTTCAGTTACTGGTTTGCTACTTACACCTGGGACTTAATCAACTACTTAGTCCCGGCTCTGGTCATTCTCATCTTCTTTGCTGCATTTCAAGTCGAGTCTTACCAAAATGAACTGGGAGTGGTATTCTTGATGCTTGTAAGTACAAATATATACTGTATCAAACTGCTGCTGGACTGCAGATGATTAAGTGAAAGTATAATTCATAAATGAATAAATTATGATCAAATGTTTTTTTTTTATCCTGTCAGTAAAATTGTTGAGCAAGGTGTTAGTGGGAGCAGTAAAACACCAGTAATAAGTAATATTCAAACCAAAAATAACAGGATGAAAAACCCAAGTTGTTGGATGCTAACCATGCAACACAATAAAACAGGCTCAGCGACTAGTTGAAGCTGATGCTGCCATAAAACAATTGCAATTCCGCAGCTTACAGTTGACCAAGGTGAGACCAGCATCTCCAGTAATTAATTTTCAAGAAGTGCAGGCTTATAACAACTTGGGTGCTGGTACACTAATATTACAAATCTGCTCAATCAATGTGGTCTGCCAGTCTGTGGTTTTGAAGCATCCAAGTGATGCTAAATATGGTTTACTGTGTTTTTGTTTTCAGATTCTGTTTGGTTTCTGTGTGCTACCGTTTGTTTATTGCCTGTCCTTCTTGTTTACCACCCCACTGGTAGCCTATGCACTGACTGTCTTTAAACTATCAATTCTTAGCATGGTAAGTGAAACATGTACATGTAGTTCAGCTGCCCAGTCCCCTCAAATGGACTCAAAACTCAACACTCAGGTAGACAGGCATACAGTCGCTGTCGTCCAAGACCAGCAGAAAGAGCTGGCAGACAGGTAGTTTGTACACACAGATACAAAGAGGCAGACACAGAGAAAGGAAAAACAAAAGAATTAATTAAAAGAACCTTTGTTCTGCAACACGTTTTTGGGATTGTAACACCCAGTCTTCTTTGCTAAAGATGTTGCTGTTGAGAATGAAGGTCTGTTTGTTTATTTCCAGGGAATGCTGATCACAGTATTTGTCTTGCAAATACCATTGGTAGATGCCAAGGATGTAGCTGAAATTTGTCATTACATTTTCTTGTTGATACCCACCTATACGTGAGTGTCTTGAAGTGATTCATATGACTGCTTAAAGATTTTTTGAAGAGCAATGAGGCACTGTTTTATGATTTGATGCTTCATTATAGGCTGGCATACAGTTTTATTGATATGAACAGTAACTTTGGATACCGGAAAATCTGCAGTGAATCTGAAATGTAAGTTCTTGCTAATTGTATTACTTAATAAAATGAGGAATAACCCTCGCAGTTGTGAAAAATCAATGCAATTAATGCAATTGTGTAAAGAAGCCTGAAAAAATTTCAAGACTTCAATGGCTTGAACCCACGGCCTCATAATGCCAGTGCAATGCTCTACCAACTGAGCTATAAGAGAGCAAACATAAAACTTCAATCTTGGACAAAACTGTTGAGCTTCAAAGCCTCTTTATGTGAAAACAGTAACAGCAAAGTTACGAGCCTACCCCTTTCCCTCAATTCAATGTTGTTTGTGGCCCCTGAACATTTCTCTAAAGAATAGCGGCTTCCCAAATTCAATATTGAATAGAGGGAGGGGGAGGGGGAAGTACTGTAGTAATACTGTTGAGCCAGTGGGTTTTGTGAACGATTTTTGGACTCCAAGAGGCCACTTTTCTCGAGTAGTTTTGTTCAAAATTGTTGTATAAATTAATCCCTTATCATTCCTTATCATTTGCTTACATGCATCTTGAAATTTGAATTAATTTTAACTTAAATTGAGTCATGAAACACCTAAGTGTGACCATACAGACAACAGTCACTGAGCAGCACTTTCTGCGGGTACTGTTTATTAATTGTGCCTTTCAAGCGTAATGTTGGAATGTAGCAAACATAATTATAATTATAAATAAATTTAGTTGAGAAGTTCTAGATTTCCTCCAGCTAATTGTGACTATGTGCCAATTGGCCCCATAAGGCAGTATTGTCTTCTTTTAAAATCCTTTTTAAATAAAACTGTTAATCTTTGTCTTAAAAGCGGCTGATGTTGCCACTGTTTAGTTTAATTAAATCTGGGGTAGTTCTTGTATTTAATTTGCACACAAGATTCTAAAGTGTAATGCCCTGTAATTTCAAAGAAGTTTTATGTTTCCACCATCTGTCTAGAAGTAATTTTGCAAACTTCAGTGAGCAATATTTATTAATATAAGGGGTAACACTATTCTTTTTTTATTTTCACTAGAAGAAGTATGCAGTGTGAAAGGCAAAATATAAGATACACTGACCATGCTTTAGACTGGGAGCGTCCAGGTATTGGTCAAATGGCGCTGTACATGTTTGTTGAAGGAATTGTGCTCTTCGTCTTGGTTCTTTTGATTGAGGTGAGGGTAACTTGACTTGTCTGGTTTTGCATGGTAGTGGGTAACAGGCTGAGGACTGTGAAGGCTCTTTAATTTTGTAGGGTGCTTGTGTTACTTAATGTCATAGGGTCCTAATTGCTTCACTGTCCCCTCACTCACACAGCGGAAGATGAGAATTTGGATATTGATACATTTGCCTTGTTAAGCCTACATGGCAGATACTACAAAGTGGAAGAGGAAAAGAAAACAGCAAAGAGTTGCCAACATTTTAAGTAATATATCAAACACGAGCGACGGTGTTTCATCGGATATCCAAACACCGAGAAGAGAGTTGAAAATACGACGCGCAGCGGAGTATTTTTGACGAAATTCGAGGTGTTTGGATATCCGATGAAACACTGTCTCGAGTGTTTGATATATCTTCTCAATCGAAACAAAAACTAAGGAGTAAACGGAGAAGTAAAATCGTCAAAATCTATGCTAATTAAGACCGGGTATCCAAACCTCCTTCACGCTTATGATTTTCTTTGTTTCAACTTGATGAATTATTAATGAGTTTGAGAAGTGGACGTGATTACTGAAAGCCATTTTTGTTTTGATGTGTGGATGGAATGATGAAAACAAAACTTTTTCCTCTTTCACTTTATCCCTCAGTTGCATGTACTTGTGTGCACACCTGAATCTCTCTCTCCCCAACCATCTCTATCGGCCACCAGTATCTTGTGAGGAGAGTAGATTAAGAGAGGACTATATCCTTTAAGTGGAACGATTGGCCAGTAAATATATCAATTATTTTCACAAAACATCTCTTTGTAATCTGTATTGTCCTTATTTAAGGACAATAGTATCTTGTTTCTGTTAGCTTAAAGAATGTAAATAGGTTGAACTGATTTTATTATAATAATCTATTGTGTTCTTAAATCCAGGTCAAGTTCTTTGTTGGTGGCAGGCTGAAGACACCTGCTGGGACATTCCAATCACAACAACGAAGTAATAAGGTACATGCAAGAGTTCATAACTGTAGAGGACCCATGCTTTGAAAGATAAACGAGCTTTTTTAGGGAATTTAGCTGCATGAAAACTGCTCCATTGAATGATCTGCTGTATGGTTGTAAGATTGTAAACTGCGTGGCTGCAATTTGTGCCTAAAAAGCAGTCTGGCAAAGTCCCCCAAAAAGTGTTGTAAATCACTTTGAGCCCTTTGGATAAAAGCGCTATATAAATCCTCATCATTATCATTATCATTAACTACAGTTCGTCTGTAGTCAACAAGCTTGCACAGCATAACAAACAACATCATGTGCTGCAACATACTTCTCTGTAGCTTCTAATTTGAAAAGTCATGCTTTAGGATTTCATCCAAGGAGTCAAAAGTTAGAGCCACCTTAAACAACACAATAAACATTACACTCAATAGTTTTCATTTGAATTATTATTAGTTAAAGTCTCTGGAGTAAAGTTGTCAAAACCCATGGCTGGTGTACAATAATGCATTTTCACTGTTTGTGGGTTGTTTTCTTCCATGATGTTTATTGTATCATTGAAAAACCCAAGTTGTTGGATGCTAACCATGCAACACAATAAAACTGTTCCTCCAGTTTTGTGAGCCTTGTGACTTAATTGATATCTGGCCTGCACTCACCCAACCCACATTTATTTTATACAATGTTTGTTGTAAAAGCTTGATTAATTAGTTGTACAATTGGTTTGTAATGCTATAAAATCGATGTAATTGTGTCCCAGGATGAGGATGTTTACAACGAGTCTGTGCGCATTAAAGAGTTGTCACAAGAGGCAATTCAGAAAGAGTCTGTTGTGTTGAAAGATTTGACCAAGGTGAAAACATTATTTATAATTAACAAATTGGGTACTCTGGCTTGTAATACTTGTAAACTATGATCACTATTCTTTGGTCGTGTTTTTCTTTAGATCAAATTAAACAAATCAAAGTCAAAGACGTGTGAGAGAACTATGACTTGTTAGTCATAATAATATTTGCTTGGGTTTAGAATGACAAAGTGTTTACAAGGTTAAAAGTTTTGAAAAAAGGTAAAAAAAGTAAAAGTCGGCAAAGGTTTTCCGCAAAAGGTCGTCGTCAGGGTAAGAAACTGTTTGCTAAAATGTATATTTTATAACTATTAGGTAATTCCTAATGGGGAAAGTTTTGCAATTTAGCAATGACTTGTTTCTTGCAACAGTTTCGTTTTCTCCCAGACAATTTGTTTCGGTCTGAAAACTAGAAATTGTGCGTGATCAGATTTCACTGTGTGCTTGCACATCAACTATCATAGTTGGAAGTCGATATTGAAAATCCTTGCAAGTGTTAGTTGATGGTAAAATCTCTAATGTGACATCATACTGAGCCTACGGTTTTGGGGGTTTGATTAGCGACTGTCAGAACTTTCTTAATCCCTTTTTACAGCCATGTTTTTATATTTACATGTTGAACAAGGGATTTAAAAAGTTATTAATTTAATAGTAAAATTTTTAAAAACGATCTCTGGCTAAAAAGATTAAGAAAACTACGAGCTTTCTGAACATCCTTCCGAAATCTTCGGGCGTCTTCGCAAGTCTTCGGAAATTTTCGTATATGTTGGTGTCGTTTTCCAAAATCCTGGCATTCCCAGGACATAGTTAACTATGCCCAGAATAAAAATCTCACGCCTTTGAGTCAGAAAAATCCGGCAGGTTTACTTTGACTATATACATCTGTATATGGAAGCGAAAACATAATTGCTTCTATGTCTTTCTAATGTCGTATTATTAATTTTTATGTTCAGGTCTATGGAGGTACGAGTGTCACAGCTGTTGATCATCTATGCCTTGGTATCCCTCGAGGACAGTGCTTTGGTTTACTTGGAATCAATGGTAAAGAATTATGTTTACTAGGGTGCATTTAAACTTGAACGTTTAGTTAGCCTTACTTGCTCGTTCACATCCATTTTAGAAGGCATATTGGTTGGTAAATACAGTTGTATGAATTGTGATGATACTTTTTGAGTTGTTCTTTGTTGTATTTATAGGTGCAGGCAAGACTACAACATTCAGTATGTTGACTGGAGATCTGAGCATTACTGAAGGCACGGCTTTTCTCGATGGATTTGACATTCGAACAAATTTAAGAGAGGTTTGTTAATTAGGGACAAGGAGAACTGATCACCACAGTGTGAAGTGGGATGGTCAAGAGCTAAACTCCAGTTTCATGCAATTTCTCAAGAGAGATCTAGGGTGTTGTTAGTTGGCTTAAGAAAAAGCTCAAAGATTTCTGTTACACGATGTTGGTTACCTCCATTACTTGTCGAAGTGATTCCCAATTTATTTTTACAGCTTTAATTTGTGAATAAGGTGTTTATAATTACCACAAGATAGCTCATCAGTATAAAATTAATGTTGTGTTGCTTCAATGCATTAATACTTTCTGTGTGGGTGGAAATCATTAAGGAACTACAGCTCTGTAGCAAAACACTCCCTATATCCATTTATTAAGTTTTGCTGCAAATTCGATTGACCTGAATAGGGACCGCCTACATATACCACTCTGTGGGACGGCTGTAGGTCAGCGCGCGTTTACCTTCAGAGGCCAAAAGCTGTTTCAGTCTATCACTAATTTAGATGTATTTAAAGTAAAAATAAAACAGCATTTTTTAAGGATATTTTTGGAAAACTAAGTTTTAGATATTTGACATTGTAAATTAAGCTGAAAAGCCTTTCGAGGAGATTTATAAAGCTATTATTATTATTATTATTATTATTATTACCTGTGATCCTCAGCTACGACATTTACTCAGGCCTGTGCTGGCCAGTGTAAGAAAAGAAAATTAATACTGGAGGGGACAAGAAATGAAGGAGCTGGATTGGAAAGAACTTTCTGCAGCTCTCCCTTATGGGCAGTAATGGGACTAATTCACTTCCTGTTTTTACTTGCATTTCTTTGTCCTTTCTTTCAGGTTCAGCAAAGAATTGGTTATTGCCCGCAAGTAAGCTTCTATTCATTGGGTTAAGTAATACTTATTTGCTGACAGATGTTTCACTTTGCAGCCCACTTTATTACTTAATCATACTTGTCACTTCTGTTATTAGTTTGATGCCCTCATTGAACGTTTGACTGGCCGTGAAATGCTGACAATGTACGCACATCTCCGGGGTGTACCACCAGAGAAGGTCAAAGACTTGGTGTCTACAACTATTCAACATCTGCACCTGAGCAAGTGGGCAGATAAACTGTGTGGAGACTACAGGTGAGTAACATGCATGTTACATAGATAACGTCTACACAGCCTAAGCAAGGATCAAAATGCATCAATCATCACCAACCTTAGTGCCACTTACACAGCCAGTCATCACCATTGCCTGATGAAGACCAGTTATATAGTGGTTGAAACCTCATGATCTATACCTTTGGGACTCAATCGTCATCTCTTCAATGCTAAAAATTTTTCAGAATGAAATGGTCTCAGTGAGTACTTTGACAATGATTCACAATGGGACCTTTACAGTCATTGTTTTCCTTTAGCATGTCTTATATTGAATTATTTTTATCTTTCAGTGGTGGAAACAAAAGAAAGCTAAGCACTGCTATCGCATTGGTTGGAAACCCTCCCATTGTGTTTTTGGTGAGTCATTAACTGATACCACTACTGCTACATATGACATCTAGCTTTTCCTCACAATGTCAAAACAAGTGAAAACATATATTTGGGTGATAGAAATTAATAAAATTTCATGTACATGTAATTCATGGTCAGGTGGAAGTTCTTTTGTACTGTATGAACTGAAAATTTGGTATGGATATATGTGGCAATAAAATTATGCCCAGGATGTCAATGGCTTTTCGTTATCTCATGTTTTTTCATGGACATGCGTTTGCCACTTGTAGTTAAACCTATTTGGTAGCTGCTACTTGGTTGACAAATTAAATGCGTGTCGTTTGGTCCTGATATGTGGTAAACATGTTTGCTCTTGTAATATTTGTTGCTCAGCAGGTGAAATCATAATACGGTCGAACCTGTATTAAGCTGTCATACTGGGGGTCAATGGCAAAGTTGCTTAACACAGGGTGACTGCTTAAGGTCGCAGGGAACAGGATACATGTACTCATCTACATGCATTAATGTAAAGAATATGCGTGGCGTGCCGATTAATACTGACGATACACAAAATGTTTATGAAAAGGTCCCTTAAAATATTCTGTTTCTGCCTCAATAATCGCACATTTGAATCTTTAATGAACTTTTGTGCATTTCAAGTATTCATTCAAGCCAGTAAACAGGGATTAGCCACTTGGCTCGTTATTTCTGTTCTGCTTTATGAGCGTCTAACTTAAATTTAAAGTATAATTAATCCACGGGTTATGGTTAACATGCTAGGATGAGCCAACTACTGGAATGGATCCTGTTGCCCGCCGTTTTCTGTGGGACTCACTGATGACTGTCATGAAAGGAGGCCGTTCAATCGTGCTTACCTCTCACAGGTACACCTCTTCAGAATGTCTGTATTAGAGTCCTTGATTCTGCAGATTTCTTTGCTTTGCATCATAGTTAAGGAACATATGTTTTGATTAATTTTCTGTCTTTTAATTTAAGAAAGTAGGTGAGCACAATAACAGTTCTACAAGTAACCATGTTTACCATGTTTACTACCAGGTTAACCGTACATTTATGCATGAACTAAAAATATTATCCAGCTGGGCTGTCACTAATTCTTAAGTAGGTGTGGATATGCCAAAAATAGCGAGGATTCCAGTTGTTGTTGAATATATGCGTATATGATACGATACGATACCAAACGATATGATGAGATGTGATGTTATGTGATGTGATAATGTGTAATGTAATGAAATGTGATGTGACGTGACGTGAAGTCAACATGCTGTTTTTCTGGCAAGGTAGCCAGAGTCATAACGCAAAATATCAAGGGAAAATCCCCCACCCCTGGCTCTTAATGTCAGCTCAGGGAGGGCGTTTTTTTTTTCTTTTGGTAAAAGGTTATTGATTATCATATGGCTTTGGTTTTGTTTTAGCATGGAAGAGTGTGAGGCCTTGTGTACTCGATTGGCAATCATGGTGAATGGACAGTTTAAATGCCTGGGATCCACACAACACCTGAAGAGCAGGTCTGTCTTAATTGCCTACCTGTGCCAAGTCAGTTGTACCAATAGTCCCCATTGATATTTTCTCAGTTGTAATATTCTGTTAACTTGAAGGTGGTCTTGCATAATTTGTATACTTGGTAACGTGAACAATGGAAAATGTACCCTAATTTATCAATTAGTTAAAACATGACAAGCATTCTTTCTTATTTTTGTTAGTAGAGAGTTAGTCCACATTATTATAACCATTTCCATTGTAATCATTTTTCTCATCATCATCATCATGATTCTCACCCTACTCATGATTCTGATCCTCCTCCTTTTTGCTGTTTAAGAGCATTGTGTAAATATGTCATCGTTATGCACCATCTTCTTCATGTGGGCCTGACTGAAAATCAGCAATGTAAACAGTGTGCTAATTACTGGGCCTTCAAGCCATTTTTTATCATGAGCCATTAACCTAGTGACTTAGGCTTAGGTTCGCTTGTCGGGAACTCCTGGGCAATCTTGCGGCTCGTAAACACTGGTTGGACAATAGTCTGCTTAAATATCGTGAAGACACAGTTAAAAGATCTTAGTGTGAAGCTCCAGACTATTGTCCAACCAGTGTTTACGAGCCGCAAGATTGCCCAGGAGTTCCCGACACGCGAACCTAAGCCTCAGCTCATTGATCAACAATGCGTTGTGTATAACTTCAAGTGTGACCAATGCGATGCTAGTTATGTAGGATACACCCGTGGTCATCTGTTCGTGCGCGTTGATGGACATAGAGGCAAGACCTCGTCAGTGCGCAAACACTATGATAATAGACACGCAGGCAGGATTCCATATGACCTTCGCAATTGTTTCAATGTGTTGAAAAATGCCAGCACAAGTTTCATGGTCTCATTAATGAGATGTTACTCATTAAACAATTACCACCGTGATTAAATGTGCAATCAGCCTCAATTCGCGCTGGGGTCTTTGTCTAACTTATGCAAATTAGTGACTCTGAACTCTTAGTTGCTCTTGAAATCGCATATTTAATTTAGTTTCCTCTGACAATGGCGCCAAGATGTCGCCGAAACGTCGGATTCTTCTATGGTTTGGTTTTGCCTGTATATACATGTAATTACATTAAGCCACATAAAAATAAATCTAATTGCAGGTATGGCACAGGGTATACTCTGATGGTCAAGGTTGGCAGTCCAACACCCATATTCCCTCAGCCAGTGGTAAATGGTTTCCACCCTGCCCCACCCTCTAGTTTTCCAACTAATGCTCCCACTGCCATGATGTACAGCAATCTAGCCGTTGACGCTGAGTTACCTGAGGTCAATGAACCTGCCAAGCCTTTCAGTGATGGTGAGACAAACCTACTTAGGAATAAAAATTTGGTTTCATCAACGGAGTTGTTGACCACCGTACAGGGATTGTAAAAGCTGACGTTTCGTACGTTAGCCCTTTGTTGGAGTTACATTTATCAACTCGCTTGATAAAACTAAATTTGTGTGTACAACTCCCCCACCGACGCAGGACCATAGTTTCTTTAGAAACTCCCCCCTTTATCTACTTAGGAATAGACCCCTGCTTGTAATAGTGCAACTTGAATATGTTGCTTGCAAGATCGAGTCGTCTCATGTTTCGCTTGTTTCCCATCACTAATTCATTAACCTCTAATCTAGGTTTCAATAATATTTTTGTAGGAAGGTTAAATTTGATTAACAGGGTACTTTTATGCATGGAGTTAAATCAAATGCAATGCATACAAACCACTGCCGCCTCAAAAAATTAGTCAGAGTAACTTCCAAGAAATAACCCACAACAACGGGACTAAAAATAGATGTCTTTTCACTTTTTTGTACCTGCACCAGTTTGCCAAGCAAAAGGGGTCATTTGCTATTTTTCTGAATAAAAGATATGTTGATTTAATATTGCTTTCATGTTCACATAACTGCACAGTACTTAACAGTTTGATCCTTGTTCTCTCTTCAGGTATCAGTAGCCGAGATGTGCAAACTACTGTCATCCCAACTCCTCATAACCCACAGATGCAGGCTCCTCCTGACCCAGTGCAGCCAGTTGTGTATGACAGGGGACTGGTGCAAGCTGTCACCAACGCACAGAACTTTGTTGTGCAAACTTTTCGTGGAGCAAGACTCCTGGAAAACCATAATGTAAGCAGTTTCCCCTCTATATAAGAGGTATTCAATGGATTGAAGGTCACAAATTAGCTAGCAATGCAATGCTTGCTGTGGCCCCCCACAGATGATTGTCAGGGCTCGACACAAACGGTAGCCAACTAGCCACAGACTAGTAAAAATTCCATTTTGGCTAGGAGGTTTTGTGTGTCACAAGCCATTTTGGCTAGTGAAAATGTCTGAGCACTGTAGGACCCAAATGAAATAACTGATTTAAGAAAATTAAGTCAAAGCATGCGGAATTTGAAACATCGGCTGTACCAAATATGATAATTTATTGCCTCGAGCAAGAGCTTTAAATTACTACAAAGCAAAAGCGCGATTGACTTTTTCGTTTCTCTTTTTGTCAACTAAGCAAAGAATGACACAATCTGCTTGCTACAAATGAGAGTCACGGAGGGGGGAGTAGGGATCACGTTTCATGCTTAAAATAGTCATGTGCGCTTTTCTTTTAATTACTTTAAAAAAGAAAACAATCATAGTAGTTCGCAAATTTGAATTATGTCTATTTAATATCGATACCTATGTCTGCAACTCCTAAGGTTAAGATGGAGCGAATTTTGTTGTTCATGAGAAATCGTGAATCAGCATTTTGAAAGAAAGGAATGTTTTTCGGCAGCTAGTTGTAATGTTTTGATGGCGGTTCTGCGACAAATTCTCAAGGGTGAGGAAGCTTTTAAGTTGTTTAAGTATACTGCGAGCTCAACACAGGCAAGCTTTTATTCGACATTCTACTTCAAACTCCTTAAAATTTAAATTTTACCATTTAAACTGCTGTGTTTATAAACTCGTCAGAATACTTTCAAACGTACAATAAACCTCATGTGGTAAGTTCCAATCTGTCACATCACTATTGTGGTTGCAAAAAGTACTGAAACTGCTTGACAGGAACTAAGAAACAAGTCTGGCCAGTGAAAAGTTTGTTTTACCCAGAACATGTGCACTAGCCACTGGGCTAGTAAGCTGAAAAGTCAGTCTCAAGCCCTGATTGTATCACTAGGTTATGTTAAGTTGTTACTTTTGTATTTGTGGTGTTCTGTACTTAATATTACTGAAGAGAATTACAGAAATTAGTGGATTGAAACCATTTAGTCGTTGTATTTTTATGAAAAGCTGCTTTCTTTTAAGTTAATGAATTTTATCCGCATCTCTTCAAGTACAGTTTCTACACGTGTGTTTTTATGGCTAATTTAGACTTGCTCCATTATCTCTCCTTCCCTGGCTTGTGGATCAGCCTCCATTTTAAATCACCTGTGTGTTCTCAGTGACCACTGAAACAGCAATTTCTACGATAACAAAGTACAGTGCTGACCATGTAAATCAGGGCTCTCACAAATTACAACTCAGGAATGTACAGAAAGTAACCAGGAATGCCAGCTGTTGGGACAAAGTCAATAATTTTGTTTTCCTTTAAAGTGGCTGGGGATCTGACTGGGGAAATCCTCGGCTCCTGATCGTTTATGACACCCCTGATTTACATGGTAAAACATAGTTAAACTTGATTTAATGAAATAATACACTTCTTTTAGTTTGGGTGATTTCTTGAGATAATGTTCCCCCGTTTGCATGAATACTTTTCCTTTGTTAATATAGTATTCCATTCAATGCAGTTCTTTTGCAGTTTTGTACAGTAATTCAACAACGCCTTTTTACACCATTCCACCATAAAACACAATATTATTTTATTTTTTTTGCTTTTCTAGGGAGTTCTCCACTTTCAGGTTGGAACTGAGGGTCTAAGTTGGTCATACATATTTGGACAGTTGGAGAGAAACAGAGCTGCTCTTAACATTGTGGACTATAGTGTTAGTCAGACTACATTAGAACAGGTGAACACTGTTACCATGATGTGCATGCTAGTAGTATGAGTTGATCATCCTGTGGTTATTGGACAACCAAAAATGAAAATGGCTTGCCAAGGTAGTCACTAAGGTGATGTAATGGTTTATGATAGTTCATGTCGCAATAATGAACAATTGTGGAGGTGTTCCGTGTGTTTGAACAGTGACTGATCTAGGATTTTTCTGAAGTGAACAACAACTTTATGGTGGACATTTCAGTTTTCTGGGGGAAACTGATTTTACAATCTTTTAGATAGTGAATACAGTGATGGAAACAACAATTGGTCATCGGACATAGAGTTCTAAAGTGATGACGTCACAAAAATAAAATTTTTGAAATTATGGAATATGATGCCATATGATGAAATATAGAGCATCCTGAAAGACGCCCTCGTCCCAAAAATTAGCTCCAAATTGCAGTTCCCAGTAGAGATATACGGGATCAAAGTTTGATGGCATCCCATACAAACCCTTCAAAATTTGTTTCAGTTCCTTCAGTTTAGAACTGACTCAAAATTAGAGATTTATATGGGGCAGTATCAAATTTCAATCCTTTATATTTCGGCTGGGAATTACAATTTAGAGCTAATTTTTGGCAAGGACCCTTTTTTAAGGATACTCCATTCGAAAATGGCGCCCAATCCCATAATGTCACAAATTTAATTTTTTGTGACGTCACACTGACCAAATTGTCAAACTGTCTGACCAAATTTTGACACTGTTTGAATAGTGGTCGCTTTCTGTAGAGAAGAAGCTTGAACTTATGTCTCCATTATTAGCACTGGATGCCCTTTACATCATGCACGAAGGTGGATACGCTGGTGATCCTGCAGCTATTACAGAATAATGTTATTATAACTGTGTATATGATGTTAACATTCCTTAAAAAAACATGCAGAAATCTTGCATTTCCATGGTGGCATAATCATGTGTTTGAGCTTCTGATGGACTGCTTGTAACCATGTCTGTGTATTTCTTATACAGGTTTTTATCAACTTTGCAAAAGAACAGCGTGTAGAGGAAAGGACATCTATGAAGAGGACTTGTGGATGCATGCCATGTTAAACAGAAAGAAAAGCAATTGTAATGTGAAAATGTTTATTGTCCGTCTGCAGAATACACTTTTTCTATCATAATTTGTTTCAGTTTCCATAATGTAAACCTCTGCTCCATGACATTGTATCTTGAATGTTAAACTATGTGAGTCGAGCGGTTTTTGCAAGTTTCTTTCAGAGTAAATACTGCATAAATTAGTCAATCAGGATAAAGTACACAAACATTTGGTTTTATCAACGAGTTGATAATGTAAACTGACCACCGCACAGGGATTCTATAAAAGCTGACGTTGCGAGGGTTAGGCCTTCGTCAGAGCGAATCCTTCGTCGGATTCGCTCTGACGAACTGAGGATTCGAGCTGACGCTCGAAATGTCAGCTTTCTTAGAATCCCTCTACACCTCTACGGTGATCAATTTACATTATCAACTCCGTTGATAAAACCACGTTTTACTAGGTTTTTGCGCAACTCCCCCACTGGCGCAGCACCACAGTTTCTTTAGAAACTACCCCCTTTACACTGCGACTACTTCAACCAAGGCCACCCAGGAAAACTTTCTGCAAACTAGCCAATGAGAATCTTATATATAAATTCAAATTGCGACTACTCTGTTGTTTCATCACTCGAACACTATTGGCCAATTTGTAAAGAACATTCTTTGGTGGCCTTGGTTAGAGTAGTTGCACTGTAATCAGGGTGAAGCATTGATAATAGAGTAGTGATTGCAAATATCTGCTAAAAATTTCATATTGGAATGAGAATCTGGGTATACTGCAGCTGGTACACAACGGAGTTCTAGTTCAATAGTTATGTAACTAAGCTATTGCGAACTGACAGATGAGTCATGATAGAATTAAATCAACTCCTCAGGACTTACCATGTTTACTGTTTTGCTTATCAGGGGACTTGTATGTAGGGCTGACCTCAAAGTACTCCTTTATAAAGAATTGCATTCTTTGTATTTGTTTCAATTATCTATTTACAATGATATTTATCAACTCCACTGAACTGGTTTGTTGTGATTTAAAACTTTATTTGTTTTAAGACCTTGGTAGGCAACATGAGATTTTATTGCGCTGGGCCCGGTTGTTCGAAAGCCGATTAACACTAATCCAAGATTAAAAATAAATCAAGGAGGTTATTTCTCTATCCCCAAACGTTGTTCAATGCTGATATTTTGCAAAATTTTAGATTAGGGGAAGTCAATCCTGATAAACAAAAAGCAGCGGAAACAACTTTTATCCAAAAGTGAAAAACTGCAACCAAAGTTTACGCTAATCCTGGATTAGGTTAATCGGCTTTCGAACAACCGGGCCCTGGTCGCTCGCTGAGGTATCAGTAGAGGTTCTCACTCGGCAGGGCAAGAATTTTAATTTGTTCTATGTTGCCACATTGAAATGTTCTACTGGGCCATGTCTGTATTCTTTATTTTACTCCTACTTTGTCTAGAAGAAAGAATTCTTGTCTTTAGGCAACGCATTCACAAGACTAGATCCTGCAAATTAATATCTAGGGTTCTGCTTAACGTAGAAAGTCTGTTCGAAATCGTGCTTGAAGCTAAAAATGACCAGCTTACCAAACAAAAAATTCTTCCTCCACGCAAATTAAACTTGTGGGAAAAAAAGGCTTATCAGTGTAATGATCGCACAACAAGAATCCCGGCCCTGCTAGCGCCTCCCGCTAAGAATGTTCAAACAAATACGGCTCAGTAGTTTCCTGTACAATCTCACCAGACCACCGTAAAATCTTGAGAATATTTTGTGAAGTACATGAGACACTAAGTGAGAGCCGTGCCCATGTTGAACTAAGTGGAGTGCAATTTGGTCATATCACAAGTATGATTTTAGACCAGAATTGCACCCATTTTGAAATCACACAGTTTTTTGTCCAGTTTTGAGTTTTGGTGGGCTTAAAAAAAGGATGTGATTTACAGCATAAAATGGTGCAATTTGGGAATAAATTGCACCGTCGAGAGCCAATCAGATTTCATGAATAACGAGTGATTTCAAAATGGGAGTAATAAAAGTTCAAACAAGACGCCTGGAGGCGTTAACGTGTGATGCGTAAATCGGTCATAATTTCTGAATTCGCCCAAGACCAATTTACCGCGAACTTTGAACAGGTGAATAATATATATGAAATAACTCATATATGATTCTGTGGGTAGCCAAACACACGATGGTTCGAGGCACACTGAACTGGAATGCAATTATTTACAGTTGAAAACACAAAAACAAACCAATATTTAAAACGGAACAAATCAATCGGTTTTTCCTATTTATACTTAACCATGTCCCTCCGACAAATGAGCATAGCACTGCTTGGCGATTCCAGTGTCAAATGGTTCTTCAAAGTACAGGAATGAAATCGAAAAAACAGAAGACAAGAAAAAAGTCCACAACACCGGGTATCAGAGGCGGTCACCCATCCAAGCAGTAACACCGGCCAACAGGGCTTAACTTCAGTGACAAGCACAAGCACGTGGCTAATTACCATATGCAAACGATAACGACGAAACGCGACCGGACTTTAGACATGGTCTGCCTATGGCATCCCACGTAATAAGCACAAAATTATAGTATATACAAAGAACTCGTCTTTGAGTCTCGACGCAAAGGCGTCGTCGGAATACGCCGGTATTTAGTCGTCTAAGTGAAGTGTCAATGCTAAGTCGTTGATCTCCAAACACTTGCCGATCTACTCAACTTACACAAGTAATAGCAATGTGGTATAGAAACAGCCACAAAATAGGAACATTGCCTGTGAAAACGAAGGAGAAACATACTGAGGTAGAATAGACCTTCGAAAATTGTTATCAATCCTGGCTATAGCAATTGTCACAGCTTTGGTATAAACACATTCAGGTTGTGCAATATTCTTCTGTATCTCTTGGAGTTAAGCTCAGCTCAATGATTGAGTGATTTGTATACCCAGGGATAATGAAGATGTAAGTATTCATTGCAGTTATGAAAATACATGTTCAGTTAGTTGGGAATAAGAATTCAGGGATAACAGTTCAAATTTCCATAACAAAGAAATGTTGCAGGCTCAGTTGTGAGATGAGTCTCTGCCGATTGCAAGCTTTGTTTAATTCATTACAAGTTATGTTTAGCGAGCGAACCCATCAACATGCCAACTTGAAAAGGTTTGGTTGTGGGAGAGATAACCCCAAGAGTAAAAGTACATTGAGTGACTTCATTGTTCATCTGTTTTTGTACATTTTTTAAAGCAACTTTATGGGACTTCTGTCCCTCTGTGTATGATTGATTTACTGAATAGATAGTTATATTAGCTGGTTTTGTTGAATCCTTAGTCTCACCATCACTAATACATCTCAGCTAAGCCAGCCCATTGAACCCAATCAGCTACTCCTTGGATAAGTGGAATTTGTAGTGCCACAGACCACTAAGTTAAAAGTCAGTGGTCCACAGCACTACAAATTCCACCTGTCCAAGTAGTACCTTATATTTCCTACACCAGAGCTGCCTGATATAATAAACCAGGCAACTCTCCAAAGTAACTGCCGATAATAAAGTTTTTGAAAAAGATAATGTTGCAACTAACAACTCGATAAAAACAAGTCATAAATATTTTATTTCTTTTGCTGTATTTTTTCTTTCAAATCAGAGTAAGGCCTTATGATGGCCAGGGATGACCAAGACCCAGTCCTTTTGGTCTCATAAATGCACACACTGGGTCCTTAATGCCATTTCTTTCTGTTCCCAGTCCAGTTCCAGGAGTCCAACCCATGACCCTCAACATCTGATTTCCAATATTTGATGGTGGTATTGGATCAGCTTCTGCTCCTACTGTTGCTAAGTAAACAAAATATCTTCTTAGCAAAAACAAGTAACTAGCAGAGTGCAGCATATACTTCCTTTCCTGGTCATACACAGGGTTCTCAGTAGAAGCCGGCAACCGGCGAATTCCACCGCCTGTGCTGGCTATGAAATTTGCCTTTGTGTGCCTCCAGGCTGAAGTTTAGCCGCCTATAAGCATTTCTGGGCCGTCTGACAAAAAAACTACTGAGAACCCTGCATACAATAAGTCATGGAAAAATGAAAGCCAAGCTCGCAAAATAGCCCTCCTGAAAACATGCAAACCAGAATGGACAGTGCTTACATCCTTCTCAATGGAAATTCATTTTCTATCCTGCGGATGTCACAGCAAACAACATTTTGTGATCACATGTCACCAGGTTAGCAAATTGCTGTAGTTGTTATTTATGTGAGCTTTCTTGTGGTTTTGCTGCATTTTTCACAGCTGATGTTTGTTGATCTACAAACAAGTGATCTGTTTTCACATCAGGATCTGAACATTTTGAAATAGACAATTTCCATAAGATGAAAAATAACCCTCTTTCATTATCAAATCAAACCAATCAAATTTATTTAAACCAGAGCCAGGGCCTCATTTAAATGTTTGAGCATATTTGTGAATCGAATTGGAATTTAGAAGTGTTGGTTTTTGTGGAGAGGGGAAAACCAGAGTACCCAGAGAAAAACCTCGCGGAGCAGAGAAGAGAACCAACAACAAACTCATCCCACAAATGACATTGAGTCCGGGGATCAAACCTGGGCCATATTGGTGGAAGGCGAGTGCTCTCATCACTGCACCATCCCTGCTCCCCTGTTATATCAAATCCATCAGGTTTACCAATTTTTGGCAATGCAGTACTTACAATATGAACTGTCAAGCTGAGGGGGCATTTTTCTGGGTCGCTTGGATTCTGCTCCTGGCCTGCTATTGTGCCTTGGAGGTGATGCATGACTGAAAGGAAAAAAAATACCAACAATAAGATACAACTGCTTCACATTTTAGTTGTGCCTATGTAAGAAAGCCAACCATGAATTTTCCCATATCAGCATTTTTTATCTTGATATATATTCAAGCCAGCATGCCTGTGTTCATGTACTATTGTAATAAATGTCTCACTTCTCTACTGTCTGTTATCAAGACTTAAAATTTAATTGCAGTAACTGTGACTTTCAATTTCATCCATCTGATTGCAACAATACTATCACATCTCTATATGGAGGCTGGTTAGGGAGTTGGCTAAGGAAAGTGGCATTCAAGCCTTCAAAACTCTGGCTACATACACAGCAACCTATAGAGGGTAGTTTACCCTGTTTTGCGAAGTAGTACTCTTCCTCTGTGGGTAGGGTCAGCCTGACATTGAAGAGAGTATAATGATGCCCACTGATACACCTGTGTACATTATTAACAGAGAACATAACACTGGGTAAATTATTGTTAGGTGAGACTTGAGTGTCTACATAAGTCCAAGAGATCACTAACCACAAAAACAAAAACATCTCTTAATATCGGTACTGTGAGCCAGTTCCTGACACATCCACAGTAGAATCACAGTCAGAAGATTGTTGGAAGGAAAGAGCAAGTAAGATACTAACTTGCTGGATGATCCTCTTGTATAAGAAGGCTGTAATTAAAATTATCATGGGTTTTAATAACAGCCTTCTTATACAAGGGGATCATTCACCAGTTTTGCCTAGAGATTGCTGACCTGATATTACCTTCTACATACATGCAGACTGATACCAGGGTGACCTGAGGCATGTTTATTGGACTGTCATTATTGGTAATAAGGACCAATACATTATTTCCTTTAGTTGCATCAGTTATAAGCTTGATGAAACTATGGTTGTCCAGGCAGCCTGCAAATCTTCCAGTCAGGTATGCCTTTACTCCAAGTTCAATGAGTGTTCTTTTCATAGATGGCTTCAATCCTAGAGCAGGTTTAGATCATTTTCTATTGTATAATAATCCAACACAAAGATATAAAATTACATTTACGAGAAATCTTGTGCATGTCTTTTCAAAGCGGTTACCACACCAACTTAAACTTATTCATTGTTCAATGGTATTGAGCTTGTCTTTCTTTTTGGTGCAGGTGGAGTTGTATGTTACCAGGGTAACTACTCACAACACCCTGGTGAAATTGTGGTACTCAGAACTGACATATAGTAATGCTGGGCTGCTCATTATACCCAAAGTTCCAGTTAAGTATATTACAGTGCAGCAACATGTAGAGTGAGTATTAAATTAAATCCCTACCTGTGCCCTTTCCAGCTTGTTGGATGGATATATGGACAGCCTGGATTTTACAAGAGAATTGAAAAAAAAATTTAAAAGGATTTCAAACATTCAAAGAAGCATCACCATGGGTAGGGACACAAATCTGTTGAGATCTGAATGCCCTAGAGACAATGATGAACAGAGCAACAGAGTTGATGACAGTGGTAAATTTGCTACAATTATACAGCTAAAGAGATTTGATACCAAATGCCCTTTGTCGAGGCAATTTGAGGAAATCAATTGTGGGTTGTGTGTACATAATAACACAGTAAATGGCTTGAGCCACCTGCCCCACCCTCTGCTGTGAGCCTGCCTGTATATTGTAGAGTAGATAATAGTAGTGTGCATGTAAAGCTATCAGTGATTTGAAACAATAACCTAGGTCCTGATGTTTTGTTGGTGGTGTAAATGTAAGGAGAAGTTTTCCACCATGCACATGTGCATTTGAAACTCATTGTCAGATTGATCACCAGATTTGAGCATGCTTCTAATAATATTATGGAGTAACCTAATGTTTTTGTCACATTTGAATGAAATATGTGGAGAATGAGTAGACTACCAGTTTAAAGTAATTTTGGAGTAAGTTTTTCAAAATGATAATTATTCTTGATAATTTACAAGGTTGTGTGGAAGGAAAGTGACAGTAAATAAATTTGAATGATGTATGTGAAGTAAATCATATATGAACTGCAGAAATGAAATCAATTGAAGGATGATCCTCACAGTTGTGAATGTAATCCTAAAATTATGCCATCATAACAATACAAAAAAATCGCTTTCCACCAGTCATGTATAATTTGTATAGTTTCATCACAAGTCATTCAAAATATTATCATTAATGGTGGTTGTCTAATACAAATATGGTATTACTCACTCTGTCCATTTGTCAGTTTGTAGAAACACTGCAATATTTCTGTTAATATCACCCATGGTTATATCCTTGAGAAAAATGAAGTAAACTTCAATGTTTCTAGAGTATATTTATTTATAAAAAATATTTAAGACACTTGCTTGCTTGTTAGTCATCCCCAGACAATAAAAAACACAAAGCTCTAAGACAACTCTTACCTGGCCAAGTATGTTTTTACTTTTCTTTAGTCGTCCTTGAAGACCTAAGCCAACAGAAACATTTACGGTCAAACTACTCAATGTGTGCCACCCATCACTAGAGAATAGTTATGATTAGGGAATTTAAGCAATGACTAATGGCTATGGCCACTAAAATGTCACTTCAAAATATAACTTTATGGTATCACAAGTACTTTGTGATTATTCCATCTTGTTCAATCTGTACAATATAGGCGAAGTATCCTATAACTGGATTGGTACAAACAGTCTTGAAGAAAAGATAAGGAATGAAAAATTCACTGTGGCATATTCACGTTGTCATCAAAACCTAAGTTTGGTCAGTTCACATACCAGTAGTTGTTTTGCAGAGTATGGTAAAGAAATGTTAGTACTAAATGGATCCTGTACTATAGCACGATTGTTTTTCCTCAGTCACTTCATTTCTGCAAATGGACTGCATTGTTCAATTCAAACTTTCTAATTCAATTTGACTGTGACCTCATTTGAAGTATAGAGTTTTGACTGGTTTATTTATGACATGGGTTGAAGGCATGTTGTGTTCACATGCGAAGTTTGGCACCATTTTGAGTCTTCACTCTGTTGTCCATCATTTGCTCAGTAGTTTCATATGGTTTTTGTCAATTCTTTTCATTTCCAGAGGCTAGCTCTTGTAGAAGGGAATGATGAATTTTTGGAATGGACATAATCAGATTGCAGAAGGAAGCCATCCCAGAAGTTCTTGTAGTGTTTAAGGTCAAAATGTCAAATTTATAAATTGATCAAGGGGTTTGTTTTCAACATAAGTGCTCCCACAATAAAGATATTTGGATTTGGATGTTGAGACACACATCAAGTAAAAGTCTCTAGTTAAAGGAAACATGCTTTGTAAAGATCAGTGTTTGAGCTTAAGACTTTTAGGTTGAAAATCTAATAATCTCAAATCACTTTAGCTGAACACTAATTGGGGAGACTGTAAATCAAATAAACCCTAAATTAAATCAAACGTTGGTTTTTGAGGAGAGGGGAAATCCGGAGTACCCTGTAATTCTCCAAATTTATCTATCAGCAGAACAGAGAGGAGACTGGATAGAGGAAGATAAAGGAGGTACAAGGGGAAGGCTGGGAAGGAAAGAGAAAGGAATGATGCTACACAATCCTCCCCACCCCCACCCTCTTCCACTTAATCCCCATGTTCTCCTCTTCTCCATTCATTCTTCCAGGAGCCTCTGCAGAGGAGAGATGTATGACCAAACCATACCCAGAATACCGTACCCAAGCCACTTTTTCCTTCAACGCCAAACACAAAGGGCGCTCTGTACTCATCCATGACACCATTAACAATTTTCTGAAATTTCTCTTCTTCTACATCACTTGTAGTTCTCTCATCCCACCATGGATTTACTCTTACATCACATTCAAAGGAACTTTCTTCCTTTTCATCGTCTCCAAGGCGGCCCTCATCATTTGTAAAAAATCCCTCCAGATCACTCTCCTCTGAAGAAGACTGATCTGCTTTGAGCCCAACTGGCCCAGATATCACCATTTTCTCATCAAAATCTTCATGATGTAACCAGGAAGATGATTCAGGTATGGTATGATCCTTGGTAGTCATTGTGGCGTGATGTAACCTCGAAGGCAACTTATAGAAATGGTTTGTGGAAGTATTGGTCTCCATAGGTTCCCCACATCCACTGCTCAACCCATTTTCAACGTCAGCTAAGCACCCTTCTTCATCCCTTCGTTTCAGACTGTTATGGATTTCGTTTCCTGTGGCAGATTTCCCACATACTTTGCGTTTCCGTGTTCTACTGAGTGATTTTGAATTTACCAATGTAAGCGGCGAATTAGAATCACGATCGTTCAATGCACGTTTAATCTTCCGCTTTCGTTTTTTCCTGCGCTTCGTTAACCCAACTAACGGGTCACTGACAGAATCGCTTTCTGCTTTTTCCCTTTCCGGAAGCGGATACGGGTCCAGATAATCGCGACCATGAACTCCCCCCCTCAACAACCGTTTTGTAAAAGACATTTCATCCTCTGGATCCGAGTCACTTTGACACTTAATATTCTCAATGTAATCCATCAAGGCTTCTTCCACGGAATCATTGCTTTCTGCACTAGCCTTGGGACGTTCTCGTGGAGGAGGATAGTCCGATCGACGCTTTCTTCCTCGTCGTTTCCTCGATGTTCTGCGTATCGGAGTTCCTGAAGGAGACTCTCTGGTTCCGATCGTTGTGTCGGAATGAGCGGAAGGAGGATCATTCGTTCGATCTAAAGCACTGCTTAGGTCAGCCACAAGTTCATCCATTGTAATTCGATTAAATAATGTTGTTTTCAAATCATATATAAAATATATATGTTTCACTTCGAAAACTCGTCACTGCCAACACCAGCTGAGTGTGCGCCATGTTTGAAATGCAAATTGTTTAGCTCCCAGTCTTTTGCAATTTATTAATTATTCAAACTGCGGGCCTGCGGGTACTGCGATGATTTTGTTTTTGCTGTTTCCACGGAAATTTGTAAAGATATGGAAATTACGTAAAAGGTTTCGATTTACTTGTGCGAAGTTATGAAAGAAAGGGTAATTTGTTGGATTACTTGGTCGATTTGAACTGTGTTAGTGAAGGTCGGCGGTATAGCTACAGTATATTGGTTTTCATTTTCAACCTGTCTTCGTTTTTGCCCAAAGCAGCATGCAGCATGCAGCAAGTTACAGAAGTTAATGGTAAGCTTGCGTGCATATTAGCACAAGAAGGTTGATAGATTATTATTATCTTCAACTTCAACTTTATTAGTGATATAATCTGTACGTCTCACCTTGGGTTAACCCGCTAGATAGTAGCGAAATTTCGTCCTGACCAAGGGCAAACGTTCGAAACATAACGTGAGCTTTTACCAGGACGCAACACATCGATAATTCCGATACTCGATCAAAATCAATAAAAATCGATAATAATTAATCGATTAATATCGGAAATCGATCAAAATCGATGGCCAGGTTCTTTGTGATTATCGATTTTGATCGATTTCGGTAATTTAGGTTCGATTAGTATCGATTTCGATCGATTATATCGGGACTAAGGAAAAGCAACTTTTAATCAATCCTTACGAGTGACGCTGAAAGAATTGTACTCGCTTCGCCTCCCAGTTATTTCGCTAGCGGTCAGATCAGTTCACTAACGGTGATTTTAGAAGAAAGAATATAACAGTCACTCCATGAAGAATAAACGTTTGCAAACTAACATAAGGCGTTCAGTACTGCGCGGTTAGCGACACAGCTTGTGGGCGAATAAACCGGTCAACCTGCTAAAAGCCTTTAATGAAGTTTGTTTAAAGTGCCACTAAGACCAAAAAAAAATTGTCCTCATTCTTTGGATTTCAAAACTATGTTAACTAAACACTAAGTGACCCAAGTTTTAAGTTCTGAATTTAAAAAGACACCTGTTTATTTTAACTGGAATTTTGTTATTTATTGGTCCGCCATTACTAACTTTAAAATCTTGAGAGAGCTGGGTCGAGGAGAAAATGACGTCAGATACTCACTGGTTTAAGAATGCAATGCGTGTGTACACGGCTGAATTAATATGCAGCACAGGAGTTCCGGGCTTTCAGATTTTTAAACTCGTGTTTTGCATATATAATAAGTTGCGTTTACACGCTGAAATTTTAAGCTAGTGAGTAAATGACGTCACTTTTCCCTAGATCCAAGCCTCCAAGGTCCAATCGGTCAGTTTTGAACGTGAGTAATGGTGGACCGTGAAATCCAAACCTTACACTCGAAATAAACAGCCTTTGGATAAAAATCAAAGCTCAAAATTTTGCCAGTCAATTGTTAAGCAAACACACTTTCAAAATCTGAAGAAAAAAAGAAAATGATTTTTTGATCATAGTGGCACTTTAATGTTCAATCTGGCTTTAATTGGTTTTTAACACTGTGAGACACTGTAACTAGTTGGTAAGTATGTATGCTAACTGCGGGTATCGAAGTGAAGGAATGATTCGCTATAAAACTCGATGTTAATTAAACTTATTTCATATCTTAACAACGGTACATCAGTGTAACTTCATATGCAACTGAAATGTGTTTCCTAAGCTAGAGTTTTATGATTGAGGTCGCCAAAGTAAGGTAAGAAGCGACGGTTAGCAAGCTAAGCCTGTAATAAGTCAGTGTCAGCTATTCGTGTGGGTATTGATGCATTGATATCACTGACACTCTCGACACTATTGTTTAGATCAAATTGGCTTCCTGAGTATATTATTAGCGGGTGTTTGTCGCGGTAGAATCCGGACAGTTTCTCAAAATCGATAGAAATTGATACCCGATGCTTAAACTAGTGTGATTATCGATTTTGATTGATTAATTTGCTTAATCGATTGATTATTATCGAGTAAAATCAAGTAATATCGATTTATCGATTAGGTTTCCAATGATCGATTCCGATCAATGTGTTACATCCTGCTTTTACCTCTGGGGCAGGGGGCCCGTTTCTGGAAACTGACCCAAAACTTTTTGGGCCTATTTCTGGTTCTATAATTTCCCACGTATCACGAAAAAGAGACCTTTTCAAGAATAGAATTGTACAACAAATCTGCCCTTTCGTATCTTGAAATCATAGTAAAAGGCTAGGTTTTAGAATAAGCGGATCACAGTTTTTGAAGTGGCTTTTCGGACCCAAAAAGTTTACGGGACTGACGAGAAACGGGCCCAGGCTGTCATCCTTCCCGGATAATCCAGGAGACTCCAGATTTTAGACTGTTTTAATCAATTATGTTTGAATATTTAAGCTGATACATGTTTCATGACCATGCATACAGATTTTAAAGACGTCTGAGAAGTAACCCTTATGGGCCTGTATTTCAGGCAAAGCATCATTAAAGGAGGACATTTGAAAGCCTTTGCCATTTTCTTGATACTGAGCTAGGTCAAAATATGGGTTGCACTCCATCATCTCAAAACTTTCAAGTGAATGACAATGAAACTCGTCTTTTGCAAGAGATAGACCGGTTAAGAACTGGTCACCAATCACAGGAGCTTGAAATCAACAGACTCCGTGAGGAAAATGATAAACTACGACAAGGACAACTGAATGGAGGATATGAAAATAATTTGGATGGACAAAATGCAGAGACAGATGAAGAGGATGTGAATTATGGAATGCTTGTCAAGGAGATTGAGAGATTGAAGTTACAGCAACAGGAAAAGGATAAAGAAATCAGTGAACTAAGACAAAATAATGAGGAGTTGAATGTGAAACTGTTGCAGACTCCACATACTGATCAGGTATGGTGTCCTGGATAAGTGATTATCAGAATTACTATACATGCATGTGTACAGTAGTTCACCTATAGTTGTTTATAAATTTTCTCGTGTCTGAAATTTGGGTTTCAATAATTTTAAACATGTGACATTACTTGATGTTTATCACCGGATAGATAAGTAACTCTCATATGTAAATTTGTGCCTTTAAATTTTTCTACTTACATTTACTAATAGGTTGCATCTTATAGTCTACATTGTTTTCCTTTTTTTATCTTTGACTTCAACCTTTGGCCTCATGGTCGTTTGACAAGCTCTGAAGTACTCCAGATGCGTCATAATTTCACGACAGAAACTTTTGATATATCAGCTACTGCTTTTGTTAACAACATCTCACTTCTACCAGCCAACCTTTAGCGTAGTCCCTCAACAGAAACAGTTTCTTGACTGTGTAATTATAATTATTGTTTTTGTTTCCATATTTTTTTGTTTCATTGGAATTTTGATGATTGTTAAACTTGAGATACATGAATTATATTCTATAGAATTCTGCAGAATTGAACTAAACTCAGTGTCTAACTTCTGCATACATAATAGATAAAATAATGCTGTACAAACAAGGAACCTTTTTCTTAAGTATTAATGTACAAGTATGGTGGAAAATGTTGTTGCCTTAAGTTCAGGGGAGCAGGGTTGGCGCAGTGGTGAGAATGCTTTCCTTCCACCAATGTGTCTGGAGTTCTGTTCCAGGTTTCGGTGTTATAAGTGGATTGAGTTTGTTGGTTCTCTACTCTGTTCCAAGAGGTTTTTCTCTGGGTATTCCGGTTTTCCCCTCTCCTCAAAAACTAACATTTGTTTTGATTTAGAGTTTATTTGATTTACAGTAGATCCCCAATTAGTAGAACACTCATGTTTGGCTAGAATGATTTGAGACTTAAATTATTATTATTATTATTCTATCTCCTTTAACTTTATGCCGATTTACAACACAATAGCCGAGCCCATTCCTTGGGCCTAGGGCTAGAATGAGGTAGAAGTCCATCCTACTTGATGGAGAGTGTCTTTTTTAGGATGTGAGATGTTCCTAGCAGTGCAATCTTCTGTAGCTCACTAATTTTGACATTACGAGGGATTTGTTTGGTGTATTTCTCCAGGCCCTTTTTTATTAGTCCAAATGCTCCAATCACCACTGGGATCATTGTGGCCTTCATCCCCCACATTCGTTCAATCTCGATTTCGAGGTCTTTAAATTTTGACAGCTTTTGAGTAACTTTAACTGAAGTGTTCTTTTCAGTAGGAATGGACATATCAATGAGTAGGCAGCTTTTCTCCTGTTTGTCTTTTATTACAATGTCTGGTCTGTTGGCTTTTATTACACGGTCTGTCTGTATTGGCATATCCCACAAGATTGTGATGTTGTCTCTTTCTGTTACTGTTTGGGGTTCATGCTCATACCATTTCTCTTCTACGTTTATATTTAGCTCTTTGCAGATGTTCCAGTGTCGGTATGAGGTGGCTTTGTCATGTCTTCTTCTTATTATTATCATCATAATGATTATTATTGTTATTGTTATTATTATTAAGTTGTTAGATATGTGTATCGTTGAGTGTATCAGTGAACTGTTGTTAATTCCTTTCATCAACCGCCGACCAGTTGGCTCAGTGGTAGAGCACCGGACTGCTGTGCGGGAGGTCGTGGGTTCAAGCCCAGGCCGGACCAACACTCAGGGTCTTTAAATAACTGAGGAGAAAATGACTTTACCATGACTTTCTAGTCTTCCCGGATAAGGATGATAAAACCGGAGGTCCCGTCTCACAGTACTGGTGTGGGATGATAAAGAACCCACACACTGATTGGAAAGAGTAGGGGATGTAGTCCCTGGTGTGATGGTTTATAACCTGTTCTGTTGTGGGGGCACCTGTGTTGATCCTACTATTCATTCAAATAAGATTGTAAACTGCGTGGCTGCAATTTGCGTCTAAAAAGCAGTCTGACAAAGTCCCCCAAAAAGTGTTGTAAAGCGCTTTGAGCCCTTTGAATAAAAGCGCTATATCCTCATCATTATCATTATTATCATTATCTGGATCTAAAGTATCCTGGGAAATTTTAGAAACCTCATTGGCTTTCCCAGGTATAAAAGATTCTCTCA
>OX419337.1:23248790-23253790 GCA_948470475.1 Galaxea fascicularis
CTGATGTGTGTATTTTTGCATGTGTGCTGTAGTCATGTGTTTAATGCAATGTTGTACCCACCTCTCATACCTTATCTGTGTGTCCAGCTGGGTGTCTGTCTGTCTGTCTGCTGGGTTTACAAATGAACTACAATATAAACACGGTTAATTTGCACATTATAGACAAAACTTTCTTATTAGTATATGAAAAGTTCAGTTCTGGTTCTTTCTTGCAGGGATGAAATTTGCAGACAGGAGTTTCAATATGCAAAGAAAACAGTCAAAAAACCAGTTATTCCTGTTGTTGTGGGAAGTGGGTCATTTGACTGGATGATGACTGTTGTGGGACTGCTAATTGCTGGTGAAATTTACATCCACTTCAGCAACAAAGAAGTTCAGGGAGCTAAAATGACAGAGCTCCTGAAAGCTGTTAAAAAAAGTGTTCCAAAAGTTTGGCTTCCAGATGGATTAGGCAGTGTTCAAGGTGTTTAATAATTGTCTTTAATTGAAACATAATTATATGTATCATTATCATTTCCATGTTAGTACCATTAACATAATTGTTACCATAAATTTTTATGTCATTCATTTGTTATTTGTTATTGCCAAAACTATTTTTGCTAATGTTTATCCTTCAGGAGACAACAGCTACTGTTATTATCCTGGGGTGGATCTAGAGGTGTCCTAGCAAATTTGGACCCCACTAGATTTGGACCTGCCGGTACAAATCCCCTGGCGGATTTGGACTCCCAAGGTCAAATCTGCTGGCAAATTTATATGGACCCCCTTCATGGATTTCGTCCCCCCATTACAGCTTACTTACTAATAGCTGTTATTCACATATTGCAGGTCGGGAAAATTGACCGTTAGCATAAAGCACAGAGAACTGTAAAAGTTGTTTAAGGCATTTTAAAATCTTGTTTTCTTTCATGAATCCGCATCGTTATTATTTTCCAGGATACTGAATTTAACATAGTTTGAATGAACAGCGCTTTAACAAAGGAGGTGCTACTTTTCGAATTAACGCCTCTTGGTTGGAAAGCACATTATATATACACTGTACTAGTTCATGCAGATTGTTTTCCTTCAGAACCTAACTTTTCCAGTTGTGATGTTTTGAATTTGTATAAGTTATAAGGAAACCAAGAAAAAGATGAAGTCTTTGCAGCAAAATAATTCAGTTATCGCATGTTTACAGTGCTGTTAAGTGCTAAGCTGAAAGTGCTTGACGCACACACTTTGGTATTTCTTAGAGAAGATGCAAGTTTTTCTACACAAGTTCTTAATATTTATTCTAACAGACTCATTTCATGTAGCACGCCAGAATGCTACAATAACATGATCGAATGTGATTTATGCCTGGTTTCACATGGGCTGTGTAGAACTAAACGTGGAGCCAGAAACTGAATGGCTTTACAAAATCTGTAGACCACCATGAAAATAGCTTTGAAAATGTAAGAACTGTAGTCTAGGACTTCAAGTTTTCAAAATTTAATGCAATAGACTTTTTCAAGAAAGCAAGTCTTTAAAATTTGTTGCAGTTTACTTATTTATTATCATAAAATTACAGCAAATTATCATTTTCTCATTAATTTTGGTCATGGAAATATAGCTTTTTTAAAACTCACTTAATTCAGTTATAGTAGAAAGTATTGGATGTTATTGTTAAGAAAGTTTGGCTTTCCATCTATTTATGCTTGGTGCTACAATTAACTTGACTTTCCAAACATTTTTTTGTCTGAACAGATTAGCTGCTTGTCAGACCACGGTGGTGAAATTTGATCCTTGCCTGGCAAATCACATTCTCACAGAGAGAAATATTTGCGTGCTTGTGTTTTTGTCACCTGTTGAATATGCTTTCACAAAGAAGTGATCGTTTAAGCTAAAGGATATAGGCTTTCTGAACAAGAAGACAAAAGCAATACTTACTCGGGGATGGACAGGAGGAGAGTTTAATGAATAAATTAATCAGAATCGAGTGAGTGAGCAAGCGCCATAAGACCTACACCGAAACCTTATGGCATGACTACATCATCCTGAGCTAAAAATGAGACACTAAAACACCCTGACTTGGCATCACAATGCCGGAAGTTGCGTTTCCGAGGACAAAAAATACCAATACTTTTTGGAGGAGGATGTCCCCGGAGCCCCCTACATGGGTGCCACCTTCAGCAGCACCTTTCATTGAACCCCCTTTTAAAACATGGATCCACCCCAGATTATCAGTGGTTCACTATTTGGGGGAAAACAGAATGTTTCTATTTAGAGCTACAGTATGAGAGCCAATTTTTCACTGCATCAATTAAGTCAACTGTTGCTTTAATGTGCAGCCACACAATTATCCATCTTATTCAGCCTTGAGAGGAATAAAGGGGGTAGTTTCTAAAGAAACTGTGGTGCTGCATCGGTGGGGAAGTAGTACACAAAAATTTGGTATTATCAACAGCGTTGATAAATGTAGATTGACCACTGTACAGGGATTTTAGCTTTTAGAATCCCTGTATGGTGGTCAATTTACATTTATCAACTCTGTTGATAATACCAAATTTTTGAGAGGAATAATGTTGTCATTGGAAGTTGAATATTTTGTGTCTCTGTTGTCTTGTCAGATTTACAGCATTCAGAGGTCACAGCCACAGAAGGTACCAAACCTTTGGGACCCGCTGATGTGTTTGTCAGTTACTGTTGGGTGAACTCTGAAAAGGCGCACAAATCTCTGCATGTAAGAACAACCATTTTTGCAGCTTTATTTGTTCATTTCTTTTCTCTTGAGTACTGACTCTGTTTATTCACACAAGAACTTTTTTTCAAATAAAATAAATTACTTAAAGTTCCCATTGACTACCGTGCCGGCCAAAACCAGCCGCATAAAACACTCCCATGCGTCAAAACGTTGCAACTTTCTCAATCGCGCGAATATTGGCTCAACTGTCAGTTGTTAGCATGAAATGGGATGCCCTTTAAATTTGGATATCCAATAAACACAAGAAACGTAGTACTTTTGACCAAATATGACCTTTTGAGTTTGGACAAGAACAAAAATGACCATTTTTAGCGTTAAACAGAAACGACGAAAATGCCCCTTTTTACGGTTATGTTTCTTAAAGAAATTATCGTCGAAAAATAAAACTTCGACCATCATAGTAAAATTCAATCCTTGTTCTAGCTTAGAAATGACTTTTTTGGTTCATATTCTTTTCCTGAGCGTAGAGACAGCCTTTTGTTCCAGTGCAATCCAGCCTTCCCACTATTTTCAACATCTTGACCGCATTGCATGCTGGGAAATAACGAGAATTTTTGACAGCACCCGTCCCTTCCCCCAATTTTTTCACATAGAAACTAAGTCTACAGCCACTCCGACCTACCGCCAAAAATTGGTGCTTGTGGGGATATTCAGTGCTTGCAAATTCCAAAATATGCGGCGGTAGGTTGAGAAATTCATCCAAAGTCGAGTGCCAAAGGTACTAAGTGTCTGACGATCCGAATTCCCAGTTCGTGGAGTGACAAGCCAAATTTGACAACAAAGTACATCACCTTGCTCGCTTCTTTGAGAAAGTGGACTCTTATAGCAACCATCATGCTTAATGATGCTCATCAGGCTGCCACTAAAGATGAAAAATGGCTGTAAACTTAGCAAAATTCGCAAACAAACTGAACTTGGGCCGTTCTTGAGTTCCACGATTGAAAAATAGCTGCGTCACAATGACGTTTTCAGAAACCTTGAGCCTTCAGTACTTTAGGGCAGCACCACTTTCCGTGGTAGTTTCAAATATAAAGTCATGAAATGCTACGGATCGTTTTTGCTGGAAAATCACTCCGAAAACGTAAAAACGGCTGGTAGTCAATGGGTTAAAAAAGTACTAGAAGGGTCACCATTTTATGTGCTTACAGTATACCCTTTTTCACCATTATCAAAATTTTATTTTTGAATAAAAATGACGAACACAGTTGGTCACTCTGTACCATGGTGGGCCAAATGGCAAATGGCACCATCTTATTTCAGGAAAAAAAGATATGCTGTTTGAAAGAACTTGACAGAGGAGTTCAATATCGAAAAACCGTTCTTGCTACCACAAAAGGTGCTTGAGTTATGACAGTTTAAAGAAAAAACTGCTCACCCCCCAGAAATCAAGCCAACCATACTTTTCTTCAAAATCAAAATCCTTGTTAAATTCTTTTCAGTTATTTTCCAAGGAAGCTATTATTTTGTTGAAATATAATGGTTGGTATTTCCAAAAATCGTATGATTTTGGAATTTTTTGTCTTCAATTTCAGAACGACAAAATAAGTGATGAAAATATTGATGACATCACAAAAGCAGTTTTTTATTGCAGTATCATTGACAGAAAAATCTTTCATTCTGTTCTTTTTTATTTATTTGTTGTTCTCATGGAGTAAACACCAATCTGCAAACATAACAAAAAATGGTTGTACCTAAAAACAACTATAATTGGGCAAACTTGTCTCAAACTTTAAAAAATCATATCTCAGGTAATTTTTGTGGTATGGACAAACAGTTTGGGGCATATGACTTGCCTTGATGTGCTCCTTTGCATGCATGATTTTAGTAAATTGGAATCAAGACCATGATATGATGTCATCAGTTGTGATGTCATAATTTGATATTTCCTGTCAAAACTGATGTCAAAATAATTCACACATTCTCTGATGCCCACACACGACGTTTGGTGGGTATATGACGAACAGTAGCAAAGTTATTGTAAATTATGCCAAAAACCATGAATTTCATGACACATTTGAGGAGTGGTTTGGCCCCACTGTGACTGTACTAAATGAGTGCTGTGAACAATGAGTGATGGTGATGTGAATCATGCAAGGATCAGGGGAAGGGAGTCTTGCCTGCTTACTGGTGACTATAGAGTCTGGTGTTTGAAGCACAGACCCTTTGGCACTTGAGACAGGTGAAGGCTGCCATTTGCATTTCTCTACTTCTTTCTGGACCTCTACTTCTTTCTTTTTTGAAGCTGGGGCTTGCCTTTGTGATTGACAACAGGATGTCC
>OX419337.1:23256290-23321290 GCA_948470475.1 Galaxea fascicularis
AAAGTCTTCAAATCTCTAATTAAAATCATGGCGTTTGTTATAATCACTGATATGTCTTATCAAGACCTTCGACATGGTTTGACATTTTTTTGTTATTTCGTCACGTACAACGTTAAGCAGGGAGTCCGGAAAACTCGCCTGCCAGACAATTAGCCCCGGACTACTAGTCTCCGATACTCAAAACAATTATATACATCCCAAAATATACATCCCGAAGCAAGAAGAAGAGCATATTCACAGTTTTTACGTCAGTTCTAAATGTTTATATTTCATGTACGTTTTTCAGTGTTTATTACCCAAATCATTTTATATTTTTAAAACTAGTTGAGTATGTAATTTTCATAGACAATACACGACCCGTCGAGCATGTAATTTGCTTTAACTACCGATCGTGTTTACATAAAGGATTTTACTTACTTACTTACTTACTTACTTTTGATAGGAGTATGCGCTCTCAGAGAAAATACCGAACCAAAAAAAAAAGAGCATTCCCACCCTTTTCACATTTGACTTGGCTCCCCCTACCAGGAATAATCTGAAAAGGAAACGATGCTTAAAATAGGTGCTGTTAATTAGGCTAGCTTACAGTTATCAAGCTATCAGGGACAAATACGCCACTTATGTGCTGCATCTGTCGTGAAGTCTTTATGCCCTTACATTTCATTTGCATGTACTCGTGATCTGTTATCAGTATGCCAAGAACATTATCTATTCAGTGATTTCACTTGGCGTGCTTCTAGTCTCTGAAGAAACCAGTGGTTCCATTGATCGTGGGCGCAGATGATGAATGGCAGAGTACAGTGGTGGGGCTGCTTGTTGCCGGCCAAGATAATCAACCAATCAACTTACAGAACGTCAGCTCTGAGAAAGAATTACAACAAAAAATACAAGAAATTCAGTAAGTACCTGGCAGTGACACTACAAAAAAACTCTTTTTCTTCTTGACACTTGTAGATGTTACGATTCCCAGCTAATGGACCAAAAGTTAGGAACTGGGGTTTGCTTTAAAATAAAATTCAGGACTTCGACGGGGTTGACCCCGTGGCAGTCCTGAATTTTTTCAGGTCTCTTTACGCAATTTCATTAATTGCGTTCACAACTGCGGGGATTATTCTTCATTTGATAGTTTATTTTGGCACTCTAACCGCGATCCTTTGATCGAGCTTAATATTTATTGCCACCACATACCGATATGAACAATCACATTATTTCAGGAGCACCATATTACCTTTGCTTGGCCTCGAGGAGGGTTCCAGAAGCTACCGTGCCCCCGTGATTGGTGATCACGTGATCTCTCATCATCAGAAATGGGCTTTCTTTGGGGCAACCATCGTCAGCTTTGACCGTGAGACCATGTCGTACACAGTAGACTGGGACGACGGGGATCCGACCGGGCGAGTTCAGTCATACAAGGTACAGAAAACAATCATAGGACTTGAAAAAGATAATGCGTTTTTTACTTTAAGTATCGAACACCGAATAGGTCAATCAAACTGTCAGTCCTCCAGTCTCTTAAATGATCGGTCAACCAGTCAATCAATCAATCAATCAATCAATTAATCGATCAGTCAGTCAATCAATCAATGAATAATGGTTCCATCCATTAGCCAGTTTTCTTTACGCAGGTTACTTGCATTCATGTATCTGCGATGGTCTATCATTTCCTAATACATTCAGATAGACAGACACAGACAGACAGACACTCCTTTACTTGGTCAGTTATTCTCTCAGTCGATCATTCGGCCAGTCAATCAGTCAGTCCGGCGGCCAGTCAAGTAGACAATAAGTCAGTCTTCCTGTTAGGTTGTGTACATGCGCCATCAGTCAATCAGTAATTGAGCCGGAAAGTCCGTTATTTACACCAGGTCAGCAAGCCGGTCAGTCAGTCAGTAATTTAGCCAGCCAGTTCGTCGGTCAGCCAGTCAGTCAGTCAGCCAGTCCATCAACCAGTCAGTCTGTCAATCGGTCATCTAGCCGGTCAGTCAGTCAGTCAGTGACACCAGGTCAGTTGGTTGCTCAGTCAATCACGGTGATTCGGTCTGTCCGTCCGTTAACCAATAACCTGTCGGTTTCTTTCATATCAGGACCTTGGTCTGGATGAGATTCCGACTGCTGATCAGGTGGGTGTGGACTCCATCGTGTTCTTTCCTCAGGGAAGTTATGGCGCCACGGAAGGAAATAACACTGGTGGAATGAGGTTTCACCAAGGAGTCGTCACCCGAGTGTGGAAGGTTTGTGAGCTTGTTGTTCCCAGCTTATTTGTAATGTAGTCCCCCCTAGAAATCCCCCAGGCTGCCTGCGTAGTATTAGGAACCTTCAGATTTGAGTACGAATTTCCAATTTTAAACCAGTCACCTTCCCTGAGCCCTTACTCTTCCTGGTTGCTTACCATCAGATCAGGAGACCTAAGAAGCAAGATTGATGTCACTGGTGATCATCTAAAGCACGTGTGCAAGATTTGTAAAGTTGTCCTCGTATCAGGCAATCTCGTCCTCGTGCTCAAATCTGAAGGCCCCTAAACTATTGTTCAACACTCTGAGAAAGGATCGTGAAGTTTGTGTCTTGAATGGATGATTAGGAGCCTGTGCCTCAACTCGAAGATGCATTAGTAAACCTGTGGTTTACCCTTGCCTAACGCAGGTGTTTTGTTTTGTTTCGTACCAGGATCCGTCAGGTGTGTGTCGATATGATGGGCATCACACCAAAGGAGATGAAGACGGAAAGTGGATCACTTATAAGGGATATGATTACAGCTTTACTGGTATACCGCTGGAAAACCTCAGGATTGCACCCAATGCCATGGATGCCCTCATGGCGTGCGAACAGGCTTTTAGTTGACACACAAACCTATTTGAAATGTAAAAAGAGCACCTCCGGGAACCATTAAGAGTCTAAGGTTACTCGCATACTACTCCCCCCGGGTACCTGCGTAGTAGGGCTGAAAAGAGAGCGTCGTTTGGAAAAAGACGCGCGAGAATTTATCTCTTTTCTTTGTGCGTCTCCTTCCTCGCGCGTTCCGCCCCAACTCATGCTTCATTTTCGCCATCGCACGCTGCACTTGCTATCCTCAACTGGAGGTTAGCTAGGTGGCTTATTTGTTTTATATTGTTTTACTCGATGTTTTAGTATATTTAACCATACCACATTTAAGCGAGCTGGGAGTTTTTATTGAAAAGTTGTGAAAAAGCAGCGTCTGAGAGGTGGTGAACTAAGTTGATAATGAATGATGCATATGAAAGAAATCATAGTTGATAATATAAGAAATAGGGCACCAAATACATATCACACAGTTTTTGTTACCAATTTCTTCTGAGTTAGCAATTCTATTTCCAAATACATCGTCTTTTATTCGTGTATACTACAGGATTCATGCAGGTCCTGGAAATCCTGGAAAGTATATGAATTGTGTTTGGCATTTTCCAGGACTGGAAAGTCTTTGAAAATGGTAACTCAAGTGATTACGTTTACTTGAAAGAAACCGAGGAGCAGCGAGCTGGAAAGATCCAACAACTGAAAAATAATTATTTGAGTATTATGGGTTCAGGCTGGAAAATCCCTGTAAAAGTCCTGGAAATTTGTTTCCGAAAACAGGTACGAACCCTGATACCAGTGGCACTCTGACTTTATACTATGTAATGAACATGAGAGAGACAGTTGACCTTATAAAGAGAACTACAACGAAAACGTTCATCCATTTCGAGTATTTTAGGATCAGCGGAACTGAATCATCTTTTTTTTATACCGCTGGTCTCGGTTTTTACCAAGGTCTCGAGAAACAAGTGAATAAAGGGTGTAGTTTCTAAAGGAACTGTGGTTATGCGTCGGTGGGGGAGTTGTACAGAAAAGTTTGGTTGTATCAACGGAGTTGATAATGTAAATTGACCACCGTACAGGGATTCTAACAGCTGATGTTTCTAGCGTTAGCCCTTCGTCGTCAGCTTTTAGAATCCCGGAACGGTGGTCAATTTACATCATCAACTCCGTTGATAAAACCAGATTTACGAGTAACAAGTCCGGCTATATCGCAGGCTGGCGAGGGCATAGATATAGGATTCTTACGTCAGAAATTCGCTATTTTAAGTACCTAAGTGTTAATAGTTTTGATGTTAATGACTCGATATTATCACCCATTTCACTTGAAATCCAATACGTAATTATGCGATATCGACACGCACGCGCTGCGAAGGGGAACTATGAAGTTCTGTTAATTACATGTCAACTGGACCTGGCTCCTCAAGTATTACACTTAGTACATCGAGGGCTGACCTAGTTGTTCTTTATCTGTTGTTGTATTATTTCTCGAGACAGGCCCCCTCGAATCACCGCCTGTGTAATTAAACATAGTGTAGCCAATAAACCTGTACGCAACTGATCTTAATCGTGTGTAGCAATGAAACAAAACCGCCGGTAATGGAATTGATAGCTGTCGATCCACCTAATCCACCGTCCAGTTTACACTATGATTGAGGTCGCGGGAGACAGGATAATGCATCGACAGGGGCGTAGCCAGGATTTCTAGGAGGGGGGGGGTTCCAAATTGGTTCCAACGAAAACGGTTTGTCTAAAATCCTTACATTACGTACGTACAAATAGATACCACAATGACGTACACTGTACTTATTGTAAGCGTAGAACAAAACGAAGAATTTCAGGAATCGAGAGTCCATTACACTCTTGCTGGGATAAAATCACTGGTAAAAATAGGAGAGGGGGTGGAGGTTCCTTGGAGCGAAAGGGGGTGTTCCAGAAGCCCTGGAATCATCCCCTGGCTACGCCCCTGATCGGTATACATTTATGTAAAGAATATGCACGATGTGCGACCACTAATACCGAGAATATGCGGAATATTTACGAAAAGGTCAAATCGTGTCGCACGAACTTCTTGTGTATTTCAAGTATTTGTCAAAATCAGTGAAATAGCAACGCAATGTCCTTTTCTGCGTGCAGTGCTAACGATAGCCCGTGGGTTAAGATGATCAAAATTACCATAATTATAGTTTTTGCATTAATCAATTTACTCGTGTTTGCTCGGGAAGCCTTCGGAAGCGTAAAAACAACCAATTTTGTGTTCAAGAATTCTGTGCGGATAGAGAATTTCATGTGTTGACACGGCAGGGTGGAAAGTTGAGTACATCAGTGTCAGCAACACGCTGTAAGTGCCACGCAGCTTGAACTGAACTTATCATATTATGGACAGCACATCCCCTTCCCTTCCCTCGTGGGTCTGCCTCTTTTTGGTCGTCCCAACCATGACCATACTTTGACAGTTTAGTTTTGATGTTTGCCTGGTCTGTTTTGTTTTGGTACTACCCACTACAGCTCACTATTATATAAAGGTAAGAATCGTGCGTGCTACCCACACATTGTCCACCCTGCTTTGACAAAAAAGTACTGGGATATTCACCTCGCTGGAGCATTGTATCGGTCACAGCAGGGGAATGGGGTCGGGGTAGAGGCAATGCATATTTTCACTGTTCGGAGCAAGCAAAGAACGAGAACCAAATGATCTAACCAAATACTGAAAGAGACCAAGTTAACAGCCCATATCTGGCCATATTTTCAGCTCCGAGCCTCATTTTCAACGTGTGAACTTGCGAAATTATACGAAATATCTTTTCACATTTATTTTAAAGTGCATTTTAGAGGGAGTCAGTATGGTAGGGTCAGTAGAGGGTCGGTCGGGAGACAATTGACCAGGGGTCAGTGTTTTGTCGAAACCCCCCTTAACAGGTGTCCTGCTCCCCGTCCCCGAATTTTCTTTATAGCCTGCGGAGTGCTTGCAGTCGTAGATTAAGACGTGGGGAAGGGTGGGTCTCATATATTTAGCTTTTCTTTCTTGTATTTTCATGCTTTATTTGATTTTTCTTTGTGTTTTAGAGATGTGCCGGATTGGTCCTGGATGTTCCGCGGTGTCCCGGAGTGTACCATGTTCTTGATTTTATCGACGGCCCCATCGAAATTAATGTTCAACCAAGTGTACGTGGGGCTGTGGCATATGCAATTTGGTGCAGGATAAATTATCAAGGTAGGTAATGTTATTACCCAGATCCTTATAGCCTGTGTACAGCCGCCTTTCCCCTCGTTAGGAATCTCGATACTTTTACTTACCATATGGCAATATAGAAAATACAATGCAGGAAAACTGTAGTATATCTGTCGGTATTTCACCAAACACTCGCATCGTGCAGTCCTCATTGATTGTGTTGGGCTTGTATGTTATATCACAGGCAGCCCAAGCTCTCTTAGTGAACCACACAACACAATATGGCGTCGAATTATAAGGGTTTGTATGGGATTTTCGACAAGATATCCATGTAGGTAGTTAAAAGTGGAAATATTCAATAAAAAACGCCTTACCTTATTTATATGGTGTGTTCGTGCTTGCTGTTTGGTTATTTTCCCGATCCGATGCCATTTTAGCGATTTCTTTCATTTCTGAGTTTCCACTCTTAAAGAGAGGGTGTTAATTCCAGATTTGGGTCTCACTTACAGTGTTTCAGACTAAAAAGCCAGTATTTTTAGTCATAAAGGTCTTGCTAAGGCTTTCCCGCAATGAAATCTAAAATATGTTTTTTAAAAAGTTTAGAAATGGTTACTAATACATTTAAAAGACTACTCAAAACTATTATAAATTAAAGCCACCTTCTAGTTAAAGCCATGACATCAACGGCCACTTCCATGGCCATATCATGGCCATATCCATGAGTTAATAGTGTCACTTTGATTTTTACTCTAGCAGTGACAATGAATAAAGTAGCATGTGGTTTTCGTTTGCTGCTGAGTCAGTCTGGTAACTACCATAAAACCTATTACTCAACAAAGGCTGCTCAGAGGATTGGAATAATTGGTCTTGGACATGTTGGATCAACAGTTGCAAAGAACCTTCTGAAATCAGGTTTTAGATTGTCAGCTCTTCTAGATACCAACCCAACAGCAGGAAAGAATCTTCCTGGTGACATACTTCGCCCAGGGAACCCAAGGGAACTGGCTGAGATGACTGACGTTGTTCTAACAGCACTACCAGCTCCTCCACATGTTAAACAGGTTTTGATAGGTGATGACGGGGTGTTGGCTGGACTAAGATCGGGTGGAGTGTGGATTGACTATTCAACTACAGATTATCAGCAGACTTTGGAGCTAACTAAGGAAGCCGCTGAGTACTCAGAGAAGCAGATGTCTCATCCTTGTTTGTAATATGCTGCTATTTGGTGGTTGTAGTTCTTTCTGAAAATGGAGATGAAAACTATTACCAAGGATTGTCCCTGTTCCCACACATGTCTGAGACCTGATAGTAAATTACAAGAGGTTATTGAACTTTGATGCACTTAAGCTTGATCAGTTTGTACAGCTTGTTCTACTGAATGCACTTCTATTTTGCATTACCATGCAGTATTTTCCTTCTTTATGGTGATTTTATAGGGGAAAAAAATGAAATAATTAATCAAAAGCTATCGAGAAAAACCTTGCTGAGGTACTGGCCACTTTATGTGTTAGTGTCTCTATGACCACTCGCCTTTATAATTGATGTTTTAAGTGTTAAAGATTTGCTTTTGTTTATCAAGGATTTGATGTTTTACTTCAAATATTGGATGCTGACTTGAAAGTGAGATGTTGAGTGATTCAATTCAGAATGAGTGACTGGGCTGGTGGGTATCTAGCCTAGTTGGGTGGCTGGCTAATTAGCAAGTGAGTGGGTGATTGCTTGCTGATGTATTACTTTTGATTTTCAAGGGAAGAGAGGTATTCAAGTACTTGAGGCCCCCGTCACGGGGGGTATGGCTCTGCTGACGCAAGGAAAAATGACAGCACTTGTGGGTGGTGACAAACAACTCTTTGAAGACTGCCTCCCAATCCTTCAACAGAGCACCAAGAAGGTACTTTACATGGGAGAAGTGGGGACTGCCACCATTGCTAAAGTCATCTCCAATATGCTGGCAGCTGTGAATGTGGTCGCCATGGCCGAGGCCATGATGCTGGGAAAACGCGGTGGAGTGGAGCTGAAATCCCTGTTTGAAGCTATCAGATTCAATGCGGGTAACACTTACGTTTGGGAGACCGAGGGACCTTTGATTTTCAATGGTACTTATGAGCCAGATTTTACCATTGAGCTCCACTGCAAGGACTTAAACCTTGGTTACGAGCTGGCTTGTAAGTTTAAGGTTCCTATTGAATTGCATGCGCATGTGGAGCAGATCTACAACCTGGCCCGCCACAAGTACGGTAACGAATTAGGTTACACTCACCCGGCAAAGTTACTACAGGATGAGTTGAATGAACCCTTACAGACTGACGGATTTGAAGACTGGACTTACACTGTTGAACACGTTGGTGGATCAATGGCTGTCGTACACACTACAAAAGACAAGGTGTTTGGAAACGATGAACACTGAATCGCCTTATTAACGCTAAGTTAACGAGTGTAACAATTAGCAAGAGAGGATGAAGGTAAAATTAAAGATACAGAGAATAGCATATTTTACTGATTGTAAGAAATGCTCTCGTAATTTTGGCTGGGAGGTGCAGAACCTAGCGTTTCCCTTTCAATCAACAGCGACCAGGATCTCATTTCTCCCTACCATGTAACTACTTAGGAAGTATGTACCTTATCTTAAGAATCTAGCAAATGTTTGTTCCATTGTAAAATGTAAATGTAATTCGTTTATCCACGGAACACCAAAGAGCTCAAGAGAACTCGTTCAAAGATGTCCGTGCATCACATTGGTGGGAGACGAGTGCCTTCACCACTGTGCGATCCCTGCTCCCCGCATTGACTATTTTATCGCTGGATAAGGCCTGCAACTTAACTTTTATATTTTGTAAGTTGTTGGTGTCTTCCCTAACCTGCTGTTACCGACCTAATAAAATAATTCCAACAGGTGAAAATACCGGATGTTTGAACAAGTTACCTCAACGAGTGCCGCATGAGCTGGAGCGTAGCCAGAATTTTTCCAGAGGTGTGCACAGTTTTCCAAATCCCTCTTCCCCACAAGTTTGAAATCTTTTTCACGTTCCTTTGCGTTGGCAAAGTCCGGTGTTTGTACCAAGTCTGTGGAATTCCATTTGAATTCATCAAATGGTATGTGCATGTCTTCACCATAGTGGTTATAAAATGTCTTCTACACCCTTTTCTGTAAGGTTTTGAAGCCTGGCAAATCAATAGCCTTCTGCGAAAACAGGCTATGTATTTACCAATCCCACTTGCTTTCTACTTGCTTTTTTTATTTATTTTCCTTTTCATTATTTTTGTTTTGTTTTGTTTTTTTATTTACTTCAGTTTTCTTTATGACTTTTTTAGGTATCCGAGGATCCGTAACTGACTGTTCGGACCGAGAAAACGATGTTGGTAAGATATTTATTATTTCTCTGAAGTGCGCGCGAGAAAGGAAAGTTTTCAAATTTAGAGGGCCGTAAAGTAGAATACGGCCCGCAAAACTGACCAATCACAGCGCGCGTACTAAAAATACACATGTTAAACTTGTATTTAGTTTCATGGACCGATGAAAAGGAAAAAAATACCCTGGCTTACAGCTGATTATAAAGTCGATCATGTTTCACAAGGGTTATGCAGAATACGCGAAGGTTCTAGTAGATCCACTCCCACCCCTTTATATACAAAACTGTTAATTTTCTACAAATCGCAGATAACTCCAGGTTACATAGAAGGACAGCAGAGTAAAAAATTAATCTACTGAGGCTTTACGCCTCTTAAGCATCCATTGCATGGTTAAAGTCCACTAACATGGATCTGGCAACATGCATTGTTTTCCGCACTCAATCTTTTCCGACTTCTCTAGCAATTGGTGATTTACTTTGGGTGAATATCGTTCAGCTGTTGTTTTCCCAGAGGAATGAAAATAATTAAACGCGATGAAAATGAGATAAGAGTAAGAACGCGGCTACAAAACGAAGTAAAAGGTGTGTTTCCAAAGGCCAAGGCAAGTTTATTGGAGGCCATCTGCTAAACAATTTGTGCAATAAACAAAGCAAACTAAAAATCTATATCAGTTTCAAGAGACAGCTTCGCTCGCCTTGCTCAGTGAATGGTGAAATCATGTCCACAGAAGCGTGAAATGCAACTAAAATACAACGCTAGAACTCAAAGCCGCGTACATTAACATCGTGGAAAGCGTGAAATCAAAACGTAAATCGTTATTTTGAACGTAATGTATAGGCGTGAATCGGTGTAACACGGAAAGCTATAATCAAATGTTCGTGACCGTGTGGGAATATTTCGGTTTCGCACTGCTTTCAGTCAATTTTTTATTTGTTACACTGTTTGTTCAGGGACAGTCAGGTACCCAACGACAAGTCTCGGTAGATATCTGTTCGGTGGAGGGTAGTTCACCTTAGGTTTTTTGGCGTCGATCAAAGAGTGCACTCGGATTTTCGTAACTGAAACGTGGCCTAAAAGATTCACATCGGCGAAATAATAGCCCCTGACGTTTTTTGATGGGTCATATTTGCTGTTTTCGCAGTAAAAAACATCGGCTAGCATTTTTCGGAAAGTTCATTTTAGCTAGCAATTTCTCAAAGGAAAATTTTGTTCCGGCCCTAAGATTTTTGGGCAATTAAAATTCTGGCTAAGGAATACGAACAGATCAAACTCGTCCTAGCCAATGGAAACATCTCTTTAAACAGGATTAAACACTTTAAGGTACTTAAAAATGCCTTTTCACAGCTTTTGGTTAATTTGGCCCGTTGAGTGTCCCTGTTTGTTGGACCGACAGAGCTGGGTGTGGTGCATGTTAGATGCTTGATCCTGTGACAAAGAAAACGTGGCCAAGTACTCTTCTGAGAACCTCGCGTCTTTCTTTAAGGAGCTGTAACCTGCCAGCTGGATGTTATGTGAAACGGGACAAAACAGTTGTGAAATGACAACCACAAAGCCCTCGAGCGTGAAGTTAGAGCGTGAATCGTGATCCGTTTCTTTTCAACGCTACTGAAATCCAGAAGCGGAACTGCACAAAGAGTTGAATAGTGTTCCGGGTGAATTACTAAATATGACCGAGTAATGCAACGTTTGAGTTTAGAGAGTAAGTCAGCCTATTACAAGTCTTAACCCGCATTCCATTGTTCACCATGCATGGAGCATTTTCACCGGAGCGAGAAAGTAATTCGAAACAGCTTCCTCATGCATAATACAGTGTTATACGCTGCCGTGAACCCAGAAAACAGCTCCAAACCTACTCTGGATGGAGCATTATTGAAGAAACCCGATTTACTTTAACTGGCGCTCAAGAATTGCGATTCAGACGAAGTTTTGTGAAATGATACTCTTGACTGACAGCCTCAAGAAGCTGGTAGATGGTAGACTGGAATCTTACATGAAGCATTTGACGTAGATACAGGCTGGAGTGTAGTTGGTTTCGCTCGGAGCAGTTTCGATTCGCTTTCTTGAAGACCAGCAGAAAGTTTCGATATCTTTCAATGGCATCACGCTACAGCAAAAGAGGCGAAGGAAATTTACTCTGGTGCTTTTGTACCTTGCCCATAATTATTTTTCCGTTCCTCGTTATATTTTTGCTTCATCGAAGTTTTTCTAACGAGGATTTTCTTCGAAATCCAGGATTGCAAACGGAAAAACTCAAAAGTGTCACAGTGAGCAATGATTTGCGCTCGCTGAAAGAACAAACATTGTTTTTTGAATCTCTACTCAACATGACAAAAGCTGCAAACAACCAACCTATTCGGACTGTGCCCTCGTTTGCTCTTACAATTAATTCGGAAAAGCAAACGTTCCACGACAAAGCTGACACCATTCAATTGCATCAACGCAAAGATGATTTGGATTCTGAACAAGAAGCCAGGGACGAAGACTTTTTGGTGCGAAGTGGCAAGGGCGATGATGCTTCTGTACATGATGACAGAGGTGAAGTGATTATCTTCACACCTGAGCCTTATGAAGGGCATAAACACCATAAGAACTTAACGTACGTCCCTAAAGAGGAGAAAATTACAGGGCACGAATTGCTTTCAGCCTTTTTTGAACAAGTAGTCCCGGATCACATGGCCGGCAGGTTGAACGTTCATACCTGGCAGGGAATATGTGGTCCTTACGTAGAACAACTCCGCCATTCTCCATTATTTCCTCGTTTCCCTTATGTTCGTAGATTTCTTGAGCAATTCAAATCACATCGTGAAGGAAGCGACTTCGGACAGAGAATTTTTGGATTCATTCATCCTGAGAAGCAAGGATTTTATGAATTCGCGATCACTTCAGATGACACTTCGGAACTGTGGCTGAGCTCCGACAGCAATCCGAAGAAGTCCCGCTTGATCGCAGCAGTGTATTCGGCAAATGGTGCCGCATCGACAACACCTTATAATCTGAAAAAGTACCCCATTCAAGTGTCACGAAAAATCACATTGAAACCATCTAAGAAATATTACATCGAAGCACTTCATAAGCAAGCAAAGGGTAGAAGCCATGTTCAGGTCTTTTGGAAAGAACCAGGTTCCCAGACGTTTAGGATAATACAAGGCTCGTATTTATCACTTTTTATAGATGACAGAGACATGCATGATGAAGGAATGGTTGAAGACATTGATTTCCATGGTTACGCTCCAGTGGGAATCCCCAGTCACTCCAAGAAGAAACTGGATCATAGTGTCAAGAAATTTCTCTATCAGTGCTAAACTCGTGCTCACAATATGAGGCCACAAAACGTACATTAATAAATGCAAGAAATATCGGACACTCTTGCTTTCTTACATTACCTTTTTTCAGCGTAAAATCAGTAATATTCGTCATCCATTTTTATACCAAACTGTAACACTTCGACCATCCAGTTTTAGAACCGAACCTTAGATGACCAACCGTTTGCAAAAATTCAGCAAGAGAGTGTGATTCAGTCCTCATCCCTAATGGAAGAGGTTCCCACTGTAAGTATTAGTGTACCGCGATCCTATAAGTTTTAGCCGAGAAAACATAAACTTAATTTGGCCTAACGCTTTTATCTCGTGGAATTCCTTTGCTGGCTTTGCCAGCAAAGGAGATTCATCATCAATTAAATGTCAAAGGTTCTAGCCGGTTATCCCGAAAAGAAGCCTACTAATTGAGGACACCTAATAATAAAGAACACTATTCGGACCTCTCTTTCAGCCGAAAAATTAAAATCCAAAAACACGAAATAAGAGCTGACGTAAACTTCTACTCAGCCCATTTTTTGTTCATCCTATCGCGAATGGTATGGTGTTTTTGCGTGAAATCCGTCCCCATCGCTGTTATTTTACATCTCCATTTGCTCAAACGGTTAAAATATTATTGATTATATTTCGTTCCTATTCAATTTGAATTTTTTTGAAATAGTTTTCTTTTGAGATTATTTTCAATGTCGTTGCACAGGCCTTTTGACTGACCATTTGAGCTGAAATAGTGTAACGGTTGTTTTTGGCTTAAAAAGTCAGTCGTGTTATTTTCAACAGAGGAGAAGCATATGTGAAGACAGCGTGTTTGTGCTCGAAGACTCTCCTTACAACAGAGTTATTGATGATTCCAATTAAATTTGTAGCTGGAAAAGCTGTTTGTTTATTATGTTCTCTTCGGTAATTCATACACCGTAGTTGTCGTCAGGGGCGTACCCAGGATTTTTCCACTGGTACGCACAATTTTCCAAATCAAAATACCGAGTTTTACTACAATTTTCTTGACGTATTACGCGCAGAAATAGAGGGTGTCAGTGCATGAAAATACAAAAGGAAAGGACCATATGAATTGTGGCAATACGGATTCTCAGATTACAGCTTGCCCGGGTCTCGTCACAACAATGACGGCTGCGTAGAAGTCTATTTTCCTATGGCTGTCTCTGCTTTGAAGATGGTGCCGGAAGACCCTGGGGGTGCGTTTGGGATGCCGGACATAAGCACAAAGAGAAAAAAGAAGCTAACTTGTTCAAGGAAACGACTCTTTAACATACAGTAAACACCCACGTATAAGAACCTACAGGCTGAAATTGGGCATTTTAGTACCCAAATATATAAGAACCTATTTAGGCTGGCAAAGAACAATAGGTTCTTATACAAAAAAAACACTCTTATTTTGTAGCCAAAATACTGGATTTTAATTGATAGAAATTGTGAAATTTCTGAGAAACACCATGAAAATTATTTGTTTAATTGAAAATCTTAGGCTTGGCATTTTTGCTGTTTAAAATACAAATGTTCAACCATCATAACATACTAGTACTACAGTAGTTCTCTGAATGGTATCACTATGACAACTCCTACAAATAAGAACCTACTAAGAACCTAATCAGCCTGAGTTCGGAAAAACTACCCCAAAATATAAGAACCCATTCAGCCTGAACCCAAAAATTCTAGGTTCTTATACGCGGGTGTTTACTGTACTGGAGAAAACAATACGAGTGCACTTTCCTTTTGTTTAGCGTCTTTAAGATTAGTTCCTTCATAAGAAATGCCTGACAGCGAGATTAATCTCTTCTTGCTGTTTCACCTTCGTTCAGTTATTGAACTGAGTTCGGTTTCTTAACAGACAATTTTTTAACAGATCTTAATCACGAATAAAATTATTATTTTGTGAACGTAAAGTTACCTAAAGACGTTTTCTGTATAGTTGATGAAATATGGCGAAAATCTTCAACGTTACTTACAAAGAATCCTCGTGTCATTATCTGAAGTGGTGGCAGTGGGGGAACCTGACTGTGCCATAACCTGCTTCAGATTTTCACACCTAATTAAATGAGCTTTCATTCAAAGAGGTCTTCCAAGGGTTGGTCTGTCACCTGTTTGGTCAGGGACAAACAAAGACAGATTAAAAATGAATTGTCTCTGACTGCCGCACACGTTCGCGCTTTTTCTGCCAATTTCTGTCGGTTGCGGCGACCGGTGTTTTGGGAGAAGGTCGAGAAGATTGTCGCCTGCTTTTGGAGCCATGTCGGTTGTCGCTTCTACCCCTCCTCAAAACGACCATCTGTTGAACAAAAACATGACCTAATCCCTACCTCGCATGTAAACGAAACAGGGAAAAACAATAGAGGAGGGTAACACTCCTAGAAGGGTAACCCTTCTGGGAGGGTTACCCTCCCTCCACGTAAACAGGACCAAATGTTTGAAAACCGTTAAAAACGAACGACTCGGGTGCTACAAACCGCGAAAGATTGGTTCTGAGTCTACAGCGCATAAACTATTTATTCTAATCCGCTGACTCAGATGACCATGCTTTGTAATGGTGATTTGGCGAAACAATTTTATTCTTACAGGACAAACTACGGCTTTTCTTCTATTTCTGTGATGTGCATTGCTAGAAAAAAAGAAATTTTTTAAACAGTAACAAGTGATCTCCCTAAAGTCAACAATTCAAAGTTATGTTAGATTTTCAACCCCAAAAGGAAATAGTCTACAACCGTTTTCTTCCTTACAAAGACCGACTAGATGAAGAATCCAGCAAGTTTCTCTCGGAGATTAAGTATAATCTTGGACGTGCTGTCATATTCAAGGAGACGAGTCCAGGAATTCTCTACTGGAGCAATAGGTTGACAAAGTAAGTTGCTTTAGAACAAGCGATAAGTTGCAGGTGTTTAGCGTGTATTGATTATAAGCGTCATAGAGTTGAACGTGGTGTAACTAAAAGCTGTACATTTAAGTTGTTAATAAGCATACTTCCTGTTCTGTTGTCTTTCGACCTCAGTAGGAACAAGTGATTCACAAACTACATTTAAGGCGTAGTCTTGATTGGGAAAATCAAATAGCTTCTTAAAACAGCACGAAGTATTAAGTGGGGTTTTCTTTATGCCATAACTTTTTACCTGCACGTGAAAAGTTATAGGCCATCTGTGTGATTCCCCTTCAAAGCTGTAACACTAATAGTAAAAAAAAAAATATTAGAAAGTTTGATAAATTTGAGGCATCACAGTGAAGACTTTTCTTAAAGCTGCACAGTACACAGCCAGAGTTGAGCCTCAGTAGCCCTGGTCTTTTTAAATAAAATTATACAATAAATCTTTGTCCTGGGCTATGATGTAGTAAACTCTGTTTATAGTCATGTGATATGCTGTTATTTTAAAAGAATGGTTTCTGTTGTATTTGTATGCTTCATTCTCAGAACCATTCAGCAAAATATTTCCACTCAGCTCCCAACATTAATTATATGTGCATCACCTTTATACTAAAAAGAAATCCTTTCCCGTTTAGAAATATAAATGATCAATCATCATCTACATTTTCCTTGGAATGTTGCTAATTCATCAGGCATGCAGGGTAGAGAATACAGGAAATGATCATTACAGATGGGTGTTCCACATATGTAACTTTCAAAATCAGGGGTTCAAAGAAAATTTTAAAGGGCCAAATAGACATTGGTCAGTTCAAATCAGTGTATCACTCAGTGTTTCTCTGGTTTTTCACTGGTGACTCCATTCTTTCTGTAGGTGAGTTAACTCTGTCATTGCTGAAGTGGTGAAAGGGATTAGCTTCTGAAAAAATCTCTGGTGTTGCACTGATGGGGGAGTGAAAGTAAATTTTAAGGATTATAAGTTAATTGGTTACAGTACAGGGTTTCCAAAACTGATGTTTTGAGCACTGGTGATCAAAAATATAGTTCTAATTGTTACAGTCAAAGGCTAATGTTCAAACATTCAATCTCATCTTTTGAATGTTTTTACACTGGCCAATTAATGTTATTAACTCAGTCCATAATGCTTGAAATTGTCTGTTGATCTCTTAACTTGAGCATTGTGTGATGTATGGAAATCCAACTCTTGAACAGCCACAAAACTTCTAGTTCTTCGTCGTTCTCCATTATCGTCGACTGCACATTCAGCGCTCCACAAGCGGAATGCTTCGGCCTATTTTACTCGATACACCAACAACCGTGCAACCGCAACAGTTAATGCTTCAAGACAACTCCACAAAGGATGAGAAAGAAAGCAAAACAAAGAAAGCAGAGCTTAAAATTTTGTGACTGCACTAACCAAAAAACTCAAAGATCACGTGACCGAGAAAACAAAGAAATACATTAAAATAATTATCATTGTCAGGAAAAGACACGACACATTGTATTCAATAATGTCAACAGTAACAATCAAATCAAATTTAAAATAGATTTGAAATAGAGCCTGTCGACTGGCAGAACATGAGAACATGCATGTGCGAATAATGGGATGGCATGCTCTCTGTTATCCGAAAATATATTAAATGTAAAGCTCTTTTTTGGAGGATTAAGATTTTCTCCAGATTTGATTTTGAAGTTTGGCCCCATACTGAAAGACCGTAAGAAATGTAGGGATGGATTAGAGAACAATGAATATGAAGAAGAATAGAAGTGGGTAGAACATGTCTCTACTGTAATATAATTAACACTTAATGACATTGAGATTCGAGGGAAATAAAATTCATTGTTCTCCAAGGGACCAGTCATTAAGTGCTGAGTTCCAGTGGCAACATCAGACATGTGACCATGAACTAGCCAATTAATGGGTGCGTTGTAGTGGAAAAAATGCCAGCTACAGTGTATATAACAGTACCAATTGTTTTACTTATCTTAAGTGCAATATAATTTATGTGATCTTGCCAAGAGAGGTTGCTGTTGATCAACACACCAAGATACTTAACAAAATTTCTTTGTTCAAGGTGTTTGAATGCATTGTGTTTGCAGTTGAAATCTTTTATGTCAAGGTGAAGCAGGCACTAACCTGATAGTGGCCAAAGCGGGATTTGAACCCAGGTCACTGCATTGAAATCCAGCACCCTAGGTCTACCACTTGGCCATCCTGCCTCTGCCCGCATTAAGCATTAATGCACACATGCAATTATTGGATTTGGTCTTGCCTCTCATTGGCTGAGAAAGTGGCTCAAGTTTTGTCAACCAATCATAGTTTATTCATTTTTAGATAAAAAAATATTTTAAGGTACAGTTCCAGTTCCAGGATTCAAAATAAGAAAAGTTTGAGGATTTGTCATGAAATTCTGAATTGCCATTAGGCAACTGAATGCAATTGTAAGGTATAATGTTCTATAAGGTGATATTTAACATATCTAAGGTAATTATATTACTGTTTAGTAAAAATTGGAGACTACAGTAGGTAAAACTTGTGCTTGTTTCTTTTTTCATTTAGTTATTTAAAGCTCTATGGGCGAAAATTTTCAAAGGAGGACCATTTGCATTTTATACACATCTTCTTTGAATTGACAACTGCTCCTAACTTGGACCCTCAGTATGTCATTGCTTTTGGACATGTTTTAATTCAGCTGCTGAAGTAAGTGAAACGTTATTTTCATAATGTAAAAAGTCGGTTTGTTTAGTTGCGTAAAGAAACTTTCCAATTTACCCTATGATTTCTTTCTGCATGTTTGCAAGCTTTCCTTTTCCTAGGTTACAGGGCTCCTCCGTTAATTTTTTCAGTGCTGTCTTGATATCATTTTACAAGCAAAAAATGTCTAAAAAGGTCTCCCTGAGTATTGCTTGAAGAGAAGAAATGCTGACAATTTCAGCTAATGAAACCTGTGCCTTGTTGTTAGTCTCCAGAACATTTTCTGGTTTGACCAGAAAACAAGTGAAATGCAAGAGTTACTAACTTATAACATGTATTTCTTCTCATTAACCCCACTCAACTCCACTAAGAAAACATTTGCAAATAGGTGATCTTTACAACAATAATTCTTGTTTCAGTTGCAGTCAATATTCATATTGCAATATGAACCAAACAAGTCTCACCTTTTGCAGTGCTATAAAAATGGAGCAGTTTGAATAATGTATTACATTGGAAATTTGGAGATCCTGTGAACACCGTGCTTTATGTTTGGTCTTTTAAAAAGACTTCACCTTTTTCCTGAACTCCACATACAGTACTGTGCAAAAGTAATGAGAGCGAATTTCGTCAAAATTTGTGCTTTGTTCTCATCAAAATTCCTCGAAAATTCGGTGAATTTTTGCCGGAAATTTCGCAGACATCTGCGAAATTTCGTTGAGAACATCGAAAAATTGAAGAAGCGAATTTTCGAAGAAGCGAAATTTCGCAAAACAGATGATGCGAAATTTCGAACAAACAAAAAACATGCAAGTGAAGACTGATCATCGCAGTAAATTTTCCAATTTAAGCAACTGGAAAGAAGAAGCCTGAAAAAATCAGGGCTTCAACGGGATTCGAACCCGTGACCTCCGCGATACCGGTGCGATGCTCTACCAACTGAGCTATGAAGCCACACATTGGGAGCGAGGTCAATTATTGAGTTCATATTTTCCCGCACAGTGAAGTGATGTGAAGTATATATATATGAAATAATTCATATTTGTACTGCGGTTGTAGATGCAAGTGAAGACTGATCATCGCAGTAAATTTTCCAATTTAAGCAACTGGAAAGAAGAAGCCTGAAAAAATCAGGGCTTCAACGGGATTCGAACCCGTGACCTCCGCGATACCGGTGCGATGCTCTACCAACTGAGCTATGAAGCCACACATTGGGAGCGAGGTCAATTATTGAGTTCATATTTTCCCGCACAGTGAAGTGATGTGAAGTATATATATATGAAATAATTCATATTTGTACTGCGGTTGTAGATGCAAGTGAAGACTGATCATCGCAGTAAATTTTCCAATTTAAGCAACTGGAAAGAAGAAGCCTGAAAAAATCAGGGCTTCAACGGGATTCGAACCCGTGACCTCCGCGATACCGGTGCGATGCTCTACCAACTGAGCTATGAAGCCACACATTGGGAGCGAGGTCAATTGTTGAGTTCATATTTTCCCGCACAGTGAAATGCCATGCGAAACTTCACACGTCTGCATGAAATTTCGATGATATTGGAACAATAGGTGCATCGAAATATCGCCGAAAATTCGCTTCCTTCAAAATATTGACCATTTTCGGCAAATTTCGTTTAAATTCGCTCTCATTACTTTTGCACAGTACTGTACGTGTAACTTAGGTAAGGGAACATAACAGGCCAAGGTTTAGACTAAAAGTTTTTCCCACCTTTTTCAGAAAGCGAGAATTGCTATCCAGAACTGATTTGGTGTTGCCATGGAGACCACTCTATGATCTTGTGGATTTCACATTTTATTCCAAATATGAAGTGACAGGACTCAAGAAGCATCCCTTGTAAGCCAGTACCCAGTACTCTGTAACTCTCTTTCAGTATTTCCAAGAATGAAATGAACATTCAAATTTCTTTTTAATGTCTAGCATTTGAATGGAATTATCATGATGATTTTTCCAGGGTTCCAGATACATTGTCAATTTTTGAAGGCAGGGTGTCAACAAGGAAGTCCAACAGGTCAAATTCCCAATGCTCCCACCAAACTGTTATTAATTTTAATCTCTATAAATTTGTTGGATCATGAAGCTGGCCTTTTAGCGTTTTTGACCTGAGACCCCCCTCCTATCTGGAACACTGTTTCTCTGGAAAACTTTCCCAAAAACTTGCATTATTTGAAAAAAAAATCATAGCTTTATACCATCAATAAACATGGCAAGTGTTTTCAGGAATTCTTAAATCCCACTGGAGTTGTTAATAACTGGAACAATCAATGTAAATTTCAAAACTCCATTCAAGTCAAACATGGTGTAGATTGACTATAGTTCATGCAACCGACCTTTCCCAATTTCAGAATAAGAGAGTCTGTGAGTCCAGGTGATGATAACAAGTGCAATGAGAGATTAACCAAGTTTCTATATGTTGTTGCTTTAAATCACAGAAGAAATGGAAATGTATTTCATTTTGCTTTACAGAAAGCTTGATGAAACAGTTAAACATGTTGTACGTGTCTCAAGAGTGTAAGTACTGGAACACTAATGCTTTAGTTCCTTAATATGACTATCATAGTGGGCCACTTAGCAATATCTACTGGCCAATGGTAGTTTAATTTATGTTCAGAATTATTTAAATTAAACTTCCTAAAGTGACCTCTGTTTCTTCTATTATTTACATTCAGCCAGAGACACTCTGACTAATACCAGTTTAAGATATTGGGTAAAACATTTGGCATGGATTGAAAGTCTTACATGTTGGGGTTATAGATGGAGGAGAGGAGAGGGCAAAATCAAACCTTGACACTCAAAGGATCCATCATCAATCAATCAATCTTTATTTTACCCCATTTTTACATAGAAGCTTACAGTGGATAATAATAAAAGAAGGAGGAAGTGGCAAGGAGACTTCAGGAAACCCCAAGGCTTATACTAAGAGGTCCCTTCGCAGTTGTATTGAGACTTATTTTTTAACATGTAGTGGCAAGGCTGTTAAGACTTAATGCCACTGCATGTTAAGTCTCAATACAGTCAAGAAGATAATGCTTGACAGTCTCTGTGAAAACCACATGAACTCGCAGGAGATTCTCAGTCGTAAGATATATATGTATTGAGACTTATTATTGACATGCATTTTAGTACTAAGCATTAACTTGTTTGTAAGAGATAATAAAAACCCTAGCGAAGGAATAAGGAATAACACAAAGCCAGTTAAAAAATCTTGACTGCCTATTGTTCAAATGAACATAAATGGAATTAGTGATGTCATCAGTTCTAATATAAGTTCCCTTTTACATTCAGGTATTTCTCTGATGAATCCACCCAAGAGATGCTGGATGAATGGAGGCCATTAATGTGTCCTTATGATGTGACGTTTGGCAGAGCAATGTTTTATTTTTCATTATTTTTACCAACAACGTTACCGCCAGAGCAACATGACAAAGGCTTCAAGTATGTACACACATTAATGTGAGAAATGTATATGTTACAGGTTAATTTTAATCTCAGGTCAGTTTTTATTTAACCTAGGTCAAAGTGAAATTCCTTTTGCCTCTCGTGAACAATTAGGGTGGGGAGATGAAGGAATTTCATTTTCACCTGAGATGAAATTTAACCTGTGAGATATACCCATCAGTGAAGAGTTATTACCCAGGCCCTGGTTGTTCAAAGGCTGGATAGCGCTATCTACCGGATAAATATCTATCCAGTGGATAGTGCAATTAGCTTTCCCATTACTTATCCGCTGGATAGTGATTTATCCGGTAGATAGCGCTATCCAATGTTTGAACAACCGGGACCAGGTGATTGCAGCCCTAGTTTGTTTAAATTCAGTAGATGGTCATGATCAATGAGTTTAGACCGTCTTCTAGCATCACACCAATCAGACATGATTTGATGCTACTCTGGTTTAAAGACTGAAGTGAATGCAACTTAAGAAGTTACAATAAATTCTGTACCCAGTTTTTCAACACTCCTGTCTACTGTCTTCATCAGGGGTGATAAAATCACTTTATGGGCTCACTAATTATTAATGACTTTTTCTTTTCACCTGACACCTACAGTGTCAGGTGAAAGGCTACCATCATCACAATTCAAAGGAACATGGAGAGAGTTGATGTACTAAGCTTCCCAACAGAGGGGGTACCCCTGGTTAGTGGTGATATCCAATGCAATATTGTGGTTGGTTTGACAAACATGCTTGTTAATTAGTGAGTGTATAAAAGGATTCTTGATGCAGCATTAGATTACTAATTTTTGTGCTCAAACCAAGGCAAATTTGAACCACAACAGAGATATTTTATGCCTTTTCATAGCGGACACCCTGCTGTTTCAGACCTGTGTCCTTTGCTATCTTGAAGAGAAACCTTGATGCAGTGTTGTTGAATTTTTTCATTATTCATTTTATATACATCACTTGAATTTTTTTTCTTTTGGTCATTTTTGATTGTTTTTGATGGTGGCATTTCATTTTACATTGAGCAGGGGTGTGCGCACAATCCATTGTATTTTAACTCATTCATTCCAGGTTGTGGTTTGATGAGCTGTTGGGTATTTGGCAATCCTGCACAAACAGTGCAAGATGGGAGGAGGTGTGTATGTTTTACTCAATTCTTGTGGTACATCAAATAGCAAAGTGTGGGAAAGTAGTTGTTGAATAGCTCCTGTTTGAATGATCACACTTGATGATTCCATCCACAGACTCGAACATTAGAGCCACCTTGTAGAACATAATAAACACCACCACAGGAAAGCACTGGTACTGCTACATTGCTTTCATTGCCACCCTTGAGGATTTAATCCACAGACTAAAAACTATAACCACCTTGTACAGCAGAGGTTTGCCAAAAAAAGTCATGAAAACATGATAATGGGCAATTCCAGAAAATATCCATACCCAACCACGGACGGCTTCCATGTTTTAACCCTCCCTTGCCTTCGGAAATTCCAGAATACGTTACCCCCCCATGCCCTCAGAATTCCATAATCGTGAACCCCCCCTACCCTTCGGAATTTCCGAGGTTTTTTTGGAGGTACATTTTTGACTTGGCAACTTTTATATGAACAAACGAACATGAATTTCTGCCTCCCCAAGGCTGTGATCTAGCGGCGCCAGGCAACAGGTTTTACTCTTCAGCGACAAGAAAAACCTACCGCATGTGGCCAGGCTGTGCAACCTTTTTTTAAGTCTAAATTTGGCTTTGTTTTCTTGTGTTGTTTTGATGTTCACAAAGCAAAATAGCTTGAAAGACTGTTAAAATCTTTCGGTCGATTGCCGTCCGGCAGTCCGAATGCTTAATTATCTGACAGGTGTTCCTTGGAAGCGAGGGACAGGTATGAGTTTTTTGCCATTTATCGGGCGGGAGACGGGAGTATCAAGAAATTTGCAAGCGGTAAATAAAGTACATTTTCAGACGTTATTCACTTGACAAGAAATTAATCAAGGTAAATGTGAAACCCATGTTTTATTGTTCACTTCTACGTGTCTGATCAATCTATGCTTGTCTTCTGCTTCCGCGATCATACATTCGTGGTTTATTTACGAACTGCAAAAGTCGACAACAATAGCATTTTCAAGGAACTCACTCTACTCTTTCTACTCTAGAAATCCCACCTTTGAAACCCCCCAAGGCCTTCGGATATTTTCCAATTGTAAATGCCCCCCCATTCCTTCAGAATTCCAGTTCAAAGAACCCCCTCTCCCCTTCAGAAATCCTAAAAGCCGTCCGTGGTATAGGTATGGATATTTTCTGGAATCGCCCAATATATTTTGAGATGCTCAAGACCTGTGCAATTATTTTGCCAAAAGTTTTAAAACTTGCAGACGAAATGGATAAAACCAATATAGGGGATGCTGAACTAGTGTCAAAACAGAAAGCTTTGTTTCCTGTAAATTATTTGTTTCATTGTCCCTGAAAAGCCCCACATGGGGAGTGGTCAATTAAGTATTTATTTATTTATTTGTTATTGACACACAACAAGCGAAATAAAATCATTGATTTTTGTTCCCTTTCAAGTTTAGTTTTGATATTACGTATTGCTTTTGCAGGATTGCTTGAAGTTGTTTGCAAGGCTTGCTAAGGATAACATTGGTTTTGTTGTCTGGGAACCATATCTTCCAACTGTAAGCATAGTAGTAGTTTACTGGAAGTATTATTTTCTGTGGTCTTGGGAAAAAAAGGCTGTTATTGGTGACATTCTTGTAGTGGTGGTTTGCAATACCGTAAAATCTAGCAGTCATGCAAATAAAGCGGTTTACTACCACTACCTCTACCAATGCCGGTAGCAATGCCACTACCACCACTACCACCACTACTACCACAGTACCTGCCAACACCAGTGTGAATGCCACTACCACCACTACCACTTCTACTACCACTACTACTGCCACTACCAATGCTAATGTCATTGCCACTACCACTGCCACTACCAGGGGTGTCAGTAAGGACCGGGCACCAGTCAAATTGACCGCCAATGACTGCAACTTTGCCCTTTGTTTTCTTTAAGTTTAAGGAACAGAAAATATTATAATGTTATAATCATGGTTTTTGGTGATTTTACTGTCAAAATGCTAGGATTTCGTTACTTAATGACAATATCATATACTGCATTCAACTCGTTTTGTTCTCTGTTAAAAACAAAGTGGCCCCATAATGCATCGCACAGAGAATTGGGCAACATCAAAGACCATCTGAAAAGTCTCAAATTGTGGGGATGGTATCATTTTTTCTGATTAGAAGGATGTTGTTTGAGGCTTTAGAATCTAGGAAAACACATCTCTGCAACTATAGAATCTAAAAATTTTCCAGAGAAGCGTGCCCCCTGGGCCACCCTATGGGAGGAAGGCCCACTACTATAAATGCCAATGCCACTACCACCACTAGTAAGGGGAGTAATCTACTAAAGTCTGTCTACTGTCACTTCTACTTTTGTTAGGTGTTTGCCAGAATTTTGCGAACTTTTCATCTTCCTATTGGTGGTAATACCCCAGTCAGCAGTCCAAAAGACTATTCAAGCATCATTAGTTCATTTGTCATTTGGATTGTCAATACAATGGTGAGTACTATAAAGTAGATCAGAAATTAAATCTTTCCCTCCTTGGCAAAGGTTAAGCCAGGATGTTGTGATTGGACATCTCAAAAGCTTTTTGTGCTTGTGAAACAAAATTAATATTGACCTTGCATTTGGCTTGATCACATTTGGTCATTGACTCTTGGTGTACATGCAGTGTGACAATTGTCAATTAATATTTATTGTAATTATTGTCCTTACATTGTAGGTTGAAGTTCACACCTTTGTAGCTTGCCTTTGTCTTGCTTCCATTCTTTAAATGCCCGCTGCGAAATAACAGTTGTCTGTTGATAGCTTTCCATGTGAAGAGAATGGGTACGCTGGTACTTTCAGTTTTGTGAAAGTGGTTTTCAGTGTAAAGCAAGCTCAGAATATGAAGTTATTTAATTTGTGAAGACAAGGTTTGAAAGCAAAAGACACACAAGTAATGTGAGATGTATACTGTATGTGAAACAGTCTGTTATTAATGCATGGTCAGGATACTGGAGCCAGAATGCTGGAATATGTGTCATTCCCAATAAGATTCAAGTATTTGGGATTCCAAACCGATTCCAGATGATCAAAAGAGCTTGGAGCTGTCCCTTCAAATCACATAATGTCACTGCAGAAGAATTACAATTTATGCTTACTTGCTACATCGTCTGAGTGAATTTTGTTAGTGGGTAATCCTACTGTGGTGGTACATCCAACACGGTTGATATTAGTTAAATAACAAGCTATTGGTTACTTGAGGCGACCTTATCAAAATGATGCTTGTGTAAGCTTTAATTTGAAACTAACGTTAACCCGTCATCTACATCTACATCTACATCTACATGATTTCAGCACTTGGCAAAGTCCCATTGACTTACGTGTGGCCTCATACACCATAAGCCTTTTTGGGATATCACGCCAAGTTGGCCACTTGCTGAATAGAACAGGTCAACACTAGGGGTGGTCACAGCCAGGGTTCATTACATCCACAGAATTAACTGTGAAGAGTTGTGAGACAGGACCTCCGGTTTATCCGAGAAGACTAGAAAGTCCAACCATTTGCAGATGTCCTTGCAAAGGAAGCACTTTCTCCTCAGTTATTTAAAGACACTGAGTCTTGAACGCACGACCTCTTGTACAGTAGTTCGGCACTCTACCAACTGAGCCAACCGGTCGGCGGTTCTCTGTTTGATGTATGAAAGTTATAATTATTATAATTTTCATTGTTTCTTTTTCACAATTCAGCATCATTCCAGTACAACTCAAGATCACCTATATAAACTTTTCAAGGCACTGGAGTCTTTTTATCATCCATCAAACAATGGACGTTACACTGTAAGTTGTTTATCCTTATCAAAGTTTCATTAGGGTGGCTAATCTGAATGAAATCAAGTCAGTGTTGTTGTTGGCTAACGCCAAGTTTAAGATTAATTTGCTGGTAGTGAAGTATTGGCCACACTCACTGAAGGTGCCACATTGGCGCAGACACTGTTACACTGTAATTTACATGGAAGTTCGCGAAGTTGTTTATTAGCATCACTAGGCCTGGTCCTGCTATTTCTAGTTATGTTTGCCATTTGCTGCTCCTGACAAATTTTATGACAGTAATTTTTCCAAAACAATGTTTTCACTAGGGAAAGCTCCAGCGATTTCTTTACAACTTGCCCAAAGAAATAATCAAGAGACTTCACAGGTAATTTTCAATAAATCATAACAATGCCAATGAGAATGATAGCAGTAGCGATGACAGCAACAGTGGCAATGGCAATGATAATGGTGATAATGATAAGGATAATGATATTAATGGTGGAAGTGGTAGTGATAATGGTAGTTATGACTGGTTTTTTGAGAGCAGAGGAACTGAATGAATATCCTTAATGTACTTGGAGATGAGAAGCAGTGTAGCAAAATGAACCCATGAAAATGGACCTATCAGCCCTTGGATCAAAGTGGTAGGCTGCTGAGTGCTATGCAGAATGCAGTTAGAACTCGGAAACTTAATATGGCAGAACTGCAAATACAAACAAATGCAAAGACTGTTGTGCTAATCACCCTTACCTGCAACACAAACACTGAATTGCAAAGGGCGCAGCTTGACAAGATTGGACTGAAAGCATATTGTATGTAGAACTTTTTTCAATTATTAAAATGAACTACGTTAATTATTTTTTATTAGAGAGAGATTTCCGAAGCATTCTTGGGAAACTCCCATCCCAGAGGAGGTCAAACTAACAGATGAGGAGCTTACTGCTTTTGTTGAGTGCCTTAAACCTGCTGTCATGCTGGCTGTTTTTAACAAGAGTGGAAGCTTTGATGCAGCTGGTGCACTCCAGAACTTGGCATTAATCAAACCTGATGTTGTCCTTCCAACTTTATTAGACAAGTAAGTTGATTATTCAATTCTGCATCTTTGTTAAATTCAATGGGTATGTTCGTACTGTTGTCCAAAGTTGTTGACTCTGTTACATGACAGGTTGTATGTTGCACTGGCTACTTTGACCGAGCCACATCAGCTCACTGCGACATTAAACTGTGTAACATCAGTGGCTAGAGCACTTGTTAGACCAGATGCATCTTACCCAGAAGGTCGCAGTCATGTTTTGCCATTACTGCAGTTGGTGTTACCAGGAATAGATCCTAATGACTTCAGAAAGGCACTGGTGAGTACAACTTTTAAAGTAGAGCATTGTACATTTTAACAAACAAACAACCAAACAAATGCTCAAATGAATAAATGAATGAACAAATCAATACTCATTCATTGACTTTAAGTAATGATTCGCATAAGAACTATAGCGCTAAACGGCAATGCACGATGGAATGTTGACTTTTTTCATTGTTTAATCTAGCAATCTCATTGGTCAAAACTCAAAAAATGTTTAAAAGTTAGGGTTAAAGGCACATTTACTAAGTATTAATTGAAGATTCAGATAACCTGTGCTGCCGTTGCACCACATCAAATTTTTAAAAGAAATTGTGTGGGGGGAACTTCATCAAATCATCAAAATTAGTGGCTGTTGTGTTTAGCAGTTATGATTGGTTAGGCACAAAAATTTCCTAAATTTTATTTGATCCAAGCACATTAATTTTAGTCTAGTTCTACAAAGAAATTTAGGTAACATTCAAGAGTTCCAGCTTTCTTCCTAAAATCAACGATATCCTATGTGGGGAAATTGCCATTGTTGCTGAACAATAGGGTTTGCTATAGTTCTTGTGTGAATCGTTACTTAAATGTGCTTCCTCAGATGGCTGCTTCTTTCACAGCATTCTCTTTTATGGCCAAATCTTTCCTAATTTTTTTGGCTGAACATCAAGCCAGTTCTTTGCTTGCTAAGTTTATGGTCTTGGCTTTTTTAAGCAAGAGACCACAAATTTCTATGGTTTATAGACTGATAAACCACTTGAGAAGAAATCACAAGCTGCAGGCGAGTGATTTATGAATTCTTTGAGTGTTCTTCCAACATCTCAAGTAGTTTATCATACCTCTAAACCATAGAAAATTGTGGTCTATTGCTCTGATACAATAATTCAGAAAATGGGTGAAATTTCCATGAGTTTACTTGCACAATAAACCATAGCTGATGGATCAATCAGAGTGCATGCATAGATTTGGTTATTATATAAACAGGATCTTGATATTAGCAGATAAATGAGAAATTTAAAGAAAGTGACAAAAAGTCTACAAGACGTGTTTCGATAGATACTTCTGTTGTCTTCAGTTGAATAAAGTACAAAGCATGGAAGTTGAATTTATAAGGAGCATAATTAGCACTTTCTCTTACTTATAAATTAATCTTCCATGCTTTGTACTTTATTCAACTGAAGATGACAGAAGTTTCTGTCGAAACATGTCTTGTAGACTTAAAAGTTTTGTCATTTTCTTTAAATTTCTGATATAAATAGGAATAATTAAGGTATTTAGGCACATTTGGGAGTTAGACATTTAGGCTATGAAATATGGGAATAACTTTTTTTTTCATCTCTTTTGCAGGGAACATTTATGTTTATCTCTACTGTTGTTTGCCTGGTTCCAGTAGTTGATTGTTCAGAAGCTGTTGGTTTAGTGGACATGACAGAGGTAATACTCAGGATTGCTGTTGTAGTATCACATACTGTGTTTTATGAAGGACCTTTAGATTTGAGGACAAGTATGAAATTGACTACGAGAGCGACTTTTCAAATTGTGTTCACGGGCTGTGGATGATCACTAGTGACATCATTCTTGTTTCTACAATCTCCTAATCTGCTGGTAAGTAACAAGGAAGAGTGAGGGTTCAGGGGAGGTGACTGGTTTGAAATTAGAAATTGTTAAAACTCAAGTCTAAAGGTTCCTATTACTGTTATTGTGCCAACCTTTGTTGTGGTTTTTTAGTTGCTATGGTTACTTTCTTGCAGGATGAAAAAGAGTTATGCCTTGCAACAGCTCAGTTTGAAGACTTTGTCTTGCAGTTTATGGATCGGTAACTAAGTTTAAAGCTGTATTAACTAGGGTTGTTGTTGCAGTGTTTACAGATGTTAGAAAGATGTAATGGTAATATAATTGCCATTGAGTGTCTAGTTATTTTCTGAGACTTGTATGGCTGGGCCGTTTAATGTGCCTCACAGAATTTTGTTGTGTGGCATGCATTTTAAAGAATGCTGTGGTGTATTTAAAGCCTGTTGAATGAACAAAAGGCACATTTTCAGTGAGTGACAGAGACATGCTTGGAAAAATTAAATGAGTTTTCTCAACAGGAATCAAACCTATGAATTTACAACCATGAGCTTGGATTTTTTACCACTGATATGTAAGATGCTTAGCTTATTAAATCACTTACTACAAAAAATTCAGTTGAACCCTCAATAACTGACTTTCTTGCAGCTGTTTTGTGATGATTGATAACTCATCATTTGAGAACACATCAGAACTGGACAGTACAACAATGAAAGCTGATCAGCGACATTCATTGGAAGGAATGATGGGCATGGGTGTGGCCTCAACATTTCATGCAATTCTTATGCAGAGTTCCCCCAAAATTTTCCAGGTGAAGTCTGAACAACCTGTAACCTCAGAGTGTTGTGAAACAAACATGGCATATATACAATAGACTTGCTATCAATGGGAGCCCTAATTACTAAGGCATTATAAATACAAAATGCTATAATTCCCAAATTAAGAAAAAAAGCTGACATAAAAATGTTAGTGAAAGGAGTAAAACTACAATGACAAGCTATTAAAAATTACACAACGCTGTAATGGAGGGCACATGGATTAGGATCATTACTTTTGCTGCATTAATACCGGTACTTGAAAACATTATACTATTGTCACTATTTTCTCATGCCTTGAACTGTGCCCTTGTGCTATATTGGGACTGCCTCCAACAGCTTATGGCCTGATTGTTATCCATTAGCTACATGTAATGATAAGCTATTGATGCTCAGTCCCATCACAGAGATCATCAACTGTTTCTTCCATACAACCACTTTTCCGTCCGACTGGAAGACAGCCGAAGTTATACCCCTCCTTAACCATCCAACAACCAGCCATTATCACTGCTTAACTTCACTTCCAAAGTTTGCGAGAAGATCGCTCTGGAATAATTAAGCGCTTACCTAGTCTCATAATCATCTTTCTTCCCACCAAGCGGTAATAAGTCACTCCATTCAACTGAGACCTTGAATATCTACACCACCGATCTGAATAAGAATGAATACAAAGAAAATTACCGTGTTAATTCTACTTGACCTGTCAAAGGCTTTTGACAGCATAAGTCATCAATTTTTACTTCAGAAACTCTCTGCCGTTGGTGCTTCATCTGCTATGGTCAGTTGGTTCCAGAGCCACCTGACTGGTCAGACGCAGTCAGCGCACACCTACTCCATCAATGCACATTTGCCCATAGAGCAGTTTCTCTTTGGAACTCTTTAGATGAAGGTTTACAATCCTCCACCTCAGTCAAGGCCTTTTTATTATTATTATTATTATTATTATTATTATTATTACAATTTAATGGCATTTAATTGTTTCGGTATCCTTCCAACCTCTACAAGTTCTTCTAAGCAGGCCTAAAATTCTATTGGCTTTATTTGTAATGGCATCAACATGAGAGTTCCAAGAAAGATGATTGGTAGTAAGCAAACCAAGCTTGCAGAACTTGTAAACTTCCTCTAAGACTGATCCGTTTAGGGTGAAGCTAGATGTGAATGGTTGTTTCTTCTGGGTAATGTGCGTCAACTTGCATTTCTTAACATTGAAAGTCATCCTGTTCTGATGACTCCAAGTGTACAAACTATCTAGATCCTCTTGAAACATTAGATCATTTGGACAGTTTACCACCCTAAACACCTTGCAGTCATCTGCATATAGTGCCACAAAACTTTCTTGACTGACCACCTCAGGCAGATCACTGATGAAAATGACAAAAAATAGGGGACCCAAAATGGACCCCTGCAGTGTGCCAGATGTGATATTCAGCCAACTAGAACATTTGCCATCAACCATGAATCTTTGCTTACGATTTGATAAATAGTCACCACACCAGGCTAGCAGCGACTTTGATATTCCAAAGCTACACATTCTTCTGGTTCACGCAATCGAACGCCTTCAAATGTTCTCTCAAAATCCGCATGCTGAATGAAAGAGACAATTTGTAGATGATAAGCAGTCGATTCGTAGATATGTAGATATTAGTATATTTTATTGTTTTTGTACTGATTTTAGTATTAGTATTTATATTGTAAAATTTAATAGTTACTGAAAAGCCTAGCAAGGAGTAATTATTTACCGGTAAGTTAAAGTTTAATAAAAGGAATGCTTTGCAGCTTCAGTGCAACCCCTCAGCAAACACAGGAAATTACCTTGCCGCTGGTGAGCAAATATAAATGATTACAACTAAAGGTTGTAAGGTTTTTTCTTTTTATAGAGTGCCCTAGAGCAGCTTTTTGCCTTTTGTGCCAACAAAGTACTTGAAACAAAGGTGGCAGGAAAGATGGCTTCAGACATGTGCCGAGCTGCAGCTAGGGTTAGTATAGTATAGTTGAACACAAGAAGGAAATCATTGTAGATTCCATTCATCATGGTTTCAAGTGATGGTGTAATGTCTCACAGTGACTTGATATTTCAATCAGGCCCCTTGTTCAGACTCTGTACCAATTGGGTGTTGTGTTGTCTGATCCTGGGCATCCATGCCGCTAAAAGATTCTCAGTTCTTACCTATTGATAGTGATGTCATCTGATTTGTGATGGAACAATGAAGATGCATACCAGAAAATGATTTGATGTGAATATCATTAATACTGTTTGTATTTGATTTTAGACAAATGCCTCAGCCACACTCAAGATGTTTGTACCTCACTGTTGTTCAGTTATTGAACATTTGACCTCAGGTGAGTTGGTTAGCAGGGCTCTTGCTGAGGAAATAGGCCTGTACATTTCTCTAGATATTTAGATTTGAGCACTTGGTACTCTCTCAGAAAATTTACCTGTTCCTTATACCATACTACTTTCACTTTTTGCACATTCCTGATCAACCAAATAGATGACGAGTTGCCAATTTGTCTACTATTTCTCCTAGTGGAAGGTGTGTCCGATGAAGAAGAGGTTGATGATCAGCTGCTCTGGAATCTGCAGATTTTATCAGAGGTTAAAATATGATTTGTTTTAGCTAAACTAATGATAGTTATTTCCTCAAAATTACTGTAGCCATTTCCCCATGTTTCTGCCTGGTTTCTTTGAAAAGAAAAAGGATAAAACCAAAGTTTTTTTACAGTCTTTCCCGTAAAACCGTGAACACCAGAAAAAAATTGTGGAATGTTTATTGTTTCGCGACCAATCAGAAGCAACATGAAACCACAACCTAATTACCGTTACTGTTTGCGGTTTAGTTTTCTCATTGGCTTTTTACTTGAACCACAATAACATTCCATAGATATTTCAGGTGTTCACGGTTTTACGGGAAAGACTGTAAAACTTCAATAAGCTATCTTATGTAGTGTCTACTCTATTTTTCTTGCAGGTTGTACGCTCTAGTGGGGCATTAGAATACAAGGAAAAACTTGTCACAGCAATAAAATCTACAATTCACCTCAAGTGCAAGGAGGCTGCTACTCTAGGAGCCACAGTAAGGAAACTGGCTTCGTTTGATAACATAGACAAATGATATGCTGGTTGTGAAACTAATCAGAATCAAGATTTTGTATTGTTTTCTTTTTACAGAACAAAAATAATTATCTTAAGAATTTTTCTGTCTCCTTTTTGTTTAGCTTCTAGAGCACATGTTAAGGCCATTGGCAAAGATTTATCCCATGGAATGGAGAAGTGTACTGGTTGACTTTGGAACGCCACCAACAGAACATCTCTTTATCAGGGTAAGGGACCATTGGGATGAGCTTGAGGTGGTGTAAGCTGATAGAATCAGATAAGAAGGTTACTAGGGAGCAGAAGGTTGGCTGTAAAGGGAATCCAAAAATGTCAGTTGGGTCAGATTGTTATTGAAACTGTTTTCAGCAGTGTTAAGTTAAACTCACTGCCAATACATGAGCTTGGAAACATGTGCCTTAATGTGCTGGCAGAGTAGGCCTATTCAGCCTGGTAGGGAGGTATCAATGACAACCCCACAAACAGGAACCACCTGTGTATAAGGAAGCTTACTGGCATGGACTAGCTGAAAGGAATTCGGTCAAGAAATATCCGACCTGATGCTGATAGAACCCATGAGCCAATAGAGAGGGTCCCCTACCCTGTATACCACTTTGGAAAATGCGTTCACGTAAAAATATTGAGACTGTTCAAAATTCGTTCACGCTCACGATAAAGCAAATATCGGCAATCACGAATCACGAATGAACAAACAAACCTAAATAACGTTTCACGAGAAAAAAATAGTCCCAATCACGTTTCACGAAAAAAGTATAGGGGACCCTCAATAAAGTAGGCAGGGGAAAGAATCCACAGGGATTTGCTGCCCAGGTAGTAAACAGTGTTGTCATAAAGCACTGGTGACCAGCGATATTGCAGGATATTTTCGTAGTCTCGCAGGCAAGAAGAGAAAATATAGTGCACAAAATGGTGTTGTTACCCCCTGAGTGCCTTCTACTTTTCTCCTTCTGCTTAAAATCTCTATACAACTCTGCATAAATGATCCATAATGACAAGGTCAAAAGTAAAGAAATGATATTTTGTGTTTCTGTATGGGACAGAAGTCAGTTTATGTAGTGGCTAGTATGGAACAGCCGTCACACTTAATTACTTCATGGAGTGATTTGCAGTCTGTTTATTTGTGTTTAAGGCAAACCACATATTTCTCTTTTCTGTCTCTCCATGCACAGGATTGGGGAAAACCAGGTGATTTGTTTAATCTTAACATTCAGTGGCACATTCCCACTGAAGAAGAAAAACTTTTGGCAAAGGAGCTGCTAGATACATTTTTACAACCAGAACTGACGAGATTGGAGAAGTTTTTAGAGGAGTCACTGACCCTCTCAAGGTGATCTGCTACCAAGATAGGTTCCCTTAGTACAGAGATTGTCCATGCTGTGTTGAGTGTAAAACCCTAACCCCGCTAAAAGTGCTACTATGATAAAAAAATCATTTTCTTTTTTTCTTCAGATTTTTAAAGTGTGTTTGCGTAACACTTGGCTGGCAAAATTTTGAGCTTTGATTTTTATCCAAAGGCTGTTTATTTCGAGTGTAAGGTTTGGATTTCACGGTCTGCCATTACTCATGTTCAAAACTTTGGACCTCAGAGGCTTGGATCTAGGGGAAAGTGATGTCATTCACTCACCAGCTTAAAATTTCAGCTTGTAAACGCAACTTATTATATATGCAAAACACGAGTTTAAAAACCTGAAAGCCCGAAACTCCCATGCTGCATATAAATTCAGCCGCGTACACACGCATTGCATTCTTAAACCAGTGAGTGTTTGACGTCATTTTCTCCTTGCCCCAGCTCTCTTAAGATTTTAAAGTTAGTAATGGTGGACCAATAAATAACAAAATTCCAGTTAAAATAAACAGGTGTCTTTTTAAATTCAGAACTTAAAACTTGGGTCACTTAGTGTTTAGTTAACGTAGTTTTGAAATCCAAAGAAAAAGAATTGTTTTTTTGGTCATAGTACCACTTTAAGATTGCAAAAAATACCTTTTAGTTTGGTAAAAATTATTCATGTTCTGATCTAAAAGCCATGTTGTTGAAAAGAGGGTTGACCTTCCAAATTCTTTTAAGTAATTCTTATTTTTTCTCTTTCTATAGAATTCTTATTAGTTCTTATAATCCTAATAATGACAGTAGGAAAAAAAGTTATATATTTCAGTTCAAACTGACAAAAATGTATACCCCAATTATATGCTCAAAGTTGGAAGTGCTGAAAATTACAAATTGAAAGTATGTATATACGTTATTGACCATGTGGTCTAAGAAACTTTCTATATTATTTCATAAGTTATCATTGCATGGGTAGCTAGACAAAGACTGAATGAAATACGTTACAAGCAGGAAGAGGAACTGAATGATTTGAACAGTAGTTTTTGTCCTTCAGGGAAGAGCTTCAGCAGTGTCTAAATATCATCTCTGGGTGTCTTTCTGGAGCAGCTATGCTCTTACCTGACTGGAAAAGACCTCCACTGGAAAACATGTATGATTTCTCGTTCACTAACATGTTAACATTTCCAATATTATTTCACTTAATGTTGGACAATCTGCTCCAATGGACAGCCCTAGACTCCTGACTCAGCATCTAGCTTGTGTAAATAGTTCTCAGTCATAATCTCTCATTTATACTTTAGTTCCATTTCAGCTTTGAATTAGACCACTTGCCAAGGCTGAGCGGGGGGGGGGGGGGGGAGGGGGGGACTTGACCCATGTTGACCCGGTTTAAGACAAAAATACTCGAAAAATCCCACCCTGTGTAGGACAACAGCCTCCACTTCAAGACCCTGTTTAGGACAATAGATAAAATACACACTCTCTGGCTTTACATGAATTTAAACTGTTGAAGAAGTCATTCAAATCAGAGAAATCATGCTACATTCGTCTAAAACCCAGTTGTTGCGTCTCTAGATTTGAACTAAACTAAAAGCCATCAAGCATTAAGCTCTAAATTCGTTAGCGTAGCGAAATGCCATCATTACATCAATAGAAAGGGGACTTTTTTAATAGCAAATTAAGGAGGAATGATTACTTCACTTACTGTACAATGTACAGTGGAACCCCATTAATACAACCACCGTTTGGCCATGAGGAAATACGCAGTTTGGGCCACAAAAAGTGGTCATAATAACAAGGTGGTCGTATTAATGGGGTGGTCGTATGGCGGGGTTCCATTACTAAAAAGAACTGTTTACTTGTGATTAATGTAAAAGAAGGAATTGTCAAATCAAATGAAGACTGATCCTCGCAGTTACCGTAAAATTCAGAAAATAAGCCCCTCCAAATATAAGCCCCCCCCCCCCAAACTTGAAACACAAAAACCCCTCCGTTAAATAGCCCCTCCAAATATGAGCCCCGGGGGCTTATACTTGGAAATTGCCCTCAAATGCAAAATTAAACAAAGCAAAAATGCTACAGGAACAAAACTATTTATATACCAAAGAATTATTACGTATACCAAAAGTCAATAAAGTTCACAGTTTGTTGATGTTTCCGAAGTTCATGCTTCACTCTTTGCTTGGATGTTTTCAGCCATTAGGTTCCAAACTGTTGGCGACAAGTCTAGACTTTTTGTTAAGATTCATTTTTTTTGTGTGAACAGTTATGTTGACGTTACGTTAGCTTTGAACTGAGTATTGTGTTTTCAATAAAGTAATTTGCGGTTGTGTTTTTAAGTTTGCTTGGCTGAGTTTTTAAAAGATCTACGTCTGGGTCATGTAGGAGACATCACGCGAGTTTCAGTAAAAACTTTGTGCAAATTTCTGACATAAATTTCCTTCCAAGTATAAACCTAGCCGATTTTGAAACACAAATTTCCCTCCGTATATAAGCCCCTCCAAAAATAAGCCCCTCAAAAAGGGCCTTTGAAAAATATAAACCCCGGGGCTTATTTTCGGAATTTTACGGTATGTACGCAATTATATGCAATTGCGAAAGAAACCTGAAAAAATGTTGGGAGCAGGTCAATTGTAGGTTCATATGTTCTCGTGAAAGTGAAGAATGTAAATGATGTATATGAAATGAATCATATGAACTGTGGAAATGAAATCAAGTGAAGACTGATCCTTCATATGCATCATTCACATTCTTCACTTTCATGGGAACATATGAACCCACGATTGACCTGCTCCCAATGTCAGTGGCTTCCTAGCTCAGTTGGTTAGAGCGTCACACCAGTATTGGAGGTCACGGGTTCAAACCCCGTTGAAGTCCTGAATTTTTTTCAGGCTTCTTTCACAATTGCATATAATTGCGTACATAACTGCGATGCTCAGTCTTCATTTGATTTCATTTCCATAGTTCACATGATTCATTCCGTATACATCATTCACAGAAGGAATTGTATTATCACAAAAACGTAAAACAGCGAGAATAAAAAACCATACCCTGTCCAGCGGCACATCCCCGTGCAGCCCAAATAAGAGAGTACCCCCCACCTCCCCCCCGCCTAAGTCTCGGCATTCTGACCATTTGTGCTTGTAGATTGTTTTGTTGTCTGTCATTAAATCAGACGGTTTATTGTTTGCAGCATTTGTTTGTCAATATGTCCAACCTGTGATGCAAGTTATGTACTAGTTTTTGTTTCTTCTGGAACACCTCTTAAGTGCATCTTTATTATGTTTGTCTTTCAGAGGCCTTAAGACCCTTGTTAGCAGAGGTCGATTTCAGAACAGTGTCTCAATGGATCCAGGTATTTAAACAGAAGAGAAGTGATCAAATAGGGATTTATAGCACTACTGAGTTTACACATCTTTGAGGTGATGCAAGGGAGTTAAGTTGGTTTGGATCATTCGCAAATATCCCCTTTTATTAAAAACTGAACTCCGGGTATTAGATTTCCAGCATCATCGTGATCATAACCAACTTGGCGCTACGCGCCTCGTTGGTTATTTATCGTTTCATATCCAGCGCGCCTTCGTCGAATAATGGTTCATCAATCAAACTTGGTAAGAAACAATTGTAATAAACCTTCATCAGTTTCGCCTTATAAAATGATTAATACACTGTTTTGCCTGTTTCAGATGTATTGATGGGAGAACAAAATTCACGAGCACGTATAGCAGAGCTAATCCATAGACTACTGGGTACAATATTTGCATTTAACATAATTTATGAAGCACATACTCAAGTATAAATTTACTGTCTTGTGAACTTTCTCTCTTGTTTTATGTTGTGTAGATCATCTCCTGTGCCATCATGAGGATGATACTAAAGCGCTGTTGATCATTGTAAAGGTACAGCTTGGCCTCATAAGTCATGCTTCCATCTCTTTATTTCTATCTACTAATTTTCAAACTCTTTCACACCGCGAGAGTGACAGTCCTCTTTACTGAAGATCTTTCGTTTTGCAATGTGTTATTTGTTACAGATCTATGATCTTCTAATGCTTCATGTTGGGGGACAAAGAGATGAGTTTGACAGCAGGTAGAGCTTTTTCTCTCTTGGAATTCAAGAATCATGTAAAATGGAAAATGGTTTGAGATGTTAGCTCTACCCAAATGTTCATTAATGTGCGCAATACTGTGCTGCTGTCCTGTTTATTGGTGGTATATTTTTTTCACCAACTTTCCCACATAACATATGACTCATGGTCGCCCAGGATTTCTGGGGACCTCAACTGTGGTCAGCATGTCAGATTACTCCATTACTGGGATCCCCACCCATATATGAGCTCTGAATGCTGCGTGCAATAGACTGAGGAGGCAAATAATTTTCCCCTCCCATCCCCCCTTCTCCCGCAAAGAAATTGAACTTGATTGCAGTTTATCGCTTTGTGAAGTATTTTCAAATTTCTTTCGACAACATTTGTCGATTCGTTGATGTAATACGTACATGCGAAGCAAAGAAAGTAACAAGTTGTCAAAACATTCCTTTTCTCAGATGGCGCAGTGCAACTGCTGTAAAGAGAGCCATGGAAGATAAAGTATGTGATAGATACTTAACATCCTCTGGTCATGTTATGTCTCTGCTTGTTGACCTGGCCCTAGTTGTTCAAACTGTGCCGGATAGCTTCATCCAGTAGTTAAATTTATTGCAACTTAGACTCGTTTTTCCGCTGGATAATAACTTATCCGCCGCAGTTTGAAATTCTGGCGTCAGATTGCTTGCGGATGTGAAGTCCAGGGTCAAGGCGAAGGAGTTGTACTTACGGTAGTGATTTTAAAGATTTGGAGTTCCTTTGATTCTAACATGCACCACGCAAAGAATCTTTCGGGAGAGTGGGAAATGGGAATTGATAACACTGTTTTGTGATGTTTTCCTTTAGCTTGCTGGTAAGAAGAAGCATGTCAGACCATTGCTTATCGAGAGGGTTCAGCTGCAGCATGAGGTATACTTACCGAGTAATTTGTTCTTACGGAGACTTGTTTCTGTTAACCCGAGGTCACTTAAAATGACCTGGAAAAGGGCTGAAGACTTCTAATGGTCTCGTTACCTCCCTTTTAGCAGGAAAAAATGTCAAGTGTTGGTTCCTACAGAGCCACACAAACAGAATTTATCATTTGTATGGTCTTCATTTTGGGGTTAATTTTCGTTGGTTTTAGATGCGCATCCTTGATCGTGTCTCGACGCAGTTAACAACCCTGCACAAGGTGTTGCTTGACGATTTGTTTAAACTTGCAACAACGGTTTACACCGAGGTAGGCTTTGTCATCCAGTGCTTACAAATTACTTGAGTTTTTTCCCTTGACTTTGGAGTGGCTTTCATTTGAGTGCTGAAAGTAATCGCTATCTTTGTTTTCTTTGGTTTTTGCTTCACTCCCTTTTCTGATTCCATTAAGGTTCGTATCAAAGCACAGAGGGTTCTGTCTTCCTGTGTTGATGTGTTTGATTACTTTGCTCGAACTTTGATTCCACCCACGTTATCAAAACTTCAGAACAGTCCAGACATCTCCCACGAAGAGTTTAAGGTCAGTGCAATGTGTGGAGGAATGCATGTACATCTTTGAACTTCACCAATAGAGGAATCTAAGAACGGGTGGCAAGGGTGGCATAGTCGGTTAGTGCGCGGCCTTGGTGCATTTCGACTTCTTTCCTTTCAGTGTAGCTTAAGTAGCTTTAAATACCCTTAAAACGGAGCACTTATGGAAAGAGGGGGGGGGGGGGGGGTAAAATGAGCGCACCGTCGGCTTCCTTGGAGAATACTCTCTACAGAGTAAAGGAACTTCCGACGTTAAATAAGGTGTATCTTTACCTTTACCTTTACGGGTCTGTAATTATAATTGTGTGACAGTGCGAGTGTGACGCGTGTCACGCCGAATCAAGGACCTATTACATTGATGTTACTTACAACCCCCCAGGGCTAATTTGCTCTCGTATCTTGTGCAATTGCATTCTAGACGATAAAACAGTTGAGTAATTTAAATCAGAATTTGAAGTAAACGTGTTACTCCTCAAAGTGTATATATGTGTACGTTTGCTGTCCTAAGAGAAAAGGGTACCTTGACGTTCTGTTTCTCGGGGAGTAGGGGTTGGTGCAGTGGTGAGGGCTCTTTCCTTCCACCAATGAGTGTGATTTAATTTTTTATTTGTAATTACATCGCTGAACACCAGTTGATACCAGCTGATTGGTCTTTTCCAGGATAGGAAAATATAAATAAATAACTTAAGTGTATTATTATTACTGAAGTTTAGTGAACGTCTATCCTTTTTAGGGTGCACTGTACGTGCTGCTTAATAACCGTATGCTGTTCCTTATCGTTCATTACTGGGAAGTTATGGTTGATGTCTGGCCTGTTATTGTCAAGGTGATTAACGGTTTTGTGGCGTGATCTTGACAGAGTTTTGTAACGGTCTTGCAAAGTGATAGAATTTTGCAATTAAGTGGAAGATAAAACTGTTCGTCTTCATGAAGAGTGAAGACAAAGGAATGCTCGGGGGTAATCCTGCCGTACTGGCTCATATGATGGTTGGTAACACAGACTCCCTAAGGGAACACCAAATACCCATAAATCGTTTATCTCACTAATTCTGTTTTGGAATTGCCCTCCTTTTCTTCGGTACAGTGGTGTTGGGTTGTTGAGTGTTTTCTGTTAGACTGGAAAGTTCATATTTGGAAAAATGCGTCGCACTTGGTTTGTGAAATATGTCACTCTGTATGTCAGATTTTGTCAGAATGGGAAGAGGGAGGGGTACACAGATTGAGGTGCATACACTTCAGAATCCAAGTGCCCTGCTTTCCTAAGCAGTTTTGTCCAACATTATAGTGCCATGAAGTACTGTCAAAAAATTATCAGACGTAAAATGGGTCTCTGCATTTCCTCAATTGTAGTTGTTTAACACCTGTTCCTTCCTCTTTTGTAGGCTGACCATTCAGAGAAACCTTCCATTATCGCTCTGACTACAATGCTTGCAGAGAAGATGGTGAAGAAATATGATACAGTGGCGGTCAGTAGAATGGTAAGTCATTATGCGTGTCTCAAGGACAGCAATTAAGTATTTGAACAAGACGCATATAGTTACGGACTGTTTAATCGTTTCTTAATTGTTTTTCACCAAACCTCTGGCTTTCGTCGGTCAAAATGTTCATCTAATCGTGAGGTGCTTCCAACTTTTAATGAAAACCCACGAGTGTGACGATTCAAATGAAAGCTACTCTGTCGTACTGTTCTGTGGAGCTGTTATTGTACTGAACAAGGTGGTTCTGAGTGTTCAGTCTTCATGTATAAATTTTGATCAAACTAGTGAAAACAGAAATTCTCAAGTTAAAGGTATTAACTGTTTTGTTGTAAGGTATCTGATGCTGCCGTTGAACAGGCCAAGCTACTGTTAACCTCATCTGCCCCTGAGCCCCGCACGTACCTTAAACAGCCCTTCAGTCCATCGGATACAGCTCTTCCTAGCGAATTACAGATCAAAGAAAGTGTGAAGGTTTGGAATACCACCCGAGACAATAATCTCAGGTAGAAACAGGACATTTTACTCCTTATCATTATCATTGGTAGTATTTTAGTCTCCAGAGATATATTTGATGTTAAAGCAAATTCTCAGATGAAGTGCCACACGAAATGTAAATAGGATAGTAAGAGAATAGCGCAGTTTGATTCTTGTAAAGGATCATATTAAGTTTTTAACCACTGGAAATAATTCGAAAACGATTCTTGTGTTTTATTACACGACTTAGACAGTCAGACGGCCAATAACTAAAATCGACCAATAAGATAGCTCTATTGCCAGTCTGATATTCTTTAAGTATTGGACCAGGTATTGTCCCAAATGATCCCGCGTTGTACCCGCGTTGTCTTCAGTCGTGTAATAAATCTCTTATTAACCAAGCTTGCTCGGGACCGTACTGGGAGAATATTGGCCCTCGGTCTTTTTTGTTCGGACCTCGCTGCGCTCGGTCCGTACTGTCAAGACCTCGGGCCGATATTCTCCCAGAACGGCCCTCGCGTTTGGTTAATAAGATATATATACTCATTTTCCCGAAATTTCTTTTGATTTTATTTCTTTCTTCTCGTTGTGTTACTGTTTTTGCGACTGTTAACGGTGAATGGTTTATACCCTGTATGATGTCAGTGGTTTGTTCAGCGTGATTTTTTTCTATTCTAACACTGGTCATTTTTTACAGGAATTTTCAAAAGCTTGTGTCTACACTAGTTGATATGTTGGAAAGCGACAGCTTGTAAGTAGTAATGTTATTCTGCATTAGACAAGGTCGTTTTAATCATGCATTGCTGAGGTCTTGCAACTTTGTTTTAACAAAAGAATCGTGCACATATTGTGGTAAATTTAGGGCCTAATCTTCAGTAACAAAAAATTGATCTAGGACCAGGAATTAACGATGTTATTTTTTTCCAGACGCTGGCGGTATCTCCAAATTTGTTTTAGTTTTTTGAATTTGCTTATTCGTTATGATGTTCCTCTGCCGGCAAATGCGGTGAAGCTCTGTGTAAAGTTTCTGAACCACGATGCATTAGCAATCCGAAAGGCAAGTAAAACTTATTATTACCATTATATCTTAAGGTGCTTTGCAGTAACGCTTTTTTTCAAAGGTTATCCTATGTTCCTTGGGGTTTTCAGCATACTGAACCCAGTAATACCTGTTTGCAAACTTCCAATAACATTATTGTATTAGCTACCCAAAAGCGTTCTGTTTTTCAATAAACTACCGCGCAACACAACATGCAAGGAGGCACAAATAATCCGAATTTGCCCCTGTGAATGTCTGGCAATAGATTCGAGAAAGAACAGCTCGACGGTGATACGCCCGAAGGTGTTTCCAAGCAATGTAAGGGGTTTTCCATAATGTTCGTGTGCTTTTTGCCAGATTCCCTTAATGGTTGAGGAACGTTTCTGATCTTAGCTACTTGAGGTCACTTTCACAAGTGTATAACTCTAGTTAAATTTTTAGGTGGCAATCGATGCTGTGGGAGCCATTCTCAAACAACAGAAACGACAACACGCCAAAGTAACTGTGATTCCATACACAGTTGGTAAGATTGGGGTTTTCTTCACTTTAGCGTGATTTATTTCACTTCACACTTGCAAAAGTCAATTCACAACTTGCACAATCCCATAATGCAATCTGTTTTTGGGGGTTCTTTACATAAAAAACAATACAAGTCATTTACTCTTGGGACTGTATCATGCTTCAGTGAACAGGATACCCATTGTTTTAATGCAAATAACCCCCCAAGATGAACGGTATTATGGGATTTGTGCAAGTAGTGTAAAAAAAAAAAAAAAAATAGACAATTCGCTTGAGGGCCGTTCATTTTTTATGAGATGGGAGGCAGGCCAAAAACAATGGCTTTCGAGGGGGGTATCCAAGACAAATTCAAAGAAAAAGGAGGGGTGGATCGTTCTGAGATAAAATTTAAAATAGCTGATGTAACTTATTTTGGAGGGGGGGAGGCACTCCGCCAGTTTCCAGCGTAATAGGAAAGACGAAAGGAAATTACAAGATTTAATGTTTGGATAACTTTGTGCAGCCCAATAAACAGCACTGACAACGGGGGAAAGTACCGCTCAGTAGCTTTCATTCGAATGGTGACACTTTAGGATGCATCCACTAAGTCAAAGGTTTGAGGCACCTTGAACAGCGTAATAAACGACACTACTGGAAAGCACAGCTCAGTAGCTTTCATTTGAATGGTCACACTTTAGGATTTCATCCACGGACTCAAAACTTAGAACCACCTTGTACAGCATAATAAACAACACCACAGGAAAGTACTGCTCAGTAGCTTTCATTTGAATGGTCACACTTTAGGATTTCATCCGCGGACTCAATATCGAACCACTTTGTGCAGCGAAGTAAACGGCACCATACGAAAGTACTGCCCAGTAGCTTTCATTTGAATGGTCGCACTTAAGGGTTTTACCTTCAGACTCAAAAGAACCATCTTGAACAGCATAATAAACACAGCTCCACATGAAAGTACTGCTCAGTAACTTTCATTTGAATGGGCACACTTAAGGATTTCACCCTCGGACTCAAAACGTAAAACCAACGTTTATTGTATGTCACGTCATCGATTATGTTAATTCCTCGTCGTCAATGTTCACAGCTGGGCTACCAGAACCGGCGACCACAATAATAGAACCTGGAGATCGAGAGGATAACAGATGGTAAGAGTTGACATGAGATTGATTTTGAGAATACGGCTGAATTTCTTTTGACGAGACCGGTCCAAAGCAACTCTATTTTAGTCAGTGTGTATGGTGTACAAAGAAAACTGCCTTGATTGCGATTTTGCTCATGGCTCTAAACGGAGAGCACTTGTCCTAAGACTTAAAGAACATAGAAGAGCTGTCCGTGTTTGCGACAACAATTCTAAAATAGCTCGACACGCAAATCAATTTGGCCAAAATAGTTGACAAGGCGGTTGACTATCACAAGAGACTTTTCTTGGAGGCTTGGCATTCAAAGAGAGACCAGAATGCGGGGAATGAACATATAGAAATCCCTGACATTAATATTTCAATTGTTCTTCACCTCGCGCAGTGGTCACGAGTACTTGTAGTCACACGCGCTTACGCAAATGTGAACCGTTAAAGGAAGCTCTCACTTTTTTGCGAAATTCAAACCGAAGATGGTCGAAGGTTTTCGGTCGAAACGTCTTAAAAAAGTTTTTAATGAACGTCGTTTGACGTTCAAATAAAGTCAGTATCAGAAATTTCTTATAAGTAATTATGCAAACTCCTTACTGCAATTTTCAGCAGATACCGGTCTTGTTATGATGCAATGATTTTCTTGTGATTTAGTTTCTTCATTCGTTTAAAATACCGTGAAATACTGCATATCAGACCCAACCTTTGATCGGGAGCGTGGTAACTGTAAAAGCGATCATTTTGGTCTCATACTGATTTGTTGTTCTTCTAGGTTGCATTATTCTTCCAACAACCTCCCAAAGACTAAGAAGGAGTGGGAAAGCTGTGTCTTCATTGATAAAACTCATTGGGGTTACTATACCTGGCCGAAGTAAATAACAATTCAATACACTCCATTGATCGGAAAAGTTGGAGTAAAATTAAGACCAAGAAAAGTGGAGATTTTACCCACAATATTTGTGGGGGTAACTACATCAGCCTTTGCCTTAACTTTTTTTCCCGCAAATTACAAAAGGCTCAGAAATACCTTTGTATCAGTAGGTCTACACTCTCTTAAAGGCAAAAGATAGCTTCGAATCTGTTGTTGGCAAATCGCTACAATTGTTTAGGAACATGCTCTTTTCTCAAACCTAGTCCGACTAGGCATTTATCAGTGTGTACCCGCTTTTTTTTTGTTTTTGCAGAAAACTACTGACTTATGCACCTACTGATCAGCAGCCTCCTTTAGGGCGAACACGCGAACAAATGTCAGAGGTAACAAATGAAAAGTTCAAATAATTTGGTAATTAAACAAGATTTGAAGATACCCATGACGTAAAAATGCTCTTTGACCCCCAGTGTAGTTCTTATGCTATTTGTTGATTATTTGCTTTATTCTCACGAGCCGCATGTTTCATTAAGTAGTGGTATTGTAAAGAGAGTTCAGATGCTGGTCACGATTCAACTCCCGTCAGGGAAATCAGAACTTTTTGTCCCATGCCCTGACATTCAGATGCCATCGCTTTATCACAAAATAATAATTCAGTTTTAAGTTTTCTAGTGTGTTATTTTCTTGCTATACCGTTAAGTTTTATTTTTGGGTGTGTTTTTCTTTCAGGAAGAACAGCCAATTTTCGACGCTTTTAGTCAAGACGATTTTACGTCAAAATTCATTTCGTTTTTGTCTCTGGAAGACAGAAAAGGCAAAGACAAATTTAACGTTCATCGATTTGTACTTTTTAAGGTAAGACCACTTTACCCTAATGCGTCTTGAAACAAAGGAATTCGCAAAGTACAGGGTTCGCAGTTCCCGATGTTTTGGTCTGGTCTTCTGAGTGGAGGATAGGCGAGGGCCTGATCACCTATCAAGATACAAGGTCCTGGTTGGGATCGATGCTCCCCAAATAGTGAATTGGTGAAGCAGTGCCACTGTGTGACCTTTGCAATCACCACATATTTTTGTAGTGATTAAGAGGCGAATTGTAACGCAGCTTGCTGCAAAACGATCTGGTAAAAGCGTTCGACGATATGAGAAGTTTGGTAAATGACTGAAAAAGTCATTGAAATGAGAAGTTGCACGGGAACTGTCAAAATCACTACAAGGAAGTGATGAAGGTGTAACCTTAATTTTTTAGGGTCTTTTCAGGAATTTTGATGACACGTTTCTGGATTTAATCAAGCCTCATCTCGAAAGACTTTGTATAGATTCCCAGGTAAATCACCCACTTTACTTTTTATTGTTAAAAAGTTAGAGTTTTGTTATCTGAAGTATATTTATCTGATTATCAAACGTTTCTTCAACTGGAGGGAAAAATCCAAGGCCTTTTTCGAATACAGATGTGCTATGGAACAGAACTCGGCCAGTTCAGCAGTTAACACTAATCCCAAGTTTTTGATCTCGCCTCTTGAAACGTCGTTGATAATTCGGAATCAAAGTTCACACTAATCCTGGGTTAGCTTGTTTTTTTGTTTTGAACAACTGAGTGCTGGACTGGCAATTTTAAATGATTTCATTGAGCGCTGGTCTTGAACAGACTTGGCTTGAGTTAAGATGGTGAGTAGGCTCGAACGTATGTCCGGATGGAAGGAGGTATTAGAGAAGTGGCGTGTTTCTTGAGTATTTAATACCAGTTTGTGATTGTTTTCTTCACAGGAGAGCTGTCAGAGGTGTGCAGTAGAAATCATTGCCGCTCTCATACGTGGATGCAAACACTGGACTTATGAAAAGGTTCAAACAAGATCTTGCTTGTTCAGACTCGGCCTTCTAAGCCCTTATATCAAATGGCGTATTCACCTTACTGTTTTTCCTGTATTCTCGTTACATGTATGACTGATTACGTGTTGAGTGATATTGTAAAAGGAAATGAGATGCAGGGCGTTATTGCGGCTAGAAGGCTTGAATACCTTACTCTTACGAACAAACCTTTTGAATAAAAGGTATTTGAGGCTACGACACATGCAGTATGGTCTTTTTAGCTCTCTTCAAGATTTTTTTTCACATGCCTTGAATTGTTTGCTTATGTTATCTCTAGGTTGAGAATCTCTGGGACTTTCTCATACCTCTTCTGCGAAAGGCCCTGTCGGCCGTGAATGTGGAGACGTTAGAGGACTGGGGCACCTGTATGGCGACTGCTGTGGTGAGATGTTCCTTATATTTCTCAATTTACTAGTTAGAAGAACCTCTTTAGTGATCATTCTGTGCTCTGCCACGTCCTGTATGTTTCATCAAGTAGTGATTTTGAAGGGGACGAATTTTAGACGCAGGCATACGTAGGGATGCAGGTACAAATCGTTCATTTTTTTCTACAAAGTTGTAAGAACATGTGATATATTTCATGGTGATAATTCTAAGAATTCGTTGTGTTTGGAAAAACTGGAAAGATAAAAACAAATACTGTCACCTGCAGTTTACTTTAGTCTTTCCTGTGAGGATGAAAAAAAAAAAGCCTTGAACGCGAATTTTTAAGTTTTTATTTGTTGCAAACACAAATTGCGTTTGACGTTTTCCTCTGTTCCTCGTTGAAGTTCACAGAAGCCCGGTAAAGCCACATTAAAGTTCATTTGAGCCCTTGTATAGCCCATTCTGTTATTATGATCGAGTGATTAGCTGTTTAAAGATTAATAACATGATTTCTCCTTTCAGGAAAGCCGCGATCCTCGTCGTATTCATCGCTTTTTAGAAATGTTGCTGGAAGAACCTTTGAATGATCAACGTGGTTCTTTTTCCGACTCAAGGTTAGTTATAGCTTTTTCTGGAAAAAGGACCATTCTTTGTGTTGGTTCTTAGGTCACCTTCGTCAAGAGTATTCTGTTTTCAAAGATGCGTTCTGTGCAAATCCATGTTCTTCGTATTCCCTAATTCCTAAACCGGGGATGATCCCAAAACAATATTTCATCTGGTTTACTATTAACGCTCCATCTGGGAGCTGAAAATTGAAATAATTCGTGTACATAATTGTCTCTTTCCAGTCGTTTGTACTTCGTCCAAGGAGCTCTTTGCCAGCAAGAGTGGAGGGTACCCGAGTTACTTCACCGACTAATGGGCGTGGCTGAGACCCACCTTCACCATCCTTACAAAAACGTTCGCGATCGACTGGGAAGGTCAGTGTAGAAATATACTGCAAGGTTCAAAGACTGCTGACAAAATTGCCACTTATGTAAACTGTGTGCGGGCTGTATGTTAATTGTAAGTTCGGTTAAGTGTCTTAGAGGTCTCTTTGAGTTCTGGGGTGTGACTCCTGTTGTTGTCATTTTTTTTCGTTGCGTTCTCATGTTTGTCACAATTACAGTTTAGTAAATGACGGCACTTTTCACTATATCTTATACAGGGGCGTGGTGATTCAGAGTCAACAGGTAACCCTTTCAGCAGACATGTCGGTAACCTGAGATCAAGCTTTTAACCGCGAGGCTCGAAGCAAACTTGCGGTCATCGCTTTCTGTGAAACCTGTCTATTGGTACACTATCTTTCATTAGGAATGAAACGACAGGCTGTCACGAACATTTGTGTAGTGTTCGAAGTACGAGAATCGGAGATGTGCAACGCGATGTTTTGCTTGATAAAAGATCACGGGAATAAAAAACATACGGAGTCCCACTTTCTACATTCGAATGCCGGAAGCTGTGGAAACTCCAAAATTGCATATTACGGTTCTACGTTATTATGGTATGGTCACATTTGTAGCACTAATATACATCTGCTCTTGTCCCCTTCAGTGTTCTTTGTAGCGCGTTGATGTACGATCTAAAGTTACCAAACAGCACCCCGACCCAGTCTCCAAATCGGAAGGATTTTGTCAGCAAAGTACTTCCGCAACTAGCGGGACTCCAGGAACTGGCTCAAGAAAGCGAAATGGGAAGAAATCACGTCAGTGCTGCATGTGACGAGGTTGCTGAGAAAGAGGAAGCGAACGATGGGTCTCGTGAGAGAGATGATCGAAAGGAAGCCATTAAACGGTTGAAGACAAGTGAGTGATTGATTAAACATGTCGCGCATGTGCTGTCGTGCACATTGCTTATCTTACGTGACCACTGAAGGGCATTAGTTTGAAACGTACCTGCTTTGGGATTACGTCTTGCTCATTAAGTGAGAGCTTGGGAAAAAAGGAAACAGGAGGAGGTCGTCCTTCATTTGTTTATTCTTTTGTTGACACGAAAAAAGAAAACATTGGGTTATATGAACGATAAAAGTTTCTGCATCGAAGTTGTCCTCATCTAATTGTCAATTGTTTCTTTGGAAAGATGCAACTTTTGACAGTAACTGCATAAAAGAGTTATTTACGTTATTTTCAAACTGAAACGGAGAATATTCTAAGTCTAAAGTAGATTATGTTTTACTCATTCGTTCGTTTATTCATTTACGTTTACTTTTCAGTGACCAATTGGCTTTTATCCCATGCTGTACGGACTCTCAACAGCTGCCCTGATGAATTTTTTGATCTTCTTCCCGTGGTAAGAACTTAGACCTTCAAATTGCGAGCGCTAGCCTTGCGTGGTCGTGTTGAACTTTAAGTATTTATTTAAGGAGACCGACACAGGAAAAAAGTTACCTAGCTAACTGCTTCTTTTATTTTCAGATTATTCTCTTCGATTCTCAAGAAGATGATCCTGAACTGCAACATTATTGTCACAGAGTAAGTTAATTAACGTTATCAGGGGGATCTTAACAAACAGGAACCCTTCCTTAATCGCTAACGCCATCAGGACAGACCTTTCAGCTTGTCAACGGAATGTGGTTACTTTTATGAAGAGCTAGGTCTACGTTCTCTTCTCAATGACTCTTTTAAGTGTATTCATTATTTTGAAAAGAAGTCGAAGAACTTTCGAGTATCAAATACTCTAAACTGGTGCATTGGCAGTGAACAAATCGCTGATCTTGCCAAGCTGTTTCCAATGGTAAGGTGTTTTGACGGCCATAGGAACAGCACCAAAACAGTTCTGTGCCGTCCTCCTTGAGCTCCATATTTTAGTTGATTCTATGTAATTGTCACGGCCTGATTTTGCGATACACTCTAACTTTTTGTATGAATCTAATTACAGGTGACACGTAGTTGAAAGTAAACTCTCGGTTTCATCAACGTTTTTATGAATTTCCAGAACTTAATAATTTATTTGTTGTGTTTCGTTGACGTTTCTTCTTCTTTTGTTCTTTTCAGACCATCGCATACATTTCTCAAACTGAGCTGCCTTTCACGATGATACCACTGGCCTTACAGACCGTCAAACAAGTACGTTTTGTCACTGCTTCAAAACGTTTTTTTGGTTAATGTATTGTGTATTTTCGGTTGCAAAAAAAAAGGTCCTGAACAAAGTTCTAACTATATTCCCAGCTCGCTAGCAATACCCTTTGGCATCCACGACGAAGTATTCTGGAGTACTTACAAGTAATGATTTTCGCCAACCTGTTTGCTATCACCAGTAATCCTCAGTATGTCGAGGATGTGAAGGAACTGGTACTGAATCTCCTCGAGGATGAGCAGTTAGAGGTAAGTATGAGCATTACACGGAGTTGTAGTTTCGACAGAGAATTTTGGTCGCTGTGGAGAAGGTCGTGTGTGATTCAGATATTTGTTTGCGGTCCTAAGCATATATCGTGGCTGGTAAAAAGTGATCGATTAGTATTTCATTCTGCTTCCAAACCCATCAATGATAAAGAAGGTTGTTTTGTTAGAGGGGTGGAACTTCTGCCTGAAATGATTAGAATAGGACTATGAAGTTTATGTATGCTAAGGCCTTCTAAGAAAAGTGATGCGATCTTGCGATATAATTCATGGTGGTAGGCAGTTAATATTCGATTTGATTTGAGTTGATTTAGTATTGTAAACAATGTAGAATTGTAAAGCCTCCTTGATTGTAAAACGCTTATGATCTATCTTTGTAAATAGCACTCTAGAAGTAATAGATTAATGGATCAATAATTGTAAATTTAGATTATTTTTTAATTATTATATCATTATACTGTTATTGATTCTTAAATAAAGTAGATTAATAGATTATTATTATTATTATTATTATTATTATTGTTATTATTATTATTATTATTAGTAGTAGTAGTATTACTGTAGTTTAAAAACTCCTGAATGCAAGGTCCTAATCAAATACTCGGCGTGTGAACCTAGTCAGTAGTATGTCAAAATTCACGAATTTACATTAGATAAGAATAAATTGTGTAAAATAAATTAATAAAATAAATATCTATCCAAATAATATCTGGTAGGTCGTAATACACCATTTTGCTAATGATCAGTTCCAAGTGAATTGCGGGTAGATCCAGTCCTTTGTGGGGGCAAACGGTCATTTATAGATGTACACATAATTTGAAATTATAATTTTGACCGTTTGCCCCCACAAAGAACTGGATCTACCCACAATTCACTTGGAACTGATCATTTGCAAAATGGTGAATTGTGTACTGTCTCATTAGCGCCCTCTAGGTGTCCCAAGTGGCTAGCCCATCACTTTGAATGAGGGATCTTTCCATGTCCACACTCCAGCCTCCCAGCACATCTATGATCACATTGTACTGGTTGATCTTATAACCCTTGTACTGTGCTTTGAGCTCCTATCGAAGCGGTCCATACTTGAGTGTTTTCTCTTCATCTTTCTTGCCACGATTCTCAACCCACGAGCAGCTCATCTCGGTGGTACTCACTGTCTTTTCCCAATGGTTGACTATCCTCGCATCCACCCGGTTTGCCCTCACCTCGTTGTTCTCGGCATAGATGGGAATGTCCCAAAACGCTTGCACATCTTGAGATTCATACAGTGGCTTGGGTTGTATTTTGGAGTACCTCGGGGGGACCTCATCAACCAGCTTAAGATCTCGTAAAAGCTCAAAGTACAACACCTTTAAGGCCGCATTATGCCTCTCAAGGTATTTACTTTGGGCCAGCGCTGAACATTCCGCGATCAAGTATGCCATACTCTCTGCTCCTTTCCCACACAACCTACAGGTGGTGTCATTTCCAGGGGTGGTACCGATCTAATGACAGGAGTATACCTTGGTTGGTAACATCTGCTCATATAGCTCCATCATACCCGCGATCGTATCAGTCGGCGCGCGTTGCCATGTCGTCATCCTCACGAAACATTCTTGTCTACTCAAGTCTTCATCATCCCATCTGGAAGTTAAAAGCTTTCCTTGCCACCGCTCTCCTCGAATTTCTTCGGCGTACTGACCTCTAACTCTCTGCATTAGCTTATCCTTGATCTTCTTTTTCGGCACTTATTTACCTTCCTCATCATACAACTTCGGGTTGGGGTATTATTATCATTATTATTATGGAGTTCTGTTTTGGTATAAATGCCAACTTAATGAAATGACAGCTTTTTCTTTAAAAGAAGGCGCTTCCGGGAAGAGTAAGAGTCAACTGTGTTGAGTGGGTATGAACTGATATTAGATAGTCGTGGCTACCAACATCGTAGCAGCGAACCAATCAGATTGCAATCTCAGTCCTACTTAGTTTAAACTTATTTCATGTTTGAACCAAAGTAACAGGCGACTTTCGCCTGGTGTTTTCTTTCCATTACACTATTCTTGCGCTTCTAAGGGACGGTAAAATTGTGAAGACCTCCGTCAGGAATTTTTGTTTTATTTGTAGTCGGCTGACAGTTCCATTGTTGTTTTTTATGTCAGTTTTTTCCTTTTTGTGTTTCTTTGTGGCAGGTTCGTGAGATGGCAGCAGTAACATTCAGTGGTCTCTTTCATTACGGCTTCCTTCAGCTTGATGACAAACTTCAGGTGTGTAAACGAACATCTAAAAACTGACAATGTAAGGATGAAAACAGTAAACGACATAAACCAGGAGGAAAGGCTAATTTTTATAAAGGCAGTTTCTTAGAGAATCTTTTAAGACTAGGTTTACAGTAGAGGAAATTGTTCCGGATTGCTGACGAATCCGATATGTTTTAGGACCGGCTCCGTTTTGTCGTTTACATATAAGTGGACGAATCCGATATAAAAACTCCTCGGTTTGGCCATGTCTCCGGAGATTTTGAATCCGGAATCTAAAGTGGGAACTTTGGATCCGAAAACTTGTGAATTCGGAGGGTTAGTCTTGTAAACGATTTGAATGGACGAACCCGGATATTTTTTCGCCTGCTTTGTAACCATTCAATCAGGAATGTTCCCGGAGATATCTACGTGTGTAAACGACTAGAAATCCGGATACCCGTTCAGTGTAAAAGCCCACGAATCTGATAACCCAAAAATTGATGAATCCGTAAACATTTATGAATCCGAGAAAACATCCTCTAGTGTAAACCTAATGTAAGAGTTCCAATGCTGATCCAGGGGGCGATATAGTGAACGAACGGCTTCCCAGTTTATACGATATGACCTGCATACTGGAGTGCTTAGCAATATTTACTGGTTGACCATAAAGTGTATCTGGTACCATCAAAGACTCAATTGTTAGTACTACCAAATTACGTATGCAGCAACAAATTCAGTACGCATTCTTCTATCCTTATAACACAAAAGCATATTCTCCTTTTACTTCTTTGTCAAGCACTGCTTCCCCCTGACAATGTTGAAATCTTCGAGCCGTCCATGGACTAATCTTGGTTGGAGACCGTTTAGAATTAAAGGGTTGATTTGACAGAAGTTACGTACAGTAACTGGTAAGTCTAGCCTAATCTTAACTGCCTTTGTTCGTTTCTACAGAAGCGGTTTACCAAAATGGCAAACACGAAGCTTAAGAAAAAGAAGAGGGGTGTGATTGGATCAAACGGACTCAACAATGACGCGGGTAGAATTTTTGTTCTAGTCATTTGTTTATTTATTTATTTGAACAAATATTTTAACAGGATGCTCCCAGTTCAGCAAAGGCTTGTTTGAATGGGGTCCTGTATTTACATTTGGTTGATATTACAGTACAAGACATACATATAATTACAGATAGCATTACAGTTAATTGTTCATTGTGTTGCGGCAGCAAAGAAATGGTTGACTGGTATTAAAGTTTGCAAGGGCAGTTTTAAACTGGGTGGGGTTCGCGATCAATCATATAGTTTTAGGGAGGTTGTTCCAAGTCTTTGCCCCTTAGTGTAAAAACGAACCTTGGAATTTTGTGGTTCGAGCAAAGGGTAATCGTAACTGGTCCCTATTTCTCAGGATATAATTGAAAATCACCATGCGGAGTTCAACAATTTAAGATAGTAGGGTATACTTTCCAAGGTACAGCCCGCTGGCTGCCACACTGTCACGACTGCAGTAAAACCATCCTAGATGTTACCCTGACTTGAAATATTCGTGACTACTGTAAAGCCCCGTAACTTGTTGGACCCAACAATGTTGCGAACGTTTGCACGGGGCTTAAACGCATGTTTGTGCACAAGTGCATTAATGGCACCTGGCACCTGCTTATCTGTTAGATAACTTTAGACATACTTCTGTGGTCAATTATCCTGGCTAACAAATATTAGATTAAGCGGTTTTTGACATTGGTATGACAAAACGTGATTTATAGGGAAGTGGTTGGTCTATCGGAGGTGATCATACAAACCTTTCTTGCGGGATTATCCAATCTTCGAACTTTCATAACTCTGGTTTTCTCTCCAGCCCTCATCCACCGTCACGCCGGAGTTCTTGGCCTCGCCAGTTGTGTCCAGGCCTTCCCGTACGATGTGCCGTCATGGATGCCACAAATCTTGCTGGACTTGGGAGAGCACCTTCATGATCCACATCCAATACAGGTACGAAAGGTACTCCATCCTTTACCACACGAGTTGTACCCTCTGGGAAAATGAGCCTCCCCCTCCCCGCCCATGAGACTAATCTTGTAGGTGCTATAAAGCCAATTTCGGTTTTTAATAATGACGATGATGATGATAACAATAATAATAATGAACTTCGTCCTATTAATTTCTGTGCCAATAAACACTGTTGTTGGCGATATGTTTCGACAAACAGAAGTGAAGTTGTCATCCTCTCACAACGTCGAAAAATCTATTATTGAAACCAACAACACTCCTTCTCAAGATTACCATCAACGAGGCCGAGTTGTTCGAAGCACTATAGGTTTTGATCACAGCTAATCAAGGGTTTGTCTTAATCGGGCTTCGAGCAACGAGCACCACGACATTCACAAAGTAAGGTGGTGCCTTCTTTTTGCTGTACGAGCTGGGTCAAAGTGAGTCGGAGAGTTGCTGTGGATCGAATACTCAATTGTGGGCGCTCAGATGCTGGCACTCATTACACGCTTATCATGCTACCTAAACTGACTAATATACGAGGATATCAGCCCAAGTAATGAGAGTATTTTATTTTTGTTTGGTAGGCAACTGTAAAGAAAGTGATGTCCGACTTTCGTCGAACGCACCATGATAACTGGCAAGAACATAAGCAGAAGTTCACAGAAGATCAACTTTTAGTGCTCACCGATCTTCTTGTGTCACCATGTTACTATGCCTGAGCAGTGTTTTTTAATGACATATTCGTTTTATCTGAAATATGGCCATCCACGTTTCCTCTTTGTCAATGAAGGCATTTTGCTTTGAAGATTTCGTTGCGTTGTGGGTCAGCTGTTAATTGTGATATTCAAAAGACGTCTGTTAAACGTCAGTGCGCCTTCAAAACCCCGTATGCTGACACTGAAGCTGCGTGACACATTAGAAATCACACAATCCCGCGCCCGCGCCACTCAGCGTTACCGCCATGGCTTTGTTGGAATTATGTAAAGGAACCGAATAGGAATCAGATGTCATTAAGAAAATTGAACAAAACATGTACGCTCCTTGAGTTGAGTCAGTTAAAAGAATCCTTGAACAGAAAGGAAATATTTATGATGTATAACTTGTTTACCCTTCCATTTACCCGTCGTTGAGGCGAAATGCTGCTTAATTGTTACGGGTTATTTCGTGGGATCTGATTCCTTGAAGCTCGAATCCCGGCAAGAAATTGGACTCGTTCTTTTGTTTTATCCTTTTTATTACAGGATATGTAACTTTTATGTACGAGAAAAACGCATGCGTTTACTTCCAAAGCCTCATGATTATGTTCACCAGTTTCGTTCCCGGCAGACGCCCTCTCTTTTGGGTTAGTGAAGACCACGTACCTCTTCCATGTACTTCATGTGTCACTCAGTCGATGCGTGAAGTACCTGCTATTCTTCACTTGTATTCTTTCTTCCAAAAACATTGCAGGCTCTCGAAAAGAGAGAATGCTGGTTGCATTTGACGCTGTCTATCTGCAATTCTGTTTACTTGGCTTTTTATAATGGTGAAACAGTTATTGGAAAACATTTACTTATGGTAATAATAAAAGTTGCGACGTTTATTACCTATCTGTTCTTAAAGCTGTTTTTAACCCTTTAACTATGGCGCCCTAATTTTGGAGGTTGGCAAGTTGTCCCACTTGTGATGTTAATTATTTGGGTTATATGACATCCAGTGTATTAGGAAAAGTAATTGGAAGCTTAATAACTAATAAAAATCAAATTTGTCCGTGATTGCAAGAAGCCGAGGTCGAAGCATTCTTTCCTTGTTAAAAATCGGAGAACTTGGGCTACTTATCACTCACCAAGTTTTCGTAAGCTCTCATTTCAAAGCTTCCAGCCGAAAGAAAACAAAAAAGTGGAAAATAGAAAAAATAGATTATATCCCACAAACAACATTTTGAGTATTTTCATTGGATGTTGAAGAGAAACTGGCCCCAAGTTGCACTTTTGGACAAGTCCAGTTTCAGTAAATTGGAGTGAGCTGATCAGTTTCGTTGATATGCATTCTCTGATATACTAGCCCCAGGGTAGTGTCTACAATTGCCTCTCTCATGACCACGTCTTCACCGGAAAATACTCTTACTGGGTAAGCACATTCCTTTCTGACTTTTAGTATACTGAAGCAGAACGCTTTTGACGTTATAGGTATCGGCATCAATATTTAAACACGAAGTCATCATTAAAACTGGCCGAAAACAATTATAAATTATCGAATCTGATTACCGAGGCAAACAAACGTACATAAAACACGATAATAATAGTCTACTAAATATATCAAGAATATCACATAAACAGTTGTCGGAAGACAACTGCAAAGACTGATCAAACAACATGGAAATGGGTGAAGTTTGAAATATTTCGGCTTGCCAATACCAGCCTTCATCAGGGTTATTAAGAAAACATCACGATTTACATGCTCCCATTCCCTCTTTTTTCGTTTGGTTTTCTCCGATTTCACCCTCGTGACAAGGCGCCCATGTTGGTGGTTTTTACAATTGATACAAATAACTGTTTTTGCAGAATTTTTCGTAAAAAATAAAGTTCACAGTCGTTTACGGACACATGCAAACCAGCAGACGTGCCATCTGTTGTTACCGCCGTTTTCCCGCGCTTTGACGCTTGCGCACCCTTGATCACGAACGAGGTTGAACGGGTCCGGTTCAATTTAAATGGCGTCGTGTTGCGTCGGTGTTTAGTGCTGTCATGCAAATTTTATCTCAAGTTGGCGGGTGTTTCGACCACAGATAGCTTTGCTGCGTTAGTGTAAGAGGAATAGCTGACTTACAAAACAGGAGGAACAAAGAATAAGCTGGTGAGAGTCGAAAACTTTCGTTTTGTTTCAATTGTCGAAGCAGGTTTCATTTGCTCACGAGGTTGTGTCTTTCTTGTCGACTCAGATATCTTTTGTTTAATGTTCATTCAATCAAACACCGACTGTAATACATGCGAAGATAAAGATCGACATACACGAGCGTCAGGTTTTTCATGAGGTTGGAGCTTACCTCGCTTTAAGACAAATTATGACGGAATTTTTATATTTTTAATTGTACTTTTTTTATAGTTAAGCTTAGTTTTAATTTTTTTTGCAATTACTGTGACGCGTTTGTAAACTTTAGTGTGTATTGTTATCTGTCTCGTTCTTCAAACGATACCACTACAAGAAGACAATAGTGGCCGGGTATTCTGAAGTTGCTCCTATAAATATATAATAATAATAATAATAATAATAATAATAATAATAATAATTATTATTATTATTATTATGTGCAAGCTTCACGGCAGAGGTCGTAATTTTAGTCCCATCATCAGGTGCCAACAAGCAACCTCAGATTTCAAGGACTCTTTGGAGGATTCTTACTGATCCCAGGAAGACTGGTTTTTGAAGTGCTGCCAAGGCTATCCCAGCATTTATGTTTCTCAGGTAGTGCTCTAGTCTCCTCGGAACAGTACCCAACACCCTGATAATAACAGTTCTTTAATCTCACACCCTAGATTGAGATATTTATTGATCTTTTCCTCTTGTTTGATATCAATCCTCCAGTCGCTTGGGCATGCGGCATCAATGATAAGGCAACTTCTGTTCTGCGTGTCCACAATCACAATGTCAGGGCGATTGTGATTGTGACCATAAATTTATTATTATTTGCAGCACTGCGAAACCACTTCTTTAGTTCCACACTGGATGAGTTGCGGAACATAACAGGATGCCAACATGAAGTGACTCGGGAGTGTAATGCTACTCTTCCTGAACACGAAGTGACTGGAAATTTTTGTATTTCTCTCTGGGACAAGGATCCCTCCAGTAGTATATTGCTACCAGGACCAGATTATAGACCTGAGTTACACTGTAAGAGAGGCATTGTACTGTACAGCAGAGTTCTTAACGTCCCCATGAGACGACTTGGGGAAACATTTGACAACACCACCCATTAGACGACTTGGGGAAAAATTTGACAACACCCCCCATTAGACTTGGATCTATAAGGACTAAGAATGAGATTTTCTTTTCTGGTGATTGAGACAAGCATAAATTCTACAGAAATAAAAATTAATACTGCACCTTTCTTGAATTAGTAAAAGAACATTTTTATCATATATGAAAAAGAATTGGGAAGGTATAAATGCATTGATCAGTCATAAAAAAAGTAACGAAGCAATCTCTTGTATTAAGTGCCCCAATAATAGTATTACCGCTGAACAATAATAACTTATTGGAAATCCCAAAATTCTTAATAAATATTTTGTTTCCATCGGACCTCAACTAGCATTCAAGATACCGCACTCCCTATACACTTCTCCCAATATTTACCTAAAGACAGCACTCGGTCATCATCTTTTGCATTTAACATAGTCTTGCCCTGTGAAGTTGAAGCTGAGACTAATTCACTTCCTCCAAATATTAAGCCCTAGGACTGTACTCTTACCGAATCCTAAAGTTTGCATGTCAGTCTCTTTCTAAGCCCTTAGTAAAGTTGTTGTGAACTCAAAGTTTTGTCATGTTTCTCATCCATAAGCTGGCTCACAGGAGCCTTTGATTGAATACTGGTATTATTTTTGCACATTTGAGCTTTGAGGAATAAATGCATAAATTCATTCTGCTTTGTAAGGAAGATATTCAATCCATCTATTTATGCTTTGTGCTACAATTAACTTGACTTTGCAATTAAATATTTTTTTTGTCAGAACAGATAAGCTGCTTGTCAGACCAAAACTTGATCCTTGCCTGGCAAATTACATCCTCACAGAGAAAAATATTTGCATGCTCGTCTTTTTGTCAAATGTTGAGTACACTTTCACAGATAAGTGTTACACTAATCTTTTAGCCAAAGGATATAGACTTTCTGAACAAGATCGGTGTTTTGGCTTCGAAGGCCATTTATTTTGAAATCAAGCAATCACCATGAACAGAACCTGGCCGAAACGTCTTAAAAAACATTTCATTATGTACCTGTTTAAGGAGTAAAATCGATTATACGTTTGGTGTCCCCAAATTAGTAAGGGATTCTTTTATCCCTGGCTAGACGGCTCTGACACTGTAATAAAGTTTCTATCTATCTATCTATACGTTGCTCCTTAATCAAATGCAATGCTTTCCCACGAACGTTTTTGGCTAGAAAGCCGTTCTCCCGTTTCCTTTTTTTTCCCAATTCATTCCATATTGCATTCTTCCTTTGTGTGACAAGAAATCTTGATTATTATACGTTGGTGTCACTAGCTCGATTTTGATTGGCTATAAGCACGCAGCTAATTCTTGCTAGCTCTGTTTCTCTTACGTCATACCTACAGACAATAGTTTTTATATATGTAGAATTGACGTCATACCTACAGACAATAGTTTTATGCATACAGAAGTGACGTCAACTAATACACTAACCAGCAGTATGATCAGTTTTGTTATGGCGGAGTCGCCAGTGCAGCTCAGGAATATGCATAATAAAACAATTATTGGATTCGGTTTTCGCATGATAGCGATAATTATCAAGGCCTCAGTTTGTGTTATCCGCCTCAGCCTTCGGCTTCGGCAGATAACACAAACTTTGGCCTTGATAATTATCGCTATCATGCTCAACCTCATCCAATAATTGTTAATTAACTGCACAGTGAATAATAGTTGCTTTTGAGAGATCCAGGTCCATTTTCGCTGCTATGAAGATTTCGAAGTTCAATTCTTGCAGCTTGTGTTCTTTATCTTATAAACTTTCCATTTTCCAACTCAACAAAGGCTAATTTTGTTTAAGGATCAAAGGAAAAACCATCTGCATTACATCTTCACTTCTATACAAAATAATGCCATGGAAATTCCACATGTAAACAACTTTTTTTAAAATTTTTTTTAATTTATTTAAAACAATTATTTACATTGTCTTACTCTACTTAGAACACGACACAATACTTGATCTACTTACGATACAATTATTGTAAATTATTGTTAATACTACCATCCTTATGTAAACAATTTCTGCAGAGCAAAAATCTATGCCTTTGTACCATTCCCTGAAACTTGCAAACGTTGGGCCAAGAAGACTGTGGAGACAAAAGCAATACTTACCAGGGGAGGGGCAGGAGGAAAGTTTAATGAATAAATTAATCAGGCCCTGGTTGTTCATAAGCTGATTAACGCCAATCCAAGATTAAGTATTAATCAAGGAGTTTATTTCTCGACCCTAAAACGTTGTTCAACGCTGATATTCTGCAAAATTTTGGAACAGGGGAAGTCAATCCTGAAAAACAAACAGCAGCGGAAACAACTTTCATCCAAAAGTTAAAACATGCAACCAAAGTTTATGCTAATCCTGGATTAGGTGAATCGGCTTTTGAACAACTGGGCCCAGAATCAAGTGAGCAAGTGATCGTCATAAGACCCACACCAAAACCTCATGGCATGACTACGTCATCCATGATCTAAAAGTGAAGACGAATCTGACTCAAATAATTACAGACCGATATCACTACTGTCTGTCTTTAATCATATTTTTGAGAAACTTACTATAAGCGACTAAAATCTTTTAGTGATAAGTGTGACATACTCTCTAAAGCTCAATATGAACATGCCCCTATTGATATTGTTAATAAAATACAACATAATTTTGATTAAAAAACTACACTCATGCGGAATATTTAGAGAACCTTGGTATTCTACTGTACAAGCTGGAACACTATGGCATAAGAGGTATAGTTAACAGCTGGGCTACTTGCACAAAAAGATGACAATAGTTCCAAAAGAGAGCTTGACCGACAATGCTCAGGAGAGACGTGATGAATATTTAACTGTTTGCAGTGTTTGTGAAGTTGCAAAGTTTAGTGTGGCCGAAGTTGGGAACTTTGACTCGAAGATCCCAATTTGATTGTCTAATTCATAACCTAGTACCCAACTTCCCAACAAACTTTGCAACATGGTGCAGAAGAATGATGTTAAGTCAGTTGTAAGATCCACAACATGTTCAGTGTGAAGGATACTGTTCCTTTTCATCTCCATTCCCATGCCTGACTAAATTTACAAGTGCAGATTGCCTGTTACATTGGGGAAACATAAAGACACCTTCCAGTTTAAATGCAAGAGCATTTGGAAAGGGACAGGACCTCACTTAACCCAATCTGAAGAATGTTGGAGACATTGGTATGTAGCTTGCTTCTCGGTACTGGATAGGGCACCAAATAGATGCCAGTTAGCACTAAAAGAAGCTGCTCATATCCACTGGGAAAATCCTAGATTAAATAAGCTGCTGAAACATGCTAAAGCAACATTCATATCTTATTTCTTTCTTTTTGAAGTTTTCTTCTTAAGTTTGAATCTTGGTTTTATTTATGTGTTGTTTGTATATGTTGCATGCATGTGCTTACCATTCCAACTGTGACACTGTTACATAATTCAAAATTGTAACTTAATGATAATTATTCAAATTCACTTTGTAACAAACACTTGCGACTGACGATGATCAATGGTCAATTGAAACATGTCTTGCAAACTTAGAAAACATTTATGGGTCATTTGTCTAGTTTGTCTGCCTTTACCCAGATTGAATTCTACTTCATTATCTTTCAATCCCTAAGATGCATCTAAATGCAATACAAATTATTATGGTGTGGCACATGGTACACCCTAACAACATGGGAAAAAAAATGTCCTAACGACATCTACACCCAATGTGTCTTCACAGATTTCCTAGGACAACAGATTTTGAGACCTTTGCCTGTCTCTGAAAAAAAATTTAGTGTACCTCACTTCTATCATCTTCGTTCTGAGCTGCTGCATTTTCAACATATTTGAAACAACTTCAGACAAAATGCACATTTACTACCATAAAAATATACAAGTTTACACTGTTTCATGATATGCAAAATTTTGGTGGTGTTACCGCAGTTGCGTAACCGTTTTAATACTTTTATTTGTTTTTCCTTTTGTTTCATTACGTAACTTTTTCATGTCTATGTACGCTCACACCTCTTTTGTTTGTCTTAGTTTTTTAAAAGCCAATCTTTTTTGTGCAAGTTTTCATTTTCGTCTCGTTGCTTATAGTGTATGATAGGTTGTTTAGTTGTCTTCGCTGCTGGTAGTTTTTCCTGTGTCGTACGTAGAGTCACCGATAAGGTACGTTTGTCTTTTGGTCGTATGTTTCCTGTTTTGTTGCAAGTTTTCTGTCGTCTTATTCTTAATATATTTTTTTGTAATTTTCCTTTCATAGAACCGTTCTGGGACGGCGGTTTTGTGCCGTACGGGACGTGTATAAACGTGACAAATAAAGTAGAGTGCTAAGTTTATATACAGCGGCTACAGGTGGCTTCTTGCAATTCTTTCAGAGAGAGGTTTTAGCATCCTTGAATAAAATGTGCTGCATTAATTTTATAAACATAAACATTTGTCACATAATTGCTTGTTTGTACTCTTCCACACTCGTGTACATTTTCCTGTTTACTTATATTGCAATGTTTACAACTTTGTCACTCAATCCAATGGGCATGCCGACATGTTCAGCATTTAATTTTATGCCATGCAGAAATTACCAGCTACAACCTCAGACAAAACTCAACATAAACTTTCATCTATTTTTTTAATTATGTGTGATGTTATGATGATGCTGTCAAACCAGGACAAATTTGCATACCTCCCCACCCATTCAACGTCATTTTGGTCTAAAAACCAATACACACAATTACTGCATTTCCTAAAACAACATTGGATGAGGGGAAGGGGGAGAATGCCCATATGTTATTTGTTTAGAGACGAAAAAATTGAAATTGAAATTGTTCCCAGGCATTCAATCATTTGCAGTTGGCATAAGCAATTTTTCAAAGCCTGAAATTTACCTGATTTTTTTAAAGCCCAAAATTTAAAACCGATGACTAAAACTTTTTTGAAGGCTTGTTACAGCTGTATATTCCTCTCCTCACTTGCCCCAGGACTGTTTTTCACGTGAAAGACTAATACAAATAATAATTATCACTGACTTTCGCGCAGTCTTGATGTTCTGCAGTAGGTTTTACCTTCACACTGTGTACACACCTTAAGAAAAATAATAATTGCAAGATGAAATCCCCAGCTAATGAGTTAACCGTTCCTTGGAGGTCGTGCTGCATGTAGGTGAAGTAGTGCTTGAAACGGATATCGTTACATATGTCATGACATCGCGTCACGACTATGTTCGCAATGAATTATGGATTAGAGGAATGAGCACTCCTTCAAGATGGCGTGGTAATGTTGTTGTTTATAAATGTTGTGTTTTGGAAAATGAGCCTTCATCCTGTCTCGAATGATTGAGCGAACCGCGAACTACGACAGAGCAACAACAGATTAGAAAAAAGTGAATATTTTACATATTTTACAAAAGTGAATATTTTTCGAGCCGGATGAAAACGGATTACGATCAGAGATCTTCTGGA
>OX419337.1:23331290-23356290 GCA_948470475.1 Galaxea fascicularis
GTTTAGAGTTTCTGCCGTCAATGAAATTTAGCCGATAAAGGATCATGCGTTTTCTTCTCTTGTTGTATTACTTTATTTTCCCGCCGAAAAACGCGGGGTGCACACATGATCGCATCTCGAGTGCGACATTTCGCATTGGCGGATGGCAAACGTTCCAAACTTCCGAGCATCCTGGAAGATGTGATTCACCGTTCGTCAGTGTTCTCTGAACAGGAGTCGAACCTATATCACCTCCCGATTATAAGTTGGGATATGCCACCACTGAGTCACGGGAGACTTCGGGAGCCAGGCCATATAAACTAGATGCATAAAACAGACGTCCTCCATATTGCTAGGATCGGGTGTGCGATCTTAGAAACCCCCGAAACTTTTCGAGCCTATTTCAGGTGCTATAATTTCCTTTGTATCTTAAAAATGAAGACGTTTCCAGGCATGAAATTTTGCAACAACTTTGCCCTTTCGTGTCTTGAAATCATAGCAAAAGACCAGCGTTTTAGAGTAAACGTATCGTAGTTTTAGAAATGACATTTTGGGCCCGAAAAGTTAGAATGTCGATAGGCAAGTGTCTCTCGGAGTCTACCACAAACAGAGTAAGCATCAAGGTAATATTATAAAAATGTTACTGATCCTTGTCCTTATTCTCGTTCGAGTTTGCATATGTAGAAACAAACAGTGACAAATAACACAAACGTTCAACTTTCAAAATGTCAGTTTTAGTTTCTATGCCGGCGAAACATGTATTATGCCGAAAAGAGCACTCAGAAAATTTAGGCCGGCGACGAATTCTTGTCTGGACGTCTGAGCTGAGGGTTGCCCTTCTCTAACTACTAACAGCCCAGCTTATTTATTTATTTATTTATTTAACCCTCGAATATAGAATTGCTTTTTCATTGTGAGAAGGGTTTGAATGGGCCATTTCCGAGTTCATGTCTGCCTCCTCTTCAAAGCGAGTCTAAGTGCGAAGTTTTTGTGATGGTAATTAGTTCTACTTTACATATGAATGAAAACTAATTTTCATAACAAAAACTTCGCACTTAGACTCCGCACTTTGAGGCAGACATGAACTCGGAAATGGCCTATTGACATTTCACACTTCAATAATCGACACGGGCCATTACTTAGCTCTCACACCATATGTATACCAACGGAGTAAAAGAATCGTATACAGGCCAGGAAAAAGTCCTTGTACATCGACCTCCTTACACGTCAGTATAAGCCCCTGTCAAGTCCATTATGGCTCTTGCCCCTGTTGATGTGTGCGGACTCATAATACGCCCGAATACTTGTCACAGTCTATGCAGTGAATTTCTTTAAATCGGAATTACTGAGGGTGCTGATTTCTTCCGAACAGAAATTCCTCCGACATAACAGCACAGAGAGCTCCAGTTCATCATACCACAGTTCACCACATCTTGTTTCAGCTGACCATGCAACAGATGCTTAACGTTAACAAGGAGGATTTTTGAACGTTCAATAGACCCTATTCAAAAATGGCTGCCTTTAAATTATTCTTTTGTTCGCATTCAAAATAGCCCAACTAACCTCGTTTTTGAGAACAAAATTCTAAAGAATTTGTTATCCCGAGCGAGGTTAGTTGGGCTATTTTGAATATGAACAAAAGAATAATTTTGAGGCAGCCATATTTGCATAGGGTCTATATATTAGAAATTTTGCGGACTACATTAGCAACCGAAAAATTTGGTTTTATTTCAATCCCCATTTCGTTCGTAACTGTCTAATCGAATAGCGGGGTATAATTATGCAAGATGCTTATTTGTCAGCAACTGTTGTCAAGCGTGCTGAGATAGCAAGATAAGTTAATACCTGTATATGACTGGAGTAAAACTGTGAGTATTCTGTTACGAGAAACCTCAGTGATGCATACGAGACATGAATTTGGCAACACAGTGCGAGAAACATCTAATTAGCGTTTATTTTTCTCGGAAGCTGTCGGGGTTTTTTATTTGTTACGCCCGCAATATCTTAAACAAGCTATACGAAAACAGGGTGGCAGGATAAGTCATATTAACTCCTCTTTTTCGAACGAACTAGAACACGAGTGAGATGACGGAGAGGGTAAATTAAGGATTCACCCAGTGCCAATCGAGAGAAACAGGAGTACGTTGGGCCAAAAGTTTCGTCATGTTTTCCTTATTGAGTTCGATCTCAGGAAGCATTCGATTTTTGGGAACTGATTTCGTTCAAGGCAGAATTATTGCATAACAAAATGCACCGTGACCAGCCTATGATTTTATGTCCTGCCGTTTCAAAAATTTAAGCTATCTGTCTGAGTGGCGAGTTTGTAAAACTCCTATGACTCGAACCCCCAGTTATAAATGGCTCGTTTTGAAAGGCCAGAAAATGTCGTTTTCACAGAGAAAAACGCTCGTCCACCACTTTGGAGTAGAAGTGAAATATGGTAAAAGAGCCTTTACATCAGTGTGTCTGCCTACGCTACGGATAATTTACATGACGCTTATTACAAAGTGTCATGGATAACCAGTTTTGTATTGACAGAATGAAATAAGAAGGAATATACTTGAAGATGGCAACATGAACAGTCATATCATAAAAGCCATTGCTCTGATAAGGGTTGAGTGTCTATTTGGTTAGAATGAAATTCGCCGAAATGTCGCACTTCACGCAGAACAAACAAAACCAAACAACATAAACACGAAGATAAATTGTCACCTTTACTAACAATCAGCCCAATATGGAAGTAAAACTTCGAACAAAAGAACCATCATACTTGAATTGCGTCAAATTGCTGTCTCATATAATGGTGACAAAGTAACCTGCGCTCAGTAATAGTTTGTGCTAAAGATGGAAAGAAAAAAACGAACGAAAAGGCGAGAGTTAAGGTTTTTTAAAAGTACAAGGTGATTCTAACTTTTGAGTCTGTGGATGAAACCCTAAAGTGTGACCATTCAAATGAAAGCTACTGAGCAGTACTTTCCTGCGGTGCTGTTCACTATGCTGTACAAGGTGGTTCTGAGTTTTGAGTCTGAGGGTGAAATCCTAAAGTGTGACCATTCAAATAAAAGCTACTGAGCAGTACTTCTCTTCGCTTTTGTTTATAACGTTTGAGTCTGTGTTTGAAATCCCAATACGTGGTCATTGAAATAAAGAAAAAAACATTTAGCAAGCGATACTTTCCTGTATTACTGTTTACTTTACACTACAAAATGGCTCAGCGTTGAATCTCCATACAAACTTGGCACGAGACGGAGCCATGACAATTTAAATTGAATTAAAGATACCATCTGAATAATATTTTACTGCTTCCAATGTACTGGGCTAGTGGGTGTGAATAATAACAATAAAAACAAAATTGAAATAAATGCGGCGAAACCGTAGACTGAAGAAAAATAAATTTTGCTGATCGTGTGTAAAATCAGTGCGACTTGGCTTAGTTCGTCCGAGCGTACGTACTGTAGATATCGTGACAGTAAAAAGTTCAAAGCTAAAGCTAAAGGCAGACGGTATTGTCACGGTCTTTTTGTTTGAATCATACAGATTCAGAACCTACTGCAGCTTTTTCGTGTTGTTGTGTTTATAAACGTTTGAGCCTTGGGGTTAAAATCCTACGGTATGATACTTTAGCAGGCGTCTGGGTTCAGGTCGTCTTGCTGGGAATTGGAATTGCTGGGAATATTAAGATCTCTGCTTACTTGTAAACAGTTTAATGTTCGGGTGGGTGTCCACTCAGGGGTTCAATTTAAATTGAAAAGGTTATTTGTTTGTTGAAGTTGTAAAATGCAGGAAGAACTCTGTCTGATTTTGATAATGAGATCGAATCGATTTTCTGATCTTGCATATAATAAGAACAGTACTTCGGAATTTCAGTAAAATTAATGCTTTAGAGTAATTCATAGCCGGAGTTATGGGCATAAACTGGTGTATACTGCGACGGTACACCCAAAGAAGGGGACCTTTTGACTCTTAGTGTGCGAACGGGAAACACAGTTTAAAATGTCAGGATGTTAAAGTGTCGCAAAAATAAGCTTTAGCCGAAAGAAAAGCAGTTAATTCTTAGTCTTAGAAATGGTAGTAAAAAGTGAGCAGAAATTCTTGGCGCCAAGTGAAATTGCAATATCACAATTAGTGTGAAAAGCCATCCGCGTACGTAAGTCTGAGTATCGTGAGGATTCACTGGACGCGTTTTTGTAGTTAGGCTTATTGTTAACGTTTTAATTACAGATGACGAGCGAATCTGCTTTCTGTTTCACCATTCACAGAGTAAAGTGAACCTCGGTTTGTTTGTGAGGTCAGCGACTGATCTATGGTGGTTAGCCAGTTCACCGTGAAGATTGAAACCCATCGCGCTTGGCGCCGTAGCTGGCGAACTGAAGAAAGGCCGGAACCTTATAACCTGGTGTCTATATTAATAATCGGGTGTTAACACGCAGTGGACATCCACGTAGTTGCTCTTATCGTCCACTGTATCCGGATCGAATTAGAATATGGAAAGCGTTGGTTTTTGAGGAGAGGGGAAAACCGGAGTACCTGGAGAAAAACCTCGTGGAGCAGAGAAGTGAACCAACAACAAACTTAACCCACATATTAACCCATTGCGCCATCCCTGCTCTTCCAATCACTGTAGTATGAACCTGAGACGACCGTTACAACTCCAAGTTTACAAAAAGCAGTTTTGGAAATAAAAAGCAAAGCAAAGTACAGTGTTCCCTAATGTCCACTTTAATTATAAGAAGACTTACATATGATGACATAACAAGTTTAAAGGTGAATAGTTATATGTTTGTACTCATTTCATTGGCATTTCAATACTATTTCTTTTTATATATTTCAATTTACATCCTTCCATGAATACAGTAGCCTTACTGCTATTTTTACGTTCTTAGCAACAGCCACAGAAACGCCATTTTTCATCTTTCCTCACTGCTAAATTGTCTCAACGCAGAAAGAATGGTTATTGTATACCCAAAAGCTATGCGGTTGAATTAAAAGTTTGCTTTATTTGAAATTCTTGAGACTACAACCGTAAAGAGCGACACGATTAAACTCCGTTTCACGTTCTTGAAAAACTGTGTTTATAAAAAGTTTTAAGGTTGGTCAAATCCTCAGTGACAGGTTAACGGTTCACATTTTAACTGGTTATTTCATGATAATCGCTCCTTAAGCGTTTAAAAATTGTCAATTCTGTAGTTTATGAGCCTCCCGTCCTGATTGAAAGTGATTGGTAGATGTTTAAAAGCATGTTTAAGGCGGCTGAAGAATACCATTAAATTAACCTTTTCGCTTCTTTTGACGAGGTGTCCCTGGCTGGTTCATTGTATCTCAGTCAAGGAGTAAAGTTGTGATATTAATGAACCAGTTTTTATGTCGTTCTTTTCTTTATAGAAGAACACAAAGGTTTATGCTGAATCATAAAAATGACAAAAAGGATAGTTCGTCTTATTCAAATCGTATCACGGTTTGATTCCGTCTAAGATAATCCTCACCCCAAAATGTATGCAATTAAATATGAGTTTCTTTAGACTTACTGTTTTTGTTATGACTTGATTTGACTTGGCTTCGCACGGAAAGTAATTAAATGCATCCCACTTACAAAAACTCCAGAAAATTACTCCGTTACTTCAAAAAGTTTGAAGAGGAAAACATCGAGATTGTTTTAGAGAATGTCTTATATGCGTGGAGAATAAATTGAAAGCACAAAATTGTTGAGGAATAAGTTTTGAACAGTACCAAGGAAACGATTCAATAAGAGTCGCTCTCGCTAGGAGAGACTGACTTACGCTCTCATCACTAAGGGATTTGAGGTTTTGGAAAAGAATGTTTTGCGCATATCAAAACTTTTTTAAATCCCTTGCGCTGGGTATTAGGCGCCTTCCTTCAACCAAGGTAGGAGGTTCCGAACTTTAGGACGTTAAAAAAGAGCAAATTCTCGCTTTTAAACGTTCTGGACATAGATTAAAGGCCACGGGAAGAAGAACGTGTAGAATAAGGAGGGCGCAGGAAGGCACAAGATGTACAGGAGAGTAAAGCTGAAGGAAGCTGTGTCCTTTGCGTCTCTTCTCCTCTTCGTTGTGCTTCTTCAAGGACCGAAAACCACCGGTGGATTTGGGTAAACACAATTCTTTCTCGTTTTGCCTTTCTGCCTTGAATGTTCCTTAATGTTTGTTGCGGTTCGATTTAAAGTTAAACAGTCCTCCTGCACTGTGTTGTCGCTTAGCTGGAATGAAACGATAGCATCTTATATCTCAGAAATCCTACTACAAGTTAGTTGTTCCTACTGTTGAAAATTGAGTTCTTTCGGCTGATATGCTATAATTTTCATTTACGGCGGGCCTAAAATTCTTCCACTTGGTTGAAAAATACTCGACTCACAAGGATTAACCAATATTTGAATTCGCTATTAGGCGTTACTCGTTAAATTTCAGGGTTGAATAAATGATGCCGTCTATTAAACCAATACTTCTTCAACATTGAAATCAAACAAAAAAATACTTCACTGATTACAATGAACGGAAAAAAGAAAGGACACGAGTGTTAACAAAATGAGAAGAATTCTACCACTGGTTTCATAAATTTGAAGGAACTGTTCTTTGATTTTAGAAAAAATTACAGAAAAAGCTGTTGCATAATTGGATGTCACTTCTCCATGAAAGGTCAAAGTTTCGGTTTGGCAAAAACTAATTAGACTTAAAACGAGCATAACTCAATATTGAAATGACTGATATCCTTTCGTGCCTTGCCTTAACAAACAAATTTTACCACATTGATATTAAATTTCTTGACTTATTTGTCTTCACTCAACAGTCAGGATTTTCAATTTAAGCCGGAGCCCGACGCAGCTCACCGGCTACCGTTTAAGCGTTTGCGGCGGATACTTGGGCATAAACCTCGGCTCCGCCGCTCTGTGCTGCTATCGCAGCGTAATAGTTCTCCGGGTACTTCTGAATATCCTTCTGCTACTTTTTTTCTTTTTGAAACCCCTGTCAACTTCAGTGTTCCTTATTGCATGACACGATGGCCCTTCAGAGGCGTAGCCAATCCGAAATAAGAGGATCGGGCTGATATTTCGGATTTGCTTTCCTCACATTTGAAAGAACGTCAAGGACTAAAACACGCTTCTGGTTTCTTCAATTGCTACCAAACCTGAAACACGCAGGGCCGAGGGCTGATACTCCCAGATGTCTTAAACCTTAAAGGCTTACTTACTTTTTCTCACAACATCGTTGGCCCTCCTATTTCCCTTCACCGATTCGAACTCTTTCAATCGCACCCAGTTTGGTGCAAAAGAGGACATTTACGAGATCGAGAAACCAAAGACAGATTACCACGGAAAATATTTCTGCCGAGAAAACAACGAGTAATTGCACTCATCAAAGCAGGCTGTGCCAGCCAATGATTGTTACCCATTTCTCGAACGCAAGTAAAATAAATGGTTGCTGTAATTTTAAGAGCAAGCTAGAAAAGGCAGACGCGTGAAATGTAGTTCGTCAAGTTTCATACTGTCATTTATCAACGACGTAAACTTTTTTTTTAGGTATGATTTGGAGAACACATTTGAAACAGAGGTCAACAGTCTGGTTGAACTGGAGAAACGGACATTGCGGAGCTGTAAGTAAACCACCGCACGAAATTCTTGTTTTGAACGACAAACTTGCTTAAAGAAATGTTCCGAAGGCGAATTTCATATGTGTAATCTGCTAACTTTGGGGATCATGAAAAATTACAATTCCTTCCTCTGAATAAAAACCAAAACACAAATTATTTAGTAACTAATACAAATGCATTGTTCATTTCAACCTAAAGTTCACATGGTAACGCGGCTACCCAGCTTCAGCACACTAATGACCAGGACAGAAGAATGACAACTAATAACAAAGGCTATCAAAATATTCGAGTATTTCATCTCTACATCATCTTGCTTGACAATTTATGTATTTTGTATCTTAAAAAAATAAAAAAAAAAATGTTTCTTTCGAGAGATAACTGGTGACAGAAAAGGTTTGGCAACTGGAAGTTTACCCTTCGTGCTTTTGATTGGAGGTCATCACGAACTGTGCACGTGAACATCATGCGCTTTAACTCAAAGTTGAAATGCAAGCGGAAAGCCTCCCTCGTGTTCTTGGAAAGTGAAACTCAAACATTCCGCGAAGAGACGGAGTAATACGAACGGGAAAGCAAACTAGATATCTGGCCTTAACAGATGGAAAAGTATGGAGCATCAACAATAGTTGAACGGCTTAAAACCAGAAATAAATCTTCCAATGGTCCCCTGCGCCTTACAGAATTCTTTTGTTTTTGAGGCGCAACACCACTGTTTTAAGCGCGACACTGAAAAAGGCTGACCGGAATTTTTTTTTTACCTCCAACGACATCTCGAGCATTAAAAGATAATATGGAAAAAGGTATACTTTGATTGCAGTTTAATTACGAACCAATACAAAATTTTTCCCAAAATATACGCCATTCACTTTTGAAGGAGAGCTTTTCAGATTTAAACTTACTTATTCTTTAAAGTCGTTTCAAAAAGAGCGGTAAAGCTGCTTTCGGACGAAGAAGCCATGTGAAAAAGACCCTAGGAACATTTCGTTTACTCATTTTCGAGAGACAACCATATGCATGTTGTTAGTTTGTCTGTTCAAAAGATGATCGTTTCTTTCTAATTTCAGCAATTTGGCCGTGACCTTAAAATTCTCTATGGTAGCTGGCCAATGCAGAAAGTTTGTTTTTCATTGTTTTTCTTACGCAGAAAATCGTCAAAACGATTTAACATTAGTTTGAAAATTCATTCTTTGTGAGGGCAAAAGAACATCAGTGAGACGTTTCCACTAATCAAATGGAAATTTCAAACGTCTTGTTTGTCATTTTAATACACCAGCGCAGTCTTGATATTGGGGCGTTTTCTATGAAGCCATTTTTTGGGGAAGCATTTTTTATAATGTATTCACAATTCCTATCCAACTCAGAATAAATGACAGCAACCATGTGTGATCATCTGAAATGAAAGTCGCCAAGAAACAAAATACACATTTAACCCTTTAACTCCCGATAGTACCAAATGGCACTTATATATTTTACTCTGTCTAACGCCAGACGATTTTACTCGTCAATGGAGAACCCCTTGGGAGTTAAAGGGTTAACAACATCTTCACCCAAAAACTATGTCCCCATTAACCCTTTAACTCCCGATAGTGCCAAATGGCACTTATAGATTTTACTCTGTCTAACGCCAGACGATTTTACTCGTCAATGGAGAACCTCTTGGGAGTTAAAGGGTTAATGGTTTTCTGTAGTCTTAATTTGATATGACAACAAAAAGATCTCCTAAACAAAGACCGTTAATCAAAGAGCTAGTTGGGATCTCTTTCGACTCTGAGCGAAGAAAAGTTTGATTCTCACGTGTTCTCATGGAAAGATTAAACAGCGAATTTATCTTGCCTGAGATGACATTTGTGAGAGGGACACTGATAAATGGTGAGAAGCAAAAATGAAAACCGCACAACATTGAATAGATTGGTTACCCTTTTCATCTGTTAATTATTTTGGTTTACACTACACCTAATCCTAACAATGTTTGTTTTCAAGTTTAATCCCAGGAAGATTACCACACAGAATTTTCGCGCTGGCTAGCAAAGCGCTGAAATTATCTCGAGATGAGAACGTATAAAAAAATCACCAGATACCCGGATGGACCCCTCTAAGGACGAAAGTCATTGCGCAACAAAAAATTTCACACAAAAGGGTTCCGTTGAAAATGTGTGAGAAAATGTTACATTGAAGCGTTAGTTCAGTATGACCTTAACCGTTGGCTGAAACAAAACACTGGCCCAGAAAAGTAACTAAACGTCAATCATCTTTGCACTGTGTTCACATTCCGGCGGTTGAATTAATCTTGTTATAATTGCTTTCCGAACTCCATTGTTTGTTTGTTTCTTTCCAGATATGTGTGTTGGTTAAGCAATGAAAGTAATTAAATTCCTTCCCTTTTTGTCTACAGTGCAAGAACACTCATCCTTAGCTCTCCCAGCACCAGCCCCGGAAAAGGGTGTAAACAGGGCATTTCTCGAAGAAGCCATTGAGGACCTTCAACGCAAGCGCAGTTATGCAGTTCGTTTAGACCCTTGTTATCTTCACCTTGACAAAGTCCGCAAAAGTTGTGAGGACACCAACTCAACATTGACTCAAAGGGACTGTTTCGCGAGCTGTGGTTAGTTAAATAATCAACCTTTTTTGAAGATAATACTTGTAAATGTTGGTAAATTCTAGGCAACATAACAGTTTTTACCGAGATCTACATTTCAAAGGTTCCCTCCTATTTGTCATCATTAATCTCTTGAACATTTTGCTTTCTATTTTATATACTTGTCAAACCCAGATCAAATCCATAACCACACAAACAAATTTAAAATAACTGATCAGAGAACAACAAAAAATCCGGCGGTGATTAAAATTATCAACGAATGACAATCACGCCTTGGCTAACAATGTATCACAAGTTCCGCTCTCAGACCTTGTGCTTATGTTTATTTTGAATGAAATCAGGCTTGTATTAGGCGTGGCATTGATTCACCTGTAAGACGACATTGAATTAAATTGAATGGAATTGTTTTGTTTTAGTGCCTAAGCAAACAGGTGATATCTGTTATCGTCTGTGGGATCCAGAGCTGTATGGTGAAACAAACATCCTGGTTGAAAAGCGTTGGTACTTCGATGAACAAACCCAAAAGTGTATGGTGTTCGATTATGGGGGTTGTCTTGGAAACGCTAACAACTATCTCAGCCAATCAGACTGCCAACTGCAGAACAACTGTGAGTGTAATCAAAGCTACAGGACGTTACTAGACAATTCCACAGCTCTTAAAATAGAAAGAGAAAAGGAAAGAGAATAGAGGAAGATTGGGACTCAAAAGAGAAAGCGAGTTTAGGAGAAAGTTTAGGAGAACTTATTTTATTTGATGGTTTAGAGGATCATTCGGGTAGAAAATTTACGCTGACAACGTCTTCTCTTTTTATTTGTTTTTGGTTGCTGTCAATACTGCTATGGTCATGACACCAAGATAACAGTACATGCCACAGTGAAAAGAGATTTGCAGATTTAGGGAAGTGGTTAAAACTTCTGCTCTCGAACAGGACCCACCAAACCACAAAATAGATGCACCCCCCCCCCTCCTTGCTTAACGTCAAAAGATGGTGTCTTTATTGCACAGCCACCCCTCTATCCAGCAGTAAAAAATTACAGTGAGATTCAAACCTCACTATTCTTGTTTGGCTAGTAATGCTAACTTTTGCTAGCTGAATATTCCTTTGACAACTCAAATTTAAAAGCCAATAAAATTTTGTCGGTAATGTTCATGAGATGGGTGGTGTCTTTGATAACCCCCCTACCCCAAACAAGGTGGGTCCTGTTCGAGTATAGTAGTTTTGACCAGTTTCCTAATAGAGATGTCTGTGCTCATAGGCGATCTTCGGATATGAGTTTCTTGCTTTGACTTTACGACGATTACGACAAGGACCATGTGCCTGTAATCAAAGCGGAGGAACTAAATTCGCTGGATTTGAAATTGCTGCCAGTTTACACAGAGCGGTTTTAATTGAGGATATTTAAGTTATTGGCGTCTTTGTATGTTTCGCTTAATTTATTACATAAGCTTTGTGACTGAACTAATGAGAAGCAAAACAAGAACAAAAACAAAAAACAAAAAAAACGAATTGTGACGCGCCCGCACGCATGTTCTCGAGATTGCTGACAGCATCTTCGTTTTCTGTGACTGGGTAGAGTATTGATTTGGTTTTGGCTTTACGACTCTCAACCGAATCTTTATCAGGTTGATTTCCGGATTTTTTTCTGAGGTGGGACTGAAATAAGACATAAAAAGAGGGCCTCAATGTTCAGTTTAGATTTGTGGAATTTTTCCATGGAGTCAGCTATAAATGTATTGTAACCTAGTTGTTTTATCTCCTCAGTGGAAGTCACAGCTGACGTTGTAAGGGTCTCAAGAACTAATCTCAAACAGATTGAAAGTAAGTATCCATTCAGTTATGCGCTTTTAGATTTTGATTCACCATCTAGGTCTAACCAACCTCTTTCAACCCAAGGGTAAATAAAGACAAACATGCATGTATGTGTGTATTGAGACAACGTTACAATAGATAAAAAGCAAAAGAATTATTGTAAATTGAAAAACTCGGCCCAAGTGTGACAAGATTTTTTGTTCAGTGTTATGACTTATAACGGTAAGTACCCTTGAGGTCATGGGTTCCACAAAGCTAAATAATGATAATGATAATGGTCATAATTTCCTGTCAGCAGTTAAAGTAAAAGACTTCACGTCAAAATAAAACTTCGCATATTATTGTTGTTGCTATTATTATTATTGTTATTATAAAAGTTTCCAGTGCTATTAATTGCTTCCTACAGTCTACTAGAACCGGGGCCAATCCTTGGTCCTGCGGTATCAGGAAAGTTTTTTTTATTTGATGGACAGAAACCTTCTCAGTGTGTGCGCCGTTCCTAGGAGGATGATCTTTTACAGCTCATTAATGTTACTGGCTCAAGGGGTCTTTCCTAAATTCTGGCCCATTCCCTCTCTAATAAGTCCCAGCGCACCAACAATAACCGACACAGTCTCTGTCCTCAATCCCCACTTTCTCGTGGTTTCAATCTCAATATCTTTTTATTTTGAAAGCTTTTCAATGACCTTCGTCGCGGTGTTTCGGTCGGATGGTACCGATACATCTATAAGTTTGCAACATCGGTCGGTATAGTCCTTGATTACTATATCAGGCTTGTTCGCTGAGAGTTCCCTATCCGTATATATCTGCATAACCTAGAGAATTGTGACTTCTTCGTTTACGGTTATTATTATCATTATTATTATTGGATACTAAAGCTGAGTAGAACGCTCTCTGTGAATATTTTTTCTGTATACTGTGACCTTTGATACCTTAAAAAGCTCCTTCATTTTGGTTTACAGCTTATGGGGAATGTAAAGTGTTTGGCAATGCGCACTTCAACACCTTCGACAACAAGACTTACACTTTTTACGGCAAATGCGATTATGTTTTGGCTGAGGCGCAGGATCCAATAAAACAAACAGACCTCTGGAGAGTAACTCTAATGAATGACCCACTTTGCGCCGACCCACGAAGACCGTGCCAAAAAACGGTTGCGATTCACATCGGTGGAGAAGGTGGACCTACAATTATTCTTGGCGAGAAAGTAGGGAATCGATTCCGTGTGGAAGTGAACGACCAGACGATAACAAGCTTTCCTCATGACATCAGTGACTCGGATTTGAACATAGATTTGAGCCTGACAACGCTGGTGCGTAAACGAAGACATTTACTAGAACAGTTTAGTACTACACTTCTGTGTAGTGTAGTGTAGCGGCGTGGCGCGGCGTGGCGTGGCGTGGCGTGGTGTGGCGTAGTGTAGTATAGTGGAGTAGTCTGTTGGGCAAGTTTGTGAAATGAAAGGGTGTGAAGTAAAGTGTTGCTCAGTTTAGTTTAGGGAGGGAGGCAGGAAAAAGTAGGAGAGCAAACAAAAGAGGTAGAAAAGATAAGATACAAGAAATAATATTTTTTCTTCGTTTTAGCACCCAGCACAACCAGAAAAAATTTTGTTAAGATCATGGGGAGACAATGTGGTAATCATCTGGGACGGAGAGCGGACGTTGGACATTCGATTTCCCGACAGCTTTAAGCGTTTAGTCACCAGGGGTTTGTGTGGTAGCTTCAATGACGACATCTCGGATGAATTCCTGGATTACAGTAACCAATATCAACAAGATGTCAACGTATTTGCCGCTAGCTACAAAAGTACTACTCCTGATAGTCCTTGCACAGAGCTGGTAGTGACCCCAGAAGATTGCGTACTCCAGTGCCATGAATTGGACGAAGAATATTTTGCTCCATGTGATGGTGTCATTGACAAGGATTTTTTCAAAGATCTGTGTAAGAAGGATCGTTGCGCTTCAAAATCACCATCATTATCAGGGGAGAGTGCTGCAGCAGTTTGTGCAATACTCGATATGTACAGCAGACAGTGTGCTTTGCAAAACGTTTCTTTGGATTGGAGAAAAGACGCCAACTGCGGTAAGCATTTACTTTAATGCAAACTCCAGCAAAGAAAGTAACGCCTTAGCATAGCTGGTAAGCACTTCGGTTCTACAATTTTCAACTGTTTTCTACAGACGAAACATGAGTACTTTGAGGGGCGTCACAAGCTCGTGGACTTGTGACGCCTCTCGTCGTTGGCAGCGATGAACAAAACTTATGAGATGACGCCGATATGACGGAATCTGACGTAGGAAGCAACGCTTACTAGAAAACCGTTAGTAGGAAGATAAAATACTTTCATGAGAGCGAGAATTGTCTAATTATATGAAAGATGCAACACTAGATTTGAATATTTGGGAAACGGCAAGGTGATTGTTTGTCAAAAAAAAAAAACTTATAAAATACTTTCTCAGCTTTTGTCGTGCATCAAACAAGATCCTTACCTTATCAGAAACAAAAGTCATGAACGCACAAAAGCTCGCCGTAACATCTCACTGATCGTAATCACTACAGCTAAATCGAAAATATCTACAGCGTTTGAACTATACCTTTCCTCGGTTTTAAGGTCGGCACATACGAGGGGAATAAACGCGAGGAAAAGAGTCGAAGGGAATTGTCCAACGTACAGTTAACTCGAAGGGAGCACGCAGTCTTCAAGGCAATGCAAATTTTGAACCCTGCGAGTAGGACATTTACTCTCCCTACAAGGCCGGTTTTCTTTCAGTTCATTAAACATCAGGACGTAAGTTAGTCAAAACAAAATCACAGCTTTCCTCTCCCATGTCAGTGAGGATATCTTCGGTTTCACGATGTAAACATATTTTTTCTCTTCCATAAAAAATTAAAGCCTGACGTACTGAGATTCGCTTTAATAGCAGTCAATGCCCAAGCCACTACTTTTAAGGCAAGCATTTTAATGCAATGGCTAATATATTGCTTTCTCTGTGTACTATCTAAAGAACACCCTTGCCCAAGTACAATGGAATACCAAGACGCTGCCCCAGCGTGCGCACGATTGTGTGAAACTAGACACCAGACAAACTGCAACTTGAAGTCTGTATCCGGCTGCACATGCAAAGAAGACATGTACTGGGACGGGTCTAAATGCGTGGAGGCAGAGAATTGTCCCTGTTACTATGAGGGTAAAGCGTATGAAGAAGGGAAATTTCTTTACAGACCTCGTGAAGTATGGTAAGCTTGAGCTAAAGCAGTGGTTTCCACCTTTTGCACTAGCACACGCAGTTTTGCCGGTATAACCCAAGGAAACAAGGCCGAATAGGCAGCGTCCCATGTGAAATAAGTAACGAATATTTCGAAACGGGAAGAATGATTAATTCTAGAGTTCTAGACATACGATAACAATGTCAAGCTACTACTGCGAATTAACCTAAATCCTTTCAAAGAGTCTTTTTTTTATCCACATTCAAAGGGTTTTCCTGTTATGGCAGATTTACTGTTTTTCAGCATTCAATAGCATGACAGAGCTCCTTTAAATGTCAATTAATTTTTTTACTCTTTAATTCCTTTTTCTTGTCAAGTCGATGTGAAAACGGAGAATTTAACTGCAGGCAAACTGCATACCAAGGTGGGTACTATGTACATTATCAACAATTTAGATTTTTTTTAAGGAACTCGGTATACAAAATCTGACTTCGCGGATAGAATGGTTCTGTTGTCTGTGTTTTCTTTGCACAAGTCGCGCCACGTTTTCAGCCAACTAGAGGAAAAACAAATGAACGTTAACGCGCTCGGAGGCACCCCCCATCCAGTTGGTGCCATCTACTTGTATTGGAAGCGCGTCAAGTAGTTTTTATCCTTTGTAAAAGGTCAGCGCAATTACTCTGGTTGCGGTTTAACCACCATTAACTGAAAACCTCCAAATTATTGCTTTGCCATTCAGTGAACTAAACTTATCACAACTTGTCCTTTAAAAGCATCAAAGATGACAAACATTAATACCAATCAAGGAAGATTTCAAGTGCTTTTTACAAACTGGGAACAAAATATAATCAGTTCAATACTGGGGGAGGGGGGAATCCCAATATATTAAATAAACCACGTGGCTGCTAAGTGTTAATTTGCAGCTACAAGCTAATTACATCATGTTTTCTTCTTTTTTCTCCTACTTTATCATCTATGCATAAGCGTTACTCTTTGATTGAAACGTAATGTACTTATTTGTTGCTATTTCTGTTATTTAAAATTTGACAGTGTGGCAAAATAAATAAATTTTTAATTAAATAAATATTATTTTTCCAGGAGAGAAAAATGAATATCCTTCTTTAGTTTCAGTTCTTTCTTTTCCTAAGGTTATAAAGTGAGAAAAAGTTATCTCGAATTTTAGAAAACTAATAGACGAATTTAGGGCAGTATTATTATGTCTGGAAATAATACTAAAACAGAGGTGATACGCAATTCACAGGGGTCAACTGATCACATTTCTATCCGCGTTCATCTTGTTTAGCAACTTGTTCCATTCTTGGATTCACGAATTTACAGACGTTTGACGGTCTACAGTATGAAGTGTACCCCACAGATTGTAAGTATACGCTATTCCGTGACTGCTCCAGCCAAACGCTGGCAACTCAATACTCCATCAAAATTGAGAATAAAGAGTGTCAAAGCACTGTGGCCAGTGACTACTGCAAGCAACAAAACCTACAGGTAAAGTACCGCGGTAAACAGATTGATATAAAAAGAACCATGGCCGAGAACGGTAGTTTGACTGTTGAAGTATTCTTCGTCGAAAACGGCTACGAGGAACAAGTCACTGAATACATCCACGACGACCAAGGATTCAGACTGAATTTTGTAGGAATTAGAAATGTTATTCTGTCCACCGATGAATTTGATTTGGTCGTCACCGCGGAAAACGTCTACGTTATGGCAAAGAAAAAAGCCGGAGATAAAACCTGCGGTCTTTGTGGGACATCAAACAATAATAAGAACGACGATCTGAGTGGTCCTACTGGGTACATCGCTGGAAGTGCTACGGCCTTTTTAAGACTTTGGATTGACGAAAAAAAACGTAATGGTACTTGCAGTGGAGAGCTGGGGGACTTGGAGCCCACTGCTGAGAGAAATTACTGTAATCTAAAAACCGATAATGCACCGTGGGCATTAGAAAACGCAAACGTAATAAAGCAACCCGCTGGACCTTTCGGAAAATGTATTAACAATGCCAACTTATACTATAGCCGAGCAAAGAAAAGCGGCTGCAGACACATCCCCAGCTTATGTCATGTCGTCGCCGGGTTCGCCAAGGATTGCAGAGACGATGGGTATGAAGTTAGAGACTGGAGAGAGTACATAACAAATTGTAAAAAACGTAAGTACACTAACGAGTAATGAGACGGAGCTTAGACGTAATGCGAACTGACAATGGACGAGTGATCCTGTCATATTTACCTTGAAAGTGACCGAAGAATATGTTTGTCGGTACAATTGCTTATTTATAGAGTTGATAGACAACAGAGGGACGTCTGAACATCTTATGAGGTTTTAAACCCCGTGCTTCAGTAGTTTTGTGAGTCATTCTGAATCGCATTTATATTAAGGAGGAAAGCCATTTTAATTTCCTGGCAGGGATTTGCAACAGAGAGAGATGAGCTCTCGCTGAGATTTCAAATGTATTCGTCTCAGATGAGTTCACTTTAGTAGCTTAGAGGAACTTAGTACGCTCGCACGTCTCGGTGCTCTCTTGAGTTTGGGCCTCAGTGTTTAGGGGAACTCAACCTGAATTTATTAAGAACCCACAGTACTTTGGCATGTGATCACGCAAATCAGTTTCGAAATTGAAGCAGTAGTCGGTGAAATGAATTCCTCCACAGTCCGTGATTCAGCTTTCTCACTTCTACTGATTCGAATTATGAATGGATTACTGATTAGGGAAATTTTATATTTTCGCAATTGAGTTTCCTGATATATTACATCTTTGACTTGATATCTGTTATCTTATTCAGCGACTTGCCCACCCGGTCTAGTATTCAAGAGTTGCGAAACCAACTGTCCTCAGACATGCGGTGATGTACAGAACCACAATGCAGATTGTAACAAGTAAGTCCGCTGTACTCGAGATGCCACATATCACAAATATGGAGGGGTTGAAGATAGAAAAATCCTAAAACTACAAAGCTTTCAAAAATTGTGGCCAGTATTCGACAAATTATACCCTCTATTATTGACCAAGTGAAATGTGTTTAATTGTGCGCGCGCCACTGTAATTTAAGAGGAGGAGGGGGAGATGTTGAACGGATCCACTTAAGAGCTGCAAAAATCATATACAGTCTTGCTGATGTAACTTGGAGACTCTAAAATACATTAGCTGGCAGCCCTTAATGAACGTTTACAAACTCAAGTTAACTTCACTAATGTATTCAGTTTATCACGGTTTAGCACCAAAATCTATCTGCGACTTATTCCATAAAACTGAGCCGCGGCGCTACCATTTAAGAAGGGCAGAAGGATTTAATGTCCCAAAGTATAATTACTCTATAGGAAGAACATCTTTATCCTACAGAGGACCCACTGCTTGGAATATCCTACCAGAGTCACTTAAACTTATAGATAGCTATGCAAGCTTTAAACAAAAGATCAAAAAAGATCTGGTACTATTAAATAAGTTAAGCTTCGATAAAGAATCATGCTTGAGCACAAACAAGAACGAGGATTTTTATTATTTTTGATTTTATCTTACTTCTTACTCACTTTATTATACTTATACGCAATAGACATACTCAGCTTTTACCTAATTATTTATTGACCAGCTTTATTTGTATTTTAAACCTTAGTATATTGTAATTATATAGGCAGGTCCACATCAGCCTTTGGCTGCCCATTTGCCAACCTGCATTAACAAATAAAGCTATGTATGTATGTATGTAGAGTAGGAAAAATGGGCATCTCGTGGTTCCCGCCCTTTTCTCTTATCCACCAACTAGTTTCCCTTTCTTGCGATTGGTGAAAACTCGTCACGTGTAATAACTGAATAACACGTCAGAGATTTTTGATTTATTTGTTATTATGTTCCTTATTATATTATTACGCTCTATCTGGTAAACACGTTGAATAATAATAACCTTGAAGGTTTAAGGTCTTCAGTCGTCGGCTCATTTAAAAAGAATTAAGATTGAAGAGTACTTTATGGAAGTCGACTCACCCGGTGTACTGGAAAAGCTTGAAAACTGCTGAAAGGCAAACATCCCTCGCATCCTTGCATTCCTGGGTCAGAGAAAAAAAATTAAAAAAGGACTAAGCAAAATGCTTAATATGTTTAATGTGTTGTTTGCCGTTTCTGAACTCTAGTCGAAAATGCATAGAAGGTTGTTACTGCCAGAATTCTAGCGAAGTACTCATGGGTGACAAGTGCGTACGTAAAGACGTTTGCCAAAAAGGTAGGTCAATAAATCACTGACCAACCAACAATGAAGTAAAATATTGGCCATCTAACTGCAACCAAGGGGCAAAGTCTTCTCATTTACACTGTTTCTATACGCGCACAAAAAAAATCTTTTCGTGTGCAGTAAGTGTCCTCAACCCCACTCCCCACCCCCACAAAATGTTGAATAAGACTCCCAAAAATGGCTTCTGACCTTCCACATTGTTCGGGAGATGGGTGAGGGCTCCAAAGCTTGCTTATTGGCAAGGGTCTGGTAAAGGAGCTGTTGCAGTTAAGAAAGTAACGTTTATGGAAGGGTGTTTGGTCCACCATTGTAGCCATATAGGCCAAGCGGGAGGGACGTGACACGAATTAATCGAAAACTATCTTAGCAAATTAATACGCGGATGTACAAGCAACCATATACCTCACTATATTATAATCCCCACCGCCCACCCTCCTGAAAGATTTCCAAGGTAGCCCAATGCATTGTTTACAAAACAAGGGGGAAGAGGGAAGGGAGGGAGGGGAGGGGTTCACATTCAATCCCGCATCTTAGAGAAGAAAATAAGGTTTACTCTATTTTACACCAATATGAGTAAACTATTTTTAAGATGTGAGTAATGAATATGATTAACCTTCAGATATTTGGCAGCTTTGACTGTAACAGATCTTACATTTTAGTGGTAGTTTTGAATCATTGTGATTCTTGTGATTTGATGCAATAACATTTGCTTATCATTAGTTCATTACCAACGCTAACTATTAATTTCTTAACCGATTAACTATCATATTACTTTTAATTGTTGATTTGTGTCACCTTTGGGGGCACCTGCCCACCTCCTAATTATAACACAATACAGGATGAATGTCACGCAAAAAACAAACATTTATGGTACTTGTAAAGCTCAGTGATGTTCATTCCATACTAAATTTTTGCCGTCTGAGCAATTTTGAAAATAGCGACTATATTCTGAACCAAACTTGAGCTCAGTGGCATCTGAGAAATTTGGAGTGTAAACCTCGCGTTTTGATTGGTCTAGACGAGTTTGCGATGAAAGTAAAGACGCGCGAAAGACGTCACGGGTCAAAGGAAGTCAAAAAAGAAAACTAGTACTCTGATAACGCAACCAGGACGTCAGAACGTAGAAAGAACATCAGTCGAACCGCCAAATGGAATCTGTTTTTTTATTAACTTTGACTTACCATAAATAGCACTGCAAACAATTATTGGGAACTTTTGACGTTTCAGAAACATTCGTTCAATGAAACTACTTTGACTATATTCAGTTACGAGCGTACATGGTGAATTACGGATTGATGTTATGAGAAATTTGTAACAGAAACGTTCCAAGTGTTAGCCGGCAATATTTTGAAAATCAACAGGAACTTTACAAACGACTCTCGTCGTTCTCCAAGATCGTCGTAGTATGGAATACACATGTTACCAATGACCTCATTAATACGCCTTGACTCGACGCGCGCCTTCAATTCCTCGACCGAGCCACGGATGATAGGTTTGACTCATTTTGGTGACAACCAAATAGCGGTTAGGAACGGTGCCTCCTCTTGTTACTGCGCATACGTTCTGCGCATCCCGGGATTGGCAGAGAAACTAGGCTGACACTAGTATTAAGGTATTTTTCTGAGATTTACGACTATGCAGGAAGGTAGATAATAGCAAGTGCTATGGTAGTCGAAAAAGGAATAGGGGATAACCGCACATTTTTTCACAGGTAATGAAGCTTTCGCTAAAAAACTGTCACAAATTTTAAAGGTTTTTATAACCATTGTTGTCTGATTTTCTCTGAAACATACGCGGTAACCACTACTTTTCTTTTCAGATTCCAATGGTACTTGTTAAGATATTTCCTGTAAAGTCAGAAATTGTGACAAATACCTCTGCATTAGGAGGCACTGTTCCGTTGTCACTCATTTCACCTGAAATGTGATTTAATGGTTTGAGCTTAATACCATAAAGTGAGTTTTCATATTAGAAAACTCACAGCCTGTGACATGACTGAGTAACACCCTAACACTTGCTAACTCGTAACATCTCTTTTGTTTACAACTCGTCGCCCTCAACAAAGAACTGGAAGCTGGTGCTTATACCCTTGCGGATCTTTTAGAATCGGCAAACTGTACAGGAGGGCGAACATGGTCAGCGTCCGGCAAAACATGCAAGGGTTTAGCGTCACTCGACCAAAGCGAAACAACGTACGGCTGCCACTGTAAACCAGATTTATACTGGAACGACTTCAAACAAAAATGCGTGGAAATGACACAGTGCGGTTGCGAAGAGGAAGGCGTATACTATGAAGCTTTTGAAACCCACCCTACACTCTGCTCACTGTAAGTAGCTCAGTGGCTAGAAAATGCCCATAAAAGATAATTGAACAGTGCTCGAATGGCAATTCAAATTTCAGGTATAACATGGGGAGATAACGTTCTGTTCGAAGACTTAAAATTTAGAAACCTTTTGTACATGAAAATAATCAGCTCTGTTTCAAGTATCACTAAGTTGCTTTCATTTGAATGGTCACACCTTATGGTTTCATCCACAGAATCAAAAGTTAGGCATCAAAGAAGAAAATATAAATGAATCCAGTATGGATTGAAAAAAAATAGAGAGAGGGAAAGAAAGAAAGACTCAATGAGCGTAAAAAGCGCATGGATCACATCAATCCATTGTTTTTGATTTCCAATAAGATTGGAACGACTAAACAATGGCAAGTGAGATTTATCACCAGTAAAAGGGTACACATGCAAACTCATTTGCACATGAAAGAGTTTCCACCTGGCCTGGCTTTAATAAAGGGGTTCACGGCAACTTGAAAATGACATGTACTCCAAGTTGCCGTTCTTTCCATCATGACATAAGAAGCGCAAAACACCCTGTATAGTTTCCGTGTATTGGAAAAGACGGATTAAAGGTAATGCTGTTTTCTTTCGGATACCCGTATAAATGACAGTTACTTTTGCAAGAGAGGACACAGTCTCTTGAACTCGTTCACAATAAGACGTTCAGTATTGAGTGTAAAAAGCCATCATCGTTTTTTCTGTTAGCGGTTTAAAGGTGACGCATAGTAAAACACGGGCGAAATAAAGATGCCAAAATTAAAATTGAAATTAAGAGCGTATAATTCCAAGTGTGCTTTTTTTTATTCACTAGCATTTGTAGCGGTTCAAGATCGTGGGTGGTAGATCCCAATAGACAGGATGAATTGACTAAGGCTGAGTGCCAGGCTACTGGCCAGGATCACTACCGGAAATTTAATGGCGACTGGGTCATTTTCCGGAGTAAGCCGTCGTGTGGCTATACAATGATGAAAATTAAAGCTACAACGCATCAAATCAAAGTATCGAATGAATACTGCAAGGAGACTTTTGAGCTACTGATATGTAAGAAAGTAGTCATAACGACTGAGTATGGACAGATAGAACTTTTGCAAAAGGATATCAAAATAACGAAAGGTGGAAATATAACGGAAATAGGTCCTGGAAAGTACCCTCAGCCATGCGAGTACAACGGTCTTCCCTATACAGAGATCTTCAGTGAAGGAGTGTTTACATTCGTGCGGGTCTTCAAGCCAAACAATCGAATTTCTCCAATGTATGAGGTGGGTTATTCCATGTCATGTAACTTAGAAGTTTAGAAACGACAAAGAACGCTTACTTCGTCTGGAGTGAAATTGCTCACAAAAAGATCAGACCTCCCAGTTGACTCAATCACTTGAGGGAGCAGTTAGCGCAGTGGTGAGAGCCCTCGCCTTCCACCAACGTGTCCCAGGTTGGATTCCCGGACTCAGGGTGATATTATTATTATTATTACTATCATTCACAACACAGCGCACTATGTTAACTGGAAGTCTATGTGGGCATCTGGCCTCTTCCCGAGGCCTAAGGTTTCCCGACTCTTAGGTAACCCCTCAACCGTGTCACTTTTGAAGTCGGCCATGCAGACCATCATCAAAACATTTAAAATTCACTATGAAACTTCGATCCCCTGCGAGCAGATTCTCCTTCGAACTTCATATAAAAGTCGGGAAGAGGAAGGAGATGGAAAAGATGAGTCAGTTCAGCTTCGAGGGTGTCGTACCGGTTTTTCACTGTTGAGAAGAATCGCGGCCTGTTTCCGCACCTGCGGTATGTTGTTTACAGTCCAACGACAAACATGGCAGCTACTTATTTTGAAACTGAGCTAGGCTCGGGAACATTTTAATTTGAAGCATGCTCAATAGGAATTGCTGAGGTCGTTAGCAGGGTCCTCCCGATTTTTCTAGGAAGATCGAAGATCGAGACTCTGCTCACAGGGTAAGACTGTTCCACGTATTAATAAAATCATTTCTCAGACCAGAGACGCGATTGAACCACCTCGATAGTGACGAGTGGAACTCAAGTGAAATAATGGTTAGGAAACGTTGTGAGGAGGTCTTAGCTGAATCTGAATCCACGAACGTCCACATAACTATCCAGTATGTGGGTAACGCGTTATCAGCTACCAAGCACAAATGCCGTAGCTCATAGCTTAGGCTTTTTTTTTTAAATGTTTATTTTCTGCCTCATGTACAGTGTACTAATCTTCACGTTTTCAGGCAACTTACCTGCCAAACTGAAATATACTCTGCTTTTCGTCTAGACAAGACATCGAGCAAAAGTCATCTTCCTAATTGTCAAAAGAGAAGAGAGATATTTAGTAAACCTTTTAACTTCGTTTCTTCTGGAATGCCATTAGGTTAAATATGACAGAGGTAACCGAGTCTATATCAAGGCCAACATCGAATACAAAGACACAGACAAACTGAGTGGAATGTGCGGTGCCCTTACCACTGAAACTGGCCTTAATATTGGAATGGATAATAGTTGGACAGAAGATGTTGGATGTCAAGCGATAAGAATACCGAGCGATGCCTCAGAAATATGTGAAGAACATAAGGACAGAAAAAAATGGGCGCAGCAAGGTAAGATTTTGGAATGACACATTCTCTCACACTTGAAAACTGTCGACCCATCCACCCACCCATCAGTTACAAAACAGAGCAGCACGCATTATAACTGACACCCGTCAATCTAAACCTTCAAACGAGATCCTTGAGAACCTGGGATGGCATAAATTTCTGTCAACCGTTATGGGTTGCAATCTTGCAGCACTAACCTTAAACTCTCTAAAATCAGAGCCAACTATTGCTATAAGGTTCCAATGCAAGCTTAACTTTTGGCCCCAATTAGGCAGATTGTGATCATGCTTTAACGTTTGCTGCTATCAAGTTTTGTGACTGACAACTGACCATTATGACGGAATTTATATAAACCAAGGCTTTAAAATGTATTCCGGTACTTTACTTTAATAGAAATCCACATAAGAGTTTATAAATATCTATCCTTGCACCCACACGCCTTCCTTCCTTCTTCCCTCTCTTCATCCATCCATACTCCCCTCCCTCCCTCCCTCCTTCCCTCTCACCTTCCCTCACTCTCTCCCTCCCTCCCTTGCTCACCCCGTCTACCCATTGTTCGTTTGTTTGTTTCTTAATTTATTCTGGAGATAAGGCTCATGTCGGCGCTTATGCGAAATTAACTGCCGTCGAGTTA
>OX419337.1:23361290-23518790 GCA_948470475.1 Galaxea fascicularis
AACATCAGAATAATATGATTTTAAAAAAGGCCTTTCTTACAACCGGACATATCTCTTGTACACAAACGAAGATTGAAAGTCGTAAAATACGTATTTAAAAACTAGAACTTGACACCAACTCGAAGAATTTGGGTCGTTTGTAATCTACCACGAAAAATCTTTGTGACTCCAATGTTTAACAGTCGAATCCAAACTAAAGGCCATCTCCCAAACTCGTCTAGCCCAATCAAACGAGAGGTTTGCACTGTCCATTGTATAACACAAAGAGATCAAACAGTTGATGAAAACTCGTGATTCATGGCACAAAAGCGCTATCAGAACAAATGATCACCTCCACTGGAATGCCCATACATTCTTTAGGCAGGAAGTAAAGTTTGAAATTAGACTCGCCGACGTTTGCACCGAATAGCAAAGGAAACTCGGATGCAATTTGGAAAGAAATTTACCGTTGCCTACCAAGGAAGGGAGCGCCTTTAAAAACAGAAAACCCTTTGGTATAATTACTGCAGACAAAGCAAGGCAGCTTGCCCAGATGGCTTCCCTCCAAGTGGTCGTGACTTATTTAGCAACTTTACAAATAATGTCCATGAAAACGACCATCGAGAGCTTTTTAAGTTCGTAACCGAATCTCCAGTTGAAAACATCGTTAAAGCGCTACCTTCGAATAAAGCTCCTGGAGTGGACAATAATCAAGCATTTGTTTAACAAGTCGTTTGCTATAGGCACTTTCACTCGACCGTGGAAAATGGCTGAAGTGAAACCAATCCCTAGCGATTTCTACGTACCAGCTAACACTCGTCCTATTTCCTCACTTCCAATATTATCGGAGGTCTGTGAAAGGCTCGCCCATCGTGAAATTGTTGACTTTTGAATCGCCCCGGAAAAATCTCAAAGTTTCAAAGCGGTAATCGTGAATCCCACTCTACTGAGACGGTTCTACTTTCATTTACAGATGACATTTTAAAAAACATAGACGAGAAGAAAATTTAATTGATAGTGTTATTAGATATGTCGAACGCTCTCGACAGCATTCAGCATGAGTGCCTACTTATGAAAACCCACAACAAGACTAAACCTTTGGTTATTGGTGTTCCACAACTCTTGCGTAATTTGCCTCGTCCGTCCATTAGTATCCTTGGAAAGGAGATTGAACCTGCATCTGTTGCCAAAGACCTGGGTGTCTATATCGACCAAATAGGCCATATTCGTATTCTCGGTTTTGACCTGGATCTAGCATGAAGTGGAGGCTCTTGCGAGGGAATCTTTTCATATGTAAATGTATTCCCCCGCAAGAGCCTCCACTTCATGCTAGATCCAGTTCAATACCGAGAATACGAATATGGCCTATTCTCAACTATAACGAACATATATCAGTCAAGGCTAGTCTCAAGCTGTGTTTACAAACTTGTTCAAATTAATAGCATAAAACACTTATTAGATCGGAAAAAAGTTACTTTTAATAATTAATGCCTTCTAACATTGCACATGTATTTAGTAAACTCTTTTACTGTTCGACTGTTTAGGGAAACACATCCAAATCAAATATAAAGAACCTACAACTTATACAGAACTTTGTGGGAACATCGTCCTCGGTCTGAAATCCATCTACAAATTGAATTGCCACACAAACAACAACAAAGACGCATTATCATTATTAAGTTATTTCAGGGCGATATTAATTTGTAAGTAGAATAATATATAAACTTGGTTATTGCATCTCGATGTCTTTTCAAACTACTTCAGAGTAAAGCTTGGTCACTAAGTTCTAAGTTTGTAGGGGATCTCATAAACACCAATTACATGTACTCCGCGGCAACATTAAACCTTTGTTTAGTGTGGAAAAACTATCACATCTTCATCATCTCAAGTGAAAAGTACCTTCCTTTTCAAAAGTTGCAAAACAGCAGCTGACAGAACTAGCGTTTAAAGATTTCCACTTCGATTAAACAGTTCAGTATTATATTAGTTTATCTCCTGATTAGTTTTCGTTGGTTAACGATCAAGCTGATTTGGGTTGAGCGAACCAAAAAAATCACTGTTGCGACACTTACATTCAAACAACGTGATCGCACAGGTTATAAAGCCACACTCTTAGAAACGCAAAAACAAAAACAAAGGTTTGGGCACCGAATCTCAAACATCTCTATCATGATCATCATTCCCAAGCGTCGACGAAACACGCCAAAAGACTACTCGTATCTTCGCTTCTACCTATATGGCTAACTTCAACTTTCCTAAACGACTATTGGCTAACATTATTCATTCATTCATTCATCAGTCCATCTGTCCATTCATCCATCCATTCATTCAGTCGTGAATATACAAATATACAGGCATATTTTACTTTATATAACAGGCCCCAGTTGTTCAAACGTTGGATAGCGCTATCCACCGGATAAATCACTATCCAGCGGATAAGTAATGGGAAAGCTAATTGCACTATCCACTGGATAGATATTTATCCGGTGGATAGCGCTATCCAGCCTTTGAACAACCGGGACCAGTTAAAAAGTGCCAGCTTTAAGTCTATGAAAACAAATAGAGATATAACAAACTAATTAAAAAGGTAAAATTTTAGACCAAAGAAAGAATTATTTGCCAAAAGACGAGTTGTCTCTCTCGTTTTCACCTATGTGGCTAACTTTAACATCTTTATTTATATAAATCTATTTTCCTTTCAGCTACTTTACGCCAAGTTCGTCAAGGTGTGTAAGCATTGTAGTAATAATTCAAGACTAGTTTAACGCAAAGGGGTAAAAGGTCTGGGCCGAATTGCTCGAAGCATGGTTAGCGCCAACCCACGTTAACTACAACTTGTAAAATTCATTAATAATTCATGAGAGTAATGACCAATGAATTGGCAGTATTTGAGTCACATGCTTACCTCTGCAAACCCCAATAGAAATCAACTGTATGAAAGCACGGGAAGGTTTGAAAGGTAGCAGGGAAAGCCAGGGGTTGATGAATTATGATTAGTAGAATCATTAATAGGATTAATTTTCATAAAGGTTTCCAACTCCCCAACTTAGTATGCTTAACTTTAATAAAGACGAGCCCTGAATGCCTCCCGTCTCACTCAAATGACAGTCAGTGGCACAAATTAGCAAGTAAAGCGAATTGGGCGGATAACGCTGTCCATTTTGCTTGGCCACTTCACAAACAAACTTGCTCAAAGTATAGTGTTTCGCGACATATGCTCGAGTGGAACGGTCAGATCTTTAACATCATCGCATTTCATATCGGCCACTCTAACAACTTCTAACATTGCACATCTATTTTGCCGCCGCTGAAGCCATTCCTCGAAGACTTTTCTACTCCATTTAATGTTGTACTGTGTTGCTTTTAACATTCAAGCTAGTGCTTCTGTTTTCTCTTAGCTACTGCTCAAGTAGCCTTCAGAATTGCGACCATTTTTCACATCTTCATCATTTGATCCGCAGTTCAACTTTTGATTTTTATATACTCATTGTATTATCTTGTTACTTATTTACGCGAAACTCCCGAAGCGTTATGTAAAGTCGTTTAAATCTTGGTCCATTCGCTATTCTGTTTTTCAAAATGAAACAGTTGGCTATTTTACGAACAAAATAAGCACGAGTCTCGACTCCTTCCTTCCTTAACTGTTACCGTGCACGTTTATAACGCAAAAACGAACAATTTCTATTTCCCATTTCTAGTGTTACCACATTAGTTTCTGTGTCTACATAGTCGTCCCTTTCAACAAGGACTTCAACAAGTCATTTAGCAATTTCATTTCAAGGTGGCTGAAAATGGTTTCGTTATTTTTAAATACCAATTCTCTAATGGATTGATACTACCACAACTTTTTGTTTATTTCCTTTAAAAATGGCATCTAAAAAATGCCCAACTATTTCTAAATAAGTTGTGACCATTTTTTTAAGCATAATGTTACCATAGCAACACTTAAGCCTTATTCGAAACACCCTTAATTTTAGTTTTATGTGTCTGAAACTCAAAAACGAGTTCGGTGATCCCTATTATTAAATTGCAATCAGCATATCAAGATTCATTTTTCTGCAAAGTTATACAAAATCTTTAGAGCAAGCTCAAAGCCTCATTACTAATTGAACCTTCCGATAATTTAACGCGCCTCTAAACCTGCTCTACAGGTTTTTTTTAAACTTTGCAGAAAGATGAATCGTGCTATCTTGCTTCCAATTAAGTAATAAAAAACGTCCAAGAATATTTAGTGCCTCCACATCAAACTCGCTTTTAACGTCGTCAATATCGACGTCATCAATTATCTCAATTTCGTCCAGGTAATTATCGAAGAGGTCTATACCTTTTACTTCTATCGTCAATTTTTAAAGAGCGGGAAAATTTTCAATTTTCTGCCGTGGAAAAGGAATTGTCAAATACGCATATACATATGTTAATAACCAGTTGCCAATTATATATATAACATTGTCACTAAACATAATAATATATCACTTATTTTTCAGTGTGTTTACATCTAGCTCAGCAACAACGTCGTCGTCCTCAAGTATTTCCTCTACGTCCAGGTAAGGGAAACTCTTGCATCTTCTTTGTAAAGGCATTCTTTGAAATCCGGCGAATCATTTGTGTTATAAAGCATGTAGGATAGGTATCCTAGCAATTACAATTTGTTTCGATTTTTCATCTTAAGATCGAGATGTTACACATGTGTTAGTCTTGGTAAATGCGAATATATTATTTAAACGATGATCTGCGGGTGACCGACTGAAGAATTTAGAGGTGAATTTCCGCTTCGAACGCTGATTTAGTGGCATTGGAAAGAGAGCGCACGTTCCCCTCTTTTCCCGCTACACACACGCACACACATTCACGCAAACAAGCTCCCAATGGAGTGGAAATCATGACCTGTGCATCGCTCTCCCATTCGTCTTGGTGATCCATAAATTCGTTTGCCTTCTGTCACTAAAGCAAAACCTGAGCCCTTTTTCAGACGCTTCGATTAGTACATAATGAAGAGATTTTGCAGCGTCAATGTTGGTTTGTCGGTTTTTTTGTGGACTTTGCAAACTAGTTCAGCAAATTCAGTGAGATATATTTCCGATTGTTTACTAACGTACTAATGTCATCTACATCTAATCTTGATCATTCTTGGAAGGGCAAGGGCGTTTTTAAATATTTGAAATTTCCCGGCTGTCCTAAGTTCTCTAGGCTTCCTAAGCTTCTCAAAAACTTAGCGTACGTTTATCATACATATATCTTCATCGTGATGATAATCCATAGTATCACTCTCATTGTAATCTATATCATTCTGACCATCACGTCTAGTTCGACAATACCACAGTCAGAACAGTCCCCAACAAGGTTCTCAACCAAATTCTCGCCGCCCAGCACAATCAGCTCAACATCAGAGATACTTGAAAATGAAAGCGACAATTCGCCATTCCGAAATTCAAAAGGGAACTGGGTCGAGTTTCAATTTTTAAAGTAATCGATAAATTGACACCATCACATGAAAGATAGCATTGAGTTTAGTCGTTTGACCAAGTTTGATTCTTTTTGGTTGAATAGAGACCAAGTTATAGACCTTAAAACACAGCTCAAAATCCATACAAACGGACTCGGCACACATTAGCTTTCTTTCCTCCGTGGGGCCAATAAAGGAAGGGATTACGGAAACAGTTTTCCTCCTTCTTGAAAGATAAATCTATTGTTAAATACTTTTATGTATCATTCAACGAGAGATCCGAACATTCAATAATTACCTTCACTAAGTTATATCGTCTTTTACTTCATCAACGTCGACACCAATTTTGCCATAGTCAACAAGCGTATCAACATCATCCAGAAAGTAAATATTAAATTTCTTACATTGCGGATACTACTCACAAGTTCGTAATGAGCAGTTAACAAACTATACCAAAAAGGACAATAGAAGAAAGCTAGGTTTCTTTCATTTCCCGCCACTAGGGTTCTGTCTATGGTACCATGGTACGTAGTCCAAATGAAACTGAATAACCTGACTTTGTAAAAGACAATTAGTTCGCACAAGAAAAAATTCACAGTGACCCTCGACGATGATAACTATCTCTATAATCCCTAACATATTACAATAAATCTATTGTTAAATACCTTTGTGTATGATTCAACGAGAGATTCCAACATTTAATAATTACCTTCACTAAGTTATATCTTCTCTATCTCTATAATCCCTAATATAATACATATTCATCGTTATTTTAATGTGTTTACATGAAGCTAATAACTATTAACCTTAGGATAGTACTGTACACACTAACACACCAGTGATTTTGTTCCTCAACATAAAGATCCACGACAACCTCACCAAGAATCTCAACTTCGTCCAGATACTCAACAACAAGCTCCACAATTTTTTCTTTCTCATTTCCGCCTTACAAACCAAAAAGCACTTTAATAACACGCCACTCATTATTCAGTGTCTCCACATCCAGCTCAGCATCAACGTCCACGTCAAAGTTAACGTCATCAAGTCTTTCCACTTCGCCAAGGTAAACATATCCGTATCCGATTGTTTACTAACGTACTAATGTCATCTACATCTAATCTTGTTCATTCTTGGAAGGGCAAGGGCGTTTTTAAATATTTGAAATTTCCCAGCTGTCCTAAGTTCTCTAGGCTTCCTACGCTTCTCATAAACTTAGCGTACGTGTATCATGCATACATGTATCTTCATCGTGATGATAATCTATAGTATCACTCTTATTGTAATCTATATCATTCTGACCATCACGTCTAGTTCGTCAATACCACAATCAGAAATTTCCGAACCAAGCTTCTACACCAAATTCCCGCCCAGTACAATCAGCTCAACGTCAGAGACAGCTTTTACATTAGCCAGGTGGGTACTAAATACTTGAATATGAAGAAGGCGGTAATACAAAAGCGTTGATGTTTTAATAAATATTTTAATACCTCGAATTACGGACAACCATATAATTTCACAACTGAATCAAAATATTCCGGGCTAAATGGCATTCAATAGAGCAATCAACTGGTCGCTGACTCGGCACACATAAGCTTTCTTTCCTCCGTGGGGCCAATAAAGGAAGGGATTACGGAAACAGTTTTCCTCCTTCTTGAAAGATAAATCTATTGTTAAATACCTTTGTGTATGATTCAACGAGAGATCCGAACATTTAATAATTACCTTCACTAAGTTATATCGTCTTTTACTTCATCAACGTCGACACCAATATTGCCATAGTCAACAAGCGTATCAACATCATCCAGAAAGTAAATATTAAATTTCTTACATTGCGGATACTATTCACAAGTTCGTAATGAGCAGTTAACAAACTACGTCCAAAACGACAATATAAGAAAGCTAGATTTCTTTCATTTTCCGCCACTAGGGTTCCGTCTATGGTAATAAAGTACGTAGTCCAAATGAAACTGACAGACCTGACTTTGCAGTAGTTCGGACAGGAAAAAATTCACAGTGACCCTCGACGTTGAATAACCATCTCTATAATCCCTAATATATTACATATTCATCGTTATTTAATTAATGTGTTTACATAAAGCTAATACCTATTAACCTTAGAATAGTACTATACACACTAACTCATCAGTGATTTTGTTCCTCAACATAAAGTTCCACGACGACCTCATCAAGCATCTCAACTTCGTCCAGGTAATCAATCAAAAGCTCACTAACTTGTTCTATCACAATTCAGCATACCATTAGAAAAAATACTATAACAACACGCCACCCATTATTCACTCTCTCCACGTCTAGCTCAGCATCAACGCCGTCATCCGTGTTTACGTCATCAAGTGTGTCCACTTCGTCAAGGTAAAAACAAACTCGTTATCCATTTGCATCCTCTTTGTAAAAGTTTTCTTTGAAATTCCGCAAATAATTTGTCCTGTCTAATGCGAAACCACATGCTAGACTATTCATCCGATTCAAAATAAATAATATATGCTTTGAATTTCAGCTACTCAACATACTCAACATCCAGCTCGGTATCGACGTCGTCATATCCGACTTCATCAAGTGCGTCAACACCCTCAACGTCATCAAGTCTTTCCACTTCGTCAAGGTAAACATAAAATTCGTTTATATCTTGCAGCTTTTTTTTAAGGAATTCTTAGAAATCTCGCAAGTAATCTAACGTATTTGTAGCAAAACCAAATTTTTCACCATTCACACGAGCACAATCCAATCATGTCTGCTTTGAATTTCAGCTACTCAACATACTCCACATCTAGCTCTGTGTCCACGTCGTCATATTCGACTTCATCGAGTGTCTCAACGCCCACATCGACTACTCTGACAACATCAAGCACCTCAAGGTACCACACAAACCTACTGATCTGTTCATAGTCCTTAATCACGAAAGCATAGAATACAAACTCAAGCTATGACCGTTTGTGTTTCTCTAACAAGTCAGGGCAAACGGTAGACTGATAGCACGGTCAATCCAATTCTATCACTCAGTGTCAAATTTATAGCCCAACATATACCACGATTACGTAAATTCCATTAAAGAGAGAAAGCCACTTTGCTTGCACTTAAAACTCATTACCACCATCTGCAAGGATCTTCCCGTCTTAGTCGTTACAGCAATCCCACTACATTTTGCTCAGACAATCTCAATTGAAGATGATGCACTTTAACGACTATAACTGTTTTACACAAAGTAAAGCCAAAACTAATACTGATAATCAAGAGAATTGCTATAAAAGCTAAACACAGTGAGCCATCGCGTAATTTAATAATACTCTTACACAAGAAACTCGAATGTCCTTAAAATTTCAGTGTGTCCACGTCCAGTTCGGTGTCGACGTCATCATCACTATCGACGTCCTCGAGTGTGTCAACCTCGTCCAGGTAATTGGCAACTATTTCCTTTATACTGAAGCACTTACAAAACTGTCCAACCTTTATCACTACCACAAAACGCAGGGCTCTTTTCCTTTGTCAAGTCGTTCTTTGTGTGAACAACTGAATATAACGTTTCCCAAGCGCTACTATGAATGTAAAACAAAATCCTGTTTTTAACGCCTCGTATATATGTATTTTCATTTTTTCACACAACAAAAGATGGTATTTATGCCAGTTTCCCCAGCTTAACTTCGGCGTCCCTTTATAACAATCGCCAAAATAAGCAACATGGAAAATTTTATAAACAAACTTAAAACTATGTCTTAATTTTCCTACCTATATAACGATTTCCTTTAGCCTTTAGGCATAACACGCTATGTTTGTACCCCCAAAACTTAGAGAAAGTTCGTTTCACATTAGACATTGAAACAAAATCCTGCAAAATGTTCTTTCAGCTACTCCACGTCAACTTCCGTCTCGACATCATCGCTATCAACCTCAACAAGTGTTTCAACACCGACAACTACTAGTGTGACTACATCTTCGTCAAGGTACTTAAGCATCTTGCTATTGATTTAACGAAAGTTTGCAAAACAGGTTTCAATAAAAGTTTTCTTTTCATGCAGATACTAGCATGTTAAAAAGGCTCTTTGCAGTGTAATTAAAATGTAGCCAATCTTGCTGTTTCAATGCCTGAAAAACGAACATGCTTCATCCGTGTTTCTCCGGCTTAGACCGTTAGCATAGAACAAAGTAAGCCTTCTGCAAGGGTAGTAAAGCCACTCCTTGAAAAGTAATTTGAAACAAAAATACATGTTTACAGATGTTTTTCTCAAAAACGCCAATGCTTCTGGCGTTAATTATAAAGGCTTCACTAGATACGAATATTGTCCAAGAATAACACATCCCTTATTTTTCAGTGCGTCCACATCAAGCTCGATTTCAACGTCGTCAATATCGACGTCATCAAGTATCTCAACTTCGTCTAGGTAATCAATGAAGAGGTCTATACCTTCTACTTTCTCCGTTTACCGTACATTTACAAAGAACAGCAAAATTACAAGTTTACGCTATCGAAAAGGAGACGTCAGTACGGATATACATGTGTCAATAGCCTGTCGCCATATGACATGTGACATTGTCACTCAATATAATAATGCGTCACCTATTTTTCAGTGTGTCCACGTCTAGCTCAGCATCAACGTCGTCGTCCGTGTCTACGTCATCAAGTATTTCCACTTCGTCGAGGTAAAGAGAAACTCGTTAAGGCCCTAGCAAACGCCTTCAACATTTGCTTCAACATCCTTTCGATTTTGTTGAATGGCAATGTTGAAAGCGTTTGCCACCCCCTTTCCACCTTGTTGAAACGATGTTGAATCGATGTTGAAAGAGTTTAAAAGCCTTTAAACTTTGCTTCAACATGCGTTCAACATTTCTTTTGTTGTCTGGAATCTTCGGAATGTTGAAACCCAGTTGAAGTCGTTTGCCCCCGCTCTTTCAACATTGTTCAGCAAGCGCATGCGCAATGAAGAACACGTAACTATGGTCACCACTCCCTAAGTTTTGTTAAATGAAAGGTACTGTTAAAACCGTTTGCTCATCCCACCCTTCAACATCATTCAACAACCTTCAGCAGCGTTCAAATAAATCGAATGGATGTTGAAGCAAATGTTGAAGCCGTTTGCTAGGGCCTTTTTACATTTAAATCTTCTATGTACAGGAATTCTTTGAATTGTCTTATGTAAAGCGAAACCATATGCTAACCTATTCATCCGAGTAAAAATCAATAATATATGCTTTGAATTTCAGCTACTCAACATACTCAACATCCAGCTCGGTATCGACGTCGTCATATCCGACTTCATCAAGTGCGTCAACACCCTCAACGTCATCAAGTCTTTCCACTTCGTCAAGGTAAACATAAAATTCGTTTATATCTTGCAGCTTTTTTTTAAGGAATTCTTAGAAATCTCGCAAGTAATCTAACGTATTTGTAGCAAAACCAAATTTTTCACCATTCACACGAGCACAATCCAATCATGTCTGCTTTGAATTTCAGCTACTCAACATACTCCACATCTAGCTCTGTGTCCACGTCGTCATATTCGACTTCATCGAGTGTCTCAACGCCCACATCGACTACTCTGACAACATCAAGCACCTCAAGGTACCACACAAACCTACTGATCTGTTCATAGTCCTTAATCACGAAAGCATAGAATACAAACTCAAGCTATGACCGTTTGTGTTTCTCTAACAAGTCAGGGCAATCGGTAGACTGATAGCACGGTCAATCCAATTCTATCACTCAGTGTCAAATTTATAGCCCAACATATACCACGATTACGTAAATTCCATTAAAGAGAGAAAGCCACTTTGCTTGCACTTAAAACTCATTACCACCATCTGCAAGGATCTTCCCGTCTTAGTCGTTACAGCAATCCCACTACATTTTGCTCAGACAATCTCAATTGAAGATGATGCACTTTAACGACTATAACTGTTTTACACAAAGTAAAGCCAAAACTAATACTGATAATCAAGAGAATTGCTATAAAAGCTAAACACAGTGAGCCATCGCGTAATTTAATAATACTCTTACACAAGAAACTCGAATGTCCTTAAAATTTCAGTGTGTCCACGTCCAGTTCGGTGTCGACGTCATCATCACTATCGACGTCCTCGAGTGTGTCAACCTCGTCCAGGTAATTGGCAACTATTTCCTTTATACTGAAGCACTTACAAAACTGTCCAACCTTTATCACTACCACAAAACGCAGGGCTCTTTTCCTTTGTCAAGTCGTTCTTTGTGTGAACAACTGAATATAACGTTTCCCAAGCGCTACTATGAATGTAAAACAAAATCCTGTTTTTAACGCCTCGTATATATGTATTTTCATTTTTTCACACAACAAAAGATGGTATTTATGCCAGTTTCCCCAGCTTAACTTCGGCGTCCCTTTATAACAATCGCCAAAATAAGCAACATGGAAAATTTTATAAACAAACTTAAAACTATGTCTTAATTTTCCTACCTATATAACGATTTCCTTTAGCCTTTAGGCATAACACGCTATGTTTGTACCCCCAAAACTTAGAGAAAGTTCGTTTCACATTAGACATTGAAACAAAATCCTGCAAAATGTTCTTTCAGCTACTCCACGTCAACTTCCGTCTCGACATCATCGCTATCAACCTCAACAAGTGTTTCAACACCGACAACTACTAGTGTGACTACATCTTCGTCAAGGTACTTAAGCATCTTGCTATTGATTTAACGAAAGTTTGCAAAACAGGTTTCAATAAAAGTTTTCTTTTCATGCAGATACTAGCATGTTAAAAAGGCTCTTTGCAGTGTAATTAAAATGTAGCCAATCTTGCTGTTTCAATGCCTGAAAAACGAACATGCTTCATCCGTGTTTCTCCGGCTTAGACCGTTAGCATAGAACAAAGTAAGCCTTCTGCAAGGGTAGTAAAGCCACTCCTTGAAAAGTAATTTGAAACAAAAATACATGTTTACAGATGTTTTTCTCAAAAACGCCAATGCTTCTGGCGTTAATTATAAAGGCTTCACTAGATACGAATATTGTCCAAGAATAACACATCCCTTATTTTTCAGTGCGTCCACATCAAGCTCGATTTCAACGTCGTCAATATCGACGTCATCAAGTATCTCAACTTCGTCTAGGTAATCAATGAAGAGGTCTATACCTTCTACTTTCTCCGTTTACCGTACATTTACAAAGAACAGCAAAATTACAAGTTTACGCTATCGAAAAGGAGACGTCAGTACGGATATACATGTGTCAATAGCCTGTCGCCATATGACATGTGACATTGTCACTCAATATAATAATGCGTCACCTATTTTTCAGTGTGTCCACGTCTAGCTCAGCATCAACGTCGTCGTCCGTGTCTACGTCATCAAGTATTTCCACTTCGTCGAGGTAAAGAGAAACTCGTTAAGGCCCTAGCAAACGCCTTCAACATTTGCTTCAACATCCTTTCGATTTTGTTGAATGGCAATGTTGAAAGCGTTTGCCACCCCCTTTCCACCTTGTTGAAACGATGTTGAATCGATGTTGAAAGAGTTAAAAAGCCTTTAAACTTTGCTTCAACATGCGTTCAACATTTCTTTTGTTGTCTGGAATCTTCGGAATGTTGAAACCCAGTTGAAGTCGTTTGCCCCCGCTCTTTCAACATTGTTCAGCAAGCGCATGCGCAATGAAGAACACGTAACTATGGTCACCACTCCCTAAGTTTTGTTAAATGAAAGGTACTGTTAAAACCGTTTGCTCATCCCACCCTTCAACATCATTCAACAACCTTCAGCAGCGTTCAAATAAATCGAATGGATGTTGAAGCAAATGTTGAAGCCGTTTGCTAGGGCCTTTTTACATTTAAATCTTCTATGTACAGGAATTCTTTGAATTGTCTTATGTAAAGCGAAACCATATGCTAACCTATTCATCCGAGTAAAAATCAATAATATATGCTTTGAATTTCAGCTACTCAACATACTCAACATCCAGCTCGGTATCGACGTCGTCATATCCGACTTCATCAAGTGCGTCAACACCCTCAACGTCATCAAGTCTTTCCACTTCGTCAAGGTAAACATAAAATTCGTTTATATCTTGCAGCTTTTTTTTAAGGAATTCTTAGAAATCTCGCAAGTAATCTAACGTATTTGTAGCAAAACCAAATTTTTCACCATTCACACGAGCACAATCCAATCATGTCTGCTTTGAATTTCAGCTACTCAACATACTCCACATCTAGCTCTGTGTCCACGTCGTCATATTCGACTTCATCGAGTGTCTCAACGCCCACATCGACTACTCTGACAACATCAAGCACCTCAAGGTACCACACAAACCTACTGATCTGTTCATAGTCCTTAATCACGAAAGCATAGAATACAAACTCAAGCTATGACCGTTTGTGTTTCTCTAACAAGTCAGGGCAAACGGTAGACTGATAGCACGGTCAATCCAATTCTATCACTCAGTGTCAAATTTATAGCCCAACATATACCACGATTACGTAAATTCCATTAAAGAGAGAAAGCCACTTTGCTTGCACTTAAAATTCATTACCACCATCTGCAAGGATCTTCCCGTCTTAGTCGTTACAGCAATCCCACTACATTTTGCTCAGACAATCTCAATTGAAGATGATGCACTTTAACGACTATAACTGTTTTACACAAAGTAAAGCCAAAACTAATACTGATAATCAAGAGAATTGCTATAAAAGCTAAACACAGTGAGCCATCGCGTAATTTAATAATACTCTTACACAAGAAACTCGAATGTCCTTAAAATTTCAGTGTGTCCACGTCCAGTTCGGTGTCGACGTCATCATCACTATCGACGTCCTCGAGTGTGTCAACCTCGTCCAGGTAATTGGCAACTATTTCCTTTATACTGAAGCACTTACAAAACTGTCCAACCTTTATCACTACCACAAAACGCAGGGCTCTTTTCCTTTGTCAAGTCGTTCTTTGTGTGAACAACTGAATATAACGTTTCCCAAGCGCTACTATGAATGTAAAACAAAATCCTGTTTTTAACGCCTCGTATATATGTATTTTCATTTTTTCACACAACAAAAGATGGTATTTATGCCAGTTTCCCCAGCTTAACTTCGGCGTCCCTTTATAACAATCGCCAAAATAAGCAACATGGAAAATTTTATAAACAAACTTAAAACTATGTCTTAATTTTCCTACCTATATAACGATTTCCTTTAGCCTTTAGGCATAACACGCTATGTTTGTACCCCCAAAACTTAGAGAAAGTTCGTTTCACATTAGACATTGAAACAAAATCCTGCAAAATGTTCTTTCAGCTACTCCACGTCAACTTCCGTCTCGACATCATCGCTATCAACCTCAACAAGTGTTTCAACACCGACAACTACTAGTGTGACTACATCTTCGTCAAGGTACTTAAGCATCTTGCTATTGATTTAACGAAAGTTTGCAAAACAGGTTTCAATAAAAGTTTTCTTTTCATGCAGATACTAGCATGTTAAAAAGGCTCTTTGCAGTGTAATTAAAATGTAGCCAATCTTGCTGTTTCAATGCCTGAAAAACGAACATGCTTCATCCGTGTTTCTCCGGCTTAGACCGTTAGCATAGAACAAAGTAAGCCTTCTGCAAGGGTAGTAAAGCCACTCCTTGAAAAGTAATTTGAAACAAAAATACATGTTTACAGATGTTTTTCTCAAAAACGCCAATGCTTCTGGCGTTAATTATAAAGGCTTCACTAGATACGAATATTGTCCAAGAATAACACATCCCTTATTTTTCAGTGCGTCCACATCAAGCTCGATTTCAACGTCGTCAATATCGACGTCATCAAGTATCTCAACTTCGTCTAGGTAATCAATGAAGAGGTCTATACCTTCTACTTTCTCCGTTTACCGTACATTTACAAAGAACAGCAAAATTACAAGTTTACGCTATCGAAAAGGAGACGTCAGTACGGATATACATGTGTCAATAGCCTGTCGCCATATGACATGTGACATTGTCACTCAATATAATAATGCGTCACCTATTTTTCAGTGTGTCCACGTCTAGCTCAGCATCAACGTCGTCGTCCGTGTCTACGTCATCAAGTATTTCCACTTCGTCGAGGTAAAGAGAAACTCGTTAAGGCCCTAGCAAACGCCTTCAACATTTGCTTCAACATCCTTTCGATTTTGTTGAATGGCAATGTTGAAAGCGTTTGCCACCCCCTTTCCACCTTGTTGAAACGATGTTGAATCGATGTTGAAAGAGTTAAAAAGCCTTTAAACTTTGCTTCAACATGCGTTCAACATTTCTTTTGTTGTCTGGAATCTTCGGAATGTTGAAACCCAGTTGAAGTCGTTTGCCCCCGCTCTTTCAACATTGTTCAGCAAGCGCATGCGCAATGAAGAACACGTAACTATGGTCACCACTCCCTAAGTTTTGTTAAATGAAAGGTACTGTTAAAACCGTTTGCTCATCCCACCCTTCAACATCATTCAACAACCTTCAGCAGCGTTCAAATAAATCGAATGGATGTTGAAGCAAATGTTGAAGCCGTTTGCTAGGGCCTTTTTACATTTAAATCTTCTATGTACAGGAATTCTTTGAATTGTCTTATGTAAAGCGAAACCATATGCTAACCTATTCATCCGAGTAAAAATCAATAATATATGCTTTGAATTTCAGCTACTCAACATACTCAACATCCAGCTCGGTATCGACGTCGTCATATCCGACTTCATCAAGTGCGTCAACACCCTCAACGTCATCAAGTCTTTCCACTTCGTCAAGGTAAACATAAAATTCGTTTATATCTTGCAGCTTTTTTTTAAGGAATTCTTAGAAATCTCGCAAGTAATCTAACGTATTTGTAGCAAAACCAAATTTTTCACCATTCACACGAGCACAATCCAATCATGTCTGCTTTGAATTTCAGCTACTCAACATACTCCACATCTAGCTCTGTGTCCACGTCGTCATATTCGACTTCATCGAGTGTCTCAACGCCCACATCGACTACTCTGACAACATCAAGCACCTCAAGGTACCACACAAACCTACTGATCTGTTCATAGTCCTTAATCACGAAAGCATAGAATACAAACTCAAGCTATGACCGTTTGTGTTTCTCTAACAAGTCAGGGCAATCGGTAGACTGATAGCACGGTCAATCCAATTCTATCACTCAGTGTCAAATTTATAGCCCAACATATACCACGATTACGTAAATTCCATTAAAGAGAGAAAGCCACTTTGCTTGCACTTAAAATTCATTACCACCATCTGCAAGGATCTTCCCGTCTTAGTCGTTACAGCAATCCCACTACATTTTGCTCAGACAATCTCAATTGAAGATGATGCACTTTAACGACTATAACTGTTTTACACAAAGTAAAGCCAAAACTAATACTGATAATCAAGAGAATTGCTATAAAAGCTAAACACAGTGAGCCATCGCGTAATTTAATAATACTCTTACACAAGAAACTCGAATGTCCTTAAAATTTCAGTGTGTCCACGTCCAGTTCGGTGTCGACGTCATCATCACTATCGACGTCCTCGAGTGTGTCAACCTCGTCCAGGTAATTGGCAACTATTTCCTTTATACTGAAGCACTTACAAAACTGTCCAACCTTTATCACTACCACAAAACGCAGGGCTCTTTTCCTTTGTCAAGTCGTTCTTTGTGTGAACAACTGAATATAACGTTTCCCAAGCGCTACTATGAATGTAAAACAAAATCCTGTTTTTAACGCCTCGTATATATGTATTTTCATTTTTTCACACAACAAAAGATGGTATTTATGCCAGTTTCCCCAGCTTAACTTCGGCGTCCCTTTATAACAATCGCCAAAATAAGCAACATGGAAAATTTTATAAACAAACTTAAAACTATGTCTTAATTTTCCTACCTATATAACGATTTCCTTTAGCCTTTAGGCATAACACGCTATGTTTGTACCCCCAAAACTTAGAGAAAGTTCGTTTCACATTAGACATTGAAACAAAATCCTGCAAAATGTTCTTTCAGCTACTCCACGTCAACTTCCGTCTCGACATCATCGCTATCAACCTCAACAAGTGTTTCAACACCGACAACTACTAGTGTGACTACATCTTCGTCAAGGTACTTAAGCATCTTGCTATTGATTTAACGAAAGTTTGCAAAACAGGTTTCAATAAAAGTTTTCTTTTCATGCAGATACTAGCATGTTAAAAAGGCTCTTTGCAGTGTAATTAAAATGTAGCCAATCTTGCTGTTTCAATGCCTGAAAAACGAACATGCTTCATCCGTGTTTCTCCGGCTTAGACCGTTAGCATAGAACAAAGTAAGCCTTCTGCAAGGGTAGTAAAGCCACTCCTTGAAAAGTAATTTGAAACAAAAATACATGTTTACAGATGTTTTTCTCAAAAACGCCAATGCTTCTGGCGTTAATTATAAAGGCTTCACTAGATACGAATATTGTCCAAGAATAACACATCCCTTATTTTTCAGTGCGTCCACATCAAGCTCGATTTCAACGTCGTCAATATCGACGTCATCAAGTATCTCAACTTCGTCTAGGTAATCAATGAAGAGGTCTATACCTTCTACTTTCTCCGTTTACCGTACATTTACAAAGAACAGCAAAATTACAAGTTTACGCTATCGAAAAGGAGACGTCAGTACGGATATACATGTGTCAATAGCCTGTCGCCATATGACATGTGACATTGTCACTCAATATAATAATGCGTCACCTATTTTTCAGTGTGTCCACGTCTAGCTCAGCATCAACGTCGTCGTCCGTGTCTACGTCATCAAGTATTTCCACTTCGTCGAGGTAAAGAGAAACTCGTTAAGGCCCTAGCAAACGCCTTCAACATTTGCTTCAACATCCTTTCGATTTTGTTGAATGGCAATGTTGAAAGCGTTTGCCACCCCCTTTCCACCTTGTTGAAACGATGTTGAATCGATGTTGAAAGAGTTAAAAAGCCTTTAAACTTTGCTTCAACATGCGTTCAACATTTCTTTTGTTGTCTGGAATCTTCGGAATGTTGAAACCCAGTTGAAGTCGTTTGCCCCCGCTCTTTCAACATTGTTCAGCAAGCGCATGCGCAATGAAGAACACGTAACTATGGTCACCACTCCCTAAGTTTTGTTAAATGAAAGGTACTGTTAAAACCGTTTGCTCATCCCACCCTTCAACATCATTCAACAACCTTCAGCAGCGTTCAAATAAATCGAATGGATGTTGAAGCAAATGTTGAAGCCGTTTGCTAGGGCCTTTTTACATTTAAATCTTCTATGTACAGGAATTCTTTGAATTGTCTTATGTAAAGCGAAACCATATGCTAACCTATTCATCCGAGTAAAAATCAATAATATATGCTTTGAATTTCAGCTACTCAACATACTCAACATCCAGCTCGGTATCGACGTCGTCATATCCGACTTCATCAAGTGCGTCAACACCCTCAACGTCATCAAGTCTTTCCACTTCGTCAAGGTAAACATAAAATTCGTTTATATCTTGCAGCTTTTTTTTAAGGAATTCTTAGAAATCTCGCAAGTAATCTAACGTATTTGTAGCAAAACCAAATTTTTCACCATTCACACGAGCACAATCCAATCATGTCTGCTTTGAATTTCAGCTACTCAACATACTCCACATCTAGCTCTGTGTCCACGTCGTCATATTCGACTTCATCGAGTGTCTCAACGCCCACATCGACTACTCTGACAACATCAAGCACCTCAAGGTACCACACAAACCTACTGATCTGTTCATAGTCCTTAATCACGAAAGCATAGAATACAAACTCAAGCTATGACCGTTTGTGTTTCTCTAACAAGTCAGGGCAAACGGTAGACTGATAGCACGGTCAATCCAATTCTATCACTCAGTGTCAAATTTATAGCCCAACATATACCACGATTACGTAAATTCCATTAAAGAGAGAAAGCCACTTTGCTTGCACTTAAAACTCATTACCACCATCTGCAAGGATCTTCCCGTCTTAGTCGTTACAGCAATCCCACTACATTTTGCTCAGACAATCTCAATTGAAGATGATGCACTTTAACGACTATAACTGTTTTACACAAAGTAAAGCCAAAACTAATACTGATAATCAAGAGAATTGCTATAAAAGCTAAACACAGTGAGCCATCGCGTAATTTAATAATACTCTTACACAAGAAACTCGAATGTCCTTAAAATTTCAGTGTGTCCACGTCCAGTTCGGTGTCGACGTCATCATCACTATCGACGTCCTCGAGTGTGTCAACCTCGTCCAGGTAATTGGCAACTATTTCCTTTATACTGAAGCACTTACAAAACTGTCCAACCTTTATCACTACCACAAAACGCAGGGCTCTTTTCCTTTGTCAAGTCGTTCTTTGTGTGAACAACTGAATATAACGTTTCCCAAGCGCTACTATGAATGTAAAACAAAATCCTGTTTTTAACGCCTCGTATATATGTATTTTCATTTTTTCACACAACAAAAGATGGTATTTATGCCAGTTTCCCCAGCTTAACTTCGGCGTCCCTTTATAACAATCGCCAAAATAAGCAACATGGAAAATTTTATAAACAAACTTAAAACTATGTCTTAATTTTCCTACCTATATAACGATTTCCTTTAGCCTTTAGGCATAACACGCTATGTTTGTACCCCCAAAACTTAGAGAAAGTTCGTTTCACATTAGACATTGAAACAAAATCCTGCAAAATGTTCTTTCAGCTACTCCACGTCAACTTCCGTCTCGACATCATCGCTATCAACCTCAACAAGTGTTTCAACACCGACAACTACTAGTGTGACTACATCTTCGTCAAGGTACTTAAGCATCTTGCTATTGATTTAACGAAAGTTTGCAAAACAGGTTTCAATAAAAGTTTTCTTTTCATGCAGATACTAGCATGTTAAAAAGGCTCTTTGCAGTGTAATTAAAATGTAGCCAATCTTGCTGTTTCAATGCCTGAAAAACGAACATGCTTCATCCGTGTTTCTCCGGCTTAGACCGTTAGCATAGAACAAAGTAAGCCTTCTGCAAGGGTAGTAAAGCCACTCCTTGAAAAGTAATTTGAAACAAAAATACATGTTTACAGATGTTTTTCTCAAAAACGCCAATGCTTCTGGCGTTAATTATAAAGGCTTCACTAGATACGAATATTGTCCAAGAATAACACATCCCTTATTTTTCAGTGCGTCCACATCAAGCTCGATTTCAACGTCGTCAATATCGACGTCATCAAGTATCTCAACTTCGTCTAGGTAATCAATGAAGAGGTCTATACCTTCTACTTTCTCCGTTTACCGTACATTTACAAAGAACAGCAAAATTACAAGTTTACGCTATCGAAAAGGAGACGTCAGTACGGATATACATGTGTCAATAGCCTGTCGCCATATGACATGTGACATTGTCACTCAATATAATAATGCGTCACCTATTTTTCAGTGTGTCCACGTCTAGCTCAGCATCAACGTCGTCGTCCGTGTCTACGTCATCAAGTATTTCCACTTCGTCGAGGTAAAGAGAAACTCGTTAAGGCCCTAGCAAACGCCTTCAACATTTGCTTCAACATCCTTTCGATTTTGTTGAATGGCAATGTTGAAAGCGTTTGCCACCCCCTTTCCACCTTGTTGAAACGATGTTGAATCGATGTTGAAAGAGTTAAAAAGCCTTTAAACTTTGCTTCAACATGCGTTCAACATTTCTTTTGTTGTCTGGAATCTTCGGAATGTTGAAACCCAGTTGAAGTCGTTTGCCCCCGCTCTTTCAACATTGTTCAGCAAGCGCATGCGCAATGAAGAACACGTAACTATGGTCACCACTCCCTAAGTTTTGTTAAATGAAAGGTACTGTTAAAACCGTTTGCTCATCCCACCCTTCAACATCATTCAACAACCTTCAGCAGCGTTCAAATAAATCGAATGGATGTTGAAGCAAATGTTGAAGCCGTTTGCTAGGGCCTTTTTACATTTAAATCTTCTATGTACAGGAATTCTTTGAATTGTCTTATGTAAAGCGAAACCATATGCTAACCTATTCATCCGAGTAAAAATCAATAATATATGCTTTGAATTTCAGCTACTCAACATACTCAACATCCAGCTCGGTATCGACGTCGTCATATCCGACTTCATCAAGTGCGTCAACACCCTCAACGTCATCAAGTCTTTCCACTTCGTCAAGGTAAACATAAAATTCGTTTATATCTTGCAGCTTTTTTTTAAGGAATTCTTAGAAATCTCGCAAGTAATCTAACGTATTTGTAGCAAAACCAAATTTTTCACCATTCACACGAGCACAATCCAATCATGTCTGCTTTGAATTTCAGCTACTCAACATACTCCACATCTAGCTCTGTGTCCACGTCGTCATATTCGACTTCATCGAGTGTCTCAACGCCCACATCGACTACTCTGACAACATCAAGCACCTCAAGGTACCACACAAACCTACTGATCTGTTCATAGTCCTTAATCACGAAAGCATAGAATACAAACTCAAGCTATGACCGTTTGTGTTTCTCTAACAAGTCAGGGCAAACGGTAGACTGATAGCACGGTCAATCCAATTCTATCACTCAGTGTCAAATTTATAGCCCAACATATACCACGATTACGTAAATTCCATTAAAGAGAGAAAGCCACTTTGCTTGCACTTAAAACTCATTACCACCATCTGCAAGGATCTTCCCGTCTTAGTCGTTACAGCAATCCCACTACATTTTGCTCAGACAATCTCAATTGAAGATGATGCACTTTAACGACTATAACTGTTTTACACAAAGTAAAGCCAAAACTAATACTGATAATCAAGAGAATTGCTATAAAAGCTAAACACAGTGAGCCATCGCGTAATTTAATAATACTCTTACACAAGAAACTCGAATGTCCTTAAAATTTCAGTGTGTCCACGTCCAGTTCGGTGTCGACGTCATCATCACTATCGACGTCCTCGAGTGTGTCAACCTCGTCCAGGTAATTGGCAACTATTTCCTTTATACTGAAGCACTTACAAAACTGTCCAACCTTTATCACTACCACAAAACGCAGGGCTCTTTTCCTTTGTCAAGTCGTTCTTTGTGTGAACAACTGAATATAACGTTTCCCAAGCGCTACTATGAATGTAAAACAAAATCCTGTTTTTAACGCCTCGTATATATGTATTTTCATTTTTTCACACAACAAAAGATGGTATTTATGCCAGTTTCCCCAGCTTAACTTCGGCGTCCCTTTATAACAATCGCCAAAATAAGCAACATGGAAAATTTTATAAACAAACTTAAAACTATGTCTTAATTTTCCTACCTATATAACGATTTCCTTTAGCCTTTAGGCATAACACGCTATGTTTGTACCCCCAAAACTTAGAGAAAGTTCGTTTCACATTAGACATTGAAACAAAATCCTGCAAAATGTTCTTTCAGCTACTCCACGTCAACTTCCGTCTCGACATCATCGCTATCAACCTCAACAAGTGTTTCAACACCGACAACTACTAGTGTGACTACATCTTCGTCAAGGTACTTAAGCATCTTGCTATTGATTTAACGAAAGTTTGCAAAACAGGTTTCAATAAAAGTTTTCTTTTCATGCAGATACTAGCATGTTAAAAAGGCTCTTTGCAGTGTAATTAAAATGTAGCCAATCTTGCTGTTTCAATGCCTGAAAAACGAACATGCTTCATCCGTGTTTCTCCGGCTTAGACCGTTAGCATAGAACAAAGTAAGCCTTCTGCAAGGGTAGTAAAGCCACTCCTTGAAAAGTAATTTGAAACAAAAATACATGTTTACAGATGTTTTTCTCAAAAACGCCAATGCTTCTGGCGTTAATTATAAAGGCTTCACTAGATACGAATATTGTCCAAGAATAACACATCCCTTATTTTTCAGTGCGTCCACATCAAGCTCGATTTCAACGTCGTCAATATCGACGTCATCAAGTATCTCAACTTCGTCTAGGTAATCAATGAAGAGGTCTATACCTTCTACTTTCTCCGTTTACCGTACATTTACAAAGAACAGCAAAATTACAAGTTTACGCTATCGAAAAGGAGACGTCAGTACGGATATACATGTGTCAATAGCCTGTCGCCATATGACATGTGACATTGTCACTCAATATAATAATGCGTCACCTATTTTTCAGTGTGTCCACGTCTAGCTCAGCATCAACGTCGTCGTCCGTGTCTACGTCATCAAGTATTTCCACTTCGTCGAGGTAAAGAGAAACTCGTTAAGGCCCTAGCAAACGCCTTCAACATTTGCTTCAACATCCTTTCGATTTTGTTGAATGGCAATGTTGAAAGCGTTTGCCACCCCCTTTCCACCTTGTTGAAACGATGTTGAATCGATGTTGAAAGAGTTAAAAAGCCTTTAAACTTTGCTTCAACATGCGTTCAACATTTCTTTTGTTGTCTGGAATCTTCGGAATGTTGAAACCCAGTTGAAGTCGTTTGCCCCCGCTCTTTCAACATTGTTCAGCAAGCGCATGCGCAATGAAGAACACGTAACTATGGTCACCACTCCCTAAGTTTTGTTAAATGAAAGGTACTGTTAAAACCGTTTGCTCATCCCACCCTTCAACATCATTCAACAACCTTCAGCAGCGTTCAAATAAATCGAATGGATGTTGAAGCAAATGTTGAAGCCGTTTGCTAGGGCCTTTTTACATTTAAATCTTCTATGTACAGGAATTCTTTGAATTGTCTTATGTAAAGCGAAACCATATGCTAACCTATTCATCCGAGTAAAAATCAATAATATATGCTTTGAATTTCAGCTACTCAACATACTCAACATCCAGCTCGGTATCGACGTCGTCATATCCGACTTCATCAAGTGCGTCAACACCCTCAACGTCATCAAGTCTTTCCACTTCGTCAAGGTAAACATAAAATTCGTTTATATCTTGCAGCTTTTTTTTAAGGAATTCTTAGAAATCTCGCAAGTAATCTAACGTATTTGTAGCAAAACCAAATTTTTCACCATTCACACGAGCACAATCCAATCATGTCTGCTTTGAATTTCAGCTACTCAACATACTCCACATCTAGCTCTGTGTCCACGTCGTCATATTCGACTTCATCGAGTGTCTCAACGCCCACATCGACTACTCTGACAACATCAAGCACCTCAAGGTACCACACAAACCTACTGATCTGTTCATAGTCCTTAATCACGAAAGCATAGAATACAAACTCAAGCTATGACCGTTTGTGTTTCTCTAACAAGTCAGGGCAAACGGTAGACTGATAGCACGGTCAATCCAATTCTATCACTCAGTGTCAAATTTATAGCCCAACATATACCACGATTACGTAAATTCCATTAAAGAGAGAAAGCCACTTTGCTTGCACTTAAAACTCATTACCACCATCTGCAAGGATCTTCCCGTCTTAGTCGTTACAGCAATCCCACTACATTTTGCTCAGACAATCTCAATTGAAGATGATGCACTTTAACGACTATAACTGTTTTACACAAAGTAAAGCCAAAACTAATACTGATAATCAAGAGAATTGCTATAAAAGCTAAACACAGTGAGCCATCGCGTAATTTAATAATACTCTTACACAAGAAACTCGAATGTCCTTAAAATTTCAGTGTGTCCACGTCCAGTTCGGTGTCGACGTCATCATCACTATCGACGTCCTCGAGTGTGTCAACCTCGTCCAGGTAATTGGCAACTATTTCCTTTATACTGAAGCACTTACAAAACTGTCCAACCTTTATCACTACCACAAAACGCAGGGCTCTTTTCCTTTGTCAAGTCGTTCTTTGTGTGAACAACTGAATATAACGTTTCCCAAGCGCTACTATGAATGTAAAACAAAATCCTGTTTTTAACGCCTCGTATATATGTATTTTCATTTTTTCACACAACAAAAGATGGTATTTATGCCAGTTTCCCCAGCTTAACTTCGGCGTCCCTTTATAACAATCGCCAAAATAAGCAACATGGAAAATTTTATAAACAAACTTAAAACTATGTCTTAATTTTCCTACCTATATAACGATTTCCTTTAGCCTTTAGGCATAACACGCTATGTTTGTACCCCCAAAACTTAGAGAAAGTTCGTTTCACATTAGACATTGAAACAAAATCCTGCAAAATGTTCTTTCAGCTACTCCACGTCAACTTCCGTCTCGACATCATCGCTATCAACCTCAACAAGTGTTTCAACACCGACAACTACTAGTGTGACTACATCTTCGTCAAGGTACTTAAGCATCTTGCTATTGATTTAACGAAAGTTTGCAAAACAGGTTTCAATAAAAGTTTTCTTTTCATGCAGATACTAGCATGTTAAAAAGGCTCTTTGCAGTGTAATTAAAATGTAGCCAATCTTGCTGTTTCAATGCCTGAAAAACGAACATGCTTCATCCGTGTTTCTCCGGCTTAGACCGTTAGCATAGAACAAAGTAAGCCTTCTGCAAGGGTAGTAAAGCCACTCCTTGAAAAGTAATTTGAAACAAAAATACATGTTTACAGATGTTTTTCTCAAAAACGCCAATGCTTCTGGCGTTAATTATAAAGGCTTCACTAGATACGAATATTGTCCAAGAATAACACATCCCTTATTTTTCAGTGCGTCCACATCAAGCTCGATTTCAACGTCGTCAATATCGACGTCATCAAGTATCTCAACTTCGTCTAGGTAATCAATGAAGAGGTCTATACCTTCTACTTTCTCCGTTTACCGTACATTTACAAAGAACAGCAAAATTACAAGTTTACGCTATCGAAAAGGAGACGTCAGTACGGATATACATGTGTCAATAGCCTGTCGCCATATGACATGTGACATTGTCACTCAATATAATAATGCGTCACCTATTTTTCAGTGTGTCCACGTCTAGCTCAGCATCAACGTCGTCGTCCGTGTCTACGTCATCAAGTATTTCCACTTCGTCGAGGTAAAGAGAAACTCGTTAAGGCCCTAGCAAACGCCTTCAACATTTGCTTCAACATCCTTTCGATTTTGTTGAATGGCAATGTTGAAAGCGTTTGCCACCCCCTTTCCACCTTGTTGAAACGATGTTGAATCGATGTTGAAAGAGTTAAAAAGCCTTTAAACTTTGCTTCAACATGCGTTCAACATTTCTTTTGTTGTCTGGAATCTTCGGAATGTTGAAACCCAGTTGAAGTCGTTTGCCCCCGCTCTTTCAACATTGTTCAGCAAGCGCATGCGCAATGAAGAACACGTAACTATGGTCACCACTCCCTAAGTTTTGTTAAATGAAAGGTACTGTTAAAACCGTTTGCTCATCCCACCCTTCAACATCATTCAACAACCTTCAGCAGCGTTCAAATAAATCGAATGGATGTTGAAGCAAATGTTGAAGCCGTTTGCTAGGGCCTTTTTACATTTAAATCTTCTATGTACAGGAATTCTTTGAATTGTCTTATGTAAAGCGAAACCATATGCTAACCTATTCATCCGAGTAAAAATCAATAATATATGCTTTGAATTTCAGCTACTCAACATACTCAACATCCAGCTCGGTATCGACGTCGTCATATCCGACTTCATCAAGTGCGTCAACACCCTCAACGTCATCAAGTCTTTCCACTTCGTCAAGGTAAACATAAAATTCGTTTATATCTTGCAGCTTTTTTTTAAGGAATTCTTAGAAATCTCGCAAGTAATCTAACGTATTTGTAGCAAAACCAAATTTTTCACCATTCACACGAGCACAATCCAATCATGTCTGCTTTGAATTTCAGCTACTCAACATACTCCACATCTAGCTCTGTGTCCACGTCGTCATATTCGACTTCATCGAGTGTCTCAACGCCCACATCGACTACTCTGACAACATCAAGCACCTCAAGGTACCACACAAACCTACTGATCTGTTCATAGTCCTTAATCACGAAAGCATAGAATACAAACTCAAGCTATGACCGTTTGTGTTTCTCTAACAAGTCAGGGCAAACGGTAGACTGATAGCACGGTCAATCCAATTCTATCACTCAGTGTCAAATTTATAGCCCAACATATACCACGATTACGTAAATTCCATTAAAGAGAGAAAGCCACTTTGCTTGCACTTAAAATTCATTACCACCATCTGCAAGGATCTTCCCGTCTTAGTCGTTACAGCAATCCCACTACATTTTGCTCAGACAATCTCAATTGAAGATGATGCACTTTAACGACTATAACTGTTTTACACAAAGTAAAGCCAAAACTAATACTGATAATCAAGAGAATTGCTATAAAAGCTAAACACAGTGAGCCATCGCGTAATTTAATAATACTCTTACACAAGAAACTCGAATGTCCTTAAAATTTCAGTGTGTCCACGTCCAGTTCGGTGTCGACGTCATCATCACTATCGACGTCCTCGAGTGTGTCAACCTCGTCCAGGTAATTGGCAACTATTTCCTTTATACTGAAGCACTTACAAAACTGTCCAACCTTTATCACTACCACAAAACGCAGGGCTCTTTTCCTTTGTCAAGTCGTTCTTTGTGTGAACAACTGAATATAACGTTTCCCAAGCGCTACTATGAATGTAAAACAAAATCCTGTTTTTAACGCCTCGTATATATGTATTTTCATTTTTTCACACAACAAAAGATGGTATTTATGCCAGTTTCCCCAGCTTAACTTCGGCGTCCCTTTATAACAATCGCCAAAATAAGCAACATGGAAAATTTTATAAACAAACTTAAAACTATGTCTTAATTTTCCTACCTATATAACGATTTCCTTTAGCCTTTAGGCATAACACGCTATGTTTGTACCCCCAAAACTTAGAGAAAGTTCGTTTCACATTAGACATTGAAACAAAATCCTGCAAAATGTTCTTTCAGCTACTCCACGTCAACTTCCGTCTCGACATCATCGCTATCAACCTCAACAAGTGTTTCAACACCGACAACTACTAGTGTGACTACATCTTCGTCAAGGTACTTAAGCATCTTGCTATTGATTTAACGAAAGTTTGCAAAACAGGTTTCAATAAAAGTTTTCTTTTCATGCAGATACTAGCATGTTAAAAAGGCTCTTTGCAGTGTAATTAAAATGTAGCCAATCTTGCTGTTTCAATGCCTGAAAAACGAACATGCTTCATCCGTGTTTCTCCGGCTTAGACCGTTAGCATAGAACAAAGTAAGCCTTCTGCAAGGGTAGTAAAGCCACTCCTTGAAAAGTAATTTGAAACAAAAATACATGTTTACAGATGTTTTTCTCAAAAACGCCAATGCTTCTGGCGTTAATTATAAAGGCTTCACTAGATACGAATATTGTCCAAGAATAACACATCCCTTATTTTTCAGTGCGTCCACATCAAGCTCGATTTCAACGTCGTCAATATCGACGTCATCAAGTATCTCAACTTCGTCTAGGTAATCAATGAAGAGGTCTATACCTTCTACTTTCTCCGTTTACCGTACATTTACAAAGAACAGCAAAATTACAAGTTTACGCTATCGAAAAGGAGACGTCAGTACGGATATACATGTGTCAATAGCCTGTCGCCATATGACATGTGACATTGTCACTCAATATAATAATGCGTCACCTATTTTTCAGTGTGTCCACGTCTAGCTCAGCATCAACGTCGTCGTCCGTGTCTACGTCATCAAGTATTTCCACTTCGTCGAGGTAAAGAGAAACTCGTTAAGGCCCTAGCAAACGCCTTCAACATTTGCTTCAACATCCTTTCGATTTTGTTGAATGGCAATGTTGAAAGCGTTTGCCACCCCCTTTCCACCTTGTTGAAACGATGTTGAATCGATGTTGAAAGAGTTAAAAAGCCTTTAAACTTTGCTTCAACATGCGTTCAACATTTCTTTTGTTGTCTGGAATCTTCGGAATGTTGAAACCCAGTTGAAGTCGTTTGCCCCCGCTCTTTCAACATTGTTCAGCAAGCGCATGCGCAATGAAGAACACGTAACTATGGTCACCACTCCCTAAGTTTTGTTAAATGAAAGGTACTGTTAAAACCGTTTGCTCATCCCACCCTTCAACATCATTCAACAACCTTCAGCAGCGTTCAAATAAATCGAATGGATGTTGAAGCAAATGTTGAAGCCGTTTGCTAGGGCCTTTTTACATTTAAATCTTCTATGTACAGGAATTCTTTGAATTGTCTTATGTAAAGCGAAACCATATGCTAACCTATTCATCCGAGTAAAAATCAATAATATATGCTTTGAATTTCAGCTACTCAACATACTCAACATCCAGCTCGGTATCGACGTCGTCATATCCGACTTCATCAAGTGCGTCAACACCCTCAACGTCATCAAGTCTTTCCACTTCGTCAAGGTAAACATAAAATTCGTTTATATCTTGCAGCTTTTTTTTAAGGAATTCTTAGAAATCTCGCAAGTAATCTAACGTATTTGTAGCAAAACCAAATTTTTCACCATTCACACGAGCACAATCCAATCATGTCTGCTTTGAATTTCAGCTACTCAACATACTCCACATCTAGCTCTGTGTCCACGTCGTCATATTCGACTTCATCGAGTGTCTCAACGCCCACATCGACTACTCTGACAACATCAAGCACCTCAAGGTACCACACAAACCTACTGATCTGTTCATAGTCCTTAATCACGAAAGCATAGAATACAAACTCAAGCTATGACCGTTTGTGTTTCTCTAACAAGTCAGGGCAAACGGTAGACTGATAGCACGGTCAATCCAATTCTATCACTCAGTGTCAAATTTATAGCCCAACATATACCACGATTACGTAAATTCCATTAAAGAGAGAAAGCCACTTTGCTTGCACTTAAAACTCATTACCACCATCTGCAAGGATCTTCCCGTCTTAGTCGTTACAGCAATCCCACTACATTTTGCTCAGACAATCTCAATTGAAGATGATGCACTTTAACGACTATAACTGTTTTACACAAAGTAAAGCCAAAACTAATACTGATAATCAAGAGAATTGCTATAAAAGCTAAACACAGTGAGCCATCGCGTAATTTAATAATACTCTTACACAAGAAACTCGAATGTCCTTAAAATTTCAGTGTGTCCACGTCCAGTTCGGTGTCGACGTCATCATCACTATCGACGTCCTCGAGTGTGTCAACCTCGTCCAGGTAATTGGCAACTATTTCCTTTATACTGAAGCACTTACAAAACTGTCCAACCTTTATCACTACCACAAAACGCAGGGCTCTTTTCCTTTGTCAAGTCGTTCTTTGTGTGAACAACTGAATATAACGTTTCCCAAGCGCTACTATGAATGTAAAACAAAATCCTGTTTTTAACGCCTCGTATATATGTATTTTCATTTTTTCACACAACAAAAGATGGTATTTATGCCAGTTTCCCCAGCTTAACTTCGGCGTCCCTTTATAACAATCGCCAAAATAAGCAACATGGAAAATTTTATAAACAAACTTAAAACTATGTCTTAATTTTCCTACCTATATAACGATTTCCTTTAGCCTTTAGGCATAACACGCTATGTTTGTACCCCCAAAACTTAGAGAAAGTTCGTTTCACATTAGACATTGAAACAAAATCCTGCAAAATGTTCTTTCAGCTACTCCACGTCAACTTCCGTCTCGACATCATCGCTATCAACCTCAACAAGTGTTTCAACACCGACAACTACTAGTGTGACTACATCTTCGTCAAGGTACTTAAGCATCTTGCTATTGATTTAACGAAAGTTTGCAAAACAGGTTTCAATAAAAGTTTTCTTTTCATGCAGATACTAGCATGTTAAAAAGGCTCTTTGCAGTGTAATTAAAATGTAGCCAATCTTGCTGTTTCAATGCCTGAAAAACGAACATGCTTCATCCGTGTTTCTCCGGCTTAGACCGTTAGCATAGAACAAAGTAAGCCTTCTGCAAGGGTAGTAAAGCCACTCCTTGAAAAGTAATTTGAAACAAAAATACATGTTTACAGATGTTTTTCTCAAAAACGCCAATGCTTCTGGCGTTAATTATAAAGGCTTCACTAGATACGAATATTGTCCAAGAATAACACATCCCTTATTTTTCAGTGCGTCCACATCAAGCTCGATTTCAACGTCGTCAATATCGACGTCATCAAGTATCTCAACTTCGTCTAGGTAATCAATGAAGAGGTCTATACCTTCTACTTTCTCCGTTTACCGTACATTTACAAAGAACAGCAAAATTACAAGTTTACGCTATCGAAAAGGAGACGTCAGTACGGATATACATGTGTCAATAGCCTGTCGCCATATGACATGTGACATTGTCACTCAATATAATAATGCGTCACCTATTTTTCAGTGTGTCCACGTCTAGCTCAGCATCAACGTCGTCGTCCGTGTCTACGTCATCAAGTATTTCCACTTCGTCGAGGTAAAGAGAAACTCGTTAAGGCCCTAGCAAACGCCTTCAACATTTGCTTCAACATCCTTTCGATTTTGTTGAATGGCAATGTTGAAAGCGTTTGCCACCCCCTTTCCACCTTGTTGAAACGATGTTGAATCGATGTTGAAAGAGTTAAAAAGCCTTTAAACTTTGCTTCAACATGCGTTCAACATTTCTTTTGTTGTCTGGAATCTTCGGAATGTTGAAACCCAGTTGAAGTCGTTTGCCCCCGCTCTTTCAACATTGTTCAGCAAGCGCATGCGCAATGAAGAACACGTAACTATGGTCACCACTCCCTAAGTTTTGTTAAATGAAAGGTACTGTTAAAACCGTTTGCTCATCCCACCCTTCAACATCATTCAACAACCTTCAGCAGCGTTCAAATAAATCGAATGGATGTTGAAGCAAATGTTGAAGCCGTTTGCTAGGGCCTTTTTACATTTAAATCTTCTATGTACAGGAATTCTTTGAATTGTCTTATGTAAAGCGAAACCATATGCTAACCTATTCATCCGAGTAAAAATCAATAATATATGCTTTGAATTTCAGCTACTCAACATACTCAACATCCAGCTCGGTATCGACGTCGTCATATCCGACTTCATCAAGTGCGTCAACACCCTCAACGTCATCAAGTCTTTCCACTTCGTCAAGGTAAACATAAAATTCGTTTATATCTTGCAGCTTTTTTTTAAGGAATTCTTAGAAATCTCGCAAGTAATCTAACGTATTTGTAGCAAAACCAAATTTTTCACCATTCACACGAGCACAATCCAATCATGTCTGCTTTGAATTTCAGCTACTCAACATACTCCACATCTAGCTCTGTGTCCACGTCGTCATATTCGACTTCATCGAGTGTCTCAACGCCCACATCGACTACTCTGACAACATCAAGCACCTCAAGGTACCACACAAACCTACTGATCTGTTCATAGTCCTTAATCACGAAAGCATAGAATACAAACTCAAGCTATGACCGTTTGTGTTTCTCTAACAAGTCAGGGCAAACGGTAGACTGATAGCACGGTCAATCCAATTCTATCACTCAGTGTCAAATTTATAGCCCAACATATACCACGATTACGTAAATTCCATTAAAGAGAGAAAGCCACTTTGCTTGCACTTAAAACTCATTACCACCATCTGCAAGGATCTTCCCGTCTTAGTCGTTACAGCAATCCCACTACATTTTGCTCAGACAATCTCAATTGAAGATGATGCACTTTAACGACTATAACTGTTTTACACAAAGTAAAGCCAAAACTAATACTGATAATCAAGAGAATTGCTATAAAAGCTAAACACAGTGAGCCATCGCGTAATTTAATAATACTCTTACACAAGAAACTCGAATGTCCTTAAAATTTCAGTGTGTCCACGTCCAGTTCGGTGTCGACGTCATCATCACTATCGACGTCCTCGAGTGTGTCAACCTCGTCCAGGTAATTGGCAACTATTTCCTTTATACTGAAGCACTTACAAAACTGTCCAACCTTTATCACTACCACAAAACGCAGGGCTCTTTTCCTTTGTCAAGTCGTTCTTTGTGTGAACAACTGAATATAACGTTTCCCAAGCGCTACTATGAATGTAAAACAAAATCCTGTTTTTAACGCCTCGTATATATGTATTTTCATTTTTTCACACAACAAAAGATGGTATTTATGCCAGTTTCCCCAGCTTAACTTCGGCGTCCCTTTATAACAATCGCCAAAATAAGCAACATGGAAAATTTTATAAACAAACTTAAAACTATGTCTTAATTTTCCTACCTATATAACGATTTCCTTTAGCCTTTAGGCATAACACGCTATGTTTGTACCCCCAAAACTTAGAGAAAGTTCGTTTCACATTAGACATTGAAACAAAATCCTGCAAAATGTTCTTTCAGCTACTCCACGTCAACTTCCGTCTCGACATCATCGCTATCAACCTCAACAAGTGTTTCAACACCGACAACTACTAGTGTGACTACATCTTCGTCAAGGTACTTAAGCATCTTGCTATTGATTTAACGAAAGTTTGCAAAACAGGTTTCAATAAAAGTTTTCTTTTCATGCAGATACTAGCATGTTAAAAAGGCTCTTTGCAGTGTAATTAAAATGTAGCCAATCTTGCTGTTTCAATGCCTGAAAAACGAACATGCTTCATCCGTGTTTCTCCGGCTTAGACCGTTAGCATAGAACAAAGTAAGCCTTCTGCAAGGGTAGTAAAGCCACTCCTTGAAAAGTAATTTGAAACAAAAATACATGTTTACAGATGTTTTTCTCAAAAACGCCAATGCTTCTGGCGTTAATTATAAAGGCTTCACTAGATACGAATATTGTCCAAGAATAACACATCCCTTATTTTTCAGTGCGTCCACATCAAGCTCGATTTCAACGTCGTCAATATCGACGTCATCAAGTATCTCAACTTCGTCTAGGTAATCAATGAAGAGGTCTATACCTTCTACTTTCTCCGTTTACCGTACATTTACAAAGAACAGCAAAATTACAAGTTTACGCTATCGAAAAGGAGACGTCAGTACGGATATACATGTGTCAATAGCCTGTCGCCATATGACATGTGACATTGTCACTCAATATAATAATGCGTCACCTATTTTTCAGTGTGTCCACGTCTAGCTCAGCATCAACGTCGTCGTCCGTGTCTACGTCATCAAGTATTTCCACTTCGTCGAGGTAAAGAGAAACTCGTTAAGGCCCTAGCAAACGCCTTCAACATTTGCTTCAACATCCTTTCGATTTTGTTGAATGGCAATGTTGAAAGCGTTTGCCACCCCCTTTCCACCTTGTTGAAACGATGTTGAATCGATGTTGAAAGAGTTAAAAAGCCTTTAAACTTTGCTTCAACATGCGTTCAACATTTCTTTTGTTGTCTGGAATCTTCGGAATGTTGAAACCCAGTTGAAGTCGTTTGCCCCCGCTCTTTCAACATTGTTCAGCAAGCGCATGCGCAATGAAGAACACGTAACTATGGTCACCACTCCCTAAGTTTTGTTAAATGAAAGGTACTGTTAAAACCGTTTGCTCATCCCACCCTTCAACATCATTCAACAACCTTCAGCAGCGTTCAAATAAATCGAATGGATGTTGAAGCAAATGTTGAAGCCGTTTGCTAGGGCCTTTTTACATTTAAATCTTCTATGTACAGGAATTCTTTGAATTGTCTTATGTAAAGCGAAACCATATGCTAACCTATTCATCCGAGTAAAAATCAATAATATATGCTTTGAATTTCAGCTACTCAACATACTCAACATCCAGCTCGGTATCGACGTCGTCATATCCGACTTCATCAAGTGCGTCAACACCCTCAACGTCATCAAGTCTTTCCACTTCGTCAAGGTAAACATAAAATTCGTTTATATCTTGCAGCTTTTTTTTAAGGAATTCTTAGAAATCTCGCAAGTAATCTAACGTATTTGTAGCAAAACCAAATTTTTCACCATTCACACGAGCACAATCCAATCATGTCTGCTTTGAATTTCAGCTACTCAACATACTCCACATCTAGCTCTGTGTCCACGTCGTCATATTCGACTTCATCGAGTGTCTCAACGCCCACATCGACTACTCTGACAACATCAAGCACCTCAAGGTACCACACAAACCTACTGATCTGTTCATAGTCCTTAATCACGAAAGCATAGAATACAAACTCAAGCTATGACCGTTTGTGTTTCTCTAACAAGTCAGGGCAAACGGTAGACTGATAGCACGGTCAATCCAATTCTATCACTCAGTGTCAAATTTATAGCCCAACATATACCACGATTACGTAAATTCCATTAAAGAGAGAAAGCCACTTTGCTTGCACTTAAAATTCATTACCACCATCTGCAAGGATCTTCCCGTCTTAGTCGTTACAGCAATCCCACTACATTTTGCTCAGACAATCTCAATTGAAGATGATGCACTTTAACGACTATAACTGTTTTACACAAAGTAAAGCCAAAACTAATACTGATAATCAAGAGAATTGCTATAAAAGCTAAACACAGTGAGCCATCGCGTAATTTAATAATACTCTTACACAAGAAACTCGAATGTCCTTAAAATTTCAGTGTGTCCACGTCCAGTTCGGTGTCGACGTCATCATCACTATCGACGTCCTCGAGTGTGTCAACCTCGTCCAGGTAATTGGCAACTATTTCCTTTATACTGAAGCACTTACAAAACTGTCCAACCTTTATCACTACCACAAAACGCAGGGCTCTTTTCCTTTGTCAAGTCGTTCTTTGTGTGAACAACTGAATATAACGTTTCCCAAGCGCTACTATGAATGTAAAACAAAATCCTGTTTTTAACGCCTCGTATATATGTATTTTCATTTTTTCACACAACAAAAGATGGTATTTATGCCAGTTTCCCCAGCTTAACTTCGGCGTCCCTTTATAACAATCGCCAAAATAAGCAACATGGAAAATTTTATAAACAAACTTAAAACTATGTCTTAATTTTCCTACCTATATAACGATTTCCTTTAGCCTTTAGGCATAACACGCTATGTTTGTACCCCCAAAACTTAGAGAAAGTTCGTTTCACATTAGACATTGAAACAAAATCCTGCAAAATGTTCTTTCAGCTACTCCACGTCAACTTCCGTCTCGACATCATCGCTATCAACCTCAACAAGTGTTTCAACACCGACAACTACTAGTGTGACTACATCTTCGTCAAGGTACTTAAGCATCTTGCTATTGATTTAACGAAAGTTTGCAAAACAGGTTTCAATAAAAGTTTTCTTTTCATGCAGATACTAGCATGTTAAAAAGGCTCTTTGCAGTGTAATTAAAATGTAGCCAATCTTGCTGTTTCAATGCCTGAAAAACGAACATGCTTCATCCGTGTTTCTCCGGCTTAGACCGTTAGCATAGAACAAAGTAAGCCTTCTGCAAGGGTAGTAAAGCCACTCCTTGAAAAGTAATTTGAAACAAAAATACATGTTTACAGATGTTTTTCTCAAAAACGCCAATGCTTCTGGCGTTAATTATAAAGGCTTCACTAGATACGAATATTGTCCAAGAATAACACATCCCTTATTTTTCAGTGCGTCCACATCAAGCTCGATTTCAACGTCGTCAATATCGACGTCATCAAGTATCTCAACTTCGTCTAGGTAATCAATGAAGAGGTCTATACCTTCTACTTTCTCCGTTTACCGTACATTTACAAAGAACAGCAAAATTACAAGTTTACGCTATCGAAAAGGAGACGTCAGTACGGATATACATGTGTCAATAGCCTGTCGCCATATGACATGTGACATTGTCACTCAATATAATAATGCGTCACCTATTTTTCAGTGTGTCCACGTCTAGCTCAGCATCAACGTCGTCGTCCGTGTCTACGTCATCAAGTATTTCCACTTCGTCGAGGTAAAGAGAAACTCGTTAAGGCCCTAGCAAACGCCTTCAACATTTGCTTCAACATCCTTTCGATTTTGTTGAATGGCAATGTTGAAAGCGTTTGCCACCCCCTTTCCACCTTGTTGAAACGATGTTGAATCGATGTTGAAAGAGTTTAAAAGCCTTTAAACTTTGCTTCAACATGCGTTCAACATTTCTTTTGTTGTCTGGAATCTTCGGAATGTTGAAACCCAGTTGAAGTCGTTTGCCCCCGCTCTTTCAACATTGTTCAGCAAGCGCATGCGCAATGAAGAACACGTAACTATGGTCACCACTCCCTAAGTTTTGTTAAATGAAAGGTACTGTTAAAACCGTTTGCTCATCCCACCCTTCAACATCATTCAACAACCTTCAGCAGCGTTCAAATAAATCGAATGGATGTTGAAGCAAATGTTGAAGCCGTTTGCTAGGGCCTTTTTACATTTAAATCTTCTATGTACAGGAATTCTTTGAATTGTCTTATGTAAAGCGAAACCATATGCTAACCTATTCATCCGAGTAAAAATCAATAATATATGCTTTGAATTTCAGCTACTCAACATACTCAACATCCAGCTCGGTATCGACGTCGTCATATCCGACTTCATCAAGTGCGTCAACACCCTCAACGTCATCAAGTCTTTCCACTTCGTCAAGGTAAACATAAAATTCGTTTATATCTTGCAGCTTTTTTTTAAGGAATTCTTAGAAATCTCGCAAGTAATCTAACGTATTTGTAGCAAAACCAAATTTTTCACCATTCACACGAGCACAATCCAATCATGTCTGCTTTGAATTTCAGCTACTCAACATACTCCACATCTAGCTCTGTGTCCACGTCGTCATATTCGACTTCATCGAGTGTCTCAACGCCCACATCGACTACTCTGACAACATCAAGCACCTCAAGGTACCACACAAACCTACTGATCTGTTCATAGTCCTTAATCACGAAAGCATAGAATACAAACTCAAGCTATGACCGTTTGTGTTTCTCTAACAAGTCAGGGCAAACGGTAGACTGATAGCACGGTCAATCCAATTCTATCACTCAGTGTCAAATTTATAGCCCAACATATACCACGATTACGTAAATTCCATTAAAGAGAGAAAGCCACTTTGCTTGCACTTAAAATTCATTACCACCATCTGCAAGGATCTTCCCGTCTTAGTCGTTACAGCAATCCCACTACATTTTGCTCAGACAATCTCAATTGAAGATGATGCACTTTAACGACTATAACTGTTTTACACAAAGTAAAGCCAAAACTAATACTGATAATCAAGAGAATTGCTATAAAAGCTAAACACAGTGAGCCATCGCGTAATTTAATAATACTCTTACACAAGAAACTCGAATGTCCTTAAAATTTCAGTGTGTCCACGTCCAGTTCGGTGTCGACGTCATCATCACTATCGACGTCCTCGAGTGTGTCAACCTCGTCCAGGTAATTGGCAACTATTTCCTTTATACTGAAGCACTTACAAAACTGTCCAACCTTTATCACTACCACAAAACGCAGGGCTCTTTTCCTTTGTCAAGTCGTTCTTTGTGTGAACAACTGAATATAACGTTTCCCAAGCGCTACTATGAATGTAAAACAAAATCCTGTTTTTAACGCCTCGTATATATGTATTTTCATTTTTTCACACAACAAAAGATGGTATTTATGCCAGTTTCCCCAGCTTAACTTCGGCGTCCCTTTATAACAATCGCCAAAATAAGCAACATGGAAAATTTTATAAACAAACTTAAAACTATGTCTTAATTTTCCTACCTATATAACGATTTCCTTTAGCCTTTAGGCATAACACGCTATGTTTGTACCCCCAAAACTTAGAGAAAGTTCGTTTCACATTAGACATTGAAACAAAATCCTGCAAAATGTTCTTTCAGCTACTCCACGTCAACTTCCGTCTCGACATCATCGCTATCAACCTCAACAAGTGTTTCAACACCGACAACTACTAGTGTGACTACATCTTCGTCAAGGTACTTAAGCATCTTGCTATTGATTTAACGAAAGTTTGCAAAACAGGTTTCAATAAAAGTTTTCTTTTCATGCAGATACTAGCATGTTAAAAAGGCTCTTTGCAGTGTAATTAAAATGTAGCCAATCTTGCTGTTTCAATGCCTGAAAAACGAACATGCTTCATCCGTGTTTCTCCGGCTTAGACCGTTAGCATAGAACAAAGTAAGCCTTCTGCAAGGGTAGTAAAGCCACTCCTTGAAAAGTAATTTGAAACAAAAATACATGTTTACAGATGTTTTTCTCAAAAACGCCAATGCTTCTGGCGTTAATTATAAAGGCTTCACTAGATACGAATATTGTCCAAGAATAACACATCCCTTATTTTTCAGTGCGTCCACATCAAGCTCGATTTCAACGTCGTCAATATCGACGTCATCAAGTATCTCAACTTCGTCTAGGTAATCAATGAAGAGGTCTATACCTTCTACTTTCTCCGTTTACCGTACATTTACAAAGAACAGCAAAATTACAAGTTTACGCTATCGAAAAGGAGACGTCAGTACGGATATACATGTGTCAATAGCCTGTCGCCATATGACATGTGACATTGTCACTCAATATAATAATGCGTCACCTATTTTTCAGTGTGTCCACGTCTAGCTCAGCATCAACGTCGTCGTCCGTGTCTACGTCATCAAGTATTTCCACTTCGTCGAGGTAAAGAGAAACTCGTTAAGGCCCTAGCAAACGCCTTCAACATTTGCTTCAACATCCTTTCGATTTTGTTGAATGGCAATGTTGAAAGCGTTTGCCACCCCCTTTCCACCTTGTTGAAACGATGTTGAATCGATGTTGAAAGAGTTTAAAAGCCTTTAAACTTTGCTTCAACATGCGTTCAACATTTCTTTTGTTGTCTGGAATCTTCGGAATGTTGAAACCCAGTTGAAGTCGTTTGCCCCCGCTCTTTCAACATTGTTCAGCAAGCGCATGCGCAATGAAGAACACGTAACTATGGTCACCACTCCCTAAGTTTTGTTAAATGAAAGGTACTGTTAAAACCGTTTGCTCATCCCACCCTTCAACATCATTCAACAACCTTCAGCAGCGTTCAAATAAATCGAATGGATGTTGAAGCAAATGTTGAAGCCGTTTGCTAGGGCCTTTTTACATTTAAATCTTCTATGTACAGGAATTCTTTGAATTGTCTTATGTAAAGCGAAACCATATGCTAACCTATTCATCCGAGTAAAAATCAATAATATATGCTTTGAATTTCAGCTACTCAACATACTCAACATCCAGCTCGGTATCGACGTCGTCATATCCGACTTCATCAAGTGCGTCAACACCCTCAACGTCATCAAGTCTTTCCACTTCGTCAAGGTAAACATAAAATTCGTTTATATCTTGCAGCTTTTTTTTAAGGAATTCTTAGAAATCTCGCAAGTAATCTAACGTATTTGTAGCAAAACCAAATTTTTCACCATTCACACGAGCACAATCCAATCATGTCTGCTTTGAATTTCAGCTACTCAACATACTCCACATCTAGCTCTGTGTCCACGTCGTCATATTCGACTTCATCGAGTGTCTCAACGCCCACATCGACTACTCTGACAACATCAAGCACCTCAAGGTACCACACAAACCTACTGATCTGTTCATAGTCCTTAATCACGAAAGCATAGAATACAAACTCAAGCTATGACCGTTTGTGTTTCTCTAACAAGTCAGGGCAAACGGTAGACTGATAGCACGGTCAATCCAATTCTATCACTCAGTGTCAAATTTATAGCCCAACATATACCACGATTACGTAAATTCCATTAAAGAGAGAAAGCCACTTTGCTTGCACTTAAAACTCATTACCACCATCTGCAAGGATCTTCCCGTCTTAGTCGTTACAGCAATCCCACTACATTTTGCTCAGACAATCTCAATTGAAGATGATGCACTTTAACGACTATAACTGTTTTACACAAAGTAAAGCCAAAACTAATACTGATAATCAAGAGAATTGCTATAAAAGCTAAACACAGTGAGCCATCGCGTAATTTAATAATACTCTTACACAAGAAACTCGAATGTCCTTAAAATTTCAGTGTGTCCACGTCCAGTTCGGTGTCGACGTCATCATCACTATCGACGTCCTCGAGTGTGTCAACCTCGTCCAGGTAATTGGCAACTATTTCCTTTATACTGAAGCACTTACAAAACTGTCCAACCTTTATCACTACCACAAAACGCAGGGCTCTTTTCCTTTGTCAAGTCGTTCTTTGTGTGAACAACTGAATATAACGTTTCCCAAGCGCTACTATGAATGTAAAACAAAATCCTGTTTTTAACGCCTCGTATATATGTATTTTCATTTTTTCACACAACAAAAGATGGTATTTATGCCAGTTTCCCCAGCTTAACTTCGGCGTCCCTTTATAACAATCGCCAAAATAAGCAACATGGAAAATTTTATAAACAAACTTAAAACTATGTCTTAATTTTCCTACCTATATAACGATTTCCTTTAGCCTTTAGGCATAACACGCTATGTTTGTACCCCCAAAACTTAGAGAAAGTTCGTTTCACATTAGACATTGAAACAAAATCCTGCAAAATGTTCTTTCAGCTACTCCACGTCAACTTCCGTCTCGACATCATCGCTATCAACCTCAACAAGTGTTTCAACACCGACAACTACTAGTGTGACTACATCTTCGTCAAGGTACTTAAGCATCTTGCTATTGATTTAACGAAAGTTTGCAAAACAGGTTTCAATAAAAGTTTTCTTTTCATGCAGATACTAGCATGTTAAAAAGGCTCTTTGCAGTGTAATTAAAATGTAGCCAATCTTGCTGTTTCAATGCCTGAAAAACGAACATGCTTCATCCGTGTTTCTCCGGCTTAGACCGTTAGCATAGAACAAAGTAAGCCTTCTGCAAGGGTAGTAAAGCCACTCCTTGAAAAGTAATTTGAAACAAAAATACATGTTTACAGATGTTTTTCTCAAAAACGCCAATGCTTCTGGCGTTAATTATAAAGGCTTCACTAGATACGAATATTGTCCAAGAATAACACATCCCTTATTTTTCAGTGCGTCCACATCAAGCTCGATTTCAACGTCGTCAATATCGACGTCATCAAGTATCTCAACTTCGTCTAGGTAATCAATGAAGAGGTCTATACCTTCTACTTTCTCCGTTTACCGTACATTTACAAAGAACAGCAAAATTACAAGTTTACGCTATCGAAAAGGAGACGTCAGTACGGATATACAAGTGTCAATAGCCTGTCGCCATATGACATGTGACATTGTCACTCAATATAATAATGCGTCACCTATTTTTCAGTGTGTCCACGTCTAGCTCAGCATCAACGTCGTCGTCCGTGTCTACGTCATCAAGTATTTCCACTTCGTCGAGGTAAAGAGAAACTCGTTAAGGCCCTAGCAAACGCCTTCAACATTTGCTTCAACATCCTTTCGATTTTGTTGAATGGCAATGTTGAAAGCGTTTGCCACCCCCTTTCCACCTTGTTGAAACGATGTTGAATCGATGTTGAAAGAGTTAAAAAGCCTTTAAACTTTGCTTCAACATGCGTTCAACATTTCTTTTGTTGTCTGGAATCTTCGGAATGTTGAAACCCAGTTGAAGTCGTTTGCCCCCGCTCTTTCAACATTGTTCAGCAAGCGCATGCGCAATGAAGAACACGTAACTATGGTCACCACTCCCTAAGTTTTGTTAAATGAAAGGTACTGTTAAAACCGTTTGCTCATCCCACCCTTCAACATCATTCAACAACCTTCAGCAGCGTTCAAATAAATCGAATGGATGTTGAAGCAAATGTTGAAGCCGTTTGCTAGGGCCTTTTTACATTTAAATCTTCTATGTACAGGAATTCTTTGAATTGTCTTATGTAAAGCGAAACCATATGCTAACCTATTCATCCGAGTAAAAATCAATAATATATGCTTTGAATTTCAGCTACTCAACATACTCAACATCCAGCTCGGTATCGACGTCGTCATATCCGACTTCATCAAGTGCGTCAACACCCTCAACGTCATCAAGTCTTTCCACTTCGTCAAGGTAAACATAAAATTCGTTTATATCTTGCAGCTTTTTTTTAAGGAATTCTTAGAAATCTCGCAAGTAATCTAACGTATTTGTAGCAAAACCAAATTTTTCACCATTCACACGAGCACAATCCAATCATGTCTGCTTTGAATTTCAGCTACTCAACATACTCCACATCTAGCTCTGTGTCCACGTCGTCATATTCGACTTCATCGAGTGTCTCAACGCCCACATCGACTACTCTGACAACATCAAGCACCTCAAGGTACCACACAAACCTACTGATCTGTTCATAGTCCTTAATCACGAAAGCATAGAATACAAACTCAAGCTATGACCGTTTGTGTTTCTCTAACAAGTCAGGGCAAACGGTAGACTGATAGCACGGTCAATCCAATTCTATCACTCAGTGTCAAATTTATAGCCCAACATATACCACGATTACGTAAATTCCATTAAAGAGAGAAAGCCACTTTGCTTGCACTTAAAACTCATTACCACCATCTGCAAGGATCTTCCCGTCTTAGTCGTTACAGCAATCCCACTACATTTTGCTCAGACAATCTCAATTGAAGATGATGCACTTTAACGACTATAACTGTTTTACACAAAGTAAAGCCAAAACTAATACTGATAATCAAGAGAATTGCTATAAAAGCTAAACACAGTGAGCCATCGCGTAATTTAATAATACTCTTACACAAGAAACTCGAATGTCCTTAAAATTTCAGTGTGTCCACGTCCAGTTCGGTGTCGACGTCATCATCACTATCGACGTCCTCGAGTGTGTCAACCTCGTCCAGGTAATTGGCAACTATTTCCTTTATACTGAAGCACTTACAAAACTGTCCAACCTTTATCACTACCACAAAACGCAGGGCTCTTTTCCTTTGTCAAGTCGTTCTTTGTGTGAACAACTGAATATAACGTTTCCCAAGCGCTACTATGAATGTAAAACAAAATCCTGTTTTTAACGCCTCGTATATATGTATTTTCATTTTTTCACACAACAAAAGATGGTATTTATGCCAGTTTCCCCAGCTTAACTTCGGCGTCCCTTTATAACAATCGCCAAAATAAGCAACATGGAAAATTTTATAAACAAACTTAAAACTATGTCTTAATTTTCCTACCTATATAACGATTTCCTTTAGCCTTTAGGCATAACACGCTATGTTTGTACCCCCAAAACTTAGAGAAAGTTCGTTTCACATTAGACATTGAAACAAAATCCTGCAAAATGTTCTTTCAGCTACTCCACGTCAACTTCCGTCTCGACATCATCGCTATCAACCTCAACAAGTGTTTCAACACCGACAACTACTAGTGTGACTACATCTTCGTCAAGGTACTTAAGCATCTTGCTATTGATTTAACGAAAGTTTGCAAAACAGGTTTCAATAAAAGTTTTCTTTTCATGCAGATACTAGCATGTTAAAAAGGCTCTTTGCAGTGTAATTAAAATGTAGCCAATCTTGCTGTTTCAATGCCTGAAAAACGAACATGCTTCATCCGTGTTTCTCCGGCTTAGACCGTTAGCATAGAACAAAGTAAGCCTTCTGCAAGGGTAGTAAAGCCACTCCTTGAAAAGTAATTTGAAACAAAAATACATGTTTACAGATGTTTTTCTCAAAAACGCCAATGCTTCTGGCGTTAATTATAAAGGCTTCACTAGATACGAATATTGTCCAAGAATAACACATCCCTTATTTTTCAGTGCGTCCACATCAAGCTCGATTTCAACGTCGTCAATATCGACGTCATCAAGTATCTCAACTTCGTCTAGGTAATCAATGAAGAGGTCTATACCTTCTACTTTCTCCGTTTACCGTACATTTACAAAGAACAGCAAAATTACAAGTTTACGCTATCGAAAAGGAGACGTCAGTACGGATATACATGTGTCAATAGCCTGTCGCCATATGACATGTGACATTGTCACTCAATATAATAATGCGTCACCTATTTTTCAGTGTGTCCACGTCTAGCTCAGCATCAACGTCGTCGTCCGTGTCTACGTCATCAAGTATTTCCACTTCGTCGAGGTAAAGAGAAACTCGTTAAGGCCCTAGCAAACGCCTTCAACATTTGCTTCAACATCCTTTCGATTTTGTTGAATGGCAATGTTGAAAGCGTTTGCCACCCCCTTTCCACCTTGTTGAAACGATGTTGAATCGATGTTGAAAGAGTTAAAAAGCCTTTAAACTTTGCTTCAACATGCGTTCAACATTTCTTTTGTTGTCTGGAATCTTCGGAATGTTGAAACCCAGTTGAAGTCGTTTGCCCCCGCTCTTTCAACATTGTTCAGCAAGCGCATGCGCAATGAAGAACACGTAACTATGGTCACCACTCCCTAAGTTTTGTTAAATGAAAGGTACTGTTAAAACCGTTTGCTCATCCCACCCTTCAACATCATTCAACAACCTTCAGCAGCGTTCAAATAAATCGAATGGATGTTGAAGCAAATGTTGAAGCCGTTTGCTAGGGCCTTTTTACATTTAAATCTTCTATGTACAGGAATTCTTTGAATTGTCTTATGTAAAGCGAAACCATATGCTAACCTATTCATCCGAGTAAAAATCAATAATATATGCTTTGAATTTCAGCTACTCAACATACTCAACATCCAGCTCGGTATCGACGTCGTCATATCCGACTTCATCAAGTGCGTCAACACCCTCAACGTCATCAAGTCTTTCCACTTCGTCAAGGTAAACATAAAATTCGTTTATATCTTGCAGCTTTTTTTTAAGGAATTCTTAGAAATCTCGCAAGTAATCTAACGTATTTGTAGCAAAACCAAATTTTTCACCATTCACACGAGCACAATCCAATCATGTCTGCTTTGAATTTCAGCTACTCAACATACTCCACATCTAGCTCTGTGTCCACGTCGTCATATTCGACTTCATCGAGTGTCTCAACGCCCACATCGACTACTCTGACAACATCAAGCACCTCAAGGTACCACACAAACCTACTGATCTGTTCATAGTCCTTAATCACGAAAGCATAGAATACAAACTCAAGCTATGACCGTTTGTGTTTCTCTAACAAGTCAGGGCAAACGGTAGACTGATAGCACGGTCAATCCAATTCTATCACTCAGTGTCAAATTTATAGCCCAACATATACCACGATTACGTAAATTCCATTAAAGAGAGAAAGCCACTTTGCTTGCACTTAAAACTCATTACCACCATCTGCAAGGATCTTCCCGTCTTAGTCGTTACAGCAATCCCACTACATTTTGCTCAGACAATCTCAATTGAAGATGATGCACTTTAACGACTATAACTGTTTTACACAAAGTAAAGCCAAAACTAATACTGATAATCAAGAGAATTGCTATAAAAGCTAAACACAGTGAGCCATCGCGTAATTTAATAATACTCTTACACAAGAAACTCGAATGTCCTTAAAATTTCAGTGTGTCCACGTCCAGTTCGGTGTCGACGTCATCATCACTATCGACGTCCTCGAGTGTGTCAACCTCGTCCAGGTAATTGGCAACTATTTCCTTTATACTGAAGCACTTACAAAACTGTCCAACCTTTATCACTACCACAAAACGCAGGACTCTTTTCCTTTGTCAAGTCGTTCTTTGTGTGAACAACTGAATATAACGTTTCCCAAGCGCTACTATGAATGTAAAACAAAATCCTGTTTTTAACCCCTCGTATATATGTATTTTCATTTTTTCACACAACAAAAGATGGTATTTATGCCAGTTTCCCCAGCTTAACTTCGGCGTCCCTTTATAACAATCGCCAAAATAAGCAACATGGAAAATTTTATAAACAAACTTAAAACTATGTCTTAATTTTCCTACCTATATAACGATTTCCTTTAGCCTTTAGGCATAACACGCTATGTTTGTACCCCCAAAACTTAGAGAAAGTTCGTTTCACATTAGACATTGAAACAAAATCCTGCAAAATGTTCTTTCAGCTACTCCACGTCAACTTCCGTCTCGACATCATCGCTATCAACCTCAACAAGTGTTTCAACACCGACAACTACTAGTGTGACTACATCTTCGTCAAGGTACTTAAGCATCTTGCTATTGATTTAACGAAAGTTTGCAAAACAGGTTTCAATAAAAGTTTTCTTTTCATGCAGATACTAGCATGTTAAAAAGGCTCTTTGCAGTGTAATTAAAATGTAGCCAATCTTGCTGTTTCAATGCCTGAAAAACGAACATGCTTCATCCGTGTTTCTCCGGCTTAGACCGTTAGCATAGAACAAAGTAAGCCTTCTGCAAGGGTAGTAAAGCCACTCCTTGAAAAGTAATTTGAAACAAAAATACATGTTTACAGATGTTTTTCTCAAAAACGCCAATGCTTCTGGCGTTAATTATAAAGGCTTCACTAGATACGAATATTGTCCAAGAATAACACATCCCTTATTTTTCAGTGCGTCCACATCAAGCTCGATTTCAACGTCGTCAATATCGACGTCATCAAGTATCTCAACTTCGTCTAGGTAATCAATGAAGAGGTCTATACCTTCTACTTTCTCCGTTTACCGTACATTTACAAAGAACAGCAAAATTACAAGTTTACGCTATCGAAAAGGAGACGTCAGTACGGATATACATGTGTCAATAGCCTGTCGCCATATGACATGTGACATTGTCACTCAATATAATAATGCGTCACCTATTTTTCAGTGTGTCCACGTCTAGCTCAGCATCAACGTCGTCGTCCGTGTCTACGTCATCAAGTATTTCCACTTCGTCGAGGTAAAGAGAAACTCGTTAAGGCCCTAGCAAACGCCTTCAACATTTGCTTCAACATCCTTTCGATTTTGTTGAATGGCAATGTTGAAAGCGTTTGCCACCCCCTTTCCACCTTGTTGAAACGATGTTGAATCGATGTTGAAAGAGTTAATAGCCTTTAAACTTTGCTTCAACATGCGTTCAACATTTCTTTTGTTGTCTGGAATCTTCGGAATGTTAAAACCCAGTTGAAGTCGTTTGCCCCCGCTCTTTCAACATTGTTCAGCAAGCGCATGCGCAATGAAGAACACGTAACTATGGTCACCACTCCCTAAGTTTTGTTAAATGAAAGGTACTGTTAAAACCGTTTGCTCATCCCACCCTTCAACATCATTCAACAACCTTCAGCAGCGTTCAAATAAATCGAATGGATGTTGAAGCAAATGTTGAAGCCGTTTGCTAGGGCCTTTTTACATTTAAATCTTCTATGTACAGGAATTCTTTGAATTGTCTTATGTAAAGCGAAACCATATGCTAACCTATTCATCCGAGTAAAAATCAATAATATATGCTTTGAATTTCAGCTACTCAACATACTCAACATCCAGCTCGGTATCGACGTCGTCATATCCGACTTCATCAAGTGCGTCAACACCCTCAACGTCATCAAGTCTTTCCACTTCGTCAAGGTAAACATAAAATTCGTTTATATCTTGCAGCTTTTTTTTAAGGAATTCTTAGAAATCTCGCAAGTAATCTAACGTATTTGTAGCAAAACCAAATTTTTCACCATTCACACGAGCACAATCCAATCATGTCTGCTTTGAATTTCAGCTACTCAACATACTCCACATCTAGCTCTGGGTCCACGTCGTCATATTCGACTTCATCGAGTGTCTCAACGCCCACATCGACTACTCTGACAACATCAAGCACCTCAAGGTACCACACAAACCTACTGATCTGTTCATAGTCCTTAATCACGAAAGCATAGAATACAAACTCAAGCTATGACCGTTTGTGTTTCTCTAACAAGTCAGGGCAAACGGTAGACTGATAGCACGGTCAATCCAATTCTATCACTCAGTGTCAAATTTATAGCCCAACATATACCACGATTACGTAAATTCCATTAAAGAGAGAAAGCCACTTTGCTTGCACTTAAAACTCATTACCACCATCTGCAAGGATATTCCCGTCTTAGTCGTTACAGCAATCCCACTACATTTTGCTCAGACAATCTCAATTGAAGATGATGCACTTTAACGACTATAACTGTTTTACACAAAGTAAAGCCAAAACTAATACTGATAATCAAGAGAATTGCTATAAAAGCTAAACACAGTGAGCCATCGCGTAATTTAATAATACTCTTACACAAGAAACTCGAATGTCCTTAAAATTTCAGTGTGTCCACGTCCAGTTCGGTGTCGACGTCATCATCACTATCGACGTCCTCGAGTGTGTCAACCTCGTCCAGGTAATTGGCAACTATTTCCTTTATACTGAAGCACTTACAAAACTGTCCAACCTTTATCACTACCACAAAACGCAGGGCTCTTTTCCTTTGTCAAGTCGTTCTTTGTGTGAACAACTGAATATAACGTTTCCCAAGCGCTACTATGAATGTAAAACAAAATCCTGTTTTTAACGCCTCGTATATATGTATTTTCATTTTTTCACACAACAAAAGATGGTATTTATGCCAGTTTCCCCAGCTTAACTTCGGCGTCCCTTTATAACAATCGCCAAAATAAGCAACATGGAAAATTTTATAAACAAACTTAAAACTATGTCTTAATTTTCCTACCTATATAACGATTTCCTTTAGCCTTTAGGCATAACACGCTATGTTTGTACCCCCAAAACTTAGAGAAAGTTCGTTTCACATTAGACATTGAAACAAAATCCTGCAAAATGTTCTTTCAGCTACTCCACGTCAACTTCCGTCTCGACATCATCGCTATCAACCTCAACAAGTGTTTCAACACCGACAACTACTAGTGTGACTACATCTTCGTCAAGGTACTTAAGCATCTTGCTATTGATTTAACGAAAGTTTGCAAAACAGGTTTCAATAAAAGTTTTCTTTTCATGCAGATACTAGCATGTTAAAAAGGCTCTTTGCAGTGTAATTAAAATGTAGCCAATCTTGCTGTTTCAATGCCTGAAAAACGAACATGCTTCATCCGTGTTTCTCCGGCTTAGACCGTTAGCATAGAACAAAGTAAGCCTTCTGCAAGGGTAGTAAAGCCACTCCTTGAAAAGTAATTTGAAACAAAAATACATGTTTACAGATGTTTTTCTCAAAAACGCCAATGCTTCTGGCGTTAATTATAAAGGCTTCACTAGATACGAATATTGTCCAAGAATAACACATCCCTTATTTTTCAGTGCGTCCACATCAAGCTCGATTTCAACGTCGTCAATATCGACGTCATCAAGTATCTCAACTTCGTCTAGGTAATCAATGAAGAGGTCTATACCTTCTACTTTCTCCGTTTACCGTACATTTACAAAGAACAGCAAAATTACAAGTTTACGCTATCGAAAAGGAGACGTCAGTACGGATATACATGTGTCAATAGCCTGTCGCCATATGACATGTGACATTGTCACTCAATATAATAATGCGTCACCTATTTTTCAGTGTGTCCACGTCTAGCTCAGCATCAACGTCGTCGTCCGTGTCTACGTCATCAAGTATTTCCACTTCGTCGAGGTAAAGAGAAACTCGTTAAGGCCCTAGCAAACGCCTTCAACATTTGCTTCAACATCCTTTCGATTTTGTTGAATGGCAATGTTGAAAGCGTTTGCCACCCCCTTTCCACCTTGTTGAAACGATGTTGAATCGATGTTGAAAGAGTTAATAGCCTTTAAACTTTGCTTCAACATGCGTTCAACATTTCTTTTGTTGTCTGGAATCTTCGGAATGTTAAAACCCAGTTGAAGTCGTTTGCCCCCGCTCTTTCAACATTGTTCAGCAAGCGCATGCGCAATGAAGAACACGTAACTATGGTCACCACTCCCTAAGTTTTGTTAAATGAAAGGTACTGTTAAAACCGTTTGCTCATCCCACCCTTCAACATCATTCAACAACCTTCAGCAGCGTTCAAATAAATCGAATGGATGTTGAAGCAAATGTTGAAGCCGTTTGCTAGGGCCTTTTTACATTTAAATCTTCTATGTACAGGAATTCTTTGAATTGTCTTATGTAAAGCGAAACCATATGCTAACCTATTCATCCGAGTAAAAATCAATAATATATGCTTTGAATTTCAGCTACTCAACATACTCAACATCCAGCTCGGTATCGACGTCGTCATATCCGACTTCATCAAGTGCGTCAACACCCTCAACGTCATCAAGTCTTTCCACTTCGTCAAGGTAAACATAAAATTCGTTTATATCTTGCAGCTTTTTTTTAAGGAATTCTTAGAAATCTCGCAAGTAATCTAACGTATTTGTAGCAAAACCAAATTTTTCACCATTCACACGAGCACAATCCAATCATGTCTGCTTTGAATTTCAGCTACTCAACATACTCCACATCTAGCTCTGTGTCCACGTCGTCATATTCGACTTCATCGAGTGTCTCAACGCCCACATCGACTACTCTGACAACATCAAGCACCTCAAGGTACCACACAAACCTACTGATCTGTTCATAGTCCTTAATCACGAAAGCATAGAATACAAACTCAAGCTATGACCGTTTGTGTTTCTCTAACAAGTCAGGGCAAACGGTAGACTGATAGCACGGTCAATCCAATTCTATCACTCAGTGTCAAATTTATAGCCCAACATATACCACGATTACGTAAATTCCATTAAAGAGAGAAAGCCACTTTGCTTGCACTTAAAACTCATTACCACCATCTGCAAGGATATTCCCGTCTTAGTCGTTACAGCAATCCCACTACATTTTGCTCAGACAATCTCAATTGAAGATGATGCACTTTAACGACTATAACTGTTTTACACAAAGTAAAGCCAAAACTAATACTGATAATCAAGAGAATTGCTATAAAAGCTAAACACAGTGAGCCATCGCGTAATTTAATAATACTCTTACACAAGAAACTCGAATGTCCTTAAAATTTCAGTGTGTCCACGTCCAGTTCGGTGTCGACGTCATCATCACTATCGACGTCCTCGAGTGTGTCAACCTCGTCCAGGTAATTGGCAACTATTTCCATTATACTGAAGCACTTACAAAACTGTCCAACCTTTATCACTACCACAAAACGCAGGACTCTTTTCCTTTGTCAAGTCGTTCTTTGTGTGAACAACTGAATATAACGTTTCCCAAGCGCTACTATGAATGTAAAACAAAATCCTGTTTTTAACGCCTCGTATATATGTATTTTCATTTTTTCACACAACAAAAGATGGTATTTATGCCAGTTTCCCCAGCTTAACTTCGGCGTCCCTTTATAACAATCGCCAAAATAAGCAACATGGAAAATTTTATAAACAAACTTAAAACTATGTCTTAATTTTCCTACCTATATAACGATTTCCTTTAGCCTTTAGGCATAACACGCTATGTTTGTACCCCCAAAACTTAGAGAAAGTTCGTTTCACATTAGACATTGAAACAAAATCCTGCAAAATGTTCTTTCAGCTACTCCACGTCAACTTCCGTCTCGACATCATCGCTATCAACCTCAACAAGTGTTTCAACACCGACAACTACTAGTGTGACTACATCTTCGTCAAGGTACTTAAGCATCTTGCTATTGATTTAACGAAAGTTTGCAAAACAGGTTTCAATAAAAGTTTTCTTTTCATGCAGATACTAGCATGTTAAAAAGGCTCTTTGCAGTGTAATTAAAATGTAGCCAATCTTGCTGTTTCAATGCCTGAAAAACGAACATGCTTCATCCGTGTTTCTCCGGCTTAGACCGTTAGCATAGAACAAAGTAAGCCTTCTGCAAGGGTAGTAAAGCCACTCCTTGAAAAGTAATTTGAAACAAAAATACATGTTTACAGATGTTTTTCTCAAAAACGCCAATGCTTCTGGCGTTAATTATAAAGGCTTCACTAGATACGAATATTGTCCAAGAATAACACATCCCTTATTTTTCAGTGCGTCCACATCAAGCTCGATTTCAACGTCGTCAATATCGACGTCATCAAGTATCTCAACTTCGTCTAGGTAATCAATGAAGAGGTCTATACCTTCTACTTTCTCCGTTTACCGTACATTTACAAAGAACAGCAAAATTACAAGTTTACGCTATCGAAAAGGAGACGTCAGTACGGATATACATGTGTCAATAGCCTGTCGCCATATGACATGTGACATTGTCACTCAATATAATAATGCGTCACCTATTTTTCAGTGTGTCCACGTCTAGCTCAGCATCAACGTCGTCGTCCGTGTCTACGTCATCAAGTATTTCCACTTCGTCGAGGTAAAGAGAAACTCGTTAAGGCCCTAGCAAACGCCTTCAACATTTGCTTCAACATCCTTTCGATTTTGTTGAATGGCAATGTTGAAAGCGTTTGCCACCCCCTTTCCACCTTGTTGAAACGATGTTGAATCGATGTTGAAAGAGTTAATAGCCTTTAAACTTTGCTTCAACATGCGTTCAACATTTCTTTTGTTGTCTGGAATCTTCGGAATGTTAAAACCCAGTTGAAGTCGTTTGCCCCCGCTCTTTCAACATTGTTCAGCAAGCGCATGCGCAATGAAGAACACGTAACTATGGTCACCACTCCCTAAGTTTTGTTAAATGAAAGGTACTGTTAAAACCGTTTGCTCATCCCACCCTTCAACATCATTCAACAACCTTCAGCAGCGTTCAAATAAATCGAATGGATGTTGAAGCAAATGTTGAAGCCGTTTGCTAGGGCCTTTTTACATTTAAATCTTCTATGTACAGGAATTCTTTGAATTGTCTTATGTAAAGCGAAACCATATGCTAACATATTCATCCGAGTAAAAATCAATAATATATGCTTTGAATTTCAGCTACTCAACATACTCAACATCCAGCTCGGTATCGACGTCGTCATATCCGACTTCATCAAGTGCGTCAACACCCTCAACGTCATCAAGTCTTTCCACTTCGTCAAGGTAAACATAAAATTCGTTTATATCTTGCAGCTTTTTTTTAAGGAATTCTTAGAAATCTCGCAAGTAATCTAACGTATTTGTAGCAAAACCAAATTTTTCACCATTCACACGAGCACAATCCAATCATGTCTGCTTTGAATTTCAGCTACTCAACATACTCCACATCTAGCTCTGTGTCCACGTCGTCATATTCGACTTCATCGAGTGTCTCAACGCCCACATCGACTACTCTGACAACATCAAGCACCTCAAGGTACCACACAAACCTACTGATCTGTTCATAGTCCTTAATCACGAAAGCATAGAATACAAACTCAAGCTATGACCGTTTGTGTTTCTCTAACAAGTCAGGGCAAACGGTAGACTGATAGCACGGTCAATCCAATTCTATCACTCAGTGTCAAATTTATAGCCCAACATATACCACGATTACGTAAATTCCATTAAAGAGAGAAAGCCACTTTGCTTGCACTTAAAACTCATTACCACCATCTGCAAGGATATTCCCGTCTTAGTCGTTACAGCAATCCCACTACATTTTGCTCAGACAATCTCAATTGAAGATGATGCACTTTAACGACTATAACTGTTTTACACAAAGTAAAGCCAAAACTAATACTGATAATCAAGAGAATTGCTATAAAAGCTAAACACAGTGAGCCATCGCGTAATTTAATAATACTCTTACACAAGAAACTCGAATGTCCTTAAAATTTCAGTGTGTCCACGTCCAGTTCGGTGTCGACGTCATCATCACTATCGACGTCCTCGAGTGTGTCAACCTCGTCCAGGTAATTGGCAACTATTTCCTTTATACTGAAGCACTTACAAAACTGTCCAACCTTTATCACTACCACAAAACGCAGGGCTCTTTTCCTTTGTCAAGTCGTTCTTTGTGTGAACAACTGAATATAACGTTTCCCAAGCGCTACTATGAATGTAAAACAAAATCCTGTTTTTAACGCCTCGTATATATGTATTTTCATTTTTTCACACAACAAAAGATGGTATTTATGCCAGTTTCCCCAGCTTAACTTCGGCGTCCCTTTATAACAATCGCCAAAATAAGCAACATGGAAAATTTTATAAACAAACTTAAAACTATGTCTTAATTTTCCTACCTATATAACGATTTCCTTTAGCCTTTAGGCATAACACGCTATGTTTGTACCCCCAAAACTTAGAGAAAGTTCGTTTCACATTAGACATTGAAACAAAATCCTGCAAAATGTTCTTTCAGCTACTCCACGTCAACTTCCGTCTCGACATCATCGCTATCAACCTCAACAAGTGTTTCAACACCGACAACTACTAGTGTGACTACATCTTCGTCAAGGTACTTAAGCATCTTGCTATTGATTTAACGAAAGTTTGCAAAACAGGTTTCAATAAAAGTTTTCTTTTCATGCAGATACTAGCATGTTAAAAAGGCTCTTTGCAGTGTAATTAAAATGTAGCCAATCTTGCTGTTTCAATGCCTGAAAAACGAACATGCTTCATCCGTGTTTCTCCGGCTTAGACCGTTAGCATAGAACAAAGTAAGCCTTCTGCAAGGGTAGTAAAGCCACTCCTTGAAAAGTAATTTGAAACAAAAATACATGTTTACAGATGTTTTTCTCAAAAACGCCAATGCTTCTGGCGTTAATTATAAAGGCTTCACTAGATACGAATATTGTCCAAGAATAACACATCCCTTATTTTTCAGTGCGTCCACATCAAGCTCGATTTCAACGTCGTCAATATCGACGTCATCAAGTATCTCAACTTCGTCTAGGTAATCAATGAAGAGGTCTATACCTTCTACTTTCTCCGTTTACCGTACATTTACAAAGAACAGCAAAATTACAAGTTTACGCTATCGAAAAGGAGACGTCAGTACGGATATACATGTGTCAATAGCCTGTCGCCATATGACATGTGACATTGTCACTCAATATAATAATGCGTCACCTATTTTTCAGTGTGTCCACGTCTAGCTCAGCATCAACGTCGTCGTCCGTGTCTACGTCATCAAGTATTTCCACTTCGTCGAGGTAAAGAGAAACTCGTTAAGGCCCTAGCAAACGCCTTCAACATTTGCTTCAACATCCTTTCGATTTTGTTGAATGGCAATGTTGAAAGCGTTTGCCACCCCCTTTCCACCTTGTTGAAACGATGTTGAATCGATGTTGAAAGAGTTAATAGCCTTTAAACTTTGCTTCAACATGCGTTCAACATTTCTTTTGTTGTCTGGAATCTTCGGAATGTTAAAACCCAGTTGAAGTCGTTTGCCCCCGCTCTTTCAACATTGTTCAGCAAGCGCATGCGCAATGAAGAACACGTAACTATGGTCACCACTCCCTAAGTTTTGTTAAATGAAAGGTACTGTTAAAACCGTTTGCTCATCCCACCCTTCAACATCATTCAACAACCTTCAGCAGCGTTCAAATAAATCGAATGGATGTTGAAGCAAATGTTGAAGCCGTTTGCTAGGGCCTTTTTACATTTAAATCTTCTATGTACAGGAATTCTTTGAATTGTCTTATGTAAAGCGAAACCATATGCTAACCTATTCATCCGAGTAAAAATCAATAATATATGCTTTGAATTTCAGCTACTCAACATACTCAACATCCAGCTCGGTATCGACGTCGTCATATCCGACTTCATCAAGTGCGTCAACACCCTCAACGTCATCAAGTCTTTCCACTTCGTCAAGGTAAACATAAAATTCGTTTATATCTTGCAGCTTTTTTTTAAGGAATTCTTAGAAATCTCGCAAGTAATCTAACGTATTTGTAGCAAAACCAAATTTTTCACCATTCACACGAGCACAATCCAATCATGTCTGCTTTGAATTTCAGCTACTCAACATACTCCACATCTAGCTCTGTGTCCACGTCGTCATATTCGACTTCATCGAGTGTCTCAACGCCCACATCGACTACTCTGACAACATCAAGCACCTCAAGGTACCACACAAACCTACTGATCTGTTCATAGTCCTTAATCACGAAAGCATAGAATACAAACTCAAGCTATGACCGTTTGTGTTTCTCTAACAAGTCAGGGCAAACGGTAGACTGATAGCACGGTCAATCCAATTCTATCACTCAGTGTCAAATTTATAGCCCAACATATACCACGATTACGTAAATTCCATTAAAGAGAGAAAGCCACTTTGCTTGCACTTAAAACTCATTACCACCATCTGCAAGGATCTTCCCGTCTTAGTCGTTACAGCAATCCCACTACATTTTGCTCAGACAATCTCAATTGAAGATGATGCACTTTAACGACTATAACTGTTTTACACAAAGTAAAGCCAAAACTAATACTGATAATCAAGAGAATTGCTATAAAAGCTAAACACAGTGAGCCATCGCGTAATTTAATAATACTCTTACACAAGAAACTCGAATGTCCTTAAAATTTCAGTGTGTCCACGTCCAGTTCGGTGTCGACGTCATCATCACTATCGACGTCCTCGAGTGTGTCAACCTCGTCCAGGTAATTGGCAACTATTTCCTTTATACTGAAGCACTTACAAAACTGTCCAACCTTTATCACTACCACAAAACGCAGGGCTCTTTTCCTTTGTCAAGTCGTTCTTTGTGTGAACAACTGAATATAACGTTTCCCAAGCGCTACTATGAATGTAAAACAAAATCCTGTTTTTAACGCCTCGTATATATGTATTTTCATTTTTTCACACAACAAAAGATGGTATTTATGCCAGTTTCCCCAGCTTAACTTCGGCGTCCCTTTATAACAATCGCCAAAATAAGCAACATGGAAAATTTTATAAACAAACTTAAAACTATGTCTTAATTTTCCTACCTATATAACGATTTCCTTTAGCCTTTAGGCATAACACGCTATGTTTGTACCCCCAAAACTTAGAGAAAGTTCGTTTCACATTAGACATTGAAACAAAATCCTGCAAAATGTTCTTTCAGCTACTCCACGTCAACTTCCGTCTCGACATCATCGCTATCAACCTCAACAAGTGTTTCAACACCGACAACTACTAGTGTGACTACATCTTCGTCAAGGTACTTAAGCATCTTGCTATTGATTTAACGAAAGTTTGCAAAACAGGTTTCAATAAAAGTTTTCTTTTCATGCAGATACTAGCATGTTAAAAAGGCTCTTTGCAGTGTAATTAAAATGTAGCCAATCTTGCTGTTTCAATGCCTGAAAAACGAACATGCTTCATCCGTGTTTCTCCGGCTTAGACCGTTAGCATAGAACAAAGTAAGCCTTCTGCAAGGGTAGTAAAGCCACTCCTTGAAAAGTAATTTGAAACAAAAATACACGTTAACAAATGTTTTTCTCAAAAACGCCAATGCTTCTGGCGTTAATTATAAAGGCTTCACTAGATACGAATATTGTCCAAGAATAACACATCCCTTATTTTTCAGTGCGTCCACATCAAGCTCGATTTCAACGTCGTCAATATCGACGTCATCAAGTATCTCAACTTCGTCTAGGTAATCAATGAAGAGGTCTATACCTTCTACTTTCTCCGTTTACCGTACATTTACAAAGAACAGCAAAATTACAAGTTTACGCTATCGAAAAGGAGACGTCAGTACGGATATACATGTGTCAATAGCCTGTCGCCATATGACATGTGACATTGTCACTCAATATAATAATGCGTCACCTATTTTTCAGTGTGTCCACGTCTAGCTCAGCATCAACGTCGTCGTCCGTGTCTACGTCATCAAGTATTTCCACTTCGTCGAGGTAAAGAGAAACTCGTTAAGGCCCTAGCAAACGCCTTCAACATTTGCTTCAACATCCTTTCGATTTTGTTGAATGGCAATGTTGAAAGCGTTTGCCACCCCCTTTCCACCTTGTTGAAACGATGTTGAATCGATGTTGAAAGAGTTTAAAAGCCTTTAAACTTTGCTTCAACATGCGTTCAACATTTCTTTTGTTGTCTGGAATCTTCGGAATGTTGAAACCCAGTTGAAGTCGTTTGCCCCCGCTCTTTCAACATTGTTCAGCAAGCGCATGCGCAATGAAGAACACGTAACTATGGTCACCACTCCCTAAGTTTTGTTAAATGAAAGGTACTGTTAAAACCGTTTGCTCATCCCACCCTTCAACATCATTCAACAACCTTCAGCAGCGTTCAAATAAATCGAATGGATGTTGAAGCAAATGTTGAATCCGTTTGCTAGGGCCTTTTTACATTTAAATCTTCTATGTACAGGAATTCTTTGAATTGTCTTATGTAAAGCGAAACCATATGCTAACCTATTCATCCGAGTAAAAATCAATAATATATGCTTTGAATTTCAGCTACTCAACATACTCAACATCCAGCTCGGTATCGACGTCGTCATATCCGACTTCATCAAGTGCGTCAACACCCTCAACGTCATCAAGTCTTTCCACTTCGTCAAGGTAAACATAAAATTCGTTTATATCTTGCAGCTTTTTTTAAGGAATTCTTAGAAATCTCGCAAGTAATCTAACGTATTTGTAGCAAAACCAAATTTTTCACCATTCACACGAGCACAATCCAATCATGTCTGCTTTGAATTTCAGCTACTCAACATACTCCACATCTAGCTCTGTGTCCACGTCGTCATATTCGACTTCATCGAGTGTCTCAACGCCCACATCGACTACTCTGACAACATCAAGCACCTCAAGGTACCACACAAACCTACTGATCTGTTCATAGTCCTTAATCACGAAAGCATAGAATACAAACTCAAGCTATGACCGTTTGTGTTTCTCTAACAAGTCAGGGCAAACGGTAGACTGATAGCACGGTCAATCCAATTCTATCACTCAGTGTCAAATTTATAGCCCAACATATACCACGATTACGTAAATTCCATTAAAGAGAGAAAGCCACTTTGCTTGCACTTAAAACTCATTACCACCATCTGCAAGGATATTCCCGTCTTAGTCGTTACAGCAATCCCACTACATTTTGCTCAGACAATCTCAATTGAAGATGATGCACTTTAACGACTATAACTGTTTTACACAAAGTAAAGCCAAAACTAATACTGATAATCAAGAGAATTGCTATAAAAGCTAAACACAGTGAGCCATCGCGTAATTTAATAATACTCTTACACAAGAAACTCGAATGTCCTTAAAATTTCAGTGTGTCCACGTCCAGTTCGGTGTCGACGTCATCATCACTATCGACGTCCTCGAGTGTGTCAACCTCGTCCAGGTAATTGGCAACTATTTCCTTTATACTGAAGCACTTACAAAACTGTCCAACCTTTATCACTACCACAAAACGCAGGGCTCTTTTCCTTTGTCAAGTCGTTCTTTGTGTGAACAACTGAATATAACGTTTCCCAAGCGCTACTATGAATGTAAAACAAAATCCTGTTTTTAACGCCTCGTATATATGTATTTTCATTTTTTCACACAACAAAAGATGGTATTTATGCCAGTTTCCCCAGCTTAACTTCGGCGTCCCTTTATAACAATCGCCAAAATAAGCAACATGGAAAATTTTATAAACAAACTTAAAACTATGTCTTAATTTTCCTACCTATATAACGATTTCCTTTAGCCTTTAGGCATAACACGCTATGTTTGTACCCCCAAAACTTAGAGAAAGTTCGTTTCACATTAGACATTGAAACAAAATCCTGCAAAATGTTCTTTCAGCTACTCCACGTCAACTTCCGTCTCGACATCATCGCTATCAACCTCAACAAGTGTTTCAACACCGACAACTACTAGTGTGACTACATCTTCGTCAAGGTACGTAAGCATCTTGCTATTGATTTAACGAAAGTTTGCAAAACAGGTTTCAATAAAAGTTTTCTTTTCATGCAGATACTAGCATGTTAAAAAGGCTCTTTGCAGTGTAATTAAAATGTAGCCAATCCTTGCTGTTTCAATGCCTGAAAAACGAACATGCTTCATCCGTGTTTCTCCGGCTTAGACCGTTAGCATAGAACAAAGTAAGCCTTCTGCAAGGGTAGTAAAGCCACTCCTTGAAAAGTAATTTGAAACAAAAATACATGTTTACAGATGTTTTTCTCAAAAACGCCAATGCTTCTGGCGTTAATTATAAAGGCTTCACTAGATACGAATATTGTCCAAGAATAACACATCCCTTTTTTTTCAGTGCGTCCACATCAAGCTCGATTTCAACGTCGTCAATATCGACGTCATCAAGTATCTCAACTTCGTCCAGGTAATCAATGAAGAGGTCTATACCTTCTACTTTCTCCGTTTACCGTACATTTACAAAGAACAGCAAAATTACAAGTTTACGCTATCGAAAAGGAGACGCCAGTACGGATATACATGTGTCAATAGCCTGTCGCCATATGACATGTGACATTGTCACTCAATATAATAATGCGTCACCTATTTTTCAGTGTGTCCACGTCTAGCTCAGCATCAACGTCGTCGTCCGTGTCTACGTCATCAAGTATTTCCACTTCGTCGAGGTAAAGAGAAACTCGTTAAGGCCCTAACAAACGCCTTCAACATTTGCTTCAACATCCTTTCGATTTTGTTGAATGGCAATGTTGAAAGCGTTTGCCACCCCCTTTCCACCTTGTTGAAACGATGTTGAATCGATGTTGAAAGAGTTTAAAAGCCTTTAAACTTTGCTTCAACATGCGTTCAACATTTCTTTTGTTGTCTGGAATCTTCGGAATGTTGAAACCCAGTTGAAGTCGTTTGCCCCCGCTCTTTCAACATTGCTCAGCAAGCGCATGCGCAATGAAGAACACGTAACTATGGTCACCACTCCCTAAGTTTTGTTAAATGAAAGGTACTGTTAAAACCGTTTGCTCATCCCACCCTTCAACATCATTCAACAACCTTCAGCAGCGTTCAAATAAATCGAATGGATGTTGAAGCAAATGTTGAAGCCGTTTGCTAGGGCCTTTTTACATTTGAATCTTCCATATACAGGAATTCTTTGAATTGTCTTATCTAAAGCGAAACCATATGCTAAGCTATTCATCCGAGTAAAAATCAATAATATATGCTTTGAATTTCAGCTACTCAACATACTCAACATCCAGCTCGGTATCGACGTCGTCATATCCGACTTCATCAAGTGCGTCAACACCCTCAACGTCATCAAGTCTTTCCACTTCGTCAAGGTAAACATAAAATTCGTTTATATCTTGCAGCTTTTTTTTAAGGAATTCTTACAAATCTCGCAAGTAATCTAACGTATTTGTAGCAAAACCAAATTTTTCACCATTCACACGAGCACAATCCAATCATGTCTGCTTTGAATTTCAGCTACTCAACATACTCCACATCTAGCTCTGTGTCCACGTCGTCATATTCGACTTCATCGAGTGTCTCAACGCCCACATCGACTACTCTGACAACATCAAGCACCTCAAGGTACCACACAAACCTACTGATCTGTTCATAGTCCTTAATCACGAAAGCATAGAATACAAACTCAAGCTATGACCGTTTGTTTTTCTCTAACAAGTCAGGGCAAACGGTAGAATGGTGGCACGGTCAATCCAATTCTATCACTCAGTGTCAAATTTATAGCCCAACATATACCACGATTACGTAAATTCCATTAAAGAGAGAAAGCCACTTTGCTTGCACTTAAAACTCATTACCACCATCTGCAAGGATCTTCCCGTCTTAGTCGTTACAGCAATCCCACTACATTTTGCTCAGACAATCTCAATTGAAGATGATGCACTTTAACGACTATAACTGTTTTACACAAAGTAAAGCCAAAACTAATACTGATAATCAAGAGAATTGCTATAAAAGCTAAACACAGTGAGCCATCGCGTAATTTAATAATACTCTTACACAAGAAACCCGAATGTCCTTAAAATTTCAGTGTGTCCACGTCCAGTTCGGTGTCGACGTCATCATCACTATCGACGTCCTCGAGTGTGTCAACCTCGTCCAGGTAATTGGCAACTATTTCCTTTATACTAAAGCACTTACAAAACTGTCCAACCTTTATCACTACCACAAAACGCAGGGCTCTTTTCCTTTGTCAAGTCGTTCTTTGTGTGAACAACTGAATATAACGTTTCCCAAGCGCTACTATGAATGTAAAACAAAATCCTGTTTTTAACGCCTCGTATATATGTATTTTCATTTTTTCACACAACAAAAGATGGTATTTATGCCAGTTTCCCCAGCTTAACTTCGGCGTCCCTTTATAACAATCGCCAAAATAAGCAACATGGAAAATTTTATAAACAAACTTAAAACTATGTCTTAATTTTCCTACCTATATAACGATTTCCTTTAGCCTTTAGGCATAACACGCTATGTTTGTACCCCCAAAACTTAGAGAAAGTTCGTTTCACATTAGACATTGAAACAAAATCCTGCAAAATGTTCTTTCAGCTACTCCACGTCAACTTCCGTCTCGACATCATCGCTATCAACCTCAACAAGTGTTTCAACACCGACAACTACTAGTGTGACTACATCTTCGTCAAGGTACTTAAGCATCTTGCTATTGATTTAACGAAAGTTTGCAAAACAGGTTTCAATAAAAGTTTTCTTTTCATGCAGATACTAGCATGTTAAAAAGGCTCTTTGCAGTGTAATTAAAATGTAGCCAATCCTTGCTGTTTCAATGCCTGAAAAACGAACATGCTTCATCCGTGTTTCTCCGGCTTAGACCGTTAGCATAGAACAAAGTAAGCCTTCTGCAAGGGTAGTAAAGCCACTCCTTGAAAAGTAATTTGAAACAAAAATACATGTTAACAAATGTTTTTCTCAAAAACGCCAATGCTTCTGGCGTTAATTATAAAGGCTTCACTAGATACGAATATTGTCCAAGAATAACACGATCCCTTATTTTTCAGTGCGTCCACATCAAGCTCGATTTCAACGTCGTCAATATCGACGTCATCAAGTATCTCAACTTCGTCCAGGTAATCAATGAAGAGGTCTATACCTTCTACTTTCTCCGTTTACCGTACATTTACAAAGAACAGCAAAATTACAAGTTTACGCTATCGAAAAGGAGACGTCAGTACGGATATACATGTGTCAATAGCCTGTCGCCATATGACATGTGACATTGTCACTCAATATAATAATGCGTCACCTATTTTTCAGTGTGTCCACGTCTAGCTCAGCATCAACGTCGTCGTCCGTGTCTACGTCATCAAGTATTTCCACTTCGTCGAGGTAAAGAGAAACTCGTTAAGGCCCTAGCAAACGCCTTCAACATTTGCTTCAACATCCTTTCGATTTTGTTGAATGGCAATGTTGAAAGCGTTTGCCACCCCCTTTCCACCTTGTTGAAACGATGTTGAATCGATGTTGAAAGAGTTTAAAAGCCTTTAAACTTTGCTTCAACATGCGTTCAACATTTCTTTTGTTGTCTGGAATCTTCGGAATGTTGAAACCCAGTTGAAGTCGTTTGCCCCCGCTCTTTCAACATTGTTCAGCAAGCGCATGCGCAATGAAGAACACGTAACTATGGTCACCACTCCCTAAGTTTTGTTAAATGAAAGGTACTGTTAAAACCGTTTGCTCATCCCACCCTTCAACATCATTCAACAACCTTCAGCAGCGTTCAAATAAATCGAATGGATGTTGAAGCAAATGTTGAAGCCGTTTGCTAGGGCCTTTTTACATTTAAATCTTCTATGTACAGGAATTCTTTGAATTGTCTTATGTAAAGCGAAACCATATGCTAACCTATTCATCCGAGTAAAAATCAATAATATATGCTTTGAATTTCAGCTACTCAACATACTCAACATCCAGCTCGGTATCGACGTCGTCATATCCGACTTCATCAAGTGCGTCAACACCCTCAACGTCATCAAGTCTTTCCACTTCGTCAAGGTAAACATAAAATTCGTTTATATCTTGCAGCTTTTTTTTAAGGAATTCTTAGAAATCTCGCAAGTAATCTAACGTATTTGTAGCAAAACCAAATTTTTCACCATTCACACGAGCACAATCCAATCATGTCTGCTTTGAATTTCAGCTACTCAACATACTCCACATCTAGCTCTGTGTCCACGTCGTCATATTCGACTTCATCGAGTGTCTCAACGCCCACATCGACTACTCTGACAACATCAAGCACCTCAAGGTACCACACAAACCTACTGATCTGTTAATATTAATGAACCTCAAAAGCATACAATAGAAACTGAAACTATGGTCCGACGTTTGTGTTTCTCTAACAAGTCAAACGGTAAAGGATAGCACGGGCAATCTAATTCTATCACTCAGTGTCAAATTTATAGCCCAACATATACCACGATTACCTAAAGTCCGTGAAAAACGCAAAGCCACTTTGGTTGCACGAAAAACCTACTACAACCGTCTGGAAGGCCTGATCTTCCCGTCTTAGTCGTTACCGAGCCATCCCACAAAATTTTGCTTAGACAAACAATAATTACAATAACAAATCTCAATTGAAGATCATGGACGTTAACCACTACAAGGGTTTTACACAAACCAAAGACAAAAGTAATAGCGACAACCAAGAATATTACCATTAAACCTAATCAGAGTGTGCCATCACTTAGTTTAACAATACTCCCACACAATAATGCCCACATGTCCTTAACATTTCAGTGTCTCTACTTCAAGTTCGGTGTCGACGTCATCATCACTATCCACGTCCTCTAGTTTGTCAACCTCGTCCAGGTAATTGACAACTATTTCCTTTGTACTGAAGCACTTACGAAACTGTCCAACCTTTATAGCTACCACAAAACGCAAGACGCTTTTCGTGGGTCATTAGCATTAGATACTGAAATGAAATCTTTCCAAAATTGCTTTCAGCTACTCAAAGTCAACTTCCTTCTCGACATCATCGTCAGCAACCTCAACAAGTGTCTCAACACCGACAACAACTAGTGCGACCACATCTTCGTCAAGGTAGTTAAGCATCTTGCTAATGATTTGACAAACGTTTACAAAACACCTTTCAATACATGTTTCCTATTCATGGCAATACAACCATGTTAAAATGGCTTTTTGCCGTGTTACTAAAATAGAGCGAATATTTCTGTTTTAAATCTCTTTCATTTTTCTCACACCGTTAGGATAGAAAAAAATAAGGCTTGCCTAAGAGTAGTACAGCCACTCCTAGAGAAGCCGGAAATTTCAAACAAAAACACATCTTTATAGATTTTCTCTCAAAAAAGCTAATGCTTCTAGCTTTAATTATGAAGGCTTCACTAGATACGAACATTGTCCAAGAATATTACATCTCTTACTTTTTAGTGCGTCCACATCAAGTTCGGTTTCAACGTCCTCAATAACGACGTCATCAAGTATCTCAACTTTGTCCAGGTAATCAATAAAGAGGTCTATACCTTCTATTTCTCCGTTTATCTCGCCCAGGTAATTGACAACTATTTCCTTTGTACTGAAGCACTCACGAAGCTGTCCAACCTTTATAGCTACCACAAAACGCAAGACGCTTTTCGTTCGTCATTAACATTAGATATTGAAATAAAATCGTTCCAAATTTACTGACAGTCAACTTTCTTCTCGACATCATTACCGTTAACCTCAAAAGGTGTTTCAACACTGACAACAACTAATGGGACCACGTCTTCGTCAAGGTCTTTAAGCATCTTGCTACTGATTTAACGAAATTAAAAAAAACAGGTTTAAATAAATATTTTCGATTTATTTGGTGCTAGCATGGTAAAAGTGCTTTCAGCAGTGTTACTAAAATGCAGCGAAGATTTCTGTTTCTGTGTTTTTCAATCCGCTTTTTTCTAGACTATTAGGATAGAAAAAATGGGTCTTTCCCAGGAGTAGTGCAGCCACTCCTTGAGAAGTAATTTTAAACGAAGCACATCTTTATAGGGTTTTTTTTAAAAAAATGCCAATGCTTCTACCGTTAACTATGAAGCCTTCATTGGTTACGAATATTGTCCAAGAATAACACATCCCTTTTAGTGCGTCCACATCAAGTTCCGTTTCAACGTCGTTAATATCGACGTCATCAAGTATCTCAACTTCGTCCAGGTAATTATCGAAGAGGTCTATACCTTTTACTTCTATCGTCAATTTTTAAAGAGCGGCAAAAATTTTCAATTGTTTGCCGTGGAAAAGGAATTGTCAAATACGGATATAGATATGCTAATAACTTGAGTTGCAATTAATATATAACCTTGTCACTAAACATAATAAATCACTTATTTTTCAGTGTGTCCACACCTAGCTCAGCAACAACGTCGTCGTCCTCAAGTATTTCCTCTACGTCCAGGTAAGGGAAACTCTTGCATCTTCTTTGTAAAGGCATTCTTTGAAATCCGGCGAATCATTTTTCTTGTAAAGCATGTAGGATAGGTATCCTAGCAATTACAATTTTTTTCGATTTTTCATCTTAAGATCGAGGTGTTACACATATGTTAGTCTTGGTAAATGTGAATATATTATTTAAACGATGATCTGCGGGTGAGAGACTAAAGTATTTAGAGGTGAATTTCCGCTACGAACGCTGATTTAGTGGCAGTTGAAAGAGAGCGCACGTTCCCCTCTTTTCCCGGTACACACACGCACACACATTCACGCAAACAAGCTCCCAATGGAGTGGAAATCATGACCTGTGCATCGCTCTCCAATTCGTCTTGGTGATCCATAAATTCGTTTGCCTTCTGTCACTAAAGCAAAACCTGAGCACTTTTGCAGAGGTTTCAATTAGTAAATAATGAAGAGATTTTGCAGCGTCAATGTTCGTTTTGTCGGTTTCTTTGTGGACTTCGTAAACTAGTTCAGCAAATTCTGTGAGATATATTTCCGATTGTTTACTAACGTACTAATGTCATCTACATCTAATCTTGATCATTCTTGGAAGGGCAAGGGCGTTTTTAAACATTTGAAATTTCCCAGCTGTCCTAAGTTCTCTAGGCTTCCTACGCTTCTCATAAACTTTGCGTACGTGTATCATGCATACATGTATCTTCATCGTGATGATAATCTATAGTATCACTCTTATTGTAATCTATATCATTCTGACCATTACGTCTAGTTCGTCAATACCACAATCAGAAATTTCCGAACCAAGCTTCTACACCCAATTCCCGCCCAGTACAATCAGCTCAACGTCAGAGACAGCTTTTACATTAGCCAGGTGGGTACTAAATACTTGAATATGAAGAAGGCGGTAATACAAAAGCGTTGATGTTTTAATAAATATTTTAATACCTCGAATTACGGACAACCATATAATTTCACAACTGAATCAAAATATTCCGGGCTAAATGGCATTCAATAGAGCAATCAACTAGTCGCTGACTCGGCACACATTAGCTTTCTGTCCTCCGTGGGGCCAATAAAGGAAGGGATTACGGAAACAGTTTGTGTAAGATTCAACGAGAGATCCAAACATTTAATAATTACCTTCACTAAGTTATATCGTCTTTTATTTCATCAACGTCGACACCAATTTTGCCATAGTCAACAAGCGTATCAACATCATCCAGAAAGTAAATATTAAATTTCTTACATTGCGGATACTATTCACAAGTTCGTAATTTGCAGTTAACAAACTACGTCCAAAACGACAATATAAAAAAGCTAGATTTCTTTCATTTTCCGCCACTAGGGTTCCGTCTATGGTAATAAAGTACGTAGTCCAAATGAAACTGACAGACCTGACTTTGCAATAGTTCGGACAAGAAAAAATTCACAGTGACCCTCGACGATGAATAACCATCTCTATAATCCCTAATATATTACATATTCATCGTTATTTTAATGTGTTTACATAAAGCTAATACCTATTAACCTTAGGATAGTACTATACACACTAACACATCAGTGATTTTGTTCCTCAACATAAAGTTCCACGACGACCTCATCAAGCATCTCAACTTCGTCCAGGTAATCAATCAAAAGCTCACTAACTTGTTCTATCACAATTCAGTATACCATTAGAAAAAAATACTATAACAACACGCCACCCATTATTCACTCTCTCCACGTCTAGCTCAGCATCAACGCCGTCATCCGTGTTTACGTCATCAAGTGTGTCCAATTCGTCAAGGTAAAGACAAACTCGTTATCCATTTGCATCCTCTTTGTAAAAGTTTTCTTTGAAATTCCGCAAATAATTTGTTCTGTCTAATGCAAAACCACATGCTAGACTATTCAACCGATTCAAAATCAATAATATATGCTTTGAATTTCAGCTACTCAACATACTCAACATCCAGCTCGGTATCGACGTCGTCATATCCGACTTCATCAAGTGCGTCAACACCCTCAACGTCATCAAGTCTTTCCACTTCGTCAAGGTAAACATAAAGTTCGTTTATATCTTGCAGCTTTTTTTAAGGAATTCTTACAAATCTCGAAAGTAATCTAACGTATTTGTAGCAAAACCAAATTTTTCACCATTCACACGAGCACAATCCAATCATGTCTGCTTTGAATTTCAGCTACTCAACATACTCCACATCTAGCTCTGTGTCCACGTCGTCATATTCGACTTCATCGAGTGTCTCAACGCCCACATCGACTACTCTGACAACATCAAGCACCTCAAGGTACCACACAAACCTACTGATCTGTTCATAGTCCTTAATCACGAAAGCATAGAATACAAACTCAAGCTATGACCGTTTGTGTTTCTCTAACAAGTCAGGGCAAACGGTAGACTGATAGCACGGTCAATCCAATTCTATCACTCAGTGTCAAATTTATAGCCCAACATATACCACGATTACGTAAATTCCATTAAAGAGAGAAAGCCACTTTGCTTGCACTTAAAACTCATTACCACCATCTGCAAGGATCTTCCCGTCTTAGTCGTTACAGCAATCCCACTACATTTTGCTCAGACAATCTCAATTGAAGATGATGCACTTTAACGACTATAACTGTTTTACACAAAGTAAAGCCAAAACTAATACTGATAATCAAGAGATCAGAATTGCTATAAAAGCTAAACACAGTGAGCCATCGCGTAATTTAATAATACTCTTACACAAGAGACCCGAATGTCCTTAAAATTTCAGTGTGTCCACGTCCAGTTCGGTGTCGACGTCATCATCACTATCGACGTCCTCGAGTGTGTCAACCTCGTCCAGGTAATTGGCAACTATTTCCTTTACACTGAAGCACTTACAAAACTGTCCAACCTTTATCACTACCACAAAACGCAGGGCTCTTTTCCTTTGTCAAGTCGTTCTTTGTGTGAACAACTGAATATAACGTTTCCCAAGCGCTACTATAAATGTAAAACAAAATCCTGTGTTTAACGCCTCGTATATATGTATTTTCATTTTTTCACACAACAAGAGCTGGTATTTATGCCAGTTTCCCCAGCTTAACTTCGGCGTCCCTTTATAACAATCGCCAAAATAAGCAACATGGAAAATTTTATAAACAAACTTAAAACTATGTCTTAATTTTCCTACCTCTATAACGATTTCCTTTAGCCTTTAGGCATAACACGCTATGTTTGTACCCCCAAAACTTAGAGAAAGTTCGTTTCACATTAGACATTGAAACAAAATCGTGCAAAATTTTCTTTCAGCTACTCCACGTCAACTTCCGTCTCGACATCATCGCTATCAACCTCAACAAGTGTTTCAACACCGACAACTACTAGTGTGACTACATCTTCGTCAAGGTACTTAAGCATCTTGCTATTGATTTAACGAAAGTTTGCAAAACAGGTTTCAATAAAAGTTTTCTTTTCATGCAGATACTAGCATGTTAAAAAGGCTCTTTGCAGTGTAATTAAAATGTAGTCAATCTTGCTGTTTCAATGCCTGAAAAACGAACATGCTTCATCCGTGTTTCTCCGGCTTAGACCGTTAGCATAGAACAAAGTAAGCCTTCTGCAAGGGTAGTAAAGCCACTCCTTGAAAAGTAATTTGAAACAAAAATACATGTTAACAAATGTTTTTCTCAAAAACGCCAATGCTTCTGGCGTTAATTATAAAGGCTTCACTAGATACGAATATTGTCCAAGAATAACACGATCCCTTATTTTTCAGTGCGTCCACATCAAGCTCGATTTCAACGTCGTCAATATCGACGTCATCAAGTATCTCAACTTCGTCCAGGTAATCAATGAAGAGGTCTATACCTTCTACTTTCTCCGTTTACCGTACATTTACAAAGAACAGCAAAATTACAAGTTTACGCTATCGAAAAGGAGACGTCAGTACGGATATACATGTGTCAATAGCCTGTCGCCATATGACATGTGACATTGTCACTCAATATAATAATGCGTCACCTATTTTTCAGTGTGTCCACGTCTAGCTCAGCATCAACGTCGTCGTCCGTGTCTACGTCATCAAGTATTTCCACTTCGTCGAGGTAAAGAGAAACTCGTTAAGGCCCTAGCAAACGCCTTCAACATTTGCTTCAACATCCTTTCGATTTTGTTGAATGGCAATGTTGAAAGCGTTTGCCACCCCCTTTCCACCTTGTTGAAACGATGTTGAATCGATGTTGAAAGAGTTTAAAAGCCTTTAAACTTTGCTTCAACATGCGTTCAACATTTCTTTTGTTGTCTGGAATCTTCGGAATGTTGAAACCCAGTTGAAGTCGTTTGCCCCCGCTCTTTCAACATTGTTCAGCAAGCGCATGCGCAATGAAGAACACGTAACTATGGTCACCACTCGCTAAGTTTTGTTAAATGAAATGTACTGTTGAAACCGTTTGCTCATCCCACCCTTCAACATCATTCAACAACCTTCAACAGCGTTCAAATAAATCGAATGGATGTTGAAGCAAATGTTGAAGCCGTTTGCTAGGGCCTTTTTACATTTGAATCTTCCATATACAGGAATTCTTTGAATTGTCTTATCTAAAGCGAAACCATATGCTAAGCTATTCATCCGAGTAAAAATCAATAATATATGCTTTGAATTTCAGCTACTCAACATACTCAACATCCAGCTCGGTATCGACGTCGTCATATCCGACTTCATCAAGTGCGTCAACACCCTCAACGTCATCAAGTCTTTCCACTTCGTCAAGGTAAACATAAAGTTCGTTTATATCTTGCAGCTTTTTTTTAAGGAATTCTTAGAAATCTCGCAAGTAATCTAACGTATTTGTAGCAAAACCAAATTTTTCACCATTCACACCAGCACAATCCAATCATGTCTGCTTTGAATTTCAGCTACTCAACATACTCCACATCTAGCTCTGTGTCCACGTCGTCATATTCGACTTCATCGAGTGTCTCAACGCCCACATCGACTACTCTGACAACATCAAGCACCTCAAGGTACCACACAAACCTACTGATCTGTTCATAGTCCTTAATCACGAAAGCATAGAATACAAACTCAAGCTATGACCGTTTGTGTTTCTCTAACAAGTCAGGGCAAACGGTAGACTGATAGCACGGTCAATCCAATTCTATCACTCAGTGTCAAATTTATAGCCCAACATATACCACGATTACGTAAATTCCATTAAACAGAGAAAGCCACTTTGCTTGCACTTAAAACTCATTACCACCATCTGCAAGGATCTTCCCGTCTTAGTCGTTACAGCCATCCCACTACATTTTGCTCAGACAATCTCAATTGAAGATGATGCACTTTAACGACTATAACTGTTTTACACAAAGTAAAGCCAAAACTAATACTGATAATCAAGAGAATTGCTATAAAAGCTAAACACAGTGAGCCATCGCGTAATTTAATAATACTCTTACACAAGAGACCCGAATGTCCTTAAAATTTCAGTGTGTCCACGTCCAGTTCGGTGTCGACGTCATCATCACTATCGACGTCCTCGAGTGTGTCAACCTCGTCCAGGTAATTGGCAACTATTTCCTTTACACTGAAGCACTTACAAAACTGTCCAACCTTTATCACTACCACAAAACGCAGGGCTCTTTTCCTTTGTCAAGTCGTTCTTTGTGTGAACAACTGAATATAACGTTTCCCAAGCGCTACTATAAATGTAAAACAAAATCCTGTGTTTAACGCCTCGTATATATGTATTTTCATTTTTTCACACAACAAGAGCTGGTATTTATGCCAGTTTCCCCAGCTTAACTTCGGCGTCCCTTTATAACAATCGCCAAAATAAGCAACATGGAAAATTTTATAAACAAACTTAAAACTATGTCTTAATTTTCCTACCTATATAACGATTTCCTTTAGCCTTTAGGCATAACACGCTATGTTTGTACCCCCAAAACTTAGAGAAAGTTCGTTTCACATTAGACATTGAAACAAAATCGTGCAAAATTTTCTTTCAGCTACTCCACGTCAACTTCCGTCTCGACATCATCGCTATCAACCTCAACAAGTGTTTCAACACCGACAACTACTAGTGTGACTACATCTTCGTCAAGGTACTTAAGCATCTTGCTATTGATTTAACGAAAGTTTGCAAAACAGGTTTCAATAAAAGTTTTCTTTTCATGCAGATACTAGCATGTTAAAAAGGCTCTTTGCAGTGTAATTAAAATGTAGTCAATCTTGCTGTTTCAATGCCTGAAAAACGAACATGCTTCATCCGTGTTTCTCCGGCTTAGACCGTTAGCATAGAACAAAGTAAGCCTTCTGCAAGGGTAGTAAAGCCACTCCTTGAAAAGTAATTTGAAACAAAAATACATGTTAACAAATGTTTTTCTCAAAAACGCCAATGCTTCTGGCGTTAATTATAAAGGCTTCACTAGATACGAATATTGTCCAAGAATAACACGATCCCTTATTTTTCAGTGCGTCCACATCAAGCTCGATTTCAACGTCGTCAATATCGACGTCATCAAGTATCTCAACTTCGTCCAGGTAATCAATGAAGAGGTCTATACCTTCTACTTTCTCCGTTTACCGTACATTTACAAAGAACAGCAAAATTACAAGTTTACGCTATCGAAAAGGAGACGTCAGTACGGATATACATGTGTCAATAGCCTGTCGCCATATGACATGTGACATTGTCACTCAATATAATAATGCGTCACCTATTTTTCAGTGTGTCCACGTCTAGCTCAGCATCAACGTCGTCGTCCGTGTCTACGTCATCAAGTATTTCCACTTCGTCGAGGTAAAGAGAAACTCGTTAAGGCCCTAGCAAACGCCTTCAACATTTGCTTCAACATCCTTTCGATTTTGTTGAATGGCAATGTTGAAAGCGTTTGCCACCCCCTTTCCACCTTGTTGAAACGATGTTGAATCGATGTTGAAAGAGTTTAAAAGCCTTTAAACTTTGCTTCAACATGCGTTCAACATTTCTTTTGTTGTCTGGAATGTTCGGGATGTTGAAACCCAGTTGAAGTCCTTTGCCCCCGCTCTTTCAACATTGTTCAGCAAGCGCATGCGCAATGAAGAACACGTAACTATGGTCACCACTCGCTAAGTTTTGTTAAATGAAATGTACTGTTGAAACCGTTTGCTCATCCCACCCTTCAACATCATTCAACAACCTTCAACAGCGTTCAAATAAATCGAATGGATGTTGAAGCAAATGTTGAAGCCGTTTGCTAGGGCCTTTTTACATTTGAATCTTCCATATACAGGAATTCTTTGAATTGTCTTATCTAAAGCGAAACCATATGCTAAGCTATTCATCCGAGTAAAAATCAATAATATATGCTTTGAATTTCAGCTACTCAACATACTCAACATCCAGCTCGGTATCGACGTCGTCATATCCGACTTCATCAAGTGCGTCAACACCCTCAACGTCATCAAGTCTTTCCACTTCGTCAAGGTAAACATAAAGTTCGTTTATATCTTGCAGCTTTTTTTTAAGGAATTCTTAGAAATCTCGCAAGTAATCTAACGTATTTGTAGCAAAACCAAATTTTTCACCATTCACACCAGCACAATCCAATCATGTCTGCTTTGAATTTCAGCTACTCAACATACTCCACATCTAGCTCTGTGTCCACGTCGTCATATTCGACTTCATCGAGTGTCTCAACGCCCACATCGACTACTCTGACAACATCAAGCACCTCAAGGTACCACACAAACCTACTGATCTGTTCATAGTCCTTAATCACGAAAGCATAGAATACAAACTCAAGCTATGACCGTTTGTGTTTCTCTAACAAGTCAGGGCAAACGGTAGACTGATAGCACGGTCAATCCAATTCTATCACTCAGTGTCAAATTTATAGCCCAACATATACCACGATTACGTAAATTCCATTAAACAGAGAAAGCCACTTTGCTTGCACTTAAAACTCATTACCACCATCTGCAAGGATCTTCCCGTCTTAGTCGTTACAGCCATCCCACTACATTTTGCTCAGACAATCTCAATTGAAGATGATGCACTTTAACGACTATAACTGTTTTACACAAAGTAAAGCCAAAACTAATACTGATAATCAAGAGAATTGCTATAAAAGCTAAACACAGTGAGCCATCGCGTAATTTAATAATACTCTTACACAAGAGACCCGAATGTCCTTAAAATTTCAGTGTGTCCACGTCCAGTTCGGTGTCGACGTCATCATCACTATCGACGTCCTCGAGTGTGTCAACCTCGTCCAGGTAATTGGCAACTATTTCCTTTACACTGAAGCACTTACAAAACTGTCCAACCTTTATCACTACCACAAAACGCAGGGCTCTTTTCCTTTGTCAAGTCGTTCTTTGTGTGAACAACTGAATATAACGTTTCCCAAGCGCTACTATAAATGTAAAACAAAATCCTGTGTTTAACGCCTCGTATATATGTATTTTCATTTTTTCACACAACAAGAGCTGGTATTTATGCCAGTTTCCCCAGCTTAACTTCGGCGTCCCTTTATAACAATCGCCAAAATAAGCAACATGGAAAATTTTATAAACAAACTTAAAACTATGTCTTAATTTTCCTACCTATATAACGATTTCCTTTAGCCTTTAGGCATAACACGCTATGTTTGTACCCCCAAAACTTAGAGAAAGTTCGTTTCACATTAGACATTGAAACAAAATCGTGCAAAATTTTCTTTCAGCTACTCCACGTCAACTTCCGTCTCGACATCATCGCTATCAACCTCAACAAGTGTTTCAACACCGACAACTACTAGTGTGACTACATCTTCGTCAAGGTACTTAAGCATCTTGCTATTGATTTAACGAAAGTTTGCAAAACAGGTTTCAATAAAAGTTTTCTTTTCATGCAGATACTAGCATGTTAAAAAGGCTCTTTGCAGTGTAATTAAAATGTAGTCAATCTTGCTGTTTCAATGCCTGAAAAACGAACATGCTTCATCCGTGTTTCTCCGGCTTAGACCGTTAGCATAGAACAAAGTAAGCCTTCTGCAAGGGTAGTAAAGCCACTCCTTGAAAAGTAATTTGAAACAAAAATACACGTTAACAAATGTTTTTCTCAAAAACGCCAATGCTTCTGGCGTTAATTATAAAGGCTTCACTAGATACGAATATTGTCCAAGAATAACACGATCCCTTATTTTTCAGTGCGTCCACATCAAGCTCGATTTCAACGTCGTCAATATCGACGTCATCAAGTATCTCAACTTCGTCCAGGTAATCAATGAAGAGGTCTATACCTTCTACTTTCTCCGTTTACCGTACATTTACAAAGAACAGCAAAATTACAAGTTTACGCTATCGAAAAGGAGACGTCAGTACGGATATACATGTGTCAATAGCCTGTCGCCATATGACATGTGACATTGTCACTCAATATAATAATGCGTCACCTATTTTTCAGTGTGTCCACGTCTAGCTCAGCATCAACGTCGTCGTCCGTGTCTACGTCATCAAGTATTTCCACTTCGTCGAGGTAAAGAGAAACTCGTTAAGGCCCTAGCAAACGCCTTCAACATTTGCTTCAACATCCTTTCGATTTTGTTGAATGGCAATGTTGAAAGCGTTTGCCACCCCCTTTCCACCTTGTTGAAACGATGTTGAATCGATGTTGAAAGAGTTTAAAAGCCTTTAAACTTTGCTTCAACATGCGTTCAACATTTCTTTTGTTGTCTGGAATGTTCGGGATGTTGAAACCCAGTTGAAGTCCTTTGCCCCCGCTCTTTCAACATTGTTCAGCAAGCGCATGCGCAATGAAGAACACGTAACTATGGTCACCACTCGCTAAGTTTTGTTAAATGAAATGTACTGTTGAAACCGTTTGCTCATCCCACCCTTCAACATCATTCAACAACCTTCAACAGCGTTCAAATAAATCGAATGGATGTTGAAGCAAATGTTGAAGCCGTTTGCTAGGGCCTTTTTACATTTGAATCTTCCATATACAGGAATTCTTTGAATTGTCTTATCTAAAGCGAAACCATATGCTAAGCTATTCATCCGAGTAAAAATCAATAATATATGCTTTGAATTTCAGCTACTCAACATACTCAACATCCAGCTCGGTATCGACGTCGTCATATCCGACTTCATCAAGTGCGTCAACACCCTCAACGTCATCAAGTCTTTCCACTTCGTCAAGGTAAACATAAAGTTCGTTTATATCTTGCAGCTTTTTTTTAAGGAATTCTTAGAAATCTCGCAAGTAATCTAACGTATTTGTAGCAAAACCAAATTTTTCACCATTCACACCAGCACAATCCAATCATGTCTGCTTTGAATTTCAGCTACTCAACATACTCCACATCTAGCTCTGTGTCCACGTCGTCATATTCGACTTCATCGAGTGTCTCAACGCCCACATCGACTACTCTGACAACATCAAGCACCTCAAGGTACCACACAAACCTACTGATCTGTTCATAGTCCTTAATCACGAAAGCATAGAATACAAACTCAAGCTATGACCGTTTGTGTTTCTCTAACAAGTCAGGGCAAACGGTAGACTGATAGCACGGTCAATCCAATTCTATCACTCAGTGTCAAATTTATAGCCCAACATATACCACGATTACGTAAATTCCATTAAACAGAGAAAGCCACTTTGCTTGCACTTAAAACTCATTACCACCATCTGCAAGGATCTTCCCGTCTTAGTCGTTACAGCCATCCCACTACATTTTGCTCAGACAATCTCAATTGAAGATGATGCACTTTAACGACTATAACTGTTTTACACAAAGTAAAGCCAAAACTAATACTGATAATCAAGAGAATTGCTATAAAAGCTAAACACAGTGAGCCATCGCGTAATTTAATAATACTCTTACACAAGAGACCCGAATGTCCTTAAAATTTCAGTGTGTCCACGTCCAGTTCGGTGTCGACGTCATCATCACTATCGACGTCCTCGAGTGTGTCAACCTCGTCCAGGTAATTGGCAACTATTTCCTTTACACTGAAGCACTTACAAAACTGTCCAACCTTTATCACTACCACAAAACGCAGGGCTCTTTTCCTTTGTCAAGTCGTTCTTTGTGTGAACAACTGAATATAACGTTTCCCAAGCGCTACTATAAATGTAAAACAAAATCCTGTGTTTAACGCCTCGTATATATGTATTTTCATTTTTTCACACAACAAGAGCTGGTATTTATGCCAGTTTCCCCAGCTTAACTTCGGCGTCCCTTTATAACAATCGCCAAAATAAGCAACATGGAAAATTTTATAAACAAACTTAAAACTATGTCTTAATTTTCCTACCTATATAACGATTTCCTTTAGCCTTTAGGCATAACACGCTATGTTTGTACCCCCAAAACTTAGAGAAAGTTCGTTTCACATTAGACATTGAAACAAAATCGTGCAAAATTTTCTTTCAGCTACTCCACGTCAACTTCCGTCTCGACATCATCGCTATCAACCTCAACAAGTGTTTCAACACCGACAACTACTAGTGTGACTACATCTTCGTCAAGGTACTTAAGCATCTTGCTATTGATTTAACGAAAGTTTGCAAAACAGGTTTCAATAAAAGTTTTCTTTTCATGCAGATACTAGCATGTTAAAAAGGCTCTTTGCAGTGTAATTAAAATGTAGTCAATCTTGCTGTTTCAATGCCTGAAAAACGAACATGCTTCATCCGTGTTTCTCCGGCTTAGACCGTTAGCATAGAACAAAGTAAGCCTTCTGCAAGGGTAGTAAAGCCACTCCTTGAAAAGTAATTTGAAACAAAAATACATGTTAACAAATGTTTTTCTCAAAAACGCCAATGCTTCTGGCGTTAATTATAAAGGCTTCACTAGATACGAATATTGTCCAAGAATAACACGATCCCTTATTTTTCAGTGCGTCCACATCAAGCTCGATTTCAACGTCGTCAATATCGACGTCATCAAGTATCTCAACTTCGTCCAGGTAATCAATGAAGAGGTCTATACCTTCTACTTTCTCCGTTTACCGTACATTTACAAAGAACAGCAAAATTACAAGTTTACGCTATCGAAAAGGAGACGTCAGTACGGATATACATGTGTCAATAGCCTGTCGCCATATGACATGTGACATTGTCACTCAATATAATAATGCGTCACCTATTTTTCAGTGTGTCCACGTCTAGCTCAGCATCAACGTCGTCGTCCGTGTCTACGTCATCAAGTATTTCCACTTCGTCGAGGTAAAGAGAAACTCGTTAAGGCCCTAGCAAACGCCTTCAACATTTGCTTCAACATCCTTTCGATTTTGTTGAATGGCAATGTTGAAAGCGTTTGCCACCCCCTTTCCACCTTGTTGAAACGATGTTGAATCGATGTTGAAAGAGTTTAAAAGCCTTTAAACTTTGCTTCAACATGCGTTCAACATTTCTTTTGTTGTCTGGAATGTTCGGAATGTTGAAACCCAGTTGAAGTCCTTTGCCCCCGCTCTTTCAACATTGTTCAGCAAGCGCATGCGCAATGAAGAACACGTAACTATGGTCACCACTCGCTAAGTTTTGTTAAATGAAATGTACTGTTGAAACCGTTTGCTCATCCCACCCTTCAACATCATTCAACAACCTTCAACAGCGTTCAAATAAATCGAATGGATGTTGAAGCAAATGTTGAAGCCGTTTGCTAGGGCCTTTTTACATTTGAATCTTCCATATACAGGAATTCTTTGAATTGTCTTATCTAAAGCGAAACCATATGCTAAGCTATCCATCCGAGTAAAAATCAATAATATATGCTTTGAATTTCAGCTACTCAACATACTCAACATCCAGCTCGGTATCGACGTCGTCATATCCGACTTCATCAAGTGCGTCAACACCCTCAACGTCATCAAGTCTTTCCACTTCGTCAAGGTAAACATAAAGTTCGTTTATATCTTGCAGCCTTTTTTTAAGGAATTCTTAGAAATCTCGCAAGTAATCTAACGTATTTGTAGCAAAACCAAATTTTTCACCATTCACACCAGCACAATCCAATCATGTCTGCTTTGAATTTCAGCTACTCAACATACTCCACATCTAGCTCTGTGTCCACGTCGTCATATTCGACTTCATCGAGTGTCTCAACGCCCACATCGACTACTCTGACAACATCAAGCACCTCAAGGTACCACACAAACCTACTGATCTGTTCATAGTCCTTAATCACGAAAGCATAGAATACAAACTCAAGCTATGACCGTTTGTGTTTCTCTAACAAGTCAGGGCAAACGGTAGACTGATAGCACGGTCAATCCAATTCTATCACTCAGTGTCAAATTTATAGCCCAACATATACCACGATTACGTAAATTCCATTAAACAGAGAAAGCCACTTTGCTTGCACTTAAAACTCATTACCACCATCTGCAAGGATCTTCCCGTCTTAGTCGTTACAGCCATCCCACTACATTTTGCTCAGACAATCTCAATTGAAGATGATGCACTTTAACGACTATAACTGTTTTACACAAAGTAAAGCCAAAACTAATACTGATAATCAAGAGAATTGCTATAAAAGCTAAACACAGTGAGCCATCGCGTAATTTAATAATACTCTTACACAAGAGACCCGAATGTCCTTAAAATTTCAGTGTGTCCACGTCCAGTTCGGTGTCGACGTCATCATCACTATCGACGTCCTCGAGTGTGTCAACCTCGTCCAGGTAATTGGCAACTATTTCCTTTACACTGAAGCACTTACAAAACTGTCCAACCTTTATCACTACCACAAAACGCAGGGCTCTTTTCCTTTGTCAAGTCGTTCTTTGTGTGAACAACTGAATATAACGTTTCCCAAGCGCTACTATAAATGTAAAACAAAATCCTGTGTTTAACGCCTCGTATATATGCATTTTCATTTTTTCACACAACAAGAGCTGGTATTTATGCCAGTTTCCCCAGCTTAACTTCGGCGTCCCTTTATAACAATCGCCAAAATAAGCAACATGGAAAATTTTATAAACAAACTTAAAACTATGTCTTAATTTTCCTACCTATATAACGATTTCCTTTAGCCTTTAGGCATAACACGCTATGTTTGTACCCCCAAAACTTAGAGAAAGTTCGTTTCACATTAGACATTGAAACAAAATCGTGCAAAATTTTCTTTCAGCTACTCCACGTCAACTTCCGTCTCGACATCATCGCTATCAACCTCAACAAGTGTTTCAACACCGACAACTACTAGTGTGACTACATCTTCGTCAAGGTACTTAAGCATCTTGCTATTGATTTAACGAAAGTTTGCAAAACAGGTTTCAATAAAAGTTTTCTTTTCATGCAGATACTAGCATGTTAAAAAGGCTCTTTGCAGTGTAATTAAAATGTAGTCAATCTTGCTGTTTCAATGCCTGAAAAACGAACATGCTTCATCCGTGTTTCTCCGGCTTAGACCGTTAGCATAGAACAAAGTAAGCCTTCTGCAAGGGTAGTAAAGCCACTCCTTGAAAAGTAATTTGAAACAAAAATACATGTTAACAAATGTTTTTCTCAAAAACGCCAATGCTTCTGGCGTTAATTATAAAGGCTTCACTAGATACGAATATTGTCCAAGAATAACACGATCCCTTATTTTTCAGTGCGTCCACATCAAGCTCGATTTCAACGTCGTCAATATCGACGTCATCAAGTATCTCAACTTCGTCCAGGTAATCAATGAAGAGGTCTATACCTTCTACTTTCTCCGTTTACCGTACATTTACAAAGAACAGCAAAATTACAAGTTTACGCTATCGAAAAGGAGACGTCAGTACGGATATACATGTGTCAATAGCCTGTCGCCATATGACATGTGACATTGTCACTCAATATAATAATGCGTCACCTATTTTTCAGTGTGTCCACGTCTAGCTCAGCATCAACGTCGTCGTCCGTGTCTACGTCATCAAGTATTTCCACTTCGTCGAGGTAAAGAGAAACTCGTTAAGGCCTAGCAAACGCCTTCAACATTTGCTTCAACATCCTTTCGATTTTGTTGAATGGCAATGTTGAAAGCGTTTGCCACCCCCTTTCCACCTTGTTGAAACGATGTTGAATCGATGTTGAAAGAGTTTAAGGTAGTTGCACCGGCAAAATTTCATGTTTTTAAACGAGATCATTTTCAGCCCAGTTGTAGCTCATGTCATGTAATATTAAAAAAAAGTGGTTTTATCCCGAAATAAACAGACGGCAAAGTACAAATAAACGCTGAAGTTTGGCATTTGACCGGAAGTTCGTTCAGTTGACCGAGTAAGGAGATTGGGTCGGTCGGGTGTAGAACAACAAGAGCTCTTGTTTATGTCCTCAATCAGACAGACTATCTGGGAACAAACATAAAGCTGTCGCCCCACTTTCCGTTTTTCAGCCCTTTTGGGGATGGATCTCGTTACCCAAAGACTCTGATGACTTATCTAAGCAGAAATCCATTTTTCTTTTAGCCAGCGTCTCTTTGACTTTAGTTGACGTGTGATACATCGTTTTGCCTGGAGAAATATATTTCACCGCATCGTGATGGTCGTATGATGTTATTTCTGTTGTCCATTGGGCTGGGAGCGAAAAATCTATTCGAGATCCAGTTCCAATACCTCCTGCTTCAGCCCCTTTCTTTCCTCTATCCTGATACAATTTCTATTTCTCTGACTTCGAAAGTTTCTTCTTTTTATCTTGCGAACGGCATTGCAAACAAAGGCGTCTTACAATTTGATCAATTATGCGCACTTCGCTAGCGGAAGTTGATCTCAAATGTCACGCCACCCAAAATAACTCGTCCTTAGCGACCGATAAACAAAGTAATGTAGGGGTAGTGTTAGGGGTCAAAACAAAGACAAATCTAGCAACTGAGACCCGAGAGGAGGGTAAAACAAATTGTTCAAGATGGCGGCCAAACATTAAACCACGATCTCTTGCTACAAAATTGACTTTAGCGAGCCTTTTTGGGCATTTTTAGACAAACAGTGGACTGAAGACAGGTTATCCATATTTTTCAGAACGTTTTTCTTCAAAAGTATAGCCCCAATAACAATGAAATTTGGCAATTTTGTTCAACTCGTTGTAATAAACGATCGCTTGCTTGCAAACTAAGTTGTGATTCAAATTCCTCGATTACCATCAATTTTGGGCAAAAATTGGAAATTTCACGATAAATTTTTAAATATAGCCTCTTTTGCGCTTTGCAAGCTAGTGATTATTCAGAGTGTTAATGTTTGTAGGATTCTCAAAAAAAGGGAAAGTATTTTTATCTCACGTCCACAAAAAATTAGATTTTTTAAATTTATAGGCCCCAGGGGGCAAGGCAATAAGTTAATAATTAACACGTATAAGGCCACAACTATATTGGGATAAAAAAGTCAAGTACCAATTCTAGTCACTGACAAGTATTCAAATTTATTAGCTGAAATTCTAAGATAGTATCCCATTTTAAAGTAGATTCCAAAATACTTAAAATTACCCAGTGCAACTACCTTAAAAGCCTTTAAACTTTGCTTCAACATGCGTTCAACATTTCTTTTGTTGTCTGGAATGTTCGGGATGTTGAAACCCAGTTGAAGTCCTTTGCCCCCGCTCTTTCAACATTGTTCAGCAAGCGCATGCGCAATGAAGAACACGTAACTATGGTCACCACTCGCTAAGTTTTGTTAAATGAAATGTACTGTTGAAACCGTTTGCTCATCCCACCCTTCAACATCATTCAACAACCTTCAACAGCGTTCAAATAAATCGAATGGATGTTGAAGCAAATGTTGAAGCCGTTTGCTAGGGCCTTTTTACATTTGAATCTTCCATATACAGGAATTCTTTGAATTGTCTTATCTAAAGCGAAACCATGTGCTAAGCTATTCATCCGAGTAAAAATCAATAATATATGCTTTGAATTTCAGCTACTCAACATACTCAACATCCAGCTCGGTATCGACGTCGTCATATCCGACTTCATCAAGTGCGTCAACACCCTCAACGTCATCAAGTCTTTCCACTTCGTCAAGGTAAACATAAAGTTCGTTTATATCTTGCAGCTTCTTTTTAAGGAATTCTTAGAAATCTCGCAAGTAATCTAACGTATTTGTAGCAAAACCAAATTTTTCACCATTCACACGAGCACAATCCAATCATGTCTGCTTTGAATTTCAGCTACTCAACATACTCCACATCTAGCTCTGTGTCCACGTCGTCATATTCGACTTCATCGAGTGTCTCAACGCCCACATCGACTACTCTGACAACATCAAGCACCTCAAGGTACCACACAAACCTACTGATCTGTTCATAGTCCTTAATCACGAAAGCATAGAATACAAACTCAAGCTATGACCGTTTGTGTTTCTCTAACAAGTCAGGGCAAACGGTAGACTGATAGCACGGTCAATCCAATTCTATCACTCAGTGTCAAATTTATAGCCCAACATATACCACGATTACGTAAATTCCATTAAACAGAGAAAGCCACTTTGCTTGCACTTAAAACTCATTACCACCATCTGCAAGGATCTTCCCGTCTTAGTCGTTACAGCCATCCCACTACATTTTGCTCAGACAATCTCAATTGAAGATGATGCACTTTAACGACTATAACTGTTTTACACAAAGTAAAGCCAAAACTAATACTGATAATCAAGAGAATTGCTATAAAAGCTAAACACAGTGAGCCATCGCGTAATTTAATAATACTCTTACACAAGAGACCCGAATGTCCTTAAAATTTCAGTGTGTCCACGTCCAGTTCGGTGTCGACGTCATCATCACTATCGACGTCCTCGAGTGTGTCAACCTCGTCCAGGTAATTGGCAACTATTTCCTTTACACTGAAGCACTTACAAAACTGTCCAACCTTTATCACTACCACAAAACGCAGGGCTCTTTTCCTTGTCAAGTCGTTCTTTGTGTGAACAACTGAATATAACGTTTCCCAAGCGCTACTATAAATGTAAAACAAAATCCTGTGTTTAACGCCTCGTATATATGTATTTTCATTTTTTCACACAACAAGAGCTGGTATTTATGCCAGTTTCCCCAGCTTAACTTCGGCGTCCCTTTATAACAATCGCCAAAATAAGCAACATGGAAAATTTTATAAACAAACTTAAAACTATGTCTTAATTTTCCTACCTCTATAACGATTTCCTTTAGCCTTTAGGCATAACACGGTATGTTTGTACCCCCAACACTTAGAGAAAGTTCGTTTCACATTAGACATTAAAACAAAATCGTGCAAAATTTTCTTTCAGCTACTCCACGTCAACTTCCGTCTCGACATCATCGCTATCAACCTCAACAAGTGTTTCAACACCGACAACTACTAGTGTGACTACATCTTCGTCAAGGTACTTAAGCATCTTGCTATTGATTTAACGAAAGTTTGCAAAACAGGTTTCAATAAAAGTTTTCTTTTCATGCAGATACTAGCATGTTAAAAAGGCTCTTTGCAGTGTAATTAAAATGTAGTCAATCTTGCTGTTTCAATGCCTGAAAAACGAACATGCTTCATCCGTGTTTCTCCGGCTTAGACCGTTAGCATAGAACAAAGTAAGCCTTCTGCAAGGGTAGTAAAGCCACTCCTTGAAAAGTAATTTGAAACAAAAATACATGTTAACAAATGTTTTTCTCAAAAACGCCAATGCTTCTGGCGTTAATTATAAAGGCTTCACTAGATACGAATATTGTCCAAGAATAACACGATCCCTTATTTTTCAGTGCGTCCACATCAAGCTCGATTTCAACGTCGTCAATATCGACGTCATCAAGTATCTCAACTTCGTCCAGGTAATCAATGAAGAGGTCTATACCTTCTACTTTCTCCGTTTACCGTACATTTACAAAGAACAGCAAAATTACAAGTTTACGCTATCGAAAAGGAGACGTCAGTACGGATATACATGTGTCAATAGCCTGTCGCCATATGACATGTGACATTGTCACTCAATATAATAATGCGTCACCTATTTTTCAGTGTGTCCACGTCTAGCTCAGCATCAACGTCGTCGTCCGTGTCTACGTCATCAAGTATTTCCACTTCGTCGAGGTAAAGAGAAACTCGTTAAGGCCCTAGCAAACGCCTTCAACATTTGCTTCAACATCCTTTCGATTTTGTTGAATGGCAATGTTGAAAGCGTTTGCCACCCCCTTTCCACCTTGTTGAAACGATGTTGAATCGATGTTGAAAGAGTTTAAAAGCCTTTAAACTTTGCTTCAACATGCGTTCAACATTTCTTTTGTTGTCTGGAATGTTCGGGATGTTGAAACCCAGTTGAAGTCCTTTGCCCCCGCTCTTTCAACATTGTTCAGCAAGCGCATGCGCAATGAAGAACACGTAACTATGGTCACCACTCGCTAAGTTTTGTTAAATGAAATGTACTGTTGAAACCGTTTGCTCATCCCACCCTTCAACATCATTCAACAACCTTCAACGGCGTTCAAATAAATCGAATGGATGTTGAAGCAAATGTTGAAGCCGTTTGCTAGGGCCTTTTTACATTTGAATCTTCCATATACAGGAATTCTTTGAATTGTCTTATCTAAAGCGAAACCATGTGCTAAGCTATTCATCCGAGTAAAAATCAATAATATATGCTTTGAATTTCAGCTACTCAACATACTCAACATCCAGCTCGGTATCGACGTCGTCATATCCGACTTCATCAAGTGCGTCAACACCCTCAACGTCATCAAGTCTTTCCACTTCGTCAAGGTAAACATAAAGTTCGTTTATATCTTGCAGCTTTTTTTTAAGGAATTCTTAGAAATCTCGCAAGTAATCTAACGTATTTGTAGCAAAACCAAATTTTTCACCATTCACACCAGCACAATCCAATCATGTCTGCTTTGAATTTCAGCTACTCAACATACTCCACATCTAGCTCTGTGTCCACGTCGTCATATTCGACTTCATCGAGTGTCTCAACGCCCACATCGACTACTCTGACAACATCAAGCACCTCAAGGTACCACACAAACCTACTGATCTGTTCATAGTCCTTAATCACGAAAGCATAGAATACAAACTCAAGCTATGACCGTTTGTGTTTCTCTAACAAGTCAGGGCAAACGGTAGACTGATAGCACGGTCAATCCAATTCTATCACTCAGTGTCAAATTTATAGCCCAACATATACCACGATTACGTAAATTCCATTAAACAGAGAAAGCCACTTTGCTTGCCCTTAAAACTCATTACCACCATCTGCAAGGATCTTCCCGTCTTAGTCGTTACAGCCATCCCACTACATTTTGCTCAGACAATCTCAATTGAAGATGATGCACTTTAACGACTATAACTGTTTTACACAAAGTAAAGCCAAAACTAATACTGATAATCAAGAGAATTGCTATAAAAGCTAAACACAGTGAGCCATCGCGTAATTTAATAATACTCTTACACAAGAGACCCGAATGTCCTTAAAATTTCAGTGTGTCCACGTCCAGTTCGGTGTCGACGTCATCATCACTATCGACGTCCTCGAGTGTGTCAACCTCGTCCAGGTAATTGGCAACTATTTCCTTTACACTGAAGCACTTACAAAACTGTCCAACCTTTATCACTACCACAAAACGCAGGGCTCTTTTCCTTTGTCAAGTCGTTCTTTGTGTGAACAACTGAATATAACGTTTCCCAAGCGCTACTATAAATGTAAAACAAAATCCTGTGTTTAACGCCTCGTATATATGTATTTTCATTTTTTCACACAACAAGAGCTGGTATTTATGCCAGTTTCCCCAGCTTAACTTCGGCGTCCCTTTATAACAATCGCCAAAATAAGCAACATGGAAAATTTTATAAACAAACTTAAAACTATGTCTTAATTTTCCTACCTCTATAACGATTTCCTTTAGCCTTTAGGCATAACACGGTATGTTTGTACCCCCAAAACTTAGAGAAAGTTCGTTTCACATTAGACATTAAAACAAAATCGTGCAAAATTTTCTTTCAGCTACTCCACGTCAACTTCCGTCTCGACATCATCGCTATCAACCTCAACAAGTGTTTCAACACCGACAACTACTAGTGTGACTACATCTTCGTCAAGGTACTTAAGCATCTTGCTATTGATTTAACGAAAGTTTGCAAAACAGGTTTCAATAAAAGTTTTCTTTTCATGCAGATACTAGCATGTTAAAAAGGCTCTTTGCAGTGTAATTAAAATGTAGTCAATCTTGCTGTTTCAATGCCTGAAAAACGAACATGCTTCATCCGTGTTTCTCCGGCTTAGACCGTTAGCATAGAACAAAGTAAGCCTTCTGCAAGGGTAGTAAAGCCACTCCTTGAAAAGTAATTTGAAACAAAAATACATGTTAACAAATGTTTTTCTCAAAAACGCCAATGCTTCTGGCGTTAATTATAAAGGCTTCACTAGATACGAATATTGTCCAAGAATAACACGATCCCTTATTTTTCAGTGCGTCCACATCAAGCTCGATTTCAACGTCGTCAATATCGACGTCATCAAGTATCTCAACTTCGTCCAGGTAATCAATGAAGAGGTCTATACCTTCTACTTTCTCCGTTTACCGTACATTTACAAAGAACAGCAAAATTACAAGTTTACGCTATCGAAAAGGAGACGTCAGTACGGATATACATGTGTCAATAGCCTGTCGCCATATGACATGTGACATTGTCACTCAATATAATAATGCGTCACCTATTTTTCAGTGTGTCCACGTCTAGCTCAGCATCAACGTCGTCGTCCGTGTCTACGTCATCAAGTATTTCTACTTCGTCGAGGTAAAGAGAAACTCGTTAAGGCCCTAGCAAACGCCTTCAACATTTGCTTCAACATCCTTTCGATTTTGTTGAATGGCAATGTTGAAAGCGTTTGCCACCCCCTTTCCACCTTGTTGAAACGATGTTGAATCGATGTTGAAAGAGTTTAAAAGCCTTTAAACTTTGCTTCAACATGCGTTCAACATTTCTTTTGTTGTCTGGAATGTTCGGGATGTTGAAACCCAGTTGAAGTCCTTTGCCCCCGCTCTTTCAACATTGTTCAGCAAGCGCATGCGCAATGAAGAACACGTAACTATGGTCACCACTCGCTAAGTTTTGTTAAATGAAATGTACTGTTGAAACCGTTTGCTCATCCCACCCTTCAACATCATTCAACAACCTTCAACAGCGTTCAAATAAATCGAATGGATGTTGAAGCAAATGTTGAAGCCGTTTGCTAGGGCCTTTTTACATTTGAATCTTCCATATACAGGAATTCTTTGAATTGTCTTATCTAAAGCGAAACCATGTGCTAAGCTATTCATCCGAGTAAAAATCAATAATATATGCTTTGAATTTCAGCTACTCAACATACTCAACATCCAGCTCGGTATCGACGTCGTCATATCCGACTTCATCAAGTGCGTCAACACCCTCAACGTCATCAAGTCTTTCCACTTCGTCAAGGTAAACATAAAGTTCGTTTATATCTTGCAGCTTTTTTTTAAGGAATTCTTAGAAATCTCGCAAGTAATCTAACGTATTTGTAGCAAAACCAAATTTTTCACCATTCACACCAGCACAATCCAATCATGTCTGCTTTGAATTTCAGCTACTCAACATACTCCACATCTAGCTCTGTGTCCACGTCGTCATATTCGACTTCATCGAGTGTCTCAACGCCCACATCGACTACTCTGACAACATCAAGCACCTCAAGGTACCACACAAACCTACTGATCTGTTCATAGTCCTTAATCACGAAAGCATAGAATACAAACTCAAGCTATGACCGTTTGTGTTTCTCTAACAAGTCAGGGCAAACGGTAGACTGATAGCACGGTCAATCCAATTCTAGCACTCAGTGTCAAATTTATAGCCCAACATATACCACGATTACGTAAATTCCATTAAAGAGAGAAAGCCACTTTGCTTGCACTTAAAACTCATTACCACCATCTGCAAGGATCTTCCCGTCTTAGTCGTTACAGCCATCCCACTACATTTTGCTCAGACAATCTCAATTGAAGATGATGCACTTTAACGACTATAACTGTTTTACACAAAGTAAAGCCAAAACTAATACTGATAATCAAGAGAATTGCTATAAAAGCTAAACACAGTGAGCCATCGCGTAATTTAATAATACTCTTACACAAGAGACCCGAATGTCCTTAAAATTTCAGTGTGTCCACGTCCAGTTCGGTGTCGACGTCATCATCACTATCGACGTCCTCGAGTGTGTCAACCTCGTCCAGGTAATTGGCAACTATTTCCTTTACACTGAAGCACTTACAAAACTGTCCAACCTTTATCACTACCACAAAACGCAGGGCTCTTTTCCTTTGTCAAGTCGTTCTTTGTGTGAACAACTGAATATAACGTTTCCCAAGCGCTACTATAAATGTAAAACAAAATCCTGTGTTTAACGCCTCGTATATATGTATTTTCATTTTTTCACACAACAAAAGATGGTATTTATGCCAGTTTCCCCAGCTTAACTTCGGCGTCCCTTTATAACAATCGCCAAAATAAGCAACATGGAAAATTTTATAAACAAACTTAAAACTATGTCTTAATTTTCCTACCTCTATAACGATTTCCTTTAGCCTTTAGACATAACACGCTATGTTTGTACCCCCAAAACTTAGAGAAAGTTCGTTTCACATTAGACATTGAAACAAAATCGTGCAAAATTTTCTTTCAGCTACTCCACGTCAACTTCCGTCTCGACATCATCGCTATCAACCTCAACAAGTGTTTCAACACCGACAACTACTAGTGTGACTACATCTTCGTCAAGGTACTTAAGCATCTTGCTATTGATTTAACGAAAGTTTGCAAAACAGGTTTCAATAAAAGTTTTCTTTTCATGCAGATACTAGCATGTTAAAAAGGCTCTTTGCAGTGTAATTAAAATGTAGTCAATCTTGCTGTTTCAATGCCTGAAAAACGAACATGCTTCATCCGTGTTTCTCCGGCTTAGACCGTTAGCATAGAACAAAGTAAGCCTTCTGCAAGGGTAGTAAAGCCACTCCTTGAAAAGTAATTTGAAACAAAAATACATGTTAACAAATGTTTTTCTCAAAAACGCCAATGCTTCTGGCGTTAATTATAAAGGCTTCACTAGATACGAATATTGTCCAAGAATAACACGATCCCTTATTTTTCAGTGCGTCCACATCAAGCTTGATTTCAACGTCGTCAATATCGACGTCATCAAGTATCTCAACTTCGTCCAGGTAATCAATGAAGAGGTCTATACCTTCTACTTTCTCCGTTTACCGTACATTTACAAAGAACAGCAAAATTACAAGTTTACGCTATCGAAAAGGAGACGTCAGTACGGATATACATGTGTCAATAGCCTGTCGCCATATGACATGTGACATTGTCACTCAATATAATAATGCGTCACCTATTTTTCAGTGTGTCCACGTCTAGCTCAGCATCAACGTCGTCGTCCGTGTCTACGTCATCAAGTATTTCCACTTCGTCGAGGTAAAGAGAAACTCGTTAAGGCCCTAGCAAACGCCTTCAACATTTGCTTCAACATCCTTTCGATTTTGTTGAATAGCAATGTTGAAAGCGTTTGCCACCCCCTTTCCACCTTGTTGAAACGATGTTGAATCGATGTTGAAAGAGTTTAAAAGCCTTTAAACTTTGCTTCAACATGCGTTCAACATTTCTTTTGTTGTCTGGAATGTTCGGGATGTTGAAACCCAGTTGAAGTCCTTTGCCCCCGCTCTTTCAACATTGTTCAGCAAGCGCATGCGCAATGAAGAACACGTAACTATGGTCACCACTCGCTAAGTTTTGTTAAATGAAATGTACTGTTGAAACCGTTTGCTCATCCCACCCTTCAACATCATTCAACAACCTTCAACAGCGTTCAAATAAATCGAATGGATGTTGAAGCAAATGTTGAAGTCGTTTGCTAGGGCCTTTTTACATTTGAATCTTCCATATACAGGAATTCTTTGAATTGTCTTATCTAAAACGAAACCATATGCTAAGCTATTCATCCGAGTAAAAATCAATACTATATGCTTTGAATTTCAGCTACTCAACATACTCAACATCCAGCTCGGTATCGACGTCGTCATATCCGACTTCATCAAGTGCGTCAACACCCTCAACGTCATCAAGTCTTTCCACTTCGTCAAGGTAAACATAAAGTTCGTTTATATCTTGCAGCTTTTTTTAAGGAATTCTTAGAAATCTCGCAAGTAATCTAACGTATTTGTAGCAAAACCAAATTTTTCACCATTCACACGAGCACAATCCAATCATGTCTGCTTTGAATTTCAGCTACTCAACATACTCCACATCTAGCTCTGTGTCCACGTCGTCATATTCGACTTCATCGAGTGTCTCAACGCCCACATCGACTACTCTGACAACATCAAGCACCTCAAGGTACCACACAAACCTACTGATCTGTTCATAGTCCTTAATCACGAAAGCATAGAATACAAACTCAAGCTATGACCGTTTGTGTTTCTCTAACAAGTCAGGGCAAACGGTAGACTGATAGCACGGTCAATCCAATTCTATCACTCAGTGTCAAATTTATAGCCCAACATATACCACGATTACGTAAATTCCATTAAAGAGAGAAAGCCACTTTGCTTGCACTTAAAACTCATTACCACCATCTGCAAGGATCTTCCCGTCTTAGTCGTTACAGCCATCCCACTACATTTTGCTCAGACAATCTCAATTGAAGATGATGCACTTTAACGACTATAACTGTTTTACACAAAGTAAAGCCAAAACTAATACTGATAATCAAGAGAATTGCTATAAAAGCTAAACACAGTGAGCCATCGCGTAATTTAATAATACTCTTACACAAGAGACCCGAATGTCCTTAAAATTTCAGTGTGTCCACGTCCAGTTCGGTGTCGACGTCATCATCACTATCGACGTCCTCGAGTGTGTCAACCTCGTCCAGGTAATTGGCAACTATTTCCTTTACACTGAAGCACTTACAAAACTGTCCAACCTTTATCACTACCACAAAACGCAGGGCTCTTTTCCTTTGTCAAGTCGTTCTTTGTGTGAACAACTGAATATAACGTTTCCCAAGCGCTACTATAAATGTAAAACAAAATCCTGTGTTTAACGCCTCGTATATATGTATTTTCATTTTTTCACACAACAAAAGATGGTATTTATGCCAGTTTCCCCAGCTTAACTTCGGCGTCCCTTTATAACAATCGCCAAAATAAGCAACATGGAAAATTTTATAAACAAACTTAAAACTATGTCTTAATTTTCCTACCTCTATAACGATTTCCTTTAGCCTTTAGGCATAACACGCTATGTTTGTACCCCCAAAACTTAGAGAAAGTTCGTTTCACATTAGACATTGAAACAAAATCGTGCAAAATTTTCTTTCAGCTACTCCACGTCAACTTCCGTCTCGACATCATCGCTATCAACCTCAACAAGTGTTTCAACACCGACAACTACTAGTGTGACTACATCTTCGTCAAGGTACTTAAGCATCTTGCTATTGATTTAACGAAAGTTTGCAAAACAGATTTCAATAAAAGTTTTCTTTTCATGCAGATACTAGCATGTTAAAAAGGCTCTTTGCAGTGTAATTAAAATGTAGTCAATCTTGCTGTTTCAATGCCTGAAAAACGAACATGCTTCATCCGTGTTTCTCCGGCTTAGACCGTTAGCATAGAACAAAGTAAGCCTTCTGCAAGGGTAGTAAAGCCACTCCTTGAAAAGTAATTTGAAACAAAAATACATGTTAACAAATGTTTTTCTCAAAAACGCCAATGCTTCTGGCGTTAATTATAAAGGCTTCACTAGATACGAATATTGTCCAAGAATAACACGATCCCTTATTTTTCAGTGCGTCCACATCAAGCTCGATTTCAACGTCGTCAATATCGACGTCATCAAGTATCTCAACTTCGTCCAGGTAATCAATGAAGAGGTCTATACCTTCTACTTTCTCCGTTTACCGTACATTTACAAAGAACAGCAAAATTACAAGTTTACGCTATCGAAAAGGAGACGTCAGTACGGATATACATGTGTCAATAGCCTGTCGCCATATGACATGTGACATTGTCACTCAATATAATAATGCGTCACCTATTTTTCAGTGTGTCCACGTCTAGCTCAGCATCAACGTCGTCGTCCGTGTCTACGTCATCAAGTATTTCTACTTCGTCGAGGTAAAGAGAAACTCGTTAAGGCCCTAGCAAACGCCTTCAACATTTGCTTCAACATCCTTTCGATTTTGTTGAATGGCAATGTTGAAAGCGTTTGCCACCCCCTTTCCACCTTGTTGAAACGATGTTGAATCGATGTTGAAAGAGTTTAAAAGCCTTTAAACTTTGCTTCAACATGCGTTCAACATTTCTTTTGTTGTCTGGAATGTTCGGGATGTTGAAACCCAGTTGAAGTCCTTTGCCCCCGCTCTTTCAACATTGTTCAGCAAGCGCATGCGCAATGAAGAACACGTAACTATGGTCACCACTCGCTAAGTTTTGTTAAATGAAATGTACTGTTGAAACCGTTTGCTCATCCCACCCTTCAACATCATTCAACAACCTTCAACAGCTTCAAATAAATCGAATGGATGTTGAAGCAAATGTTGAAGCCGTTTGCTAGGGCCTTTTTACATTTGAATCTTCCATATACAGGAATTCTTTGAATTGTCTTATCTAAAACGAAACCATATGCTAAGCTATTCATCCGAGTAAAAATCAATAATATATGCTTTGAATTTCAGCTACTCAACATACTCAACATCCAGCTCGGTATCGACGTCGTCATATCCGACTTCATCAAGTGCGTCAACACCCTCAACGTCATCAAGTCTTTCCACTTCGTCAAGGTAAACATAAAGTTCGTTTATATCTTGCAGCTTTTTTTTAAGGAATTCTTAGAAATCTCGCAAGTAATCTAACGTATTTGTAGCAAAACCAAATTTTTCACCATTCACACGAGCACAATCCAATCATGTCTGCTTTGAATTTCAGCTACTCAACATACTCCACATCTAGCTCTGTGTCCACGTCGTCATATTCGACTTCATCGAGTGTCTCAACGCCCACATCGACTACTCTGACAACATCAAGCACCTCAAGGTACCACACAAACCTACTGATCTGTTCATAGTCCTTAATCACGAAAGCATAGAATACAAACTCAAGCTATGACCGTTTGTGTTTCTCTAACAAGTCAGGGCAAACGGTAGACTGATAGCACGGTCAATCCAATTCTATAACTCAGTGTCAAATTTATAGCCCAACATATACCACGATTACGTAAATTCCATTAAACAGAGAAAGCCACTTTGCTTGCACTTAAAACTCATTACCACCATCTGCAAGGATCTTCCCGTCTTAGTCGTTACAGCCATCCCACTACATTTTGCTCAGACAATCTCAATTGAAGATGATGCACTTTAACGACTATAACTGTTTTACACAAAGTAAAGCCAAAACTAATACTGATAATCAAGAGAATTGCTATAAAAGCTAAACACAGTGAGCCATCGCGTAATTTAATAATACTCTTACACAAGAGACCCGAATGTCCTTAAAATTTCAGTGTGTCCACATCCAGTTCGGTGTCGACGTCATCATCACTATCGACGTCCTCGAGTGTGTCAACCTCGTCCAGGTAATTGGCAACTATTTCCTTTACACTGAAGCACTTACAAAACTGTCCAACCTTTATCACTACCACAAAACGCAGGGCTCTTTTCCTTTGTCAAGTCGTTCTTTGTGTGAACAACTGAATATAACGTTTCCCAAGCGCTACTATAAATGTAAAACAAAATCCTGTGTTTAACGCCTCGTATATATGTATTTTCATTTTTTCACACAACAAAAGATGCTATTTATGCCAGTTTCCCCAGCTTAACTTCGGCGTCCCTTTATAACAATCGCCAAAATAAGCAACATGGAAAATTTTATAAACAAACTTAAAACTATGTCTTAATTTTCCTACCTCTATAACGATTTCCTTTAGCCTTTAGGCATAACACGCTATGTTTGTACCCCCAAAACTTAGAGAAAGTTCGTTTCACATTAGACATTGAAACAAAATCGTGCAAAATTTTCTTTCAGCTACTCCACGTCAACTTCCGTCTCGACATCATCGCTATCAACCTCAACAAGTGTTTCAACACCGACAACTACTAGTGTGACTACATCTTCGTCAAGGTACTTAAGCATCTTGCTATTGATTTAACGAAAGTTTGCAAAACAGGTTTCAATAAAAGTTTTCTTTTCATGCAGATACTAGCATGTTAAAAAGGCTCTTTGCAGTGTAATTAAAATGTAGCCAATCTTGCTGTTTCAATGCCTGAAAAACGAACATGCTTCATCCGTGTTTCTCCCGCTTAGACCGTTAGCATAGAACAAAGTAAGCCTTCTGCAAGGGTAGTAAAGCCACTCCTTGAAAAGTAATTTGAAACAAAAATACATGTTTACAAATGTTTTTCTCAAAAACGCCAATGCTTCTGGCGTTAATTATAAAGGCTTCACTAGATACGAATATTGTCCAAGAATAACACGATCCCTTATTTTTCAGTGCGTCCACATCAAGCTCGATTTCAACGTCGTCAATATCGACGTCATCAAGTATCTCAACTTCGTCCAGGTAATCAATGAAGAGGTCTATACCTTCTACTTTCTCCGTTTACCGTACATTTACAAAGAACAGCAAAATTACAAGTTTACGCTATCGAAAAGGAGACGTCAGTACGGATATACATGTGTCAATAGCCTGTCGCCATATGACATGTGACATTGTCACTCAATATAATAATGCGTCACCTATTTTTCAGTGTGTCCACGTCTAGCTCAGCATCAACGTCGTCGTCCGTGTCTACGTCATCAAGTATTTCTACTTCGTCGAGGTAAAGAGAAACTCGTTAAGGCCCTATCAAACGCCTTCAACATTTGCTTCAACATCCTTTCGATTTTGTTGAATGGCAATGTTGAAAGCGTTTGCCACCCCCTTTCCACCTTGTTGAAACGATGTTGAATCGATGTTGAAAGAGTTTAAAAGCCTTTAAACTTTGCTTCAACATGCGTTCAACATTTCTTTTGTTGTCTGGAATGTTCGGAATGTTGAAACCCAGTTGAAGTCCTTTGCCCCCGCTCTTTCACCATTGTTCAGCAAGCGCATGCGCAATGAAGAACACGTAACTATGGTCACCACTCGCTAAGTTTTGTTAAATGAAATGTACTGTTGAAACCGTTTGCTCATCCCACCCTTCAACATCATTCAACAACCTTCAACAGCGTTCAAATAAATCGAATGGATGTTGAAGCAAATGTTGAAGCCGTTTGCTAGGGCCTTTATACATTTGAATCTTCTATGTACAGGAATTCTTTGAATTGTCTGATCTAAAGCGAAACCATATGCTAAGCTATTCATCCGAGTAAAAATCAATAATATATGCTTTGAATTTCAGCTACTCAACATACTCAACATCCAGCTCGGTATCGACGTCGTCATATCCGACTTCATCAAGTGCGTCAACACCCTCAACGTCATCAAGTCTTTCCACTTCGTCAAGGTAAACATAAAGTTCGTTTATATCTTGCAGCTTTTTTTTTAAGGAATTCTTAGAAATCTCGCAAGTAATCTAACGTATTTGTAGCAAAACCAAATTTTTCACCATTCACACGAGCACAATCCAATCATGTCTGCTTTGAATTTCAGCTACTCAACATACTCCACATCTAGCTCTGTGTCCACGTCGTCATATTCGACTTCATCGAGTGTCTCAACGCCCACAACGACTACTCTGACAACATCAAGCACCTCAAGGTACCACACAAACCTACTGATCTGTTAAGCATACAATAGAAACTGAAACTATGGTCCGACGTTTGTGTTTCTCTAACAAGTCAAACGGTAAAGGATAGCACGGGCAATCTAATTCTATCACTCAGTGTCAAATTTATAGCCCAACATATACCACGATTACCTAAAGTCCGTGAAAAACGCAAAGCCACTTTGGTTGCACTAAAAACCTACTACAACCATCTGGAAGGCCTGATCTTCCCGTCTTAGTCGTTACTGAGCCATCCCACAAAATTTTGCTTAGACAAACAATAATTACAATAACAAATCTCAATTGAAGATCATGGACGTTAACCACTACAAGGGTTTTACACAAACCAAAGACAAAAGTAATAGCGACAACCAAGAATATTACCATTAAACCTAATCAGAGTGTGCCATCACTTAGTTTAACAATACTCCCACACAATAATGCCCACATGTCCTTAACATTTCAGTGTCTCTACTTCAAGTTCGGTGTCGACGTCATCATCACTATCCACGTCCTCTAGTTTGTCAACCTCGTCCAGGTAATTGACAACTATTTCCTTTGTACTGAAGCACTTACGAAACTGTCCAACCTTTATAGCTACCACAAAACGCAAGACGCTTTTCGTGGGTCATTAGCATTAGATACTGAAATGAAATCTTTCCAAAATTGCTTTCAGCTACTCAAAGTCAACTTCCTTCTCGACATCATCGTCAGCAACCTCAACAAGTGTCTCAACACCGACAACAACTAGTGCGACCACATCTTCGTCAAGGTAGTTAAGCATCTTGCTAATGATTTGACAAACGTTTACAAAACACCTTTCAATACATGTTTCCTATTCATGGCAATACAACCATGTTAAAATGGCTTTTTGCCGTGTTACTAAAATAGAGCGAATATTTCTGTTTTAAATCTCTTTCATTTTTCTCACACCGTTAGGATAGAAAAAAATAAGGCTTGCCTAAGAGTAGTACAGCCACTCCTAGAGAAGCCGGAAATTTCAAACAAAAACACATCTTTATAGATTTTCTCTCAAAAAAGCTAATGCTTCTAGCTTTAATTATGAAGGCTTCACTAGATACGAACATTGTCCAAGAATATTACATCTCTTACTTTTTAGTGCGTCCACATCAAGTTCGGTTTCAACGTCCTCAATAACGACGTCATCAAGTATCTCAACTTTGTCCAGGTAATCAATAAAGAGGTCTATACCTTCTATTTCTCCGTTTATCTCGCCCAGGTAATTGACAACTATTTCCTTTGTACTGAAGCACTCACGAAGCTGTCCAACCTTTATAGCTACCACAAAACGCAAGACGCTTTTCGTTCGTCATTAACATTAGATATTGAAATAAAATCGTTCCAAATTTACTGAAAGTCAACTTTCTTCTCGACATCATTACCGTTAACCTCAAAAGGTGTTTCAACACTGACAACAACTAATGGGACCACGTCTTCGTCAAGGTCTTTAAGCATCTTGCTACTGATTTAACGAAATTAAAAAAAACAGGTTTAAATAAATATTTTCGATTTATTTGGTGCTAGCATGGTAAAAGGGCTTTCAGCAGTGTTACTAAAATGCAGCGAAGATTTCTGTTTCTGTGTTTTTCAATCCGCTTTTTTCTAGACTATTAGGATAGAAAAAATGGGTCTTTCCCAGGAGTAGTGCAGCCACTCCTTGAGAAGTAATTTTAAACGAAGCACATCTTTATAGGGTTTTTTTTAAAAAAATGCCAATGCTTCTACCGTTAACTATGAAGCCTTCATTGGTTACGAATATTGTCCAAGAATAACACATCCCTTTTAGTGCGTCCACATCAAGTTCCGTTTCAACGTCGTTAATATCGACGTCATCAAGTATCTCAACTTCGTCCAGGTAATTATCGAAGAGGTCTATACCTTTTACTTCTATCGTCAATTTTTAAAGAGCGGCAAAAATTTTCAATTGTTTGCCGTGGAAAAGGAATTGTCAAATACGGATATAAATATGCTAATAACTTGAGTTGCAATTAATATATAACCTTGTCACTAAACATAATAAATCACTTATTTTTCAGTGTGTCCACACCTAGCTCAGCAACAACGTCGTCGTCCTCAAGTATTTCCTCTACGTCCAGGTAAGGGAAACTCTTGCATCTTCTTTGTAAAGGCATTCTTTGAAATCCGGCGAATCATTTTTCTTGTAAAGCATGTAGGATAGGTATCCTAGCAATTACAATTTTTTTCGATTTTTCATCTTAAGATCGAGGTGTTACACATATGTTAGTCTTGGTAAATGTGAATATATTATTTAAACGATGATCTGCGGGTGAGAGACTAAAGTATTTAGAGGTGAATTTCCGCTACGAACGCTGATTTAGTGGCAGTTGAAAGAGAGCGCACGTTCCCCTCTTTTCCCGGTACACACACGCACACACATTCACGCAAACAAGCTCCCAATGGAGTGGAAATCATGACCTGTGCATCGCTCTCCAATTCGTCTTGGTGATCCATAAATTCGTTTGCCTTCTGTCACTAAAGCAAAACCTGAGCACTTTTGCAGAGGTTTCAATTAGTAAATAATGAAGAGATTTTGCAGCGTCAATGTTCGTTTTGTCGGTTTCTTTGTGGACTTCGTAAACTAGTTCAGCAAATTCTGTGAGATATATTTCCGATTGTTTACTAACGTACTAATGTCATCTACATCTAATCTTGATCATTCTTGGAAGGGCAAGGGCGTTTTTAAATATTTGAAATTTCCCAGCTGTCCTAAGTTCTCTAGGCTTCCTACGCTTCTCATAAACTTTGCGTACGTGTATCATGCATACATGTATCTTCATCGTGATGATAATCTATAGTATCACTCTTATTGTAATCTATATCATTCTGACCATCACGTCTAGTTCGTCAATACCACAATCAGAAATTTCCGAACCAAGCTTCTACACCCAATTCCCGCCCAGTACAATCAGCTCAACGTCAGAGACAGCTTTTACATTAGCCAGGTGGGTACTAAATACTTGAATATGAAGAAGGCGGTAATACAAAAGCGTTGATGTTTTAATAAATATTTTAATACCTCGAATTACGGACAACCATATAATTTCACAACTGAATCAAAATATTCCGGGCTAAATGGCATTCAATAGAGCAATCAACTAGTCGCTGACTCGGCACACATTAGCTTTCTTTCCTCCGTGGGGCCAATAAAGGAAGGGATTACGGAAACAGTTTGTGTAAGATTCAACGAGAGATCCAAACATTTAATAATTACCTTCACTAAGTTATATCGTCTTTTACTTCATCAACGTCGACACCAATTTTGCCATAGTCAACAAGCGTATCAACATCATCAAGAAAGTAAATATTAAATTTCTTACATTGCGGATACTATTCACAAGTTCGTAATTTGCAGTTAACAAACTACGTCCAAAACGACAATATAAAAAAGCTAGATTTCTTTCATTTTCCGCCACTAGGGTTCCGTCTATGGTAATAAAGTACGTAGTCCAAATGAAACTGACAGACCTGACTTTGCAATAGTTCGGACAAGAAAAAATTCACAGTGACCCTCGACGATGAATAACCATCTCTATAATCCCTAATATATTACATATTCATCGTTATTTTAATGTGTTTACATAAAGCTAATACCTATTAACCTTAGGATAGTACTATACACACTAACACATCAGTGATTTTGTTCCTCAACATAAAGTTCCACGACGACCTCATCAAGCATCTCAACTTCGTCCAGGTAATCAATCAAAAGCTCACTAACTTGTTCTATCACAATTCAGCATACCATTAGAAAAAAATACTATAACAACACGCCACCCACTATTCACTCTCTCCACGTCTAGCTCAGCATCAACGCCGTCATCCGTGTTTACGTCATCAAGTGTGTCCAATTCGTCAAGGTAAAGACAAACTCGTTATCCATTTGCATCCTCTTTGTAAAAGTTTTCTTTGAAATTCCGCAAATAATTTGTTCTGTCTAATGCGAAACCACATGCTAGACTATTCATCCGATTCAAAATCAATAATATATGCTTTGAATTTCAGCTACTCAACATACTCAACATCCAGCTCGGTATCGACGTCGTCATATCCGACTTCATCAAGTGCGTCAACACCCTCAACGTCATCAAGTCTTTCCACTTCGTCAAGGTAAACATAAAGTTCGTTTATATCTTGCAGCTTTTTTTAAGGAATTCTTAGAAATCTCGCAAGTAATCTAACGTATTTGTAGCAAAACCAAATTTTTCACCATTCACACGAGCACAATCCAATCATGTCTGCTTTGAATTTCAGCTACTCAACATACTCCACATCTAGCTCTGTGTCCACGTCGTCATATTCGACTTCATCGAGTGTCTCAACGCCCACATCGACTACTCTGACAACATCAAGCACCTCAAGGTACCACACAAACCTACTGATCTGTTCATAGTCCTTAATCACGAAAGCATAGAATACAAACTCAAGCTATGACCGTTTGTGTTTCTCTAACAAGTCAGGGCAAACGGTAGACTGATAGCACGGTCAATCCAATTCTATCACTCAGTGTCAAATTTATAGCCCAACATATACCACGATTACGTAAATTCCATTAAACAGAGAAAGCCACTTTGCTTGCACTTAAAACTCATTACCACCATCTGCAAGGATCTTCCCGTCTTAGTCGTTACAGCCATCCCACTACATTTTGCTCAGACAATCTCAATTGAAGATGATGCACTTTAACGACTATAACTGTTTTACACAAAGTAAAGCCAAAACTAATACTGATAATCAAGAGAATTGCTATAAAAGCTAAACACAGTGAGCCATCGCGTAATTTAATAATACTCTTACACAAGAGACCCGAATGTCCTTAAAATTTCAGTGTGTCCACGTCCAGTTCGGTGTCGACGTCATCATCACTATCGACGTCCTCGAGTGTGTCAACCTCGTCCAGGTAATTGGCAACTATTTCCTTTACACTGAAGCACTTACAAAACTGTCCAACCTTTATCACTACCACAAAACGCAGGGCTCTTTTCCTTTGTCAAGTCGTTCTTTGTGTGAACAACTGAATATAACGTTTCCCAAGCGCTACTATAAATGTAAAACAAAATCCTGTGTTTAACGCCTCGTATATATGTATTTTCATTTTTTCACACAACAAAAGATGGTATTTATGCCAGTTTCCCCAGCTTAACTTCGGCGTCCCTTTATAACAATCGCCAAAATAAGCAACATGTCTTAATTTTCCTACCTCTATAACGATTTCCTTTAGCCTTTAGGCATAACACGCTATGTTTGTACCCCCAAAACTTAGAGAAAGTTCGTTTCACATTAGACATTGAAACAAAATCGTGCAAAATTTTCTTTCAGCTACTCCACGTCAACTTCCGTCTCGACATCATCGCTATCAACCTCAACAAGTGTTTCAACACCGACAACTACTAGTGTGACTACATCTTCGTCAAGGTACTTAAGCATCTTGCTATTGATTTAACGAAAGTTTGCAAAACAGGTTTCAATAAAAGTTTTCTTTTCATGCAGATACTAGCATGTTAAAAAGGCTCTTTGCAGTGTAATTAAAATGTAGCCAATCTTGCTGTTTCAATGCCTGAAAAACGAACATGCTTCATCCGTGTTTCTCCCGCTTAGACCGTTAGCATAGAACAAAGTAAGCCTTCTGCAAGGGTAGTAAAGCCACTCCTTGAAAAGTAATTTGAAACAAAAATACATGTTTACAGATGTTTTTCTCAAAAACGCCAATGCTTCTGGCGTTAATTATAAAGGCTTCACTAGATACGAATATTGTCCAAGAATAACACGATCCCTTATTTTTCAGTGCGTCCACATCAAGCTCGATTTCAACGTCGTCAATATCGACGTCATCAAGTATCTCAACTTCGTCCAGGTAATCAATGAAGAGGTCTATACCTTCTACTTTCTCCGTTTACCGTACATTTACAAAGAACAGCAAAATTACAAGTTTACGCTATCGAAAAGGAGACGTCAGTACGGATATACATGTGTCAATAGCCTGTCGCCATATGACATGTGACATTGTCACTCAATATAATAATGCGTCACCTATTTTTCAGTGTGTCCACGTCTAGCTCAGCATCAACGCCGTCGTCCGTGTCTACGTCATCAAGTATTTCTACTTCGTCGAGGTAAAGAGAAACTCGTTAAGGCCCTAGCAAACGGCTTCAACATTTGCTTCAACATCCTTTCGATTTTGTTGAATGGCAATGTTGAAAGCGTTTGCCACCCCCTTTCCACCTTGTTGAAACGATGTTGAATCGATGTTGAAAGAGTTTAAAAGCCTTTAAACTTTGCTTCAACATGCGTTCAACATTTCTTTTGTTGTCTGGAATGTTCGGGATGTTGAAACCCAGTTGAAGTCCTTTGCCCCCGCTCTTTCAACATTGTTCAGCAAGCGCATGCGCAATGAAGAACACGTAACTATGGTCACCACTCGCTAAGTTTTGTTAAATGAAATGTACTGTTGAAACCGTTTGCTCATCCCACCCTTCAACATCATTCAACAACCTTCAACAGCGTTCAAATAAATCGAATGGATGTTGAAGCAAATGTTGAAGCCGTTTGCTAGGGCCTTTTTACATTTGAATCTTCCATATACAGGAATTCTTTGAATTGTCTTATCTAAAGCGAAACCATATGCTAAGCTATTCATCCGAGTAAAAATCAATAATATATGCTTTGAATTTCAGCTACTCAACATACTCAACATCCAGCTCGGTATCGACGTCGTCATATCCGACTTCATCAAGTGCGTCAACACCCTCAACGTCATCAAGTCTTTCCACTTCGTCAAGGTAAACATAAAGTTCGTTTATATCTTGCAGCTTTTTTTTAAGGAATTCTTAGAAATCTCGCAAGTAATCTAACGTATTTGTAGCAAAACCAAATTTTTCACCATTCACACGAGCACAATCCAATCATGTCTGCTTTGAATTTCAGCTACTCAACATACTCCACATCTAGCTCTGTGTCCACGTCGTCATATTCGACTTCATCGAGTGTCTCAACGCCCACATCGACTACTCTGACAACATCAAGCACCTCAAGGTACCACACAAACCTACTGATCTGTTCATAGTCCTTAATCACGAAAGCATAGAATACAAACTCAAGCTATGACCGTTTGTGTTTCTCTAACAAGTCAGGGCAAACGGTAGACTGATAGCACGGTCAATCCAATTCTATCACTCAGTGTCAAATTTATAGCCCAACATATACCACGATTACGTAAATTCCATTAAACAGAGAAAGCCACTTTGCTTGCACTTAAAACTCATTACCACCATCTGCAAGGATCTTCCCGTCTTAGTCGTTACAGCCATCCCACTACATTTTGCTCAGACAATCTCAATTGAAGATGATGCACTTTAACGACTATAACTGTTTTACACAAAGTAAAGCCAAAACTAATACTGATAATCAAGAGAATTGCTATAAAAGCTAAACACAGTGAGCCATCGCGTAATTTAATAATACTCTTACACAAGAGACCCGAATGTCCTTAAAATTTCAGTGTGTCCACGTCCAGTTCGGTGTCGACGTCATCATCACTATCGACGTCCTCGAGTGTGTCAACCTCGTCCAGGTAATTGGCAACTATTTCCTTTACACTGAAGCACTTACAAAACTGTCCAACCTTTATCACTACCACAAAACGCAGGGCTCTTTTCCTTTGTCAAGTCGTTCTTTGTGTGAACAACTGAATATAACGTTTCCCAAGCGCTACTATAAATGTAAAACAAAATCCTGTGTTTAACGCCTCGTATATATGTATTTTCATTTTTTCACACAACAAAAGATGGTATTTATGCCAGTTTCCCCAGCTTAACTTCGGCGTCCCTTTATAACAATCGCCAAAATAAGCAACATGGAAAATTTTATAAACAAACTTAAAACTATGTCTTAATTTTCCTACCTCTATAACGATTTCCTTTAGCCTTTAGGCATAACACGCTATGTTTGTACCCCCAAAACTTAGAGAAAGTTCGTTTCACATTAGACATTGAAACAAAATCGTGCAAAATTTTCTTTCAGCTACTCCACGTCAACTTCCGTCTCGACATCATCGCTATCAACCTCAACAAGTGTTTCAACACCGACAACTACTAGTGTGACTACATCTTCGTCAAGGTACTTAAGCATCTTGCTATTGATTTAACGAAAGTTTGCAAAACAGGTTTCAATAAAAGTTTTCTTTTCATGCAGATACTAGCATGTTAAAAAGGCTCTTTGCAGTGTAATTAAAATGTAGTCAATCTTGCTGTTTCAATGCCTGAAAAACGAACATGCTTCATCCGTGTTTCTCCCGCTTAGACCGTTAGCATAGAACAAAGTAAGCCTTCTGCAAGGGTAGTAAAGCCACTCCTTGAAAAGTAATTTGAAACAAAAATACATGTTAACAAATGTTTTTCTCAAAAACGCCAATGCTTCTGGCGTTAATTATAAAGGCTTCACTAGATACGAATATTGTCCAAGAATAACACGATCCCTTATTTTTCAGTGCGTCCACATCAAGCTCGATTTCAACGTCGTCAATATCGACGTCATCAAGTATCTCAACTTCGTCCAGGTAATCAATGAAGAGGTCTATACCTTCTACTTTCTCCGTTTACCGTACATTTACAAAGAACAGCAAAATTACAAGTTTACGCTATCGAAAAGGAGACGTCAGTACGGATATACATGTGTCAATAGCCTGTCGCCATATGACATGTGACATTGTCACTCAATATAATAATGCGTCACCTATTTTTCAGTGTGTCCACGTCTAGCTCAGCATCAACGTCGTCGTCCGTGTCTACGTCATCAAGTATTTCTACTTCGTCGAGGTAAAGAGAAACTCGTTAAGGCCCTAGCAAACGGCTTCAACATTTGCTTCAACATCCTTTCGATTTTGTTGAATGGCAATGTTGAAAGCGTTTGCCACCCCCTTTCCACCTTGTTGAAACGATGTTGAATCGATGTTGAAAGAGTTTAAAAGCCTTTAAACTTTGCTTCAACATGCGTTCAACATTTCTTTTGTTGTCTGGAATGTTCGGGATGTTGAAACCCAGTTGAAGTCCTTTGCCCCCGCTCTTTCAACATTGTTCAGCAAGCGCATGCGCAATGAAGAACACGTAACTATGGTCACCACTCGCTAAGTTTTGTTAAATGAAATGTACTGTTGAAACCGTTTGCTCATCCCACCCTTCAACATCATTCAACAACCTTCAACAGCGTTCAAATAAATCGAATGGATGTTGAAGCAAATGTTGAAGCCGTTTGCTAGGGCCTTTTTACATTTGAATCTTCCATATACAGGAATTCTTTGAATTGTCTTATCTAAAACGAAACCATATGCTAAGCTATTCATCCGAGTAAAAATCAATAATATATGCTTTGAATTTCAGCTACTCAACATACTCAACATCCAGCTCGGTATCGACGTCGTCATATCCGACTTCATCAAGTGCGTCAACACCCTCAACGTCATCAAGTCTTTCCACTTCGTCAAGGTAAACATAAAGTTCGTTTATATCTTGCAGCTTTTTTTTAAGGAATTCTTAGAAATCTCGCAAGTAATCTAACGTATTTGTAGCAAAACCAAATTTTTCACCATTCACACGAGCACAATCCAATCATGTCTGCTTTGAATTTCAGCTACTCAACATACTCCACATCTAGCTCTGTGTCCACGTCGTCATATTCGACTTCATCGAGTGTCTCAACGCCCACATCGACTACTCTGACAACATCAAGCACCTCAAGGTACCACACAAACCTACTGATCCGTTCATAGTCCTTAATCACGAAAGCATAGAATACAAACTCAAGCTATGACCGTTTGTGTTTCTCTAACAAGTCAGGGCAAACGGTAGACTGATAGCACGGTCAATCCAATTCTATCACTCAGTGTCAAATTTATAGCCCAACATATACCACGATTACGTAAATTCCATTAAACAGAGAAAGCCACTTTGCTTGCACTTAAAACTCATTACCACCATCTGCAAGGATCTTCCCGTCTTAGTCGTTACAGCCATCCCACTACATTTTGCTCAGACAATCTCAATTGAAGATGATGCACTTTAACGACTATAACTGTTTTACACAAAGTAAAGCCAAAACTAATACTGATAATCAAGAGAATTGCTATAAAAGCTAAACACAGTGAGCCATCGCGTAATTTAATAATACTCTTACACAAGAGACCCGAATGTCCTTAAAATTTCAGTGTGTCCACGTCCAGTTCGGTGTCGACGTCATCATCACTATCGACGTCCTCGAGTGTGTCAACCTCGTCCAGGTAATTGGCAACTATTTCCTTTACACTGAAGCACTTACAAAACTGTCCAACCTTTATCACTACCACAAAACGCAGGGCTCTTTTCCTTTGTCAAGTCGTTCTTTGTGTGAACAACTGAATATAACGTTTCCCAAGCGCTACTATAAATGTAAAACAAAATCCTGTGTTTAACGCCTCGTATATATGTATTTTCATTTTTTCACACAACAAAAGATGGTATTTATGCCAGTTTCCCCAGCTTAACTTCGGCGTCCCTTTATAACAATCGCCAAAATAAGCAACATGGAAAATTTTATAAACAAACTTAAAACTATGTCTTAATTTTCCTACCTCTATAACGATTTCCTTTAGCCTTTAGACATAACACGCTATGTTTGTACCCCCAAAACTTAGAGAAAGTTCGTTTCACATTAGACATTGAAACAAAATCGTGCAAAATTTTCTTTCAGCTACTCCACGTCAACTTCCGTCTCGACATCATCGCTATCAACCTCAACAAGTGTTTCAACACCGACAACTACTAGTGTGACTACATCTTCGTCAAGGTACTTAAGCATCTTGCTATTGATTTAACGAAAGTTTGCAAAACAGGTTTCAATAAAAGTTTTCTTTTCATGCAGATACTAGCATGTTAAAAAGGCTCTTTGCAGTGTAATTAAAATGTAGCCAATCTTGCTGTTTCAATGCCTGAAAAACGAACATGCTTCATCCGTGTTTCCCCCGCTTAGACCGTTAGCATAGAACAAAGTAAGCCTTCTGCAAGGGTAGTAAAGCCACTCCTTGAAAAGTAATTTGAAACAAAAATACATGTTAACAAATGTTTTTCTCAAAAACGCCAATGCTTCTGGCGTTAATTATAAAGGCTTCACTAGATACGAATATTGTCCAAGAATAACACGATCCCTTATTTTTCAGTGCGTCCACATCAAGCTCGATTTCAACGTCGTCAATATCGACGTCATCAAGTATCTCAACTTCGTCCAGGTAATCAATGAAGAGGTCTATACCTTCTACTTTCTCCGTTTACCGTACATTTACAAAGAACAGCAAAATTACAAGTTTACGCTATCGAAAAGGAGACGTCAGTACGGATATACATGTGTCAATAGCCTGTCGCCATATGACATGTGACATTGTCACTCAATATAATAATGCGTCACCTATTTTTCAGTGTGTCCACGTCTAGCTCAGCATCAACGTCGTCGTCCGTGTCTACGTCATCAAGTATTTCTACTTCGTCGAGGTAAAGAGAAACTCGTTAAGGCCCTAGCAAACGGCTTCAACATTTGCTTCAACATCCTTTCGATTTTGTTGAATGGCAATGTTGAAAGCGTTTGCCACCCCCTTTCCACCTTGTTGAAACGATGTTGAATCGATGTTGAAAGAGTTTAAAAGCCTTTAAACTTTGCTTCAACATGCGTTCAACATTTCTTTTGTTGTCTGGAATGTTCGGGATGTTGAAACCCAGTTGAAGTCCTTTGCCCCCGCTCTTTCAACATTGTTCAGCAAGCGCATGCGCAATGAAGAACACGTAACTATGGTCACCACTCGCTAAGTTTTGTTAAATGAAATGTACTGTTGAAACCGTTTGCTCATCCCACCCTTCAACATCATTCAACAACCTTCAACAGCGTTCAAATAAATCGAATGGATGTTGAAGCAAATGTTGAAGCCGTTTGCTAGGGCCTTTTTACATTTGAATCTTCCATATACAGGAATTCTTTGAATTGTCTTATCTAAAACGAAACCATATGCTAAGCTATTCATCCGAGTAAAAATCAATAATATATGCTTTGAATTTCAGCTACTCAACATACTCAACATCCAGCTCGGTATCGACGTCGTCATATCCGACTTCATCAAGTGCGTCAACACCCTCAACGTCATCAAGTCTTTCCACTTCGTCAAGGTAAACATAAAGTTCGTTTATATCTTGCAGCTTTTTTTTAAGGAATTCTTAGAAATCTCGCAAGTAATCTAACGTATTTGTAGCAAAACCAAATTTTTCACCATTCACACGAGCACAATCCAATCATGTCTGCTTTGAATTTCAGCTACTCAACATACTCCACATCTAGCTCTGTGTCCACGTCGTCATATTCGACTTCATCGAGTGTCTCAACGCCCACATCGACTACTCTGACAACATCAAGCACCTCAAGGTACCACACAAACCTACTGATCCGTTCATAGTCCTTAATCACGAAAGCATAGAATACAAACTCAAGCTATGACCGTTTGTGTTTCTCTAACAAGTCAGGGCAAACGGTAGACTGATAGCACGGTCAATCCAATTCTATCACTCAGTGTCAAATTTATAGCCCAACATATACCACGATTACGTAAATTCCATTAAACAGAGAAAGCCACTTTGCTTGCACTTAAAACTCATTACCACCATCTGCAAGGATCTTCCCGTCTTAGTCGTTACAGCCATCCCACTACATTTTGCTCAGACAATCTCAATTGAAGATGATGCACTTTAACGACTATAACTGTTTTACACAAAGTAAAGCCAAAACTAATACTGATAATCAAGAGAATTGCTATAAAAGCTAAACACAGTGAGCCATCGCGTAATTTAATAATACTCTTACACAAGAGACCCGAATGTCCTTAAAATTTCAGTGTGTCCACGTCCAGTTCGGTGTCGACGTCATCATCACTATCGACGTCCTCGAGTGTGTCAACCTCGTCCAGGTAATTGGCAACTATTTCCTTTACACTGAAGCACTTACAAAACTGTCCAACCTTTATCACTACCACAAAACGCAGGGCTCTTTTCCTTTGTCAAGTCGTTCTTTGTGTGAACAACTGAATATAACGTTTCCCAAGCGCTACTATAAATGTAAAACAAAATCCTGTGTTTAACGCCTCGTATATATGTATTTTCATTTTTTCACACAACAAAAGATGGTATTTATGCCAGTTTCCCCAGCTTAACTTCGGCGTCCCTTTATAACAATCGCCAAAATAAGCAACATGGAAAATTTTATAAACAAACTTAAAACTATGTCTTAATTTTCCTACCTCTATAACGATTTCCTTTAGCCTTTAGACATAACACGCTATGTTTGTACCCCCAAAACTTAGAGAAAGTTCGTTTCACATTAGACATTGAAACAAAATCGTGCAAAATTTTCTTTCAGCTACTCCACGTCAACTTCCGTCTCGACATCATCGCTATCAACCTCAACAAGTGTTTCAACACCGACAACTACTAGTGTGACTACATCTTCGTCAAGGTACTTAAGCATCTTGCTATTGATTTAACGAAAGTTTGCAAAACAGGTTTCAATAAAAGTTTTCTTTTCATGCAGATACTAGCATGTTAAAAAGGCTCTTTGCAGTGTAATTAAAATGTAGCCAATCTTGCTGTTTCAATGCCTGAAAAACGAACATGCTTCATCCGTGTTTCTCCCGCTTAGACCGTTAGCATAGAACAAAGTAAGCCTTCTGCAAGGGTAGTAAAGCCACTCCTTGAAAAGTAATTTGAAACAAAAATACATGTTAACAAATGTTTTTCTCAAAAACGCCAATGCTTCTGGCGTTAATTATAAAGGCTTCACTAGATACGAATATTGTCCAAGAATAACACGATCCCTTATTTTTCAGTGCGTCCACATCAAGCTCGATTTCAACGTCGTCAATATCGACGTCATCAAGTATCTCAACTTCGTCCAGGTAATCAATGAAGAGGTCTATACCTTCTACTTTCTCCGTTTACCGTACATTTACAAAGAACAGCAAAATTACAAGTTTACGCTATCGAAAAGGAGACGTCAGTACGGATATACATGTGTCAATAGCCTGTCGCCATATGACATGTGACATTGTCACTCAATATAATAATGCGTCACCTATTTTTCAGTGTGTCCACGTCTAGCTCAGCATCAACGTCGTCGTCCGTGTCTACGTCATCAAGTATTTCTACTTCGTCGAGGTAAAGAGAAACTCGTTAAGGCCCTAGCAAACGGCTTCAACATTTGCTTCAACATCCTTTCGATTTTGTTGAATGGCAATGTTGAAAGCGTTTGCCACCCCCTTTCCACCTTGTTGAAACGATGTTGAATCGATGTTGAAAGAGTTTAAAAGCCTTTAAACTTTGCTTCAACATGCGTTCAACATTTCTTTTGTTGTCTGGAATGTTCGGGATGTTGAAACCCAGTTGAAGTCCTTTGCCCCCGCTCTTTCAACATTGTTCAGCAAGCGCATGCGCAATGAAGAACACGTAACTATGGTCACCACTCGCTAAGTTTTGTTAAATGAAATGTACTGTTGAAACCGTTTGCTCATCCCACCCTTCAACATCATTCAACAACCTTCAACAGCGTTCAAATAAATCGAATGGATGTTGAAGCAAATGTTGAAGCCGTTTGCTAGGGCCTTTTTACATTTGAATCTTCCATATACAGGAATTCTTTGAATTGTCTTATCTAAAACGAAACCATATGCTAAGCTATTCATCCGAGTAAAAATCAATAATATATGCTTTGAATTTCAGCTACTCAACATACTCAACATCCAGCTCGGTATCGACGTCGTCATATCCGACTTCATCAAGTGCGTCAACACCCTCAACGTCATCAAGTCTTTCCACTTCGTCAAGGTAAACATAAAGTTCGTTTATATCTTGCAGCTTTTTTTTAAGGAATTCTTAGAAATCTCGCAAGTAATCTAACGTATTTGTAGCAAAACCAAATTTTTCACCATTCACACGAGCACAATCCAATCATGTCTGCTTTGAATTTCAGCTACTCAACATACTCCACATCTAGCTCTGTGTCCACGTCGTCATATTCGACTTCATCGAGTGTCTCAACGCCCACATCGACTACTCTGACAACATCAAGCACCTCAAGGTACCACACAAACCTACTGATCCGTTCATAGTCCTTAATCACGAAAGCATAGAATACAAACTCAAGCTATGACCGTTTGTGTTTCTCTAACAAGTCAGGGCAAACGGTAGACTGATAGCACGGTCAATCCAATTCTATCACTCAGTGTCAAATTTATAGCCCAACATATACCACGATTACGTAAATTCCATTAAACAGAGAAAGCCACTTTGCTTGCACTTAAAACTCATTACCACCATCTGCAAGGATCTTCCCGTCTTAGTCGTTACAGCCATCCCACTACATTTTGCTCAGACAATCTCAATTGAAGATGATGCACTTTAACGACTATAACTGTTTTACACAAAGTAAAGCCAAAACTAATACTGATAATCAAGAGAATTGCTATAAAAGCTAAACACAGTGAGCCATCGCGTAATTTAATAATACTCTTACACAAGAGACCCGAATGTCCTTAAAATTTCAGTGTGTCCACGTCCAGTTCGGTGTCGACGTCATCATCACTATCGACGTCCTCGAGTGTGTCAACCTCGTCCAGGTAATTGGCAACTATTTCCTTTACACTGAAGCACTTACAAAACTGTCCAACCTTTATCACTACCACAAAACGCAGGGCTCTTTTCCTTTGTCAAGTCGTTCTTTGTGTGAACAACTGAATATAACGTTTCCCAAGCGCTACTATAAATGTAAAACAAAATCCTGTGTTTAACGCCTCGTATATATGTATTTTCATTTTTTCACACAACAAAAGATGGTATTTATGCCAGTTTCCCCAGCTTAACTTCGGCGTCCCTTTATAACAATCGCCAAAATAAGCAACATGGAAAATTTTATAAACAAACTTAAAACTATGTCTTAATTTTCCTACCTCTATAACGATTTCCTTTAGCCTTTAGACATAACACGCTATGTTTGTACCCCCAAAACTTAGAGAAAGTTCGTTTCACATTAGACATTGAAACAAAATCGTGCAAAATTTTCTTTCAGCTACTCCACGTCAACTTCCGTCTCGACATCATCGCTATCAACCTCAACAAGTGTTTCAACACCGACAACTACTAGTGTGACTACATCTTCGTCAAGGTACTTAAGCATCTTGCTATTGATTTAACGAAAGTTTGCAAAACAGGTTTCAATAAAAGTTTTCTTTTCATGCAGATACTAGCATGTTAAAAAGGCTCTTTGCAGTGTAATTAAAATGTAGCCAATCTTGCTGTTTCAATGCCTGAAAAACGAACATGCTTCATCCGTGTTTCTCCCGCTTAGACCGTTAGCATAGAACAAAGTAAGCCTTCTGCAAGGGTAGTAAAGCCACTCCTTGAAAAGTAATTTGAAACAAAAATACATGTTTACAGATGTTTTTCTCAAAAACGCCAATGCTTCTGGCGTTAATTATAAAGGCTTCACTAGATACGAATATTGTCCAAGAATAACACGATCCCTTATTTTTCAGTGCGTCCACATCAAGCTCGATTTCAACGTCGTCAATATCGACGTCATCAAGTATCTCAACTTCGTCCAGGTAATCAATGAAGAGGTCTATACCTTCTACTTTCTCCGTTTACCGTACATTTACAAAGAACAGCAAAATTACAAGTTTACGCTATCGAAAAGGAGACGTCAGTACGGATATACATGTGTCAATAGCCTGTCGCCATATGACATTGTCACTCAATATAATAATGCGTCACCTATTTTTCAGTGTGTCCACGTCTAGCTCAGCATCAACGTCGTCGTCCGTGTCTACGTCATCAAGTATTTCTACTTCGTCGAGGTAAAGAGAAACTCGTTAAGGCCCTAGCAAACGGCTTCAACATTTGCTTTAACATCCTTTCGATTTTGTTGAATGGCAATGTTGAAAGCGTTTGCCACCCCCTTTCCACCTTGTTGAAACGATGTTGAATCGATGTTGAAAGAGTTTAAAAGCCTTTAAACTTTGCTTCAACATGCGTTCAACATTTCTTTTGTTGTCTGGAATGTTCGGAATGTTGAAACCCAGTTGAAGTCGTTTGCCCCGCTCTTTCAACATTGTTCAGCAAGCGCATGCGCAATGAAGAACACGTAACTATGGTCACCACTCGCTAAGTTTTGTTAAATGAAATGTACTGTTGAAACCGTTTGCTCATCCCACCCTTCAACATCATTCAACAACCTTCAACAGCGTTTAAATAAATCGAATGGATGTTGAAGCAAATGTTGAAGCCGTTTGCTAGGGCCTTTGTACATTTGAATCTTCTATGTACAGGAATTCTTTGAATTGTCTTATCTAAAGCGAAACCATATGCTGACCTATTCATCCGAGTAAAAATCAATAATATATGCTTTGAATTTCAGCTACTCAACATACTCAACATCCAGCTCGGTATCGACGTCGTCATATCCGACTTCATCAAGTGCGTCAACACCCTCAACGTCATCAAGTCTTTCCACTTCGTCAAGGTAAACATAAAATTCGTTTATATCTTGCAGCTTTTTTTTAAGGAATTCTTAGAAATCTCGCAAGTAATCTAACGTATTTGTAGCAAAACCAAATTTTTCACCATTCACACGAGCACAACCCAATAATGTGTGCTTTGAATTTCAGCTACTCAACATACTCCACATCTAGCTCTGTGTCCACGTCGTCATATTCGACTTCATCGAGTGTCTCAACGCCCACAACGACTACTCTGACAACATCAAGCACCTCAAGGTACGACACAAACCTACTGATCTGTTAATATTAATCAACCACAAAAGCATACAATAGAAACTTAAACTACGTGTATGGCCCGGGGTTTGTGTTTTTCTAACAAGTGAAACGGTAGAGGATAGCACGATCAATCCAATTCTATCGCCCAGTGTCAAATTTATAGCCCAACATATACCACGATTACGTAAATTGTATTTAAAAGAGAAAGGCACTTTGCTTGCACTTTAGGCCAGATCTTATCGTCTTAGTCGTTACAGGCATCCCACAAAATTTTCCTTAGACAAACATTAATCACAACAAGAAATCCGCAGTTGAAGATGATGGATGTTAACGATTACAAGCGTTTTACAGAAACTTAAGACAAAAGTAATAGTGATAACCAAGAATATTACCATTAAACCTAATCAGAGTGTGCCATCGCTTAGTTTAACAATACTTCCACACAATAATGCCCAAATGTCCTTAACATTTCAGTGTCTCCACTTCGAGTTCGCTATCGACGTCGTCATCACTATCCACGTCCTCTAGTGTGTCAACCTCGTCCAGGTAATTGGCAACTATTTCCTTTGTATTTAAGCACTTGGGAAACTGTTTAACGTATATAGCTACCACAAAATGTAAGACTCTTTTCGTGCGTCATTAATATTAGATATTGAAATAAAAACGTTGAAAACTAGAATTAAAAATTAGAGAAAGTTCGTTTTACATTAGACATCGAAACCAGCCAACAACTTAGCAAAGTCAACCTAACTATTCTGACTGTTGGTGATACTAGTGTTGCCACTGTAGACAAGGCGCGAAATCTCGGAGTTTGGTTTGACTCGCAGCTGAACTTTAACGTCCACGTTACGAAAACATGTACTGTATCCTTTTGTTCACTATAGAAAATTAGACGTATTAGAAAGTACCTTTCGTACAAGAGTGCACAAACATTAATCTTGGCACTAGTAATTGGACGCCTAGACTACTGTAATAGTCTGCTGTACGGCTTACCGGCCTGTTATATTAACAAGCTGCAACGGGTTCAAAACGCCGCTGCAAGACTCATCTCCAATACCACGCGTTTTGATCATATTTCTCCTGTTATGAAAGACTTGCATTGGCTACCAGTCAAATACCGTATAATGTTTAAATTGGTTGTATACACATTTAAAGCTCTACATGGTAGCGCCCCCACATATATTCATCAGTTAATTAGACCTAAGCCACAGTCAAATTATAACCTGAGATCAAATATAAACCACTTACTGCTCGATCTGCCCAACAAGACCAAGAAAACAACAGGAGACAGGGCGTTCTTTGCAGCCGCCCCGACCCTGTGAAATGCCCTCCCAGATGAGTTGAGAGCTTTAGACAGTCTAAAAACGTTTATGGCACGGCTAAAAACTCATTATTTTAAATTAGCTTTTAGCCTTTAACTTATAGGATTTTTTAACATAGGTTTTTACATGCATATATACACCTACATATCATTCATTCTTTTTATTGTAATATTATAAGCATTGTAATGTAAAGCGCATTAGATCATATACCTACGTATTTTGCGCTATGTAAATAATAAAGTTATGTTATGTTATGTTATGTTATGTTATGTTATGTTATGTTATGTTATGTTATGTTATGTTACAAAATCGTGCAAAATTTTCTTTCAGCTACTCCACGTCAACTTCCGTCTCGACATCATCGGTAAAAAAAAAGATAGATTTTTTCCTCACAAAAAGCGAATGCTTCTAGCGTTAGTTATGCAGGCTTATTAATAGATATGAATTTTGTTCAAGATTAACACATCCCTTATTTTTTAGTGTGTCCACTTCAAGTTCGGGTTCAACGTCGTCAATATCGACATCATCAAGTATCTCAACTTCGTCCAGGTAGTCTATCCGTTCGCTATTTATTATTATTTGTTGCCTTAAAGTGTATATGAAGTAAAGGAAAGTTTCCTGTGCGTGGCTATAATATAAGATCTGCTGCCGCAAGGTAAAGAGAGAAATTCGGCTTACAGAAAGACAATATGTAAATCAGCAAATCGAGAATAATAAAAACAATACAACCTGCATATGGAAATCGATCCATTCGTGCATACTAAAGAAGTCAACTGCCCACAGAAGCTACAGCAAAGATCATAAAAGGGTGGCTAATGAATTTAATCATTTCTTCTCAAGTGTTGACGAAAACACGATTAAAAAGCTACAACTGACTCCATATTAGGCCGGACGTCCTTTCAAGCAAGAAATCACCCGACATCTGAGCGATTTTCTTTTACTCCTGTTTAAAGCCATCAGGTGGGAATTATTATTAAGAACATGGCCGCCATCAAAGCGCCTGGGATTGATAAGATACCTACACGGATAATTAGGGACAGCCTTTAAGCTATTTGGTACCCTCTTACTTCAATAATCAACACCTCACTCCTTACTGCATTCTTCCCAAACGTGTGGAAAATTGCCGAGATGAAACCAATACCCAAAGAAGGTGATCATGAAACAGCCAATAACAATAGACCTACATCACTTCTGCCTATTCTGGCAAAAGTGTGCGAGAGAGTGGCTCACAATCAGTTTTTGGAATACCTAACTTCTAAAGGCTGCTTATCTACCAAACAAAGCGGAAACAAAGAGAAACACTTCATCGAAACCTCTGTGATTCAGACAACCGACATGATATTAAGTATTTAACAGGCGGTAGTTCTGCTTGTCATGAGCTAGGCCTTTGACAGTATAGATCACAACTTGCTTCTTGTAAAACTGCAAGGCGTCGGTGCCTCGCCTTTAGCTTTGCAGTGGTTTCGTAGTTATCTGACCGCCCGTTATCAGGTTGTCACGATTGGCATAGCATCATCGGAACGTCTGCAAGTGGTCAGTGCTGTGCCTCAGGGGAGTATCTTAGGACCACTCCTCTCAAGCATTTACATGAACGATTTGCGATCAGCTCCACAACATTAGAGAGGTTAAGCATGACGTTTACGCCAAACAGCAAACGTCGGAGTGAAATTAGGGTTTTGCCATAAATGTAAGAACCCTGCTTAATACTAGCTCATTTCTGTCGTGTTAGCTCCAGATATCAAGCAACTTGTCAAAGGACCGAGGCAAGTTAAAATGAGAGAATTTTCACGCTTTTACGATGAGCAAGAGCCTGCCGTTTCCCGTTGGCCGTAAAAGTCATGCTTAATCTCTCCATTAAGCGGAAATAGCTTATGAAAAAAGGATTTTATTGTTTTGGGGGACTGTCTGTGGGCTGTACCAAAAAAGAATGCAAACTTATTTTCGCTACAAGGTAAATAGTTTTTCTTATATTAGCATTTCTAAATGAAGCTCTGTTTCAACATCTTTGTCGGCATCAAAGTCATCAAAGTAATTAAGTATGATTATGTCAGAAAACATCATGAACAGGAATGTCGCCATTAACGAGGTGGCACTGTTAGTGAGAGTAAACTTTCAATTAACAAGACTATTAAATTGCTTGTTTGATTTACTTTTGCACATGTAAAACTAAGACGGAATGAATAGTGTCGCTTCTTTTTCGGAAGATCGTTTCCTAGTGTACAAGTTACCTCTTTTGCAGAAAGGCAATTTTAAAATTTTATTTATCACTTGTTGTGTTTTATTTCTCCACATAAAGTTCGTTTTCTACATCCTCGTCCGCATCGACATCATCAAGTGCGTCAACGTCATCAAGGTAACAAGCAGGAGTATGTTTTTGTTGCATAAAATACTCGTACATGTATATTTTCTGGAAGAAAATTTCAGCAAAACTATAAGTATGTTAGAATAAAAATGAGCGATGTAAAGAGTGAACGAACTGGTCTTGTAGATTAGTCGCACCTGAAAGAATAACACAAGCTGCAAGCAACTAATCTACAAGACCAGTTTACAGTTCTAAAGAAATATCGCACAAAGTTTGACTGCTTGATCTACGAGATGCTGTTTATCAAGAAGATAAACGCTTCATGAATTCGGTTCATGAAACAATATATCAAACACAAATGAAGACAAGACACATTTTTCAAAGAACACCTATATTTCGACCGACTTGTCGGTCTTCTTCAGGGTGAATCAAGAAAAACCGTTGCGCACGGAAAGTATCTGCGTAGTATTTGCCTTGTTTTGCATTTGTTTTCCTTTCCTTTTTTACCTCGCGCAGATACTATCCGTGCGCGTGCTTTTCTTTTGCGCGTGTGGGCGTTATGTTTAAAACTTTTACCGTTTTTTGCAGTTATGGTCGTAGCGCGCATTATCGTGTTTCGATGGCGTAGTAGAAATTTGTGTGCAACGGTTTTTCTTCATTCACCCTGAAGAAGACCGACGGTCTAGACGGATAAATCGTCTCTAGTATAAATTCGGCCAATCATAGCGTCTTGATAAATAGATATGATTACTGGTCCCGCTCTGACGATCAGCCGGCTGAGTTGATTCTCAATAGCACCGAAAATCACTCTTAAGGCCGATTTACACGGTACGACTTTTGCTTACGACTGTCGCATGCAACTTCTGTAGCGCGCGCTACTCGCGCCATGCAAAAAATCGTATACGACAGTTGTCATTCAATTTACCTATACCTACGACTGTCGTATGGTTTTAAAACATGATTTAAAATCCTACGACAAATTTTAGGTCGCGTGCGTCTGTGGTAGAGAAGTTGTAGGAGCATTCACACGGCACAACTTTGTTCTACGTTATGTTGCATACGCCAAGACGCGCGCGACAAATCGTATCGTGTAAATCGGCCCTTAAGGATGCTTTAGTTGTGGTTGTAATATAGCCAACTGGTCTACCTCTTAACAGTTACAGTTTGTAACCACTTCGTGTTTATTTGGATTATTTGCTTCCGCCTATTTCAGTAGAATTACTACTAACTACTAGCATGGTGTAGCTAAATGCATTTCCACAATAAACCAAGCATTTTGATCGTTTTTTAGCATAGTTATCAGAGCACGCATTTCATTCCAAGTATAATTCTATTATTTGAATCGTCAAGTAATAAGCCCATTTTCAGACATAAGCGGTGCTTAAGAGTAAAGGATCCAACAACAACAACAACAACAACTTTATTTGTCTGTACATATAAAAGTTAAGGGTAGTTTGCCCCGCAAATAGCTGAGAAGCTAGTCGTGGCGGGGCAAGACAAATACATATACAACTCAGATGAGTACCTTAAGAAACAAAACAGAACCTTAAATTAAAACAAGCCTTGCAGATTATTACAACTTCAAAAAAATAATAATAATAATAAATAAATAAAACGAAGATCTAGTCAACACAGCGCTTACTGACATACAATGAAGAAAAGAAAAGAAAAGAAAAACAAACATTAATTAAAGAGATTAGAAACTGGATCTATATACCTACTTTTTTAATGATCATGGGGATTTGAATATAGTCATCCTCCTTTTCTAAAATATCAAATAACAATTTGCGAAGAACTCGTTTGAAAGTTTTTTTTTAGGAAGATCCGTTAGATAGCGTGGTATCTTATTCCACAGTTTTACTCCGAGTCGAGAAAGGGAATTGTTTTGTGTTTCGAGTCTAGAACTTTTAACAACGAACTTTCCAGATGTAGACGATCGTGTTTTGTATGAGTGAATATTACACGTTTTCTGAAATCAATTTAGCATATTTGTTGGGGCTTTATCATTATTTATGTCATACATTAAGGTTGATAGCGATTCATAATAAAGAAAAGTTATTGGTAGGACGTTTGCTTCGAGAAATAAAGGAATTGCATGGCCATGCCAGTCTGTGAAGTACAATAAGCGAAGAGCTCTTTTCTGAAGAATTAAAATTTTATTAAGATAAGTCTTGCATGTCTGGCCCCAGGCAGCAAGACCGTAGGTCAAATATGGATGAACTAGTGACTTATAGATATTCAAAAGTATTGGTCGAGGTACAGTGTGGCGTAGCTTTGCAATCAGCCCAACATTTTTACTAATTTTTGTAACAATAGAATCAATGTGGTATTTCCAAGAGAGATTCTGATCAATGAGAACGCCTAGATATTTAAATAGACTTTAGACTCGAGATGAACATATTTATTCTTTTCATTAACAAACATGCAAAGTTTTGGTTGGTAAGTAAGTCGGTTTTGGTAAGGATGAAATATTACAAAGTTGGATTTTTTTATATTAAGAGTTAGTTTATTGGCTGTCAGCCAGTTATAAAGGTTTTGAAGTTCATGGTTGACTGTTGTTTCAAGATCTTTCAAATTTTTGTCCGCATAGAGAATGTTAGTGTCATCTGCAAAGAGGTAAAACCCTAATTTATTTGAGCATCTGTGGATGTCATTGACAAGAAAAGCAATGGTCCAAGAACTGATCCTTGAGGAACTCCACATTCAACAACGGCTTTATCTGAATCCATTGTAATATATAACAGTTATTTCCTGGCTAATTAATTGTGCATACTTACGAACGCCATTCGTATGATTTCTTTTTCTAGTGCATCTACCTCAAGCTCTCTATCAACATCTTCGAGTGTTTCAACACCAACGTCATCTAGCATGTCGACTACCATTTCAACCAGGTACTAAAACCAGCACTGGAGTTCTCTCAGCCATTACGTTGATATCTATTAAAAAAACGACGTGATGCTCGTTGCTTGGTAACAGTAGTGAAATAGCTTGTTTATATGTTTGGTCTCTCTTCCCTAGTTAGCTAACTCACGAAATTTTAGGTTGAGATAATTACTCGCAAGCACATTAGACTGCGAGAGCAGACGCTTTTTGCGCCTTTTATTTCATTTGCCGAGAAACAAAAGCCGGAAAAGGCGTCTGCTCACGCAGGCTACAAGCACTTCAGAGGGTCACAAACCACGGCCAGAGTCCTCATCGACACCTTAAGGGTAGCTAAGAACAATTTTGGTCCTCACTCTCCAATGATTTATCTCATATATCAAGTCAAGTAAGAGAAACTAAGGAGCAAAAGTCGTAAAATTCCCAGAGATGTGTGCCAATCAAGTCCTTCTGTCCAAAGCTACACGATGCTTAGAACTAAACTACCCTAACTTAAATTATTGTTCCTGGTGATTTTGTAGACACTAAAATAAGAATGTGAAGGCGTGATAACTACCCTCGGACAGAACTAAATCACTTCCTTTCTTGCTTTAACTTTTGTAAAAAAAAAAACGGTCGAGATTTGCATGATTGACGTGGTAGTCAATGAATATTGCCATAGCTTACCTCTAATGTGGCAATTTCTCGATAAAACACACCATGTAGGTCACCACAGGGACAGTATAACCTGTTGAAAGCACACTAAGTTTTCCTTTGAGTGATTATAACTTTAAAAAAACTGACAACCTCGAGTTCCATATTGTTATCATCGAGAAGTGGTGAGCAAGTCAGAATAGATCGTTTTGCAACGTTAAAAAAATTGTAAGAAAGGATTCAAAGCTTACTCACCAATATTTTGGACATTGATCGATCAAAGTAAAATTGCTTAAAAGAGTTGGAAACCAGATCGCACCAAATCAAAATATTCCATAAAAATGGAAAAATCCACCGTACATGTCTTCGCTTTAATTTGATTATCAACACGCGCTGATGGTCACCCTTGCATAACAAAAAACTCGGTCACGAAGAGTTATTTTCAGACAACAATAACTCAAACAAAGTTATCATTATCACAATTAAACTTATCAAAATCAAACTTTTTTCAAGTCTCTAACCCGTCTATTAAAAAAGTTTTAAAATATTTGATATTTGTCTTGTCCTTTCAGCTCCAGCTCTAGCCGTTCATCTACCTCATCAATTACCCCAACTACGTCGTCATCGACCGTAATAACCAGTAGTAAGTAGTGCTCAAGTTCACAATATGATAAAAAGCGCTTAATTTAATAGAATTTACCAAACGCTTTAATACCAAGATGTTTGAGATTAAGTCGTGTCATGGCTGTGTAGCGCGACACAGCTGTGTCACGCACAAACTCTCACGACTTATTTCTCAGAAGTTAGTGCTTAGCATGAGAGTTACTTGCGTCCTGTGTTACTGAAGCACGCCGTCTGAAGTGCCTACTATGTAACATTGAGTTTATAAAACGTCTGAAATTCTTGTCTATCGAGCTCCTTAAGTAAGACCACTTGCAAGATCAAACGTTTTTTGATGCATCAACTGTAAACAACTTACGCATAAGGATGTTATGCCACAAAGGGATAGCTTTTTGGGTGAAATTCAAATTTCAAAGTCTCTCATTCACTACTGAGTTATGACAGGAGATTATGGGCACTAACAATTTTGATCTCATTTTAAAAATGTGTACAGCAAAATAAGGGTGAAAGGGGAAAGACGCAACCCCTTTTGCCGGAACCTCTTGTTTAAATATTGTTCGTGACCAATGGCAAGTCATACGCCTGTTCATAGTTAAACTTTTATCAGTAACTTAAAATGAAAGTCTGAAATTTTGCATTGAATGAATGTCTTACCTTGAGTTGTTCATTTTCCAGCATCTGTGTGTCCATTATGTATCTACAATGCGACCTTCAACAACACAAATGGACATGACGTTTACTTACATGTAAGCTAAGAATATTTTTCTGTACTTTTAGGCTTACATCTACTTAGCAGACGAATATTTAATAGCCTGGTTTGTCACTGACAGTTCCTTGTGGTTGAGCAAGGAATTACAGCGCATTCCAAGAAAAAAATCATAATAGATGCGTGTGTTGATCTGCCAAAAGACAACTGTTGATAATGGTTTTCTCTATATTGTTTCAGTAGCCATTCAATGGCTACGAAAGCTGTAGGTATTGAATACCTACAGCTTTCGTAGCCACAGAAAACCTGACCGCACCGTCAACGACAATCAACAGTAGTACTTCATCTAACTCCAGCTGTTGTAGCAATGTTCTGTTGCTACACACACACACAAAACATAAGAGCCCCAGTTAACGTTCGTCGGACTGTGGATTGATTTCCACTAATACAGGAACTGCTTTTTCAGACGCTGCCAACACCTGTGTGATCTCGTTGTTCTTACATTAGCGTAACACCAACTAAGGCAGTGAGCTCTTCTCAAGTAAAGTGATTTCAAGACACCGAAATATTCATACCAAATAGACTCTTTACTGTTCGGTAACAAGCTTGTAATTTCGTACAGCAAAGATAATTACATTGTATCAGTGCAATGCAATGCAATGCTCAAAGTTCTCGACTCAGTTAAAAATTAAACAAATTAATAAACAAAGATTACCTCCAAAGCGAGCTTTTCCTACTTCGTCCTCATTTCCGTCGGTTGTGAATTTTGAAAATTTGCCGTAACCACATGCTTCTTGATACAATAACGCTTATCTTCGTCCGTCAGCGACACCCGGTGACGGGTAACACTATCTATGCAGTGGCAGATGTGCACTTTTGAACTGTGTCTCTGCTTGAAACAAAGCTTGAAAATTTAGCTAAGATCAAACTTACGTTTATAAATTCGCTTCCCCCTGATGTTGTTTGCCGTTGTTTACAAATTTTTTCAGCCTTAGTAGCCGCTCCTTTTGCCGCGGCTGCCATTTTGCGCGGGAAAAACAGGCAAATTATGACCCTGGGGCCCGTTTCTCGAAAGCCCCGTAAACTTTTCGGGCCCGAAGAGCCATTTCAAAAACTGCGATCCGCTTATTCTAAAATCCTGGCCTTTTACTATGATTTTAAGTAACGAAAGGGTAGATTTGCAGTAAAATTTCATGCCTGAAAACATCTTCGTTCTCGAGATAGGTAGGAAATTATAGCACCCGAAATAGACCGGAAAAGTTTCGGGAGTTTCGAGAAACGCACGCCTGGTCCCCTCCTATGAAAAACAAACAAACAAACAAACGAAAAAACAAACGCGAAAGACAAATACTGTCATTATTTAAATGCAAAACAACTTCTGTCCTCTGAGTGTTTTAGGCGCGTGCCTAAAACCTTGTGTCTTGAGTGCCTTTCTGAATAGTTCCTAACGTTAGTGTGAGAGGCGAAGCTTCGAGGGCTACTGGGCTAGTTTTTACGATATAATTCGTGTCATTTCCAGGCGAAACAACCAGATTGCTAATCGCGACACAAGCGTTCAGTTAGTTTCATTGCTTACTATCAAGGTTTGCTTCAAACAAAAGACTGAAGCGCTCGAGGAACGCGCATTTTGAATATGAAGCGGTTACATCCGTATGAGGCCGATAGTACCTCCAGAGAAATATTCAAATTACAAAAAAAAGCCTCTAAAGAAATATTCGATGCCTCCCCTGATTCCACTAATGAAGATCATCACTTCACGCGATAATTTTAAACCAACCAGACTCCGTGAAAGTTTAGAGCTGAGCTGTAGAGTGAAGAGTGAACTAACCGGAAGGCATGGTTCCCCCATGTTTACCCTTTGAGTTCTAGGAATAACTTTTCCAGTCACTGTGTTTTAAAGACCTCTTACAGCGCTATTTGGTAGGATATACTTCAATATCAAGACCGATGTTGTCAGCAGAAATTACATGTTAGTTACCATTAAGTTAATTTCGCATGAAGTCCTCTGTAGTGTTTTGATTTTAGACTCTCCATATGTTTCTAGGAGGGTGAAACTTACCAAGATGGACCTTGCAAGACAGTGTACTGTCAATATGTTTTTAACGATTGTCTGAAGGAATATCAAGGACAGTTACTTGTGGAAATCGAGAAGTGTAGCAAGTGTCCAGCGGTGAGTATCGAAACGGAAAAGATTGGTTTTATAAGGTAAAAGCTTTGTAAGTCAGTCATTAGCCTAATTTTGAAATCCGAAGCCGGCCTAGAAAGAACCTTTACGTCCCTACGTCTACCGTCTCCTCAGACCACTCCATCCTTTTTCAATTTAGCTACACATCTTCAAGTGAACGAGTACACAGCATTGCAGCAACTAAAACAACGTTGTTACACGATATTTTGACATCATCTTTTCTTTATCTTTCAGGGATCTACTCGTCCACCACCAACTAAAGATGTCTGCTGCCCTGATTGCGGTAAGTTGAATAGAATACAAGAACCAGGGCTGAATCAAGACTTAAAACGTTTTCTATTTACAAGTGTCATGTATTCTTTAAAAGACAACAAATATCGGTTTAATAGCTCAAACATCAGTCGGATACTATAATGGCTGTTTCTGGACACGAAAGAAAAGGTCAAAATCAGCGGCCCGACCCCTTTCTCGGGCCATGGATTCCGCAAAGAGTCAAGGTTTGCACTGTATTTTTCATTGTGTTTTCGCGTACCGTTTGTGCATGGACGCTTTATATCCGGATACGACATGTTGCACGTATGAAATGTGAGTAAACAACTACATTCAGACCAGCACGAGTGTAGGTTACAAATAGCAACATATCTCAATTTGCAATCGGTTACCATCCTGGCTATTCAACGTCAAGGACACTTATTGCAGGTGTTCGAAGGGGAAGGGGGGATTCGGGCGCGCGAGAACTTAACGCGGAGGACGCGCACTCGTATCTACTTTAATTATATTACTGTTCCTAGACGACCCCACCCACCACCACCAAAAAAACAAAACAAGTAAAGTAAGAGACATACTAGGTCAGTCGAACGGAGTGAATTTATAATTCCGATCTGCTCATGTTCATCCATGTAATACTGTGTATATACAACACAACACTTGCTTGTTTAAGTTCTTACCATGGCGCTTCTCATTCTCTACTCTATAGTACCATTAGCAGAGTTTGTAAAAGCACCACCTCTTGAAGGGGACTACTGCCGTCTAAGGGAAAATAAACCAAGGTATATCACCCTAGAGCCTCTACCTAACGTAACGTGCACATCAACCGCACCGGTCAAAATGACTTCGTGCAAGGGTAACTGCCAGTCAGAAACTGTAGCCACGTATGGAAAGGACTATTACAAGGCCAGCGACTGCAGCTGTTGTAAGCCAGTGGTGATGCAACAGATGAATGTTAACCTGACATGCACGGACAATGTGCCCAGGACAGATACGTTTACTGACATCATTCAGTGCAGGTGTGAAACTTATAAGTGCGAGGTGGTCAACTCTCATAAAAACGAAATCACGACGGACGCGGAGACTGGTCAGGTGCTGGCAAATCAAAAGCGAAAACGTCGAAGGCGAGCTCTCTCTCGACTGTTTGCACTTCCGCCATAAGGGGAAACAAAAGTGAAATCAAGAAAAAAGAGGAATATAAATAGATTAGAACAGAAAAAAAAAACAAAACAAAACAAATTTAATTTGGGAAGGGGAAACAAGTGCTGTCATGGAACCTTCGAAACCTACTCAGCGTCAAATGAGGGGAAAATCAACACAATTCAACACTGTAACATTGAACAAGGATTATTGAAATAAACTCTAAACGACTGGGACCAATCCATTGTGATTCTGTTGTGTGAACCATTTGTTCCTACGCTTGCTAAGAAAATATTGATTTTCTTTACTTTCCTTCCTAACGCTCTTCTTTGTCCTCCAAGCCCTGATATGCTCTTAATGCACTCTGTTTTCTTCCGGTACTTTTTCAGATAATTTCTTAAACCGTGAAGATTCGATGACCTATTCCCTCATTCTCGTAACCTTCATCTTTGGACACGATTTGATATCGTCAGGAGAAATCAGATCCTGGTCACTGAGAATATACTACGCGAAGATGAAAATCGCGCGACTTAAGTCTGTATTACGCCAATAAAATAATACAAATTTTAAAATTGCTGTGAAGTTTCGAATCGGTTGCCCACAGGAGACTCGAACTGTACTCTTCCCAATCTTGATGTCGTTTCCTTTGTTTGGGTTACCAAATTGTTAGAGCAGCTAATGAAACCGTCTTCTAATGATTTTTTGGGCGATAAAAGTCGATCGATCAATTAACGAATTGGTTTTTCAGTCAACCAATCAATCAGTCAGTCACTGCCAATAACTGGGGAGCAGGGTTGGCGCAGTGGTGAGAGCGCTCAATCACTTAACCTGTAATTCAGTCTGCCACTTAATCAACCTGTCAAAAATGAGTTGATGTGGAGAAGAGTATCTTCTTAATTGCTGCCAGAACTTGCTTCTTCAACAATGTCAGGGAAGTTTCCAAGCGTTCGTTAAAAACGAGACCGTACTCGACTGTTATCACAAGTTTTTTTTAATGTACAAACAAATACAAACTTTTTCTCGGATAGCATTTTCTCACTTCAAAAGGTATAAAAATAGCACATCATTTATTTACTTATTTTCATTTCCTATGTGGGTGCGTTGTAATCAAGGCAATAAATTCCAATAAAATACTCTTTTAAACTATATAAAAAAAATGGATTCAGCTACATACAAAACATTTTTATTAAAGCGAGTTCACTTTAGGGCTAACATGATTCACAACTCATAGCCAATGGAAATAACACTGTGCCTAAGAGCTCCTGCGTATGAACAAGAGCTTTCCTGCTTGTGAATGAAATCCTAAGTGTTACCATTCACCTGGAACTACTGAGCAATACTTTGCTGTTGTTCTCTTCATTATGTTCCAAAGGTGGTTCTTGCCTCGTTCTTTCCACTCACCTTAATCTGACTAAGAAGTATATTTGCCAAAAAAGACGGCAACAACAACAATCAACAACGTAAAACGATTAAATTCAAGGCTTTATGGAGGATTTGAGCGCATGACGGTGAATGTTATTTCGCTTTCTGCTGGACAGTTCGCCCACATTGTACAAATTGAACGAGTTGCAACAATACCAAAGTTGTCAGGTGAATTTTCATTTTTGGAAAACATTTCAATTGACGTTGCCGTCGTAAGTTGCGGTGAGATCTTACCGCGTGAGCATTCAAATCAGAGATTATGATTTTCTGAAGTAAATGTAATTGCAAGACGTCCTGTCTGTAGTGCATTTTGCACATTATTTTGATAAATAAAGAAAGAACATGAATACTGAACGTATTTACTGTGTATGCATTATATCTTTACCTCGAAGTTTTTACTTAGCGTTATTATATTCCAAGAAAAACTAAAAAACGACCTTACAGTTCTTATTTACAAATTAAGTACTCTTTACATAAAGATATGCAAAATATATTACTCAGTTTTTTATGGGAGGTTCACAAAGTGGCTCGATCTGATCTGAAAACGAAAATAAGATACAGAACATTACTTAAAAAGCAAAGCAACGATTAATAAGGGGAGGGGGAGCACGCCGAAAAAATCAAAGAAAAAGGAGGGGTCAAGCGAAATTCTGACATAAAATTGAAAATAGCTGGTGTAACTTATTTTGGAGGGGGGTCATCTTCAAAAAAATTCTTTTTGAGGGGGGAGGGGGTATGTGACTAAAACTGGTAAGCTCGTAGGTAGCATACAATTGGTTCGGTGTGTTTGCTGTGCGGCAATCGACGATGCAACCTCTCGTAGATATCTTGTGGTTCAATTTATCGTTGGTTTAAATTGTTTTTGGGTATGGTAATATCTGATAATAAGTTTGAAACAAATAATAATAAATAATAACATTTTAAGAGGAGGCCTCCAATCATCCGAAGGTGGTTTTCAGGAGGGTCCTCTAGTAACAAAGGTAAGAAAAACATTTTTAAAAAAACGTAAGACAAAGAACTAAGACTACAAACTAAGGCTAAAAACTAAGAACTAAAATTAAAAGTACTTACTAGAGATTAAAATGGCTCAATAAAAACTGTTTGAGTTTAAGTTTAAAAATTGTTTTTGGCATCAGTCTCTTGAGCTCACTCGGCAGTAAGGTCCAATCGTTAATTGCTTTATAATACGTTTGGTTTCTGTCCCATTCTGTTCTTGGCCTGCTAACTTTAGGCATATAACCATTTCGGGTATTATAACCGTGTCGTTGGCTCATTGTAGAACTGAACACATCGAGATGTTCAGGGATCTTACCCTTCAAAGCATCTTGTACAAGACAACATCGATGACCGAAACGCCTCGCATGCAGTGGGGCCCACCTCAACAATGTTAGGGCCTCAGCCGACGTCACTTTTGCCTTTACAATCTTTTTTGCAAAGCGATTTTGAAAAGATTGCAACTGTTTCATCTGAGTTGTAAGACCAAACTGATCTCCCCAGACAATATGTGCATAATCGAGATGTGGTAGGACAAGGCCATTAAAATATGCCGTGGAACTTCTCTTATCGAGAATACATTCGATTAAACACTGAGAGGCGGGGCCCAAGTTTTTGTAAGAGGCTATTGATACGTATCTTCCATTTCCATTTCTCATCCAGCACTACCCCTAGATACTTAATAAATGAAATACGATTTACTTGGCCTTCATCAGTAAGAAACTGGAAGTTATCAAATTGCGACAACATTGTTTTGCTTCCTGACAGCATCAATTTAGTCTTCTTCACATTAAGTGTTAATTTGTTGTCGATATACCAGCTGGAGATTAGGTTAAAATTATATCGAAGGGTATCATTAAGTTCTTGGGGTGTCGATGCAGCAACCATAAGAACAGCGTCATCTGCATACAATATCAATTCACTCCTCGTTACAGCAGTTGATAAGCTGTTGATGTACACGTTGAATAGAAGGGGCACTAAGATACTCCCTTGTGGCACACCAAGGTCACCAATTTAAATTAAGGATGAAATTGAACCACAACAGATATGTCACAACTGGCTGGTTGAAACACAAGCCATAAGTATTAAGGTATGATAAACAGAGACTTGTCACAGACTGACTGAAAAACATTTTAGTGGATCATAGTATGACCATTTACCTGTGATGACGGATTTAGCTCCTTGTCGAGTTGGATCCAACCGCGGAGGGACTGGACCGAGGACTGGGAATTGCTAGATCCAAGATCCACGTCATGCAGCAATGAAGAGCCTGGGCAATGAAGAAAACCCAAGTTAAAACATCGCACGGTTCCTGTGTTTGTAAGAAAAAAGGGGGTCTGTAGTGGGTAAGAGAGTTGAGCCCACAAACGCCTAACTGTTCTCACACTGGATCATCACTGACAAATGTTCTCAAGAAACAATTTTAGGTTTCAAAATCCGGCACAGTAGTGAGAGCAAGTGCCCCATGCGTCAATCCAAAAAACGGCTGCTGAAAATACTCTGAAGGCGCGTTTACACCACTGAAAAATTTGGGTCCGGAACCGTCATACTGAAGTTTCCGAAGTGCCTAGAAGCCTATGTCTCCGCGGAAACTTCAGTATTTCTTTAGAATAATTATCAGTCCGTACTACTTTTCTGACGGGGTCCGGACCCATTTTTTTCTATAGTGTAAATGGTGGTTCACTGAGTGAAGACTCGGACAAAGATACTTACTGTCAGCCAGAAAGAGAGAGGGAAAGGGGCAAGAGGTGCAGTTAAGGAAACAGTTACGTGATAGCGGTACAGGGACTACAATTCACGAGAACAATACCTGTTGCCATCTGGAGTTAAGCTCGTCCATGGTTTGCTGCACGGACTGGAACTCCACTGTGGAACAATACTCTCGCAGGGATTTTCCTTCGTGTAGCAACGCCTTCAGCTTGGAGTATTTCATGTTGATCAGTCTCTGCAGTCCCTGAAAATTTTCAGTTGTTCACTTTTAGCTGAGAGTAATGCACTCCAGACAAAAATCGAATCTTGGACTGTATTCAAAATTTACACCATAAAACCTTCAAAAAGTGGCATTATTTCTTCACATAATTAATGGTCTCGGCCGTTTATTATTGTTTCGTTGAAAGACATGTTTAAATTCGTCGTGTTTATTTCAACCTTTATAACTTAAGGGACAAACTGGGTTACTTTTAAGTTTCAGTAACTTCTAAAGGAAAATGAAGTAACGGCCTGACAGTTGCCCCTTGGAATTTCCACCGGGCAATTTTCAGCCAAGCCCTGCCCTGTGATCAGTGGATGACAGCAATTGAGGCTCTCCCTTCACCCTTTAAACCCCAAGAGAGATCAGCATCAAATTTCGCCTTGTAATAATAGCACTTAATAAAACAGTGGTCACGAGAATTGAGGACGGGATCATACAAGATGAATCATGATTTATTGACAATTTCTCCCCACTACTTCTATTGGGAAACATGAGAATTTCAGGTTCGATCTTTGGGTTGAAGGGGTTAACAAAAGCCTCGGTTCCTGAAAAGCGGATTAGCCGTAATCAAGGGTTAAATCCCAGAGATAAAGTACGGGTTAAATTTAACACTCCAAACGAGGTGGATTAACGCTCTAACCGGGGAATGAAATTTTTGAAAACAAACAAAATGGCGGAACAACTGAACCGTTCGTGAAGTTGCTCGGAAAATTGAGGATAGCCACTTATAACCACAAATAATAGGTCTTCGTAGGTTTAGTAACAAATGAACTTTCAGGAAAGTGAATTTTAGGTAGAAAACAGTCTTCTACTGTGAACGATCAACAAACCGAGGCGCGCAAATACGCAACTCTTGCATTATTTGCATTGCTCACCAATAATTGTTAAGTTAAGTAGTTTCAAGACAATTATAGCAGCATCGTTATCGAACTCTTTTGAACGGTAAGAATTCAAAGATAGAGAAATTTTATTTTAGCGCAGATTTCACGAAAAAGAAAATAAGCTTGAGCTTCATTCGTAAAAGTTTTAAGCTTATCTATGCTGAATTCACGAGGGAAATTAGGTTAAAAAACAACTCGCAACGACTAAAATATTTCATCCCTCGATGGCATTTTTGTGCATGTCTTCAATTACTCTTCGACGTACGTTTCGCCTGTTTTGAGGATTCCAGATTTTTGCAGCTAGACTCATGTTAGTTTTGCCCCGTTAAGTCCTGAATTTTTTTCAGGCTTCTTTACGCTATTTTAAAAATTGCGATTATAACTGCGACGATCATTCTTCATTTGAACATTGATTTCTCTTCACACATTCAACCGATTGAATAATAACTCTGCTATTCCAAAATAACAGCTTTAATATTGAGACCCAACCAATACTTTCGTTGCCAGAATTTAATACGGAAAGAATCAAGAAGATCTTAACTCACCTGTTCTAACTAATTCGGCTTACAAGTGAATTTTAGAAGTCTTTGTACATTTTCCCTTTACCGTCTTGCACTGAATCATTATTTTCATCCCGTTTCCTTTACTAATATCGAAAGATGTACCGTTTTTCTTACACTATGACAAAACTGAGGTTTGATTGATAAAATTTCTGACGCCGTTTTTTCAAACAGACAATAAATAAACGCTTCCAGAAATCGTGCACGCACCGTCCATTCTGAAATCCCGTTTTTCCGGCTCATTGTCATTTTGCGCCCACTTGCATACGAATAGCTGGTCTGATTGGTTTATTCCAAGTTTAATCGAGGGATAGTTAATTGAAGAATAAATCTGTTTTTAACCTCTGATTGGTTATTCCGGGAATAAGAAATTTCATCTCGGTTTAACTCTAAATCACGGGATAGTTTAATCGGCTTTTCAGGAACCGGGGCCAGTTGAGGTTATTAATCTTTGTACCTTAAGTTTCTCCAGCTGGACACGACGATCTTCATCTGAAGTGTAAGGATCCAGTGCAATCAACTTAAGCTCTGTTTCCGTCAAAAAGCTGTAAACCTCCTGCCGAAGCTGTTCAAATTTGTCTGCTTGGTTTGTTAATTTGCTGTGTCTTTTTACAAGGCTTTCTATATGACTAAACATGGCGTGCCAACGCCGCTGTGCAGACTCTACACCAAGTCTGATATCGGACGCAGAACTCGTATTAACTTCTAACAATAGATATTTACTCCGTTTGATGATACGATCCATCTGGGGTTTGTGGCCAGTGATATCTTTGAGGAAAACCTGGGGAACAATAGAAGAAGAGCGTTACATAGCGGCAAACAAGGCGTGATGTAGCATGATTGACTATCTATATTAGCGTGACACGGCAGGCAAGTATCATACTGAAAAAAAGAGACAGCGTACGTGTGACAGCGTACATTTCAGCATCGCACAGTGACCCAGTAACGCAGCTAAGTAGCGTGACCTAACGAGACAGTGCCACATAGCAACGCGTGGTAGTGCTGTCCAAGGGGTATATATGCAACACGCATGACCCACCAGTTAATCACGGCCTTTACCTCAAATCGCTTAAGCCTGCTCCTTGAGTTCTCCAGACCTGATGACATGGCCTCTTCAGATTTTTTCATTGCGGTTTCTGTCTCATTAATCCAACCTGCAAATTTATCATACTCATTCCAAAACTCTTTACACAGCAGTAGCCTCTCTTCTGCTTGCTTCCTCTTAGCCGACACAGTATGACGAACATTCGCCCAGCGATTTTCAAAACTCTCCCTAGTCTTTTGCAGGCTCTGACGGTCTGCTTCTGACGGACAAGCCATGCGATCCCGAAGAAGTTTCTACAAAACACAAGTCAAGACGAAAAAAATTTTTCAACACGGTTGAAAGTTCACATAATTATATGGAACGCAAAATCGTTAATGGTTTGAACCCAGGAGCCATACCATAACTAAATAAATTATCACAATTGCCATTCTCATAACATCAATAAATAATAATAATGACACCAACATCAATGATAAGAATAACAATAATAATAATAACAATAATATTGATACACCAGGTATTGCTAATGCCACTGTTTAATGATCTAATTAGAGGCATACAGGGTAATTTGAGAATAGGCACAGTGAAATAAACATGTATCCCCCTACCTCACACAGTCGAAGAACTGTTTGTACATCAGTCGCATGCCTGTCAACATCCGTCTCAGCGTCCTGGCAAATCAAACAAACAAGAAAACTGATGTGCAATACACCATTTGCTATTGATCAGTTCCGAGTGAATTGTGGGTGGATTCAATCATTTGTGGGGCAAACGGCCATTTAAAGACGTACTTTGAAATTCTAATTTTGACCGTTTGCTTCCACAAAGGACTGGATCTACCCACAATACACTTGGAACTGATCATTAGCAAAATGGTGTATTCACATAGAGTATACCAATAATCTGAAGAGATGTAAAAAAAAAAAGAGCCACTTTTGTCAAACAAAAAGGGACACTATCTCTGGTGTTGTCATCTAGTCTACAGCACAAGGGACACCTAAAATTAGCAAGGAAAGTACAAAATGAGTTTGAGTGGATGAGCTGGACTAAACAAGAAACTAATGAAAAGAAGTCGAGAATGGAAACCTTTTGTGTGCACTTTGTTGTTCCACACTACAAACAACAGCAACTCAGCTTGAACAATGCAAAAACTACTAAATTTACACGACCATGTTATAACCGAAAATCCTTCACTCCCAGTTAAAAAAAAAAGTATCACAAGAACAAAGAGATGAGGGGGTTACCAACTGGATGAAAGCAAAAGGTCTTCCATGTGAAGATAGTACTTATTATTTATAGACTACTTGACTGTATTTATTACAGTGTTCATAAGAAGACAGTAAGTTGTTGGTATAATTTTGTGAGTATCACAGAAAATGAATAGGGGACTAACATGCATAATGTAAACGGTGTTTGAAACAAAGAGTAATTATACAGCAACTTTTAGACTAACTTTCCACACTGTACCTTAATCTCTTTCACTTTTTTGTGAAGATCTGTCACAACACACAAGCAAGCAACAGTAAAATCTACCAATCTGCTTTCAAGCTCAGCCATCCATGTGTTGAGCTGTTTCAGTTGAATCTCCAACAGCTTCAGTCCATACCGTGTTTCCTCGGCCTTCTTGTAGGTAATCCCTAATTGCTGACACAAGGCGCGCCAACGGTCATTTAAATGCTTCTGCTTTTCTGCAATTGCACCTGCATAAGGCGTGCCACCAGCTTTGCTGATCACATAATAGGCGCACTCGTTCATAGAGGACCTGGCTCCCTCGTGACCTTCAATGTCGGCAACATAAACCTGAATAAAGATTGCGAAGTCAGTTATATTTTTTCTCTCTCGATGCTGATACAGATACACCCTCCACAAGCAGGCACCCTTGGAGTTGGACGGAGCATGCAACTGTAGGTGTCCACTTATATTTTACTTATAAATGAAGGGTTTATATGGAGGACAATGGTATGCTGGTGCCCACTAATGAAAGGTGTCTGCTTAGGGGAAGTGTCCACAAGACAAGTGAAGCCTTAACTATAGAATTTGAATGGTCACACTTTAGAATTTCAAAGACAGACTCCACAGTTGGAATCAGTTCGTGCAGCATAATAAAAACTAGCGCTCAGTAGCTTTTACTGTAAATGGTCACACTTCAGAATTTCAACCAGAGTCAACAGTTGGAACCAGCTCATGCAGCATAATAAAAAGCGCCACAGGAAACTACTGCTCAGTAGCTTTCATTTGAGTGTCCACACTTAAAGATTTCATCCAGACGCAAAAGACAGAACCACCTTTTACAGCATAATACAAAGCACACGAAGAAATTTGAAACATAATGATCAACGCACCTGAAAAACAGTGTCTCCCTGATCATCTGGGATACTGAGAAATGATTCCTCAAGGTCACGCGATACTGATGACTCTATATTAACAAGCCAACCAGAAAGGGTCTTGAAGAGCTGACTGAATTGTTCAAAATGTCTTAGTATGTTAGCACCAGATTGCATTGCGTTTGACAGGAGATGGCAAACATTCCCCCACAGTAACGTCATGGATGATACTTGCTTCCTTATCCGCTCGGAGTCATACTGGTCTGTTGATTTTGAAAGCTCTTCAGCACACTTGTTGACCTTCTCCAGCTGTGGCTTGCGGTCATCCATTTCTTCAGCAATTCCCTTTTAAAACATATAAAGTAAGCACCATTAGAAAGTTTTCGTGGATGGCATACAGCCTAACAAGAAGAGGAAAATATATTTTGGTTCAACATTTCTGTAAGTACTTTCTGATTGAGGTTTACTTCATTTGTAGTGGACTAATTGGTCTGGATGTTTGTTTAATACTGAGAAATGTTCGGAAACTTACACGCATAAGTTTCCAAACGGCACGGCGGAAAAACCCCTGATTGGCTAAAAAATCCGTTACCTTTAAGCATGCTCAAGCGTTTTCCGCTGGCCATGTGCGGGTGCACACGGGTTCGAAATGTGTGAATGCTGCCAACGTCTGCCATCGAGAGCTTCGAGCAGCGAGGATTATCGTGTATTTTTGCCCATCTCGAACTTCTACTGGTCGAAAAGAATGGGAATTGGCAAAAATCCCAGACAATAAGACGTCGGATTTAAAGAGCATTTCTGACGTCTTTTTTAAAACTGGCGACGTTTACCGCTGCTGCTTGTGGGGGAAAATATAGGCAGGTAGCCGGATCATTTTCCCAAGCTGAAACGGACTCGTTCGAAGATCAGGTAAGGGCGCAAATTATTGCAAAACCAAAATCGAAAGACAAGAGTTTAGTGAACTACCGGACGTAATACTGATCAATGAATGAATGGGGAGGCAGGGTGGCCGAGTGGTTAGGGCGCTGGATTTCAATGCGTGTGACCCGGATTCAAATCCCGCTCTGGCCACTAGCTGGTGTTGTTCTGGGTAAGTACCTGGTTCAACTCCTCGGTCATCCTTGCAAAATAGCCAACCGGTTTGCCTCCCGCCGGTTGGGATTCTTATCATGTTGAGTTTATTTGAATTATTTGTTTCTATGGATTTAAGTGGAGTGCCTGTGAACTAGCTTGCATAGCTAAGTGCACTTCCACTATAAACAGTATATATATATACAGCTATTTCAAAAAACGTTGTCAAAAGAAAAGCAAATTAAAAGCCCATAAGCCAAGACCGCAAGGTAATGTGGGAGTTTTTAAAACTAGCCAACAATGCCCGCACCATTAGCAAAGATCTCCGGTGGCGCGTGCTAATTGCCCGTCAGATCATGTAAAGGATAAAGAGAAAATTGTTGGTCGCAGCAATTCTCAAGGTTTTTTCAGTCATTACTGTTCTTTATATATTTTTGCAAAGGAAGGGAGTAATTTACCAAATGCAAATCACTCAAATGCACGTGCAGCACGAGGTTTGTATGCTCATTAGGAAGACAAATTGGCAGCAACTTGAAAAAAGAACAGATTACACACAATGTCCCCAAAAATTCTCGATACAAATTCAATTCAAAATTGATACCTGATTAACATCAGAAAAAAAATTGTTTTTGTTATGCCGGGTGATGCCTATTCATCAGTTACCATGACAAAATGACTTACATGGCGCGCGGGAAATTTTTTTTTTCCTGACCAACATTCTGGCCCAGCATTATAGCTTGAACTCAGGATATTGGATGTGTTTTTCCCGCAGCCTTGACAGGCGTGCATTAAAACTTGTGGACTCTTCCTCGACGTCCTCAATTACAGGTGTGCTATGAGTCTCCTCTGACAGAGCAAAGTAGGGCTTTTAATTTGAGTCAAATAAATATTGGATCGAAGACATAATAGTTATATTGTTTCCATCACCAAAGTATCCAAGACGGAAAGAGGTATCTGCTGCCGGGAAAAGCTCTTCTCTGTATTTTTCCAACAAATACTCTTAAGGCCTATAACACTGTCAATAGTGGCACTTCTCGAAGAACATATGACTGTGAGCTGTTCTTGCTTTTCTCTTTTAAAACACGTAGACAAATGTTTACAGTGGAAGTTGAAGTCATGCTGGTTGTCGGAAATTTAACTTTACTGTAGCAATGAAGGCCAATAATTATTTGAAACTACCCATACTACCTTGCGTTCTTGGCTTTGGGATGTTTGCTTTTCTTTCGACAACGTTTTTTGAAATAGCTGTATACTTTTTTTATTTTTTATATTTACGTCTTTCGTGATTGCTAACTTGGGAGTTCATACGAGCTCTTCATTTTTGTTCAGATGGTTTGCACGAAGGCCATAGTGTCGTACGATGTTGTGCTTCGAGCTCATCGCCGGAAAGAAATGCAAAAATGTGTAAGTTCGCCTTTCCCGATTTTTTTTCGCCTTTGATATTTTCTTCCCTGCTTTTAACGTTTGTTAGCCTCAATTTATAGCCTTAAGTATTCAAAAACATTCTTAAGTTTTGAAATTTTGTGTTGCGTGTTAATCGCCAAGAACATGAAGTTCAGTTAAATTAGGTCGCGTGTTTCGGTGTAGAAAAGACACAATTATTTTGCTTCTACAGCCGGCTATGAAAAATGGAGTACGCTATTTTATGGAGTCATATTTCTAGAAAATGGAATTACTTTTACATTGTTTTTAGTATCTGTTGAGTTACAGAAGCTCAAATTCCGTCAGTTTTCAAGCTTTGCTGAGCCGCTTAGAACCGGAGCAATAATACGCGCGAAATAAGTAGCCAATGAGTGGTTTTTCCGCCGTGCCTTTCCAAACAGTTTCCAAATCAGTATTTTACTTGAATATACTATTTTTTTGGGGGGGCTCTATTTTCCAAACTAATGGGTGTAAAAAGACAGTGTACATCCAAGTAAAACACTGATTTTTAACAATAACTAATGCATTCTCGTCCCCACAGCCCTTTTCGCTTCTCTTAGCCGGTGGGGCCTTGGCACGAAAAACGAAGGGCTCTGGAGACACAGGATTTCCTAGAATCTAGGACTTCCTAATCCTGTGTCTCCAGAGCCCTTCGTTTCTCATGCCAAGGCCCTGCCGGCTAAGAGAAGCGAAAAGGGCTGGACGAGAGTGTAACTAATGGAACTAGAACTGCACCTTCATGGTATCCAGTTCCCTCTCTAGCTCCTTGACTGAGATGGCCTTAGACTGGGCCCTCAGTATTTTTTCTTTCTCTCTCAGCCACACCATCAGATTCTCCGTGAGTGAAGTGTATTCTTGCCAATCTCTCAGTGACAGTTCTAGTTGCTGCTGGTTTGTTGTAACACGGTTTGTGATCATCACCCATCTTCTTGTCACCTTGTCAAGTTCGCTGGTGGCCTGGTTACCTACACTTCCTGTACATTCCTGGATGATTTGCTGACCAGTGATACAGAGAGTATTGTAACCTGGTCTCCGAGCATTGATCTCCTTTTGGCACATCTAGGAATACAGAAACAACAATTACATAAGGTGGGATAGGCTAGCAGCCATTTCAAGAAGCAACAGTAGTCAACCAAAACGATCGTCCACTTCAGTGATGGCAAACAGCCACTCGAACAAAGACAACAGAAATTCACCAATATTATCCACTTATCTGTTGTTTGCGAAAAAACCCACTTAGCTACTAGCACCTTTCTTTTAGATATGTCAGAGACTCCCTAAGTTCATATACTAAAAGGGCCGGGCTAGGTTTGAGGGAAATAAAAGGCAGGGTTAGAATTGGGAAGCGGGGGGAGAGGGGGAGGGGGTGAGGGTCATGAAAAATAGATGCACATTATTTAGTGATGTTCAACAAAACAGTTTGCAGGTTGTAGTGATTTAACTTTCTTTTTATTACATAAACTCAAATTCATCATTTCTGCATTGATAATCAAGATGCAGCACGCAAGTCTACATGTACTACAACAATGTAAAAACACACACTCTCCAACCTTGACATGCTCAAAGTGAACTTTCATTTGTTGAACACTGGCACAAGAGGGCACTGTGAATCCACTGTGGGTTTCAATTTCACTCATCCATTTCATAAGCTCATCTATCAACCGCTGGAACTCCTTCAGCCGATTAACCTGCCTGCCAACTTGTTTTTTGTATTCATCAGCACGCCTCAGAACAGAGTTCCACAGATGACGCACATGCGATACATTGTCATCTAGGCATGACTTATATCTGTTTGTAGAGAGACATTTACTTTAATTCTACCACCCAATGCTTAGTTGTCAAACCTATTACTTCCAAGCGTGCTTAAAATCACGATCCGGGAAAAACACTAAAAGGTAATAGTAACAATGAAACTGCTTTCAAGTCAATCTCTCATTATCATTTCAACAAAGTCCATCTTTTCATGTGTCTGTTCGGTTTTTTTTTTTTTTTTGCTGTGGTCAGTCCCACCTGACAGTGTACATCTCTAGATTGGGAGACCGCTAACTAACTGTTTTCAGGAAAGCCTCAGTTGGTTATGGAAACCATATGTTTGTTCTACACTTCTACTGGAGCAGAAGGAACTTATATTACACTTGGGGATGACTTCGTTGAAAAAAAAGAGACAGACAAAGTTTTCCGAACAAAGGAGTGCAAATTCTTCTTCCTGGATCAAAGGATTTCTTGTGCAACTGACATTTCACATGGAAACACCTGGGTCCTATAATACCGTGCATCACAACGCCATAACAAATCAGGGAGAACAGGGTCCGTTTAAGGAATTATATGGTAACATTAACTCAAGTTCAACAACATATTTGGAATTGAAATTATTTTGACCATTGTTCACAATATAGTACACCACTGGACGTCCGTAGCCACAGGAGGTGCCTTTAACACAACAGTTACTGTACGTGTGAGCTTTAGAGTCACGTAAGCAAGTTGCTTTTCATTATTTCTGTTTTGTACCTGCTGCCTGTATTGTGATCCTTGTCAAGGTCTTCTGATTGTTGCAAAAGCGCATCGAAATCAAGACGGTATCTGTCAAAGTTTCTCTGGAAATCCTGGGGAAAAAATCGGTCCGTTACAATATATATACTCTTGATATTAAAGGGCAAGCCAAAACAAACCTGTTGCCGGAAAAAAAAACTATGGAAAATCTCAGGCAAATCCCAGTGTTTAAAGTACAAATTTCATCTACATAGCCCACAAAAGGAAATCATAAATTGAATAGATATAAGTGCTGGGACACGTTTTAACCCTTTACAAGGGATCACTGCCATGAATCCATTAAGGTGAACACAGTATTCACATACCTCCACTCTCTCAAGGTCCACAGCCATGTCTGTCTGATCCAGACCCGTGTTCTGAGTTCCTTGTAAAACAGTTTCCAGGACAGAGCAAATTTGCATGTGTTCTTGGTCAAATTCTCTCTGCCTTCTGACTGCCCGCTTGTTATCTTCAATTGTTGTTGTGAGTCTTCTTTTAAATTGCAACCAACGATCTTCAAGTTGTGTGACCTGATCTTTCATTTCTTCAAATTCTTTCTGAGCCAGTCCCTCAAGTTTCTCATCCACACTGCTATGTAACGACTCCAGTCTGTGATTTGAATCAAGATCTTGTAACAGTTCCTAAATGAAATGAATTCAAAGAAAGCAAAGATACATGTCAAGTCATTTACTTAGGCTAAAGGACAACAAAAGGCTTGAATGCTTGCTAAAAAATCGACTGTGTACAGTTCATCTACAAGTTTTGCCATGAAAGTGCACAGCTATTGAGTCTGATCGTAAGAGCTAGTCAAGCTATAAAACAAGAAAAAAGAAACTAATACCAGTAATAATAATAATAATAATAATAATAATAATACCTCCAGTAGCTCCAGTCTCTCTACATTTTCCAGATCACTTGCCCTATTGGCTCTTGCTTCAGTGTTTTCCAGCCATATGACCAAGTTGTCTATTGACTCCTGAAGTTGTGTGAAGCCAAGTGTGGCTAGGGCAATCCTGCAAAGACCAGGAAAAATTTTAGTGCCTCCAGTCAGTGCAACAACATAATTTATTGACAAGTATCTGAGGTAGAAAAGGAGCAAGTCTTTTAACCTGGTAAAGCTAGCCAAAGTCCCTTGTATATGACAAGTGCCCATGTTGCAAAAACTCAATTGTTTGAAGATCAGCAAAAGACTTGCACATCATAACATCCAAAAACTGTTTCCTGTGATATTTGGTGTAGTTATAGCGATGTTTCGCGTTACATCACCGATTGTTATTAATGTGCCAACCAGAGGTTTATTGGCTGTTGAAACAATGCATGCTGTTGTTCGGTGGCTGGCAAATTTGAATATCAAAAGAATTTTGACGTCAATGTTTGTAAACAGGAAACATCGCTATACTTATGTTTTAGATTGTTTTGTGTGTTATTACGGTGCCACTCGAAAGTACGTGGACAGTCCCTTGTGTCTCAATCCTCGAGTTTTGAGACTCTTTTCTCAAAAATTTCAAGCTTCATGCAGAATTGATCTCTTAAGAAATAAATTGGACAAACGGAACGCAATTACAGTCAACTCACAATTGCCGTTGACTAACAAAATTGTAAATATATGAACAATTAAAATAAACACACAAATAGAGGACGAGAAATTACTCTTCATGTTTAGTTTTCAGCTGCTCCTGGAGTGAGGAAAATTCTTGATTGACATCATTCCTGATGGGAGAGATGCGAGTTGCTCCAGAAGGAACCTTCTCTCTAAGGAAGTCTGCAGTGGCATTGATTGAAGCCAGCCAATCATGATGTAGACTGAGGTCTTGTTGCATTTGCTGGAAATAACAAGACAAAAACAAATCAACATCAATCAAAAGGCCTCTGAGCCAACTCTTTCATGCATGACTTTAAACAAATAATGTATGGATCTGTGAAAGGAGTGGCGTCACGCGCCCAACGGCCCTTAATTCCTAAGAGATATTTTTCTCCAATTAAAATTGAGACAAAGCTCTATGTAACTGGAACCTGATCATGAAAGAGTTGGACATGGCGTTTAATAGGTTTGCACTGGATCACAACTAACACAACTTCCTTCAAACGATACGTGTATGTAGTACACTTCTCGGCAGTGACCTGTTCTCTCTAAAACTGTGCAATTCTCGCAAACAGCTTGTGGCACAACATTTCCACTGGGCTGAGATGGTGTTCTCTGAGGTGTCTTCTCTTTTTGTTACGGCGTTTCATTAACTCTTTTGTTACTCTGCTCTTCATGTTTAGGGTCATTGCCTCGTTGTACTCTGTGAGCCTCTGCAAAACTTCTCTGTTACATGGCAAGAGGGTTTTGCTCAGAATTTCTTCAGCATAAAATGTTACATCCACGTTTCTGGCAAAGATGAGGACTCTCGAGATATCCCTTTTTGAAATTCCCGGACATCACTGTGCCTCGTAAGGATGTTTGGTTCAATGGCTTGAATTTTGGCTGCTCCCAAATACAGATCTTAATTGAACTTTCACTGCACCTATGAATGCATCCCTGTCTTCTTTACAGTTTTGACCTGCACACTTTCGAGATTTTCTCCCCTGAACTGGCTGAAAATGAATCTTTTATCATCTCCTATTACCTTCATCGTACCAACAGAAGTCGTTACCCAGAGGGGGGAGTTCTTTTTTTCCTATCTCCTTCCCCTTTGGTAAGGTCAGCATGGTTTTATTCCATGCGTGTTTATTGATTTAATTTATTGATGGTTTATTGCCATTTCGGTCCGCTGACGCTAAAATATGTCTTCAAATCGGGAAAAACCTAAAGATAATCAAGCCGTTTATTTACTCAGGACTTTGTTACCACATGGCAAGAATGGAAATGGATTGCATTTTTTAAACAAAATTAGCCTCAGTATTTTTTTTTTCAAATTCTCGCACGTCACCTTGAAGGCATGGCCAAAAATGTACTATGGATGGCTTTTCCTGCAACAAAATTGATTGATATCTTTCGCCTACATTCCAAGGAGACATATTTTGACATGAGTAAAGACCATAAGTAGCAATTTTCTGAGAAGTTTGGGTCAGAAAACAGCAAAACCCCCATAACAATGCCCCTTTAAGTCTTGAAAAGCTCCTTGAGTGTTTTGCCGATGAAATCGAAGTCTTGGGGTAAAGCAGACAAACGATTTGGAAGAGCGGGTCATGGGAAAAAACCATTTTATCAGGAAGTACGTGCAGGGGCCTTTCGTTATCTGGTGCCCGGTAACAGCCAGGGGGGAACGCTGTGGGTGACAAGGATTCAACAGAACAAGGACTCACAGCTATAAATGCAGAACTTTAGATTGAAATAGCAGCGTTAGACTGATGGACGCGAGGAAATGGACAGATGTTCGAGACAAGCAAACATTGAGACTGTCGAAACTTTAAATATTCTGTTTGCACTTCCTCCTTTTCCTTTAATAATAATAATAATAATAATAATAATAATAATAATAAAAGACTTTTATAGCGCCCATGCTAGAGTTCAGAGCGCTGTACAGCTATGTGAATAGAAAAATAAGATAAAAGTGACTAAAACAACTTACTAAAAAACTAAGGTATTAAGCAGAAAACCTAATGACTATTTAAAAACTTAATCAAACAAGTAAGTCTTCAGATTGGATTTGAATGTCGCAAGCGACGGTGCTTGCCGTATGGCGTCTGGAAGCTGGTTCCACAAATATGGAGCTACATAACTAAACGATCTGCCTCCGTAAGTCTTAAGCCTAACGTGAGGAACTTGTAGCAGTTTCTTATCAGAAGAACGCAAAGTTCTAGGTGGTTTATATTCTACTAGAAGATCAGATATGTATTGTGGTGCTAGAGCTTTCAGGGCCTTAAAACTAAACTGTAATATTTTAAAGATTATACGTTGTTTTACAGGCAGCCAGTGAAGCTCTTTAAGGACTGGCGTAATTCGGTCATATCTGCGAGTGCAGGAGACGAGGCGTGCCGCAGCATTTTGTACCCGCTGAACCTTATCTAATAAATATTGTGGCAGCTCAGCCAACAATGAATTGCAATTGTCCAGCTTGGACGTTACAAAAGCATGAACTAACGTTTCGATATCTTTCTGAGTGAGACATTTGCTGATTTTAGATAAGTTGCGTATATTACATACCGTATTTTTGATTTAATTTAACAGTTAATTTAACGTGGAATTTACCCACTCAAAAGCCTTGGCTACTTTGGTCACTGCGTACACACAATTTAAATTTATAGTGGTCTGTACTTTTTCTGTTGATTATTCTGTAGTATATAATAATTTTTTACTCCTTGCGTATCTTATGGAAATAGTGCAAAAACAATAAAAATCTAAAAAATCTTAAGCATAGCCTCCACAGCTAAAGTATTTTGGCCCTATTTTCGTGAAAACAATCTTGGATAATAATACTACAGTAATAAATATTTATTTATACCGCGCAAAGTAAATGTAAGTTTTCAAATGCGCCTTACAAAGAAAGCTTTACAATTCTTAATCGGGAGAGGGGAAAACGAGAAAAACCTCTCGAAGTAGAGCACCTCTCCAATAATGAACAGGAAAATTTGGGAGAGAACCAAATGTGACTTCTCCACGGTTTGAAAATCCAAGAAGGAGGCCTAATACACATACGATTCTCTCACATTTCATTCAACCGCCCAAAACTACGCCATTTCCCACGGCATCAACACAAGGACACCTTAACTTGTTCCAGAATGTTAGAGAGAGAGAGAGTGGGATATTGGTAACCTTCCTACAACATTGACCCGTGGAATGTGGAATATCGTTTTTTAGATACGCACACTCTACTGAGATGGGTCTCTAATACATCTATAACTCGGAAAGCGATTAAACGTTAAGACAGTTATTCTCACGACTTGTATCACTGATCAGATACCGATAGAACGAGGAATTAATTAAATGATCGCCTTTGGGGTTTCTCAAAACGGACAAGCAGTCTGCCTGCACTCTGCCTAAATCATCGACATCGATGGGCAACATCCCCTGGATAACTGAGTACCTGAGAAGCGATCGTCCCGAAAACCAAAGCCTTTATCCATCGCTTGGGAGGGCATATCTCGCTAAATATCCTTACACGAATGTTTGTGTACGTAGTGTACGGCGCTTATTCATCACATATCCCTCAAACACACGTTAAGCTGTCTGCCAGACGTGAGGTCTACCACATCTCTCCTCTTAGGGTAGATCCTTTGAATCTTGGAATTGCGATTTCCTTTCCATGACAAAAGTCCAGAGGGTTTCAAGGGTTTCACACTTCAAAGTACTCATTACGTCACACTCCACAATATCATTTATTGCATTTAAAGAGCCAAATCTGGAATTTGGCTCAATCGAGAAAAAATTACCGGTTTGCCAACCACTAACTTTTCTGATCAGCAACAACTCGTTCACTATATTCTATATATCTGGGGCGGCTACAAAACAAATCAAGGCTTTACCTGGCAAGTTCCTAGTTGTTGAAGTTGCAGCGTAAGAGGGGCGTCCATTTTCACAGTCTTGTTCAACACATCTCTTTGATTCGCAATCCACGCCTGCAAGTCGGAACACGAACTCTCAAACTTCTGCCACTTTACCAATACGTCGTCCAATTCCTTCTCTCTCTTGACTAGACGGGTGGAGACTGCACCGAACCGTTCAGAGATCTCTGTAATTTCATTGGTTAGGTGCTGGGAGGCTGAAGGTTCGCTGTTTTGGGCCCAGTCGGTCGCCAGATCGGTAACCTCGTCAATTCGGCCGCTTATCTCGTTGAAATCTTCGCGAAGTACCTTGAAAGATCCAAGTAACACATTTAGGTTACCGTATACCTTCAAGGGTGTCTCGCGTCCAAGCGATGTAGCGCGTCCGGTTTAAACTGTAGATACCTAAACCTCTATAACAAATTAAAGCTTACAGAGTTGGCTATCAAACTGTACCAAGAAATTTGAAATAAAATGAATTGTCGAATTTTTCACGACCTCTAAATGGCCATACTTAAGTACGGTGATAAGTTAGAGAACATTTTCGAAATAGTATTAAAAAAATGTGAAGGCTTTCGTTGCTTATATGTTAATCTAGCCACTATCAAAATTTGAGGGCAAATTGAGTTGAAGCTTTTTGAAGTGACCCCTTGAAGTGAAAAAATTGTTTCGAGAAAACAGCCCTAAGAAAGTCAATCAAACGGGTAATTTTTACTTCTGGCCAAAACGTAAAACCGCCATTTCTCCGCCAATATTTAATCTTTTTCATTATTATTATTTTTTGTACATAAGAGATCCCATTTCGATCATTGCTTTATCCCAAAAATCCAAATTTGAAGAAAATTGCCGATCTGAAGGTATATGGTAACCTTAAGCCAATCCTAACCCACTGGCTACGAGCAATCAGTTCTTTAAAGGATGAAAGTGCGGCCTTTCAAATGAAAGCTACTGAGCAGCACTTTTTTGCGGTGCTGATTGTTATGCTGTACAAGGTGATTCTAACTTTTGAGTCTGTGGGTGAAATCCTAAAGTGAGACCATTCAAATGAAAGCTACTGAGCAGCACTTTCCTGTGATGCTGTCGGTTTATTACGCTGTGCAACGTGGTTCTAATATTTGCACGTGTGAATGAAATCCTAAAGTGTGATCATTCACACGAATGCTACATGTACTGAGCATTACCTTACTGTGATGCTTAAGAAAAATTTGTGGGTCCGAATATGAAAAGCTTTAAAACAAGCTCAGTACCACCGCGGTTCGAATTAGGAATGACTTTCATCAAGCCCATAGTAATTGAAAAGGGACGTCAATATATCTCTTCAGTACTGACCTTTTTCATCAAAAAACCATCAACACTGATGATCTGTTTTAAATGTTCTTACCTTCAACTCTTCAAGCTGCGCCTTCAGTTCCTGAGGGTTCCCAGCGGCACTCGTTCCAAGCCTCTTGTCAGTATCATTAAGCATGTTCTTGATGTAGTCGAGAGAGGCATGGTATTGCTTACACGCCTGCACAGAGCTCTCCAGCCAGGTCTCGTATTCGTCAACTTTATTAAAAAGCTCGGACCATCTCTCCTCTACAGTCTCTATTGTCTCCTGTACTTCCTGTTGATCGAACGCCGTATCACCGCGCAGATGCCGTGCAGCCTCAAGAACGGTTTCAACAGCTTCTTGCTGAGTTACTAAGAATCCTTTCATCGCCTGAGCGAAAACAAAAGGTTTAATCGGTAAAAACAATTTAGTGGGCACTCATAAATACAAAATCTTTTTCATGCCTTCTTGTCGTTCTAGCACCAATGGCACTAACTGGGGACATAAAGTAAATAACTTACTCAACTACCGTAACTGTTTGTTTATTCATATCACATTTCACTGTTTCACATCAGTGACGCTTTATAGATCAGTGGAAACTGTGAACGAGATCGGTTATGTCATACCTTGACGTCTTCTAAGGCGATCTCAAACTCCCTCTGAGTGACAATTCTCTGAAATCTGTTTAAAGCTTCTTCTTTCTGTTCAAACCATTCATTGATATTTTTTAGTTCCGTATAAAGCTTCTGGAAGTCCACCCAGCGATTCAGCGCGTACTTGAGTAGCTTCTCTTTCTCGGACAGAAGTGCAACGAGTTGCGATTCCTGCGCGTTCAGGCGGCGCACGCCATCCGCGACACTTCTGAGTGTGGTGTTCCTTCGTTCATCGAGTGACTGGTTGACACTTGCGTTGAGGCTTTTCAGGATTTGCTGTCTATCATCGAGTTCTTGCTTAATAACCTAGTTCAAGAACATAGCATAGCTGGCAAGCTTGTTTTCTCCAAAGGTACCTCCTTAGTTTGTCAACAATAAGAAAGGGACGAGGCTTGGGTCGGAGGGGAGAAGGGACCTTACGTTATCAATGATCACCCAAAGGGGTGAAAACGGTTTAGAGTTCGGATCATTTGACTTTTTTCGACAGGAAATTAATTGACTGCTTGGAACTCTGACATAGGCTACAGCCAGTTGTTCAAAGCCATAAATTTCATATCGAAATAGCCTCAAACAGTTCTGATCTTTAATTCGCCAAGGATTCTTCCTAAAGCGCTACCTACCTTGTACTTTTGCAGCTGCTCCGTTGCATGCTCGAAAGTATCGCTACTAAGCACCAAAACAGGCCTCTCCATTGTATCCCTGGTACGTTTAAACCATGCCTCCAGTTGCTCCACATCCTCGAGGCACCTTACCATCAGCAGATCTGTCTGAACTCCGAGCAGCTCCTCTTCACGGTCTTCGAGTAAGGCGCACAGCTCACACCAGTTGTTATCCAGTCTTGATTGACTCTCCAACAGATCGTCTGAATTTCCGTGTGCCTCCTCTTCTAACTGAGAAGCAATCTGGTCCAGCCTTTCCTTAATGGTCTGGTGATTTTCTACTTCCCTTTGATAATGCTGGTGAAGCACAAACACATTTGTTCACCAAGAGGACTACACTTTAATATTGATTATTGCATGGTTTTCCCATGAGGAACCGGTTATTAGGTCACGGGAAATTTCAATGCTAGACACCTTTGGATTCGACTACGAGTCCAGGTGCGTCTTTGACGTTCTAGTTCAGTTCGCATGCTTTAGATACTCACTTGTTCCCATAACCTCATTTCTTTATTCTCCCTATCTGCTGTTACGCAATACGGAAGAGTGACGGTTCTGGGGAGGTCCACATTATCTTGAATGCAACGAGCTTTTCGGTTCGAGTGAAAAGAGACTGGGTGATAATAATTGATGCATGTTACTTTATGAACGTTTCAATCCAAGTTAACAATCGAATAACACCTTGCATTTCATGCAAGTGCATGACAAGACTTATAGATCGTGGAAGACATTGTTTCAGATCTAAACAAGTCATACGAAAAACAACGAGGGATCATAAAAATATATTGCGTACACTCCTAAAATTCTCATAAGCCTCCCTTTCGCTGCTGGAATTTTGCAGGCCCACCTTTCAGGGGTTCTGAAACCACTTCGGTCTTGTAATCCCCACCATGAACCTAGAGAGCCCAAAGGTGAGGGTTGAAGACCCTACTTACTCTCAAATGCTCCAACTGTCCTTCCACCACATCTAAGCTATCGTCACAGATATCTTCATTTCTCATCAGATTGAGTATGGACATCAGCCAGTCCACCATATCATCCATACCAGTTTGATATTCCCGCCATAACTGCAGAAGCCGCTCCAGCCGCTGACGCTCGCAACGGATCTCCTGACGGAGAGCGCGCCATTTCTCGCGAAACTGGTCGAGAGAAGCCTGGATGTCTGCATTTCCTGATGAGATGAAAAGAATAAAAATCAGTTCTCGTGACATCACGATAATACACCTTATTCACAAATGGCCGCCAACCTGTGACAAGCGCGCGGCCAAACATGGAATCGAGGCGTTTTGGGATAAAACTTCCAGATCATCGAAGGAAACAAGTGAAACTATGTCTGTAGTCCTTTCGGAGAGCGATATTCCCGGTTCCTCTTTTTAAAAATGGAAGAAATCCATCGGAGCTGAAAAACGACGAGTTACGTTTTTGGCTTAAATGCCGTAATGATCCCGCCAAAGGTTTACGCACAAAAGCCCAACTCGTTAAGCGGTAAGCTTGTATTGTTCGATCGATGCATCCATTTGACACAATAACCTTTGAAATTAATATACTCTTTTGTGTTTCTAAGCAGTAAGATAGTATTCTTCGATCGATGTTGACATTTGACACAATCAACCTGTAATACTCCTTTGCGTTTCTGAAGAGAGTTGAAGAATACATCAGTCAAGGAAAGGATGGTATTGTTGTTGATCCTGATCCAAATTCACTGTACACGAAACGAAAACTTGCCAAGCAGAGTGATACTGCTGGGCAAAATTACGTATTACCAACTAGTTCCAGTGGTTCTGCTGTCGCTTCAAGTTCGGAGCAAACGGTGAATTTTCCAAATCATGGCTGGGGCAATCGCTTAGCAAAAATGCCGCTTTTTACCAAAGCTGAGATGAATCGATTCATTGAAAAAAGTGGGAAACACCTAGGAAGCAGTGATGTCTGCACTCATTTTCAGTTTCCTCCAATGCCTTTTTTTTTTTATTTCGCTTTCGCGAAAATGCAGAGAGCAAACTTTAGTAATTTCCGTCAGTTTGAATTTCGTTCCAACGTCTCTTCAAATCTTCTGCAGCCATTGAGCTCGAAGGTTTGGATCTTTCGGAAAATTGAAGAAGCCGACTCACTTTCCGTTGGCGTCTACGGTTCCTCTCTGGTTGCAAAGAGGAACACTGCAACCAATATTTGAACTAGAACTCATCCCCAATGAAATTAGCAGTCAGGAAACTGTCGCATTAAAGAAATCGCTTTTAGATGACCGATAATTTCAACGTAAGTTGGCCAAAGTTTGCACGAAAACAAATTTTTATCCCAAAACGCCTCGATTCCATGTTTGGCCGCGCGCTCGTCTCAGGTTGGCGGCCATTTGTGAATAAGGTGTATACCGCGTCAATTGCTATGGTTTAAAAGGAGATTACACCAAGAGACAGAAGGGTATAAAAATTGGATCGTTTTCTCGACTTTCTTTAGTATAAAGGTCTTTAAATGACCTCAAATCCAGGCTTGTCTCCACCAGGTCTAGCCAACGTGGGTCGGGATGGGGAGGTGCGATAACGGATGGTAAGTACTCTTTTACAAGACAGTGTCTGGTTTTACACGTCAGATTATCTATAAAGCGCATTTCAACGGCCTCAGGCACAGGCGATGTACTGCAACGTAACCCACGCCAAGGTCCTAGCTGTATTTCCTTCTATTTTCGTTTTCTTCTTTTATCTCATCGCTTTTAAAAACAACGAACTGCGCGTTCTCACCTGTAGCAGTCAGCACTTGCTCCGCTTCGTAGACTAATCCGTCCTTGGTCGGTTGACGCTCCGTAAATTTTCGGTCCAATTCACGGTATTTCATCAGCTTGACTAAAACAGCATCGATGTGATCTTCAGGCATTTCTTTGGCAGAGCAGAGAGATTTCTGAGCCATGTTGTCCATCCATGTGTTAAACTTCCTCGACGACTCTTCAAACGACTGCCATTGAACTAGCACCGACCGGTAATAATCAGCATTCTCTTCGCACACCTCGTACATGCTGTCGGCAATTTTGGTGACATCTTCGTACTTCGGGCCTACGACGTCGACATCCAGCTGTTCTCCGCTTTGTGATGCAAACTGTCGCATCATGTCCACTTTGGATTTGTGGCTCTGAATACTGCGACAAAACAACTAAGGGAGAGCATGAAACGATGATAGAATTAATAAAGTTAACTGTGGTGCGGTTTATTATTCTATACAAGTTTGTATAAAAAAACTTTGAGGTACTGAGAAGCACTTTCACTTTCCTCTGCTGCAGATTAAGATGCTGTGCAAAGGGGCTTCCAACTTTCTGTGAATTAAATGCTAACGATGGTTGTAGGGAATTACTTTCCTGTAGCGCAGTTTCTCATCCTCTTTAAGTCGTGTCAAAATGGACTTCATATTTTATGACAATCAATTGCAGCATGTGCGACACAAACAGATCACGAATGGTAAATTACGCTACACCTTGCGTTACAGTACCTGGAACTGCTTGAGCCTTTCTTTCAAAGCTTCCATTGTAGGAGGTAAGTTTTCATCGCCAACCAGCTCGTGAAAAACTTTCTCCTGAGCGGCCAACCACTCAGAAAACTCCCTTAGTTCCTCTTCGTATTGCTTCTTTTTTGTCCTGGGAGATTTCTTTTCCCCACTAGGGGGCGTCTTTAGCTCCCGTGCGGGGGACGTCGATTTGCTCTGTGGGGTAGTTTGTTTATCCTCCGGTTTCTTTTCTTCCCTCGGGGTTGAGACTGACACGGTATGTTCCCTCTCGGGGACAACTGATTCCAGCAAAGGAACTCTAGACGGAGTCACAGGATCTTGCGCTATGACGCCCAACGCTTTCAGTTTCCGCTCCCTGTTCTCTAATATCGTTCGTAATCTATCCCACCGCTTGTTCAAGTCTGAGAGACGTACTTTCTTGTGGGGACTGGCCCCCTTGGAAGACTCTTTGTTCAAAAACTCATGAAGAGATTCTTGAATCATAGAGTGGCTTTTTAGAAACTGTTAACAGAAGAATGGAAATAGTTATCATCTAAAAACCCCACATGGACACAAGCATAATAATAATAAAGCATCACCAGGTCTTGCGACTTTTCGAATTTTTTCTCAGGTTTGGAGAACTTAAGACAGCAGATTTCAGGTCGTTAGTGATTGTGACGTAGTAGTCATCTTAACTTCAAACGAAAGATGTTGGAAAGTTCCATCATTCCTCCATGTTTCGAGGTCACATATCTAAATACTCTCAAAATACCCACCCCTCATCACCCACCACTTCCGAACCCAGTCACAGACGATGGCAGGCCTGTGAGCATGAATATCCTCTTTGGGGAGGTGAAGTCAGCGGTCAGTAAGCGACATTACACATTTTTTGTTAGTGATGAATCTTACCTCGAAGTACAGCAACTCGAGATCTCTTTCTTCCTCGTTAAAAGGCCCCAAATGTTTCACAAATTCTTCTAGATCATCGACCAGCTGGGACCATTCCTGTAACTTGTCTTCAAAGTCTCTCCGATGCAGCAGCGCTGTTTCAGCTTTAACCATTTTCTCCATTGCTGAACGTAATTCTTGCTGTCTTGTCAACACCAACTTTATGACGCCTCTCATCAGACTGTTGAGATCCGCAATCTGCTGACGAGGATCCTTATCTTCAGAGGCAAGAGAAGACAGACGCCGGGAAATAGACTCCAGCTTGTTCTTGGATTTTGTGAGCTTCGTTATGAGGTCCTGTAATAAAAATCATTCGAGTATGTCTAACATTCTGTATGTCATATATTGTGCAATAACGTGGTAGCGAAAAAAAGAATCATTTGAAGGCAACCGTTTGATCGAGTGAGGAAACACGATAGTAAGAAGGAGTGGATTTTTACTCACTTCCAAATACACACGATGGGATGAGCGGAATAAAATGCACTTCAAACACAAGGAATCTACCTCGGTATTAAGCAGTACATTCCTATGGTGCTGTTTATTATGCTGTACAAGGTGTTTCAAACTTTCGAGTCCGTGAATGAAGTCCTGATGTGCGGTTACTCAAATGAAAGCTACTGAGTACTGAACAGTACTCTTCCGTACTAATCCGTTTGAGTTGGAAGATGAAAGCCTAGGGCACTGTGGAAGAACTCTATAAGTGATAAATTATTATTATTATTATTATTATTATTATTATTATTATTATTATTATTATTATTATTATTATTATTATTATTATATTAAAACAAAGGACGGTGTAAAACTATTTTTAACAATGTAGACTGGTTCTAAAATGAAAAATTTTTGAATTAGCACTACTTACTATCTGAAACGTTCTTGGTTTAGAAGTAAGAATAAAGTTACTTTCTCCAAAGGTATTTGAATGAATCTGTATGACTGGAACAGACTTAAGATTCACTTACCTGCAATCGTGACAACGGCTCCTGGTACCTCATCAAATCACCATCCAACACAACCTCGGTGACCGCACTCTCCTCCACAGACGCCAACCCTTCAAACAACTCGTGAAGCTCAAACTGATTCTCCAACTCTTCGTCATAAAACTGCTCCACATCATTCACGTCATCATCCGGCTCAACTGCTTTTTTACGGCGTCCGCAAACTCCATCTTCATCGCAAGCTGGAGTCAGGTAGAGTGACCTTAAGAATGAAAAGTTCTCAGTGAAAGCTGTCACTTCCTGCTGCCTTGCGCTCTCAAGGTTTTGTGTTTGTTCCTGAACGCAGCGCTCAAGTACCGCTTGTTTTGCAGAGGCTCGTATCTGAACTTGTTTCCATATGGCGTTGACCTGAAAACAGAATAGGTCGTACATTAAATGGTCATCTCCTTTTCTGTTCATGGGAACATTTTTAGTAGAGGTCCGATAGCCACTGGAACTGCCTGAGACAAGAAATGTGGTGTTCAACACGGCGGGAGGCCGCCGCATAATCAAATGCCATCGAGCAATCATTTTTTATGTCACTCGATTCTATCTTCATTGTGCATGAAAAATTAATCGAGGTTGCGACAGCAGGGCGATCATTACGGAGTTAAAGAAACAGCTTTGGCTGCAGCTACGGCTACGGCTACGGCTACGGCTACGGCTACGGCTACAACAACGCCACAAAACAATAGGGTTAGTGATGAAAAACAATCATGCTGTATGTGCGGGATCCATTAAGTTCATTTCTTTGCCGTACTCTGCAAAACAATTACATGCGATACCACAAAATTAGTGACATTCCTGCTAATTGAAACATTTTTCAAAGTACCTCTCGGAGACGCTCTTCCAAGATAATGTTCAGACTTGCGCTGCCATGCAGAAAACTCCCGGATAACAGGTTCATTTGATCGACGCGATCCTGTTGTTTAGACATCATAACACACAGAGCCTTGAAAAAAAATCAATCAATACATCAACCAGTCAGTCAGTCAATCAATCAAGTCAGTCAGTCAGTCAGTCAGTCAGTCAGACAATGGCCAGTTTATTGAGAGTACTGACTAGACTGTACCACCGCATTATCAGTACAGAAAATAATCATACTTTTCCTATTTCTAACACCTTGACACTGAGCTCTACGGGAAAGTATTGTTTAGAAGTCTTTGGCTGAATTGAATTGAATTGAATTTCTCCCATGGACTCTAGATTCAGAACCAAGTGAAAAACCATACTGCACAGAGTCTTTCATTTGAATAGTCACCCTTTCAGATTGTATCCACAACCCAAACGCCTTTTTACTATCAGCGCCTCGATCCTTAAACTTACCACGTGTTTTGCCAGCTCATCCTTCACATTGTCCTCTGAATCCAGATCCGTGGTGATCAGTTCCTCGATTGACCGCAACTTCTCTAACAACTTCTCAACCTCCACAAGAAATTCGTCCAAACCCATTTCTTCGTGAAGCAAGCTCCCTGATTCATCGAGGTCCTTCAGCGTGGAACTCCGGTCCACCAAGTCCAAGGGTCGGGAGGTGAACAGCTCGTAATCGGGGTCTCGCACAGAGCTCTCAGCGAAATGAAGTCTCTCTGCCTCCTCGGCTTTGCGGCGCGCAGCTAATATGGAAGCGATTTTTTCCTGTGGTTTTACATCTTCTACGTCTCTTACGTTGTTTCCTGATTCATGGTCACTAATATTCAACAATCTACCAAGTTTGTTCATCTCTTCATTTGGTGCAGAACCAACGAAACCAGTTTGCAAATCTGTTTCACCAGATATTCCGCCCGATTCTGTTGATACGACGTCAGCAGATGGGATGGCTGAGGGCTCATATTTTCTTATCTTGCCTGGCCTCTTCTCATCCTGGTCACTGGCTTTTCGAGTGTCGTTTCTCACTGTAGAACTTGCGTCAGCATTAACTGAAGTTGCAGAATCTTGTAAGGGTTCCACTGTTTTGATCTCCTCGTTCCCGTCCAAAGGTGCATTTCCTTCATCATCGGTGGAGACCACAAGCTCAGAAGGAGTGCTATGACGCGGAAGTTCTTCGGTTTCCAAGTCAGCCGAAAAGTCGAATTTATGTAAAGCGTCAACG
>OX419337.1:23523790-23593790 GCA_948470475.1 Galaxea fascicularis
GGAAATAGGCTATCTTAAGTAAAAAGTAAGTCAACTAAAATTAAAATTAAACACGGGATCGGCTTAATCGTGCTTTCAACCGCTGCGCCCTGGTGAAAAGGGCGTTGGTCACCTTATGAACAAACGATAGAAACCCGAAGGCTTTTTTTGCTGGTGAAACCAAACGGTATTTGAAAACAGAAATGTTGTTGTTTTGTTTATAAAAGAGAAAGAATGGCTCTTAACCTTGAAATAAAGGCATTGGGAAGGAGACTTGGCGGTGATGTAATGTCCGCAGTGCTTAAGTAAACCTCTGACTTTATAATCAGAAAAAAAAGTAAACACAATATATGCACTCATCACCAGTGCTTTCAATGGGACCCGGCACCCGCCGGACCTTCGGGTATTTTACTGCGTTCAGTTCGAAAATTCAGTTGAAATTCTCCTGGGCTTCTCATATTACTCCGGCGGGTGCTGTTCCGAGGTAGCCATCTACTTCCAATCTCATTGAAAGCACTGCCCCACCAACCTTAAGCCGCGAGGCAGCGGCCTCATTTTCAGGTAAGTCACGTGCCAAACGCTCCTCCGTTCTTTGTACCCATTCCAAACAGCTCTTGAGCCCGCATTCAAATTCGTGCCAGTCCACCGAGGATTTCAGCATCTCTTCTTGCCTTCTTTCAAGGCGCTCCTTGACGAGAAGAAACCGCTGGTCAAGCGCAATAAGTTTTATTCTGGCTTTGTTGCTATCAGCGACAGGAAATAGTTCCAAGACCTCGTTTGCCCGGTCTTTGACGTCGTGAATAATGGATTCTTGTAATTCTAGGTTATCTGAAAGCATCTGAATCGTAAAAAAAATCATATTGTACTATTTTATTTTCCAAGCGCTGAATTCATGTGAAAACGGAAAACTAAAAAACTAAACTAAAAAGGTATTTCGCGACCAAAACCCCGAATTGCATCTGAGTTGTTTGCCTGATTCTACAGACACAGAAAACACAAGGACCTAATTAAAAAGTCTCTCATTGCAACAACCGGAGACCGTTAGCAAACTCGGACTGCTTTCTACTCAAAGGAAGTAGTGTCTTCGCAGTGATACATGGTAAACTTAGAGTTAGTCTTAGTTTCAGAGTACTTTAAACAAACCTGGTGCGTCTCTTTGCGATCTTCTAGTTCAGCATCATCAAAAGACGGGAAATCCAGAGATTTCTCTATCATGGCGAGGTTGCGGAAACACGCGTCCATCTCACTCTGGAATTCCTGCCACTTCCACAGCTTCTCTTCATATTCTTCCTCTTTTTCAGCCACGTGACCTGATGCAAATATCGCAAAATTAAAACAATCACCTGAGAGAGACACAGGTATAGACAGAAACAGATGATGGAGTAGGTTTCCAATGATATGCATTACTTTTTAATTTCCAGGGACAACGCTTCCTAGAATTCAGAGATTTCTGTTGCGCATGTGTGATAGGATCGTGACGCAAAAGATACCATAAAAGCAATCACCAGTTACCAGGTAAATTGACACGTAAGTTCAACCTGTGCTTAACGTCAAATCACTACACAGTAAACCGCAAGGTTGTACCTTCAAGATTTTCGCACTTCGCTTTGAGGCTTACGAGTTGTTCCCCAAGCTCCTCATGGTCTTTCGTAGGAGCGAGGGTCATTAATTCTTGGCACCTGCTGCTAAGATCCTCCACGGATCCGTGAAGATCTGATACCTCTCTGCTAAAGGACTTAACGAGAGAATATACAAAACATAGTGTTACGCAGTGGCTTGATTAATTGGTGGAAAGACAGATCGACCTGACTGACTTATTGATTGATTGATTGATTGATTGATTGATTGATTGATTGATTGATTGATTGATTTCATACCTGATAGTTCTCTCTTTGCTCCAGTACTTTTGTGTTATCATAAGTGACAGCAGTGAGATCCTCAGTGGAAGCAGCAAGCTCATCAAGTTTCTTCCAAACAGTCTGCACCTCACTATTTAGCGCAGCCATGGCTTCACGCTTTCTTTCCTCCTCGTGTTGGCTGTCGTACAGTTTTTGTTGCAGCTCTTCCCATTTGACGCTTAATTCTTCATGTTGTTTCAGCATCGGTGCTTGTGCAGCATGCGACTCCATCATGGTGAGTAGCTTGCCTTTCTCTCGCGCGATTTGGAGAAGAGAAGCAACGACGTTTAACTTTCCTTGCAATTCCTGGTAAAATGAGATAACAGGTGAAGTGTTCAAAGGCTCAACAAGACTTCCACCCTAGCGCTTTTCTATCTCATTTAGTAGTTTTAGAGTGATGACAACAAGCAAATAGTCAAAGCACATGCAAGGATGAAACACAAAAATCATCACCATGCACAAACGCATCTTGCCCGCTTACACTAAAAATTTCCACACTTGCCTCAAACTGGGCTCCGTTCTGCAACTCAATATCTTCCGACGCTTTATCGTGTAATTCGTCTTCAATTTCTTTCAGCGTGTCACCTGCACTGGCTACTGCCTCGTGGTACTGTTTGTGAAATGAAATAGTGTCTTGTAATTCTATCTCCTGTTGTCTGACATCGTTTCTGAGTAAATCCAACTGAGCTCTTGCTAACTCTTGTTCGTTAGATTCTCTCCAAGTGGAAGGCACATTAGCGGCGATGTCAGCCATACTTGCGATAAGGGATTCAAATATCTCCAACTTCCCTCGAAGATTCTAAGAGTCAATATCCATACCATACAATAAGAGAACTGCCGACTGGCAGCTGAAATTCTGAAGAAAGTGAAAAGCCTCGCTACTTCGACATTTTGTGTGTGTAGATTAAATGTGACCATTTAAACTAAGTGCTACTCAGCATTTCCCTTTACTGGTGCTAGTTAATTTACGTAAAATCAATTTGCAACACGGACATACAGGGACACAGTTGGTGAAGATCTTAAACTCGCATTTTAATTTCGGTTCAGACTAAAACAAAAGCTGAAACGGCAGTTTTAAAACGGAGACTCAAAACTTCGTGGAGCCGTCTAAACCCAATTTAATTCTCACTGCTTTGATCTCTTAAATCAGGGCTGGTCTTAAAGTCTCGTCCACAGAAAATAACAACAAATCAGTTTTTCGAAAATCGTTATCGCGAACTAAATGTCCTCACCAAGAAAAAAAAAATGCTTGATTTAAAATCTTTTTGTCCAAATACCTTTGGTTAAGCCTCTCTCTCAAATCGAGGCCTCGTGAGTTTTAAAGTGAGCCATCGTTCCCAAGCAGACAAAGATATATTTTTACACTGGACATTTTTAGCCAGCCTCAGTTTGATAATGAAGCTGAATGCGACTGGATGATGACCAAACGGCCCAACCGCAGTCGCACGAAATCCACGTACATCATTGTGAGGACATCTAATACATGCTAAGTTACACCTGCTCGCGATGGAAATTTACTAAAAATAGCCTGGTATGTTTTTGCAGCATGGAGGTCGAACTTGTCTTTGATTCATCATCCTGTTACTTTTAAACCATCTTAGTCATTCATTAATATAATTAACTAGTCAGTTTAATGACCATGTCTTAGTGAACACAACAAAAAACGTATTTCTTACTCTTATCAAACGAGACGCGAAGTATGCTAGAAGGTTACTATATTCATGAAAAATGAAAACTGTTTCGACAACGGATGCAAGTAATTACGAAGAAAAAAATTATAACTAACGCCACTCGACAAATATTTTCCGCGATAATCAAATGCAAGGCCAAATTTAAAAGGCAGTATTAAATTGAAATCAATAACTTCTTAGCTACTGACAAGTTCTGGCAATCAATGTTTGTGTTCGGCTGATTTCTTCGTGAATTGCTATGACAAAACTATACAAGGCTTTCAATTATCTTTCAACCTGTTTTCGTTTAATAATACAAACATGAACACGAGCTTAACAAAGAAATGGGAGGCAGTAACTTTTCTTTTTCGCCTTCGAATGCAAATTATTTTGTATTTTTCTATGACTGAATGCGCATACTTAAAACTAACATCACAATAATATTTTAGCAAGGCACAATGTTTCGAGATATAATGGAAACACCATGGAAATATAAAAAAAGAGAAAGGAAAATGTGTAATTCGTATTTCAGCAGCACGGAGAACGTAAAAATGTTATTTGGAACGAATAAATTTGAATATGCAAAATGGGTGAACATTGATATGATTTACGACAGAACTACAATAGACACATGCAAACTTAATGCCAAAGTTAATGTTGACTTTGATCGAAAAGATGAAGTAGAAAATAGAAAATAGTTGGAGAGAAGATATGTGAACCTACCCTTCTACGTTTTCTTGTTAACACAATGGGAAATTCTATTAAAACTGTGAAAAAGACTGAACACGTTGCCTGCAAATATCACGGTGCGTTAGCTGTGTATTTACTCACTCTTTGCGCTTATACGACTGAACGCATTTTAAACAAGGAAACATAATGACCTCAAAATCAAACGCAATGAACCTACTTTACCTCTGTTTTACTCTCTACCGATTCTATATCATTTTCCTTTGCGGTCTTTATCTCGCTCAACACTTGATCAACTTCCTTGGCTGCCTCTTTCGCTTGTTCCATGACTTTCAGTTGTTTCATACAGCTTGATATTCCATCCTCTAATAACTCCCGTTGTTCAGTCAGCTTTCGCTTTGCCGTCTGCCATTCTTCGTTTAAGTTTACAAGCCTGTTTTCAAACTCCTTCCGCTCAAGCTCGTTCAGACTGCCGCTGACCTGTTCACCTCGTCTGCTCAGTAAGCTTCCCCTGGAGTCGATCTCTGTTAGCAACTCCTTGAAGAGAAACAAACAACGTTATAATTTAAGAATTTTTTTCAAAATCAGTACAAGATCCTCTTGTTTCTTATTCAATGATTTCTTATAATTATTAGTTTAAGTTATAGATTAACTTAAATTCAGAAAATAAGCCAAGCTGTATTTAAACATAGTTTTAAGGAATTACCTGAGAAATTTATTACTGCGGAAAGTTCTCAAACCCCCTACTTCCCACACCAGTACCTACGAGTGTTGAAATTCTCATTTGTTCTTAATGATCATTACATTTAGGACTCAATAGCTTTTTATTAAATGATGAGTTGTAGTATTAGTTTCTTAGTTTTAGTAATGCTATTGTTATTAGTATTAGAATTAATATTAGCATAAGTTGTACATGTTGCATTAGTAGAAATAGCGCTCTTAGATTAATTATGGATAGTTATTTATATATTTAAGTTACACACGGCTCGATGGAAGAGCATATTTTTGTATGAGATTGATACCGTGTATAAATAAAGCTTATGATGATGACGATGATGATATCGAGACAATGCCCCGAACGTAGTTAATAAGAAGATATAAAATCAAAACCGACTGAGGCGGTACCACGTTCAAGGACCACGAAGAACTAGTGTTGACTCCTCTTCAAATCGAGTTAACTTGAGTATCACCCCGTCCTGAGGGGGAGCGGGCACCCCTCCTTTCTCCCCACCCCCCGACCCACTCCGCACCCCAGAAAAGACTGATAATCGAGTTGACAGGAAAGTGCCAATGAAACATCACATTCTTATAAAGAACTATTACACAAATCAATGGAGAATTTATGCTCTAAGACTAGGGACAAAACAGTGAACATGCTTTATGTAAATAATTTTACCGATCAACCTGCTGCGACCTGTACACATGTCAAGAACACGAGGTCAACCAGCATCTCTGCTGCCAAATATAAACAAACTAATGAAGGGCCGGCACTCCAATATTGAAAACTGTTTCTAGAACAAATTATGTTAAAATTGATATAACTGAATTATCATCGATAAAAAATAAACAAAATCAGTTTCAAAAAGCGACCAGAAACCTTAGTTACAAGCAACCAAAAATTAATTCAAAGAAATGAACTTGCGAAGTGAATGATACCCTAAAAAGACATTGTCCAAGAAAGGATTCTTTGGCAAAATGATGTTCGTATTTATCTCGATGACCAAACAATGGAGAGAAGTTGCTGTTGCTGGGGAAAAACGATAGAGCTTGAGTTAATTGGGTAAATGAAGTCGGTGTTCCCAATGTCATCTTATAATTTTGTTTAATTCATGTCATTCATATCAAGTCCAAATGGAAAAGAGATTGCATAGAACGAAAAGAACAACAGGTAATTATTTCTGTTACTTAAAATTTAACCCACAAACTCAAAAGTGCAAACCAAAAAGAGAGGAGTTCAATTAACTGGCCTTCATGAGCTGTTCGTTACTTTTCTCGGTTTCAACGGCTTGAAAAGCAAACTGGAGAGTTAATGTCACAGTAACGCATTGATGAAGCAATTAAAATGACACAAGTCAAGTCAAATATCCTACATTTTGCCAACAGCCACTGAGCAAGTTGACCAAGACTAAACATTGCCTTCGAATCAAAAGTCGCTTAGTTCAAATTATAACGACTGGCTGCCGTAATAAATGACTGTTTGTACAAATACAAGGTGAATATCCCCAGCAAGCATTACTATTCAAATTTATTTCTACGCGGCTTTAACAGAGAAAGATAGAATATAATTTGGACGATGTTTCGTGACAGCATGTCACGCCAAAGTGACTGCTGTCGTCCGTAATGTAGCAAACTTCTAGAGCAACTTTAGACATGAATGGATACTCACCGCGTTCTCTTCCAAGTAAATAAAATAGAAAATCTCGGGAACCATGTTCATCATAAAAATAAGTTTAAAATACTCGAAAACGTTTCCACTACTGTTCCATAGTTTTGATCCTCTTAAGCTTGCTCAAAGCAATAAAAAGATTCCATTGCTTGTACTATTGTTTGAAAACAATGAGAAAAGCTCATCCGAAATTCAAACAACGAGGGCTGTTAGTCACGAATGCGGGAAATACAATATTTGTCCCTTAGCGTAATAAGTACTTTTAAAAACTCACGTCATCAGTCATCGATAGAAACGCGCCGATGTTATCGAAGTGGAAAATTATTATAGAAAGAAAGTCACAGTTTTAGGTCTTTACGTTCTGGAGTCGAAAATAAATCTCGTTCGCTTTGGGTTTGCATTCCGTCTCTCTGTGATTGGTTGGCTAAACTCGCCTTACTTTCTCAACCAATGAGAAGCAAAACGAAGGCTGATCTTGAGGCGGTGGCACAGAATTTCCCGCGCTTGACAGGTTTCATGAAATTGCTTAATGTCGGTGAACAGTGGCAGTTACTAACACTCCACACTATCCACCATTTTTCACTAAGGTAATCCTAAAATAATTTACCTTTACGTTTACCAACTTCTCTTGAGCCTCCTGAAGAGAAGCAGGCGAGAACTGGTCAGCAGCGCACTGCTGGAAAATCTTCTCAGCTTCGACAACCTCGGTTTCAAATGCTTCACGGTGTTCTTTAAACTGCTGCAGTTTATAATGGGCAATAGCCAACCGTTCTTTCAGTTCAGTCATCTCGGCTTTCACCTCCTCAACCTCGGACGCTTTTCCACTACCCTGGAACATTTCACTGTAAGTACGGTACTCTTCTAGTTTCGTGGTAAGCGCCGAAAGCGCCTGGAATCGATCAGACATCCGGGAGTCTTCAAGCGTGGCCTCATTTTCGCGCAAACATGTTGCGGCCTCCTGGATTAAATTCCTCGCTTGTTTTAGCCAGCCTTCCAAAGTCTGTTGCTCGGCAACAAGCTTGCGCAAAGCTTCGATTCGACCTTGAATCAACTCTTTTAGAGTAATTCTCTCTTCTTTAAGCCGACGGTAATCTTCCTCTATCTCGTGTTTTTTATCATTTGGTGTAAAACGCAACGTTTCCTCCTCCTTTCCTGCACATGCCTCAAAATCCCCATCCCGTTTGGAGAACTGCTGATGAACAGCGCGGCATTTTGCCAGTTCCTCCTCAGTGCGTGTAATGTTAGCTGTCTGTGCGATGGAGTGTAAATCAACAGCGCGGATCTCACTTCCAAGAGCTTCATACAAATTCAAAATTTCAGCGCATTTAATGACAAAATCGCGAAGTTTCTCTAGCCGTAATATTTCTTTGGTAAGGTCGTGTTTTACTGCATGGATATCTTCGCTCAGGGTGCGGCAATCACTTTCAATTGCAGTCTTCCCAGACTCGCTCTTACCGGGGGACGCCTTACCAATTTTTGTGCCGACAGAAGCAAGAATGAGTTCACAAGACTCAATCTTAGAGGACGCAACTCTCTGAGACGCAATCCTTTCCTCAAGCCAGTTGTCACTTTCAAGTTCGATAGTCTCAGAGCTCTGACTGCCTTTCACTTCTAGTAACAAAGCTCTAACATGATCGACGTCCGAGGTAAGAGCAGCATGTTGCTGCAAGCGGACTTTAATCTCGGCGTCGTTGTTCGCTAACTTAGCTTTAGCGTCCTCCAGATTTCCTGTCACATCTCTTAGATCGTCAAGAATCGATTCTTTGTTCTGTCCAAGGCCATCAAGATTCCTGATTTTAACCAACAACTCGTTCAACCACTCGTATTTTGTCCTCATAATTGACGAAAATTCCGTGTTATCCAGTAGAGCTTTTTCTAAACCACTCCTTTGAACAACGGATGGTAAGTCTTTATCAACGAACGGAGTACACACATCTTGCACCCAGCGCTGAAATTTTGAAATCTCCTTCTCGACGTGTTGCATTTCCATTTTATCTCTTTCAAGTTCGTTCAATTTTCCCAAAGCGTCATCTTTCAAGTCTTCCCATCTTTTCACCACAGTACTGAGCTTTTTCCTGGGATCAAGATCTTTTTGCTCATAAGCGACGTTTGGAAGTTCATCGCATCGATCAGTGAGCAGGTCAAGTTTGTTACGGTACGACTTGATTCTCGCACACAGCTCTTGCATTTCCTGTATTCGCGCCTCCACAGGTCCTTCATCGCTTCCTGCATCACGTATTTCACTTTCAAGTTCTCGCACTCCACCCAGACACATTTCATACTCATCTTCAAAATCTTTCTTCACTTCCACAAGTCTTTCGAACTCACGCAGCTTTTCACCAACTGAGGCCTTGAGTTTTCCCCAGTCTCCTTGCAGCTTCCCAGCTTTTCCTTCTGCAGAAGCACCGACACTTTGATAACTATCACGTGATAACTTAGCTTCTATCTCACGAAGCGATGTCATCTGAGAATCACGGGATCCCATGTCATCGTAAAGCCTTTTGAGCTTGGCCATTTGATCTTCCAGGGTCTCCACAGTGCATGTCACGTCAACTGGAGCCGCTGCCTGGTAAATAGTCAGCAGGCTCTCACAGCGCGCAGATTCTTTATCAAGCTCGATAATGTCATTAATAATTTCTTCTGCTCGTTTAACTCTCTCACTTGACTCCTCTTCAGCTTGGTGTAACGCTGTTTTAAGCGCGCGGAGTGATCCTTGCAAGTCTGCCTTTTCGCTCTCGCCGAGTTTTACAAGAATCGCTTTTGCTCTATCTATGATACTGTCAACGTTTTCCTTCTCAGCCTGCAGCTCTGAAGACAATTGCTTAGCCTGACCTAGGTCATCATTTGCAGTCCGTATATCGCTTGCATCCTGTTTGCAACTTTGAAGTGACTCATTAATCGTTTTAACTCGACTTAAACTGACCTCCACATCCTCGCGAATTCTCGCGACTTCACTGATCCAAGCTGCTAATTGTTTCTGCATGATCACAGTTTCCATATTAATCTTCTGCCAATCGTCTTTAACCTTTTTCAGATCCTCCCGCAAAAGCTCTCTTAGCTCCTCGCAAGTGTCACCCAAATGATTTCCAGCTATTTCCATCGCATGAATCTGTTTTTCTAATTCCTCACATTTCCTTTGCTGGTCTCTCTGCCGTTCCAGTTGAGCACTGCATTTTTCTGGGACAGCTGAAAATCCGTCGTTTTCCGCGGGAAATTTCTTCAAATCTTCCAATGCGTTTTTACATTTTCCTGCACATGTGCTGTAAGTCTCCTTTGCCTGTACAAAAGCCACCAAACTTGCCTCCTTCAACTTAGCATCGTTGCATAGGGCTTCCCATTTCACTCTACAAGTATTAATTTTCTCCTGAAGGTCATCCTCGGCGTCACCTCTAATTAAACCCATCACTTTCCCATTTTCTTCCATAGCTGAGAGTTTAAACCCAAACGAATCCAGTTCAGTTCGCAGATCTTTTATCTTTGCGAGCTCTTCCTCCGCAGTGGTTTCAGCTAAAGAATACCCTACGTTTGAATGAATACTAACAGCGGATTGAGCAAGCCACTCTAATGCCTCCTCAACCTCTTTACCACATTGTACATATTCATTTATCTTCTTTTCAATTTTGTTCATGGCTGGCGAAATTTGTTTCATAACATTCTCAAAACCCTCTTCTCCCCTAGCCAGTCTTTCCTGTACTCCACTTTGCGCAGCATAGGCTTTCTTTGTTTCTTGAAAGCAGTGGAATTCCTCTTGCTTTTCACTGAGGTCTTCCTGCAGACCTCTCAACTCACCAAGTTTGGTTTTCAGTGCTCCTACACTGGGGGGCTTGTCACTAGACCCTCGCAATACACCATCAGCTTCCTGTAGCAATGTTTCATATCGCGTCATTTCCCGTTCAAATTCTTTTGCTTCACTCAGGCACCGCTCCAGCTCCGCACTCTTAGCAGCCGTTTCTTCACGTAAATCCATCACAGCATCGCACAGCCTCTTTAGCTCTTTAGATAGTGGTTCTTCAAGAGCACTGGACACTTTTCCCACTCCCTTCCCAACTTTATCTTTAGCTTGCGTGATCTCATGAAGCACTGTAGCAGTTTCTTGGTTTAGTTGTTGCAACTCCAGAAGCTTTCCTTCCAGCTTCTTCACGTTTCCTATCTCAACACCCTGTTCGTCGGCCACAATCAATTCCTTTTCCTTTAAGAGCCATTCTTTACACGAGGACATCATCTCTGTAACTTCAGTAACGTCGTTGGCGCACTGCTCCACGTCTTCTAGCTTCTCCTTCAGAAGTTTGTGTGTCGCTCCGACTCGAGCTTCTAACGAACTAAGACGATTTTCGTTTCCGTCTGAAGGTTTCGTAGGAGAACCTTCGACTCGACCCCGTAGCGATTCGACAAACTGCTCATAAGAAGCGCATTCGGTGCTTAAGGTTTTAAGTTTCTCGACTAGTCCGACTACTTTTCCTACTCTTTCAGAGTCAAAAGAGATTTCCAATTCCTTTTCCACGGTATCCATCCAGCTGGAAACCTCTTCAAAGCTCTCATTCAGCTCTGTTTCCTCGGCAATTCTGCGCTCTGTCTCGGCAATCTTCCTGGAAAAACAAGCCAGCAAAGATTTCCATTGATCAACAACGTCAGTGTAATTCTTTTCCACATTTGCAACCGAAAGAGCTTGATCTTTCTTCTCTCCAAGTTGAAAAATGGCAGATCTCTGGGCTAACGCTTCCTGGAATTTACCCTTAAGCTCTTGAACGTAACTTTCCATACTCTCCACGTCGGGAAAAGGCGGCGGATCCGAGGACATGACGTTCTCGATTTCTTGCACGATTTCTCTACAGTGTTGTAGTTCAGCCTTAAACTCTTTCACTTTATCACTTTCACCCTGAGTGGATTTCAACTTGTCAAAGACTTTGCTTTTTAACTCAGAGTAAGACATCTGTAAAGATACCAACTGAGACTCAATATGTTTCTCGCCCGCAACGTCCAGGTTTGTTATTCTCAACGCCTTTTCTCTTAGCTCTTTTATTTCCTTCTCTTTAACGGAAATGTTTTGCTGTTTCGCGGTGAGCTCTTCAAGCGATTTTTCCAACGAGGAAACATCACCATTCGTAGAAAGCAATTCAAAGGAACTGTCTTCGTTTTCGATCCACGTTTTCAGTTTCTGGCAGGAGTCTTGGTAGTCACGGTTCACAAGAATACTTTCTTCCAGTTTCTCGACTTCGACTCTTGATTGCTTCGATACCTCTTCAATAGAAGTTTTTAACTCCACCAATTGTAGCTCAAAAATCTGCTTTTTTGTTTCGTCAGCATCTTGCAGAGCCGTTTCGCATTCCATTAGCAGTGCGTTCACCACATTAGACTGGTATTGACAGTCGCTAACGATATTCTTCAACCTCTCCGCTTGCTCTTCTAACGCTGGCATATCCCCGGTGGTATGCTCTACCTGTGCAATTTCGCATTTTGCCTTCTCAATCCATTCCTTGGCGGCTCCTAAATCTGATTCAAAATCTCTTCTAGTCGCATCACCTTTCTCAAGCTTCTCAACTTCATCTTCGGGTAAATTTTCCAGCTTGTTTAAATTCTCTTTAAGACTTCCCCACTCTGCTTTTAACTCCTCAAGCTGAGCATTAATACTTTCCATGTCCGCAGAATTTTCATTCTTTAACTCGGCAATTAGTACTTTCCCTTTCACCATCACATCTTCGAACCGAGCTTGCTGGTCCACTAATGCACTTCTAACACAAGCACATGCATTAACGGACTCTTGTAGTTCTTGCGTAGTGGAAGCAGCGGTCATACCCATGACTTTTTCCCTTGCTTCAACGATCCAGCTTTTCATATCTATAAGTACGCCCGCGAACAAGACCTTCTTGCTTTCAAGCTCGTCCTCCACAGGCTCTCCAAGACATCTTCTCAGCTCATTCTCTTTTTCCTTAGCTTGTTGTTGCAGCTTACTCCAATCATCTTTAACACGGGCCAGTTGTTCAATGACAGCGGTCTTTTCCTCAGGCGCAAGCTTATCACAAAGAGTAGTTCCTTTGTCCATCACTGCAGACACCATGTGCTCTCTGTGTGTGATCTCCTTGCAAAGCTCCAGGTGCGTCTGTAACTCAACGCGGACTCCCGCTGCATCAAGAGGATCAGCTCCGTCGGCTGCCATGGTAACGCTTGCCTCTTGCATCCACATCACACATTTCTCCAACAGCTCGTAATAATCTGACTGCTCTCCAATGCAGCGCTCCAGTTCGTCGTTTTGTAGCTCAGAAAGTGTCCGTACATTGCTCCACCGCACAGACAGTTCCTCCAGTTGATTTTGCACAGCAGTTCGCTCCTCTTCGTTCATTCGCGCCGACATTTCTTTTCCCTTATTCATGATATCGCTCACCACCAAACTCTGTTGTTGGATTTCGTTATAAAGTTTCTCTTGTTTTCTAATCACGTTCATCTGCTCCTCTTCTGGAACAGTAAACATGTCGATCTTTAACGTGGTCTCCGCTTCACTCAACCAAGCATTAAAAGCTTCCATTTCGTGCGCAAAAGTTTCGTTAAACGATTCCAACGCATCTGCTTCTTCGACCACGACAACCTCGCGTGTCGCGTGGACACGCGCGGATTCCTCACGAACATCGCGCATTTCCTTCCACGTGAAGCGAAGTTTTTCGAGTCGTTCTTCTAGGATGGCGCGCTCGTTTTCAGGAAGAAGCGAAGAAATTCGATGACCAACCTGAAGTACTTCATCCACCGTTAATTCCACTTGCAAGAAGTCTTTAGATGTATCAATCAGTTCTACAGTTTCACCGGAAAATTTCTCAAGTGCTTCCATGCATTCGTTGTATTTCATCTCAAAGGTTTCCACCTCGGAGATGCATTTGGTGAGGTACTCCTGTTTCTCTGCAGCCAGCCTATGTACCCTCTTCCATTTGTCGCCAACCGCTCGCAGTTTTTCCATTGTTTCCCGTTTCTTCTGAGGATTCTCCTGGATGATTTTCTTACCCTTGTCGCTAAGATTGTTGACAAATTCTTTCTGTGTCTGCAATTCTGCAAGCAAAGGCTGAGGAAAAGAGAAGGTTATCAGTAACTAAACGATTGTACATAGCAAAGCCAAGCAGCTGAATAAAGGCGTCGTCGATACGATTCTCACGGATAAAGGACGTACTGAAAGAGAACATATCCTTACAAATGTACTTCATGCACAAATATTTGGCGCAGATCTCTAATAGAAGCCTACCCCTTCCAAATACCCTAAAGTCATTAACAGTTAAGACCTTCAAGTAATCATTTCGAATAGGTAAAACGTCCGAAGATACACCCACCGAACCCGTGACTGACAAAGTCATATGAGCCTCTCTTACCTCACAAAGCGACAGTTTCTCCTTCATGTCCTTTATTCCGGAAACCACGCCCAGTTCCCATTCGCTCAAAGAGACCTCTACTTCCTGTAAAAAGAGTTGCATCCACGTTGGTACCGTACTTGAGAAGCTTCAACATCATACTCCATTATTGCTTAACTTTGCGTAAGCTTCAGCGAAAGACAAGGATTTATATAACTTGTAAACATATGGAAAACACTTTCATCGTTAAAAATAATTTGATGATAGTTCAAGATAGCTGTTATCTTGCTGTAATTAAAGCCCTAATAACGTCTACATAATCGAAATCTTTTATTATGTTCGGCAATCTTTTTCGAATCATCGGCTCTCAGGAAGAATGATTTGAAACGTTTGAGGCTTCTCTGATTCTCCTAAGAAATCAGTCCCGAGGCAACAACCTCCACCCTGGCACAGACCCACCTCCAGATGTGTCGACGACAGCCTTACCTGCAGCACGTGCATACAGCTCTGCACTTGTGTCTGAAAGTCCTGCTGTTGAACTATACATCGAATCAGTTCCTCTTGTTTCGCCAAAGATTTTCGAATCACGCTGGTTTGCAACTCTTCTAGTGCAGTTAACTGACTTTCAAGGAACACTCGATCGGCATCGTCCGGGACCTTGTTTAACAGGAGATGACCTCTGGCCAACAGCCGGCTCAACTGGGGTTGAGTTTGCTCGAGATCATCACAGAGCGCCTGACAAAAAGAAAAAGTGAAATCAGACAATTTCGGACTTAATCCCGACTCTCTGTGAACCACCTTCGTAAGAATTAAGCAATGGGAGTCAGGAAACGTCTAATCAAAAATCCTGCACAAGCTCTAGAACTATCCTTTACAGCACAATATACAGCACCACAGGAAAGTGCTGCTCAGTAGCTACCATGTTGAATTGCCACACTTCAGGATTTCATCGACAAACTCAAACGCTGAAACCACGATGTACAAAATTTGAAGCAACATCACAGAAACGTACTGCCCAGCAGGTTTTACTGGAATGGTTACAATTAAAGAGCTACCCACAGTATTTGGGGGTATAAAAAACCTTGTGATTTCACATATCAATTCCAAGAACTGGAACGATATTCAGCACAACAAACCTTGACCGAGGCCAGTTGATCCTCCAAAACTTTAAGTTCTGAAGTGCTGATAATCGCCACTCCCAAACTGATATCAGCGTTATGAAGGTCTGTTAATCTCTGATCTAACTCCTTAGTAAAGGCCGACCACTCGTCTATCTCTCCTTCTACAACCTGAACTTTGTTGAAAATTTTCTCCTTGACATCCGACCAGCGTCCTTGTAGACTCCGAAGTTTGCCGTCGATAGTTATTCGGCCTTCGCTGTTGCAGCGATCTCGGAGCCGAGAACCTTTTTCTTGGACATCAGAGAGTTGAGCCATGTGGCCTTCAAAACTGTTTGCGACGGCCTGGAAACGCGAGAGAAGAAAAGAGCGATTTTTAAAACCCACTTTTCTTTCCAAACTGAACCAGCGGCTGTCCACTAATAATAATGATAATAATAAAAACATATTGGGCGTTATCCATGCAGTGATCTCAAGTGCATTATGATGCTTTCAAATAAGACCTATATAGGACCTGTTTATACTGGACCTTTCCTACCTTGAGTTTAGCCAATTGATTCTGCAGCCCGTTATACCCAGGATCTTTTGTGGTCTCACTGTCATGAAGGCACACTTCGGTGTAATTCAAAATGTCCCCCAATCGACCCAGATCCTGTTCAAAGTCACTCAGTTCATCGGCCATGCCTTTCAGCTCCTTCATCCTTTGCGTTACCAGATCCTGTATGTTGTTCCACATGTCATTGATTTGCTGCAGATCAGCTTCAATGGATTGGTTCTCTTCAACTTTACTGCTAAGTTCCTGGCCTTTTACGTTCAGGAAGTCCAGCACAAGTTCTTGGATGTCCATTTCTTTCCTAAGATCCTGCATAAACAATGGGTGAGAAGAAGTTATACTACCATGTTTTCGGAAAAGAAAGCGTGTATCCGCTTAGAGCCAAAGCTAATCTACGGTTCGTTGCTGTTCATGACAAATTGCTGCATTCCTATCGTGGTTATTAAAAAAGTTTGCGACGAAACGTATCTATTGCTAACACCTATTGAATTCAGCGGTATGCTGCCAAGAAAATTTGAACTAGCTTTACAACCGCTAAACTAAAATAATGATACAAAGCATTACATGTATCCGACAAAGTTCACGTTCGCCAAAAAATAGGGAAACGGCCAATAAGTGCTTGAGAAATCCTACTGTGTTCCATTCCCCATAATACCTTCTTTTTATCCAACTCGTCCTTGAGTGTATCAAGATTCGCTGGTCCTACAAACACTCCAGCATGCTCTCGTTCCAACTCTCCAAGCCACTCGGCCAGTTTGTCTCTGCTCTCTTCAAACTCATTCCACATTTGAATGGTTTCTTCGATGACGCATTTGACCGACAGCGTGTCTTGACAGAACTCAGCCCAGTCCTGTTCCAGCTGATTCAACTCGCTTTCCACGGACGTTTTGCTTGCGCCCGCGATGACCTGAAGCAGAGAATCACCTTTGTTGTAAACCTCACCAATCAGCTGATCGTTTTTGTCCATTTCGTCAAGAAGTGCCTGAGATAACAAAAGCAGAGAGGTAATGAGCATAAATATTAACACCCAAATAAGAGATATTGACATTTTTAGCAGCAAACTAACTTTTGCGTTGTATAGCATTGCTAAGAATATCTATGATACGGTAATAGAAATGTTTACACTGGATACCAGTTAAATCTTCTTATCAGTTTGTTTAAACCACCACCATCACCCCTGTCATCATTCCTATTATCTTAACAAAATCCGTTTTTTTTGAGCAACTGACCTGCAACTTATCATTCATATCTTCAAGAGTGCTTCTGTTCTTGTACGTTCCACGGCACCTCTCTAGGGTGGCCAAAGCAGGACAAAACCAGGCACTCCACTCCTGTACAGCAACAATGTAGCCGCTAAACTGTTCAACCACAAGGTCAAGATCCACATCCAAATCTGGCACTTGCACAAAAGTGTCCTCGAGTTTGACACCGGCTTCTTCCAAAGTCTTGTCTACCGAAGTGATGTCTAGGTTTATCTTCAGCATATCGTCCTTTAACTCTTCGAGTTCGGCCTTCTGGGATCTCAAGTCATCTTCCAAAGTCTGAATAAAGAAGAAAGAAAAAAGACGATTGCTTCAATTCAAACAATACACGGACCTTTGAAATTGTTATTATCTTAGGAAACAGTTGCAAGATAGGTTGGAAGTCATGGTCACCTCAACTTAGGATAGCTTCATGATTCTGACTCAGAACCGCAATTTGTAACGTACAAGGGCGGGTTCCTAAAGCAACAGTAGACATGGGGAGGCCATGGGCAACGGGAAAGCTTTTTTAAAATTACTCTTTCACCCGCATCTATTGCAATAAATGTGCTATTTTCTCAAGTAGTTATTTTTCCTAGATTGAACTCAGACTCTCGTCATGGTTGAATTAAATTGTGCAGATACAGAGCGCAGTACAGAGAATACTTCGTCAAACGTAGGTTTCATTATCTGAAACGCACCTATTTTCTAATGTTGTTTGTTACTGTTCTTTACTTCTATACAAACAAATAGTCATCGTATCACTCGAGAGCTCCATTAAACACGATAAGAATTTAATTTGAGAGTCCAAACAGGTCCGTTACTACTTTACCATTCAACCTCGATCTTTTCTACAAACCTTGCTTTCTCGTAGTTTACGTTGCACCTCCTCCGCCGAATCATCGGTCGTGTAAGCACACACAGAGAGTCTCTTACAAGTGTTGACAATCCTCTCTATGACGTCATCAAGCAGAGCTCTGATTTCATGTTCTGTTTTGTCAGGCCTGGATGTCTCTTCTCCAGTCACTGTCTCCAAACTCTCCTTTGAGCACTGCTCCACCTGTAAAAAAAGAAGACAGACATTATTCTTGATTTGTGTTGATGTACAATCTATTTAATAAAGGAAATGAAGTTGTTATGATTATGATTATCATTGTCGTTATTAATACTACCTGTCGGTTACTTCTGCTTTGATTGGTCGGCGGCGTGTCAAAGTAACGAGCAATTACATTTTTTATCGGCTGTGAGTCTTAAACTATATCTATCATCATTACCTGAATGGAAGTGTCCATTCCCTCCACAGCGTCTACCGTAGAATAATCTTGACCGGATAGCGTACCCTCACGTGACCTCCCTTCAAGCAAGTTAGGCTCACTTCCGCCTACAAAAACACTTCCGCTTCCGAGAACGCTGTCGATGAATATTCCCGCGTTTTCATCGTAATCCTCGTCCCTGTTATCGATGTTAATTGAAAACGTACTGCTAGAGCTCCACAGTGTATCCATAGACGCCTCGTATGATCGTTTCCGATCACGTACGTCCAAAGAGTTCTCGCTCCCGAAAGAGAACCTCCGAATCCCGACGCGGCGCATCGGACCAGAATCGAGCATTTCCGGAAGGAACTCGTCTTCCCTATCCTCCTGAATACTTAGCGGTGCAGGAACAGACGAGGGTCGCCGGAGTTTTTCCATGGTCTCTCTTTGTGCTTCATCCACAGGGATACCAGCCATTTCGTGTACGCTCTCCCACTCTTGAAAGAAAGGTTCGAAAGATTCGCTCATGTCTACTTCCAAGTTTTGAGAGAAATCGTCGACTAGCTTCAGCGCTTGAAGACTGAGTTTCTTCAGCTGGTCCTCGCGGGAGGCCACTTGATCCTACGAATGAACAACACCGAAGCCTATTAACAAGGTTAGTCCTTTACCAATATCCCTAGTACCTGCAACATCTTTCTATTTCCCACAAAAACTATCAAAGTTTACCTACAGCATCCCGTCTCATTGTACTAAAATGTTTCCGCCAGCTATTTACACAGCTGTGGCCAGAGACCACGCGGAGAAGAGCCTATTAGGCAAGAGGACAAACACAACGGCAACAAAGAGGCACCAAAAACTCCAAATAAACGCATGATCAAACCTTTAACTTCCGCCGTCGTATGACCACTTCCGGTTCATTGTCGTCTTGGTCAGCGGTTGTTCCCAACTCCTTCTTGACGTCAGTGATCCATTGCTGGATTTCTTTCTTGTCCTTTTCGAGAACTTCAAACTCATTCGCAACCTGCTCCAGCGCCTGTTTCTTAACGCCAACCTTATCAGAGAAAACAGGAAACAACCTTAAATAGACAAGCCTATCGTCACGCAAGGTCCCAAGTCACGCAAGATTACAGTCACCTACATCACGAGTGTCCACTGTTTTAAAAATTTAGGCATCAGGGTGGGCAACAGTCGAAGGAAGCAAATTGATACCTGAACTTTAGCTTCATGCCATTTCTTATTAACCAATCGGAGCTGTGTTTCAAATCCTTCCATATCCACTAGTCCATCTCCCTGCTTTAGTTCTTCTAGCAACTGCAAAGCTTCCTGATTCACTGCTTCCAACACTGATTCGTTGTCTTCAATATCCTGGCCAAAGGCCTGCAATTACAACGATACACAATGAAGAGGTCACGTATGAAAGAGTCAGTGGGCAACTTATACACTGCTTAAGCTGGTTCAATAGCAATCGATCCGAGTTACAGAAAGCTAGTTTTACATCCAATATCCAACAATAACTAACATGGACCGCTTATCGAAATGACACTCATTTACATTGTCCACGACAACGTCGCCATTAAGACTCCACTATTTGCCTTAAATGTCTACAAAAAGAAGTTTGCTGAAGGAAGATATCACGCATTTTAAACCTTTTCCCTCAAAAATTCTTTAAAGGTGAATCAAGAAAATACATTTAACGGGCTTTTTGCATGCTTTTTTTGTGAATGGAACTCTAGTTAGTTTTGGGAGCAAGCTCTCTGCGAGTAACAGGGTTGCGAGAGTTGGCTCGCAGGCCAACCACAGCGGAACGAATTTGAACTTTGACGTTTATACAAGGTGCATTAGCTACCTCACATTCCTCAATTTGCTTCTTGCAGTCATTCGCGTTCTTAACATATCTCTTTGTGACGATTCCGTGTGTGTTCTTGAAGAAGGCATTCATCTTGTGTTTCTGTTCAGCAAACTTGTGCCATTTGCCCGTCACTCTCTGGAAAAACTCTCTCTTTTCTGAGATGTTCTTCTGTAGTGATTCAAAGCGTTCAATCAGCTCCTGTATTTCTCTCATTGCGCAGCCATCCTCATCCACTTCTCCCATATCCTTGGCAGCCTTACTCAGCGCTTCCAAATCCCGCTTGTGGGCGTTCAGTCGATCAAGAATTCCCTAGAACGACACAGAGACCCACAGACTTACCGCACGGCGCTGACTGTTTTCTAATCACTTAGATGTTTAACAAATCAAACCTCAAGACGCGTAATCCATACCTGATATGCTGTAAGCTGATCTTGAGCGCTGTCTATCCGACAGCTTGTCGCGTTCTGCACTTCCGCGTCTCCTTCTTTCTTCTTCAACCAGCGGATCATCTTCAGCTTGTTCCTGGTGAAGTCCCACCACTTTTTCGCCGTTTTCTCGATGCTTTTCTTCTTCTCTTCCACGTCCTAATTTATATATAAGCATCGTCATAATCAACGTCTTTATCATCATCAGATCATAATGGTTTCAGGACGTCAGTAAGGGAATTTAAGACTTGAACTTAAAGGAAATTTCAATGAGGGTTCATTGGTGCTCAACAAATAGCAGGAAAAAACTGCGTTGAAACGCGGATCGGTTAAATTATTAGTTGCTGCGTTGATGCAATTATTGCAACAAGTTCAAGTCAGTTCTACTTTACGCAAATTGGGTCAATAGCCATACAAGTCTGGGCTACAAACAGCAATATATGGGTTATTTTATGGCAAATCTCCCTCTAACGAACTGGAAGAATTGTTGACTTTCTTGACTAAACACCCAACTAGATTCACACCACACCTGTATCACCGTATGCCACTCCGTGTTCAAGTCACCAAGCTTCTCCTCGAATGCCACAGCTTGACCAGAAGATTCCTGTTGCAGCATCAGATGACCTTCTTTCACAACTACATCCAGATCAAGGCACTGCTGTTTCCACATATCCACCTTGGCCTACAGTCGTAATAGAACAAAACTGATAAGGTTGTTTTCATGTACCCCGTACGTGTCTTGAACAAAATCAAAGTAATTACATACTGTGGCCGAACACAACAGATGCAAAGATGATGGCGTGGTTTTCGAATTGGTGTCTAAAACCAGAATCAAAGCAAATACTCTGGCTAATCACAACAGACACAGACTGAAACTAACCAAACAGATCTAGGTGTTTTGACGCAGGCCTTTGATTTTAATGTAGTCACTGAATTTGTAAAACTTTCTGCTTCTTTGTGACATCACTCACATTTTAAGAAATTATCAAAGTTCCTGTGGTCATTATGCAGCTCTAATATTCCCTTTTCTCATTCTTACGTTTTACCTTAGCCTTCCTCGATTCTTCCTTGATTTTCTCCAGCACTGTGGGCGGTATATCCTTAGCCGTACTCAGCTTCTCTTCGATCTTTTCGAGGTACTGTACCACGTGTTTAGACGAGTCCAGGTAATGACGCGACAACACTAACAATTGGTACCTTCCGGCAGCCCATCGTAACATCTCATCCCACCGATCGGTTAACTTCGTGAGCTTCTCGCCTAGTTGTTCGGCTTCGTCCCCTTTGCTGGCTTGAAGTCGAACTTCGCGACCCTCTTTAACGAGGGATTCCAATGATCCTTGGCGGCCTCTGAAATTTGACTGAAACTCCTAGCGATTGAAAACACCGAATTTAGTAAATAACAAAGGATAAGAAATTCACAGAGTGGCTCTTCATATTTATTCACGAAGGACGCGAGTGACACCTCGGCATGTCTTCTCAACCGACAAATTTTCTTGGCTCTTACTTTCACTGGTGTTTACCAGAGCGAAACAATAACTAGGCGCAATCAGGCCAGACTACAATAGACTGCAATCATCACAATAACTATCTATTGAATCACTCACCTCCAGTCCCTTTAACTGCTGCACAGCCTCCTGCTCATCACGTGGTTTCTCAATCTTAGTAAACCCTTCCATTTCCTCGACCCAGGCCAAAAACGCGTCCAATTTTTCATAGAAGCTTTTCCAGCTTCGAAGTTCTCCTTTCAAAGTCTCGACCCGTTCTGGAATGCTGTTTGCAAGTGATTCCCACTTCCTTTTGAGTGAGTCACATTTATCGTCAACTGTTTTGTCTTCTATGTACATCATGTACTTCCCAGTGTTGGAGAGTTCTTGGTAGTTTTCAACGGCTGACAGAAAATCTTTTTCACAGTTTTGCATATCTCGTTTTACACCCTAGAATTAAAAAACTTCTTTTAGCAAAGTCAGAAGGTAAGGAGGATTAACGTCCATCTAACAAGCAATAAGGAAATTCAAGGTAGAAATTTGCTAGTTCAACCAGTACATGTTAAGTGAATGAAAATCAGTCTCGGTTTATTTAAATACTTCCTTTCACCCAAATATATGGTAGCCATATATAGTAGGTATAATAAGGTAGCGTAACATAGGGGGTAGGCCTCAAGGCGGGGTTTCTTTACTATACCTCATAATAAGCCAGTGCCTCTCTCAAGCAATCTTCATCTCTACTCGACAAACCCTGTTCGTTCATCAGCTGATCTTCAGCCTCGACTACCCAGGCTTCCATGCTCCCTAACATGTCCTCTCGTTCGGCCCAGTCCATTCTTAGATCGTCCAAATCAATCAGCTTTTTCTCGGCCCGTTTCACGGCTAGGTTCCATTTCTCCTCAAGTTGTTTAAGCGTGTCTTTAATGTCCAGGTCCTTCAGTCTCATGCTGGCTGACAGCTCAGAGCCTTTCCAGATTAAGTTGTCCAAAACTCCTCTTAATTCCCGCAGGTCCGCGAGCAGTAACTGCAAAAAGGGACAGATGAGTGAGAAATAAATGATTTGTCATTATGCTTGCGATGAAAATGCTCTGTTCGATATCGGTTGAAAAACGAAAACAGAATCTCAACTGAAGCGGTTGATAGCGGAGTACAATGGTCTACCAATATGATAAAAGAAACTTGAAAAAGTAAAGCTGATTCAGGAAAAAAGCTTCTCGCTCAATGTCGTCCGACAGTCTCATCGTGTTATCAGTGCGAAAGAAAAACCAGCCTTCTCGCTGCCGTTTAAACGGAAAAACTGACACGAGCAAAACAGGCAACCCAGTACCATTTGAAGAGGATACCCATTCTATTCAAACAGGAAAACGACTTGGATACCCATTCTGTCCCAACAGAAAGCCCAGACTCATTCGAACAGGACACCCATTCTACACAAACAACTATATCAATCCCAATACCACCCAGATCCCCCAAAAAGAGGTTAACCAATGCCTGTTACATAAAATACCCAAACATAATAACAATTAGAATACACCACACAAGTGAAGAGGGCTTGGTTAACTCGGAGGTGATTAGCAAAGTACCAAGCAGCCGAAGAGAAACAAACGGCCTCCTGTTTCGGTTTCCGAAAAGAAAGTTATTTGAATAAACGCTAGTTACTCAGCTTGTGTGGTATATACTAAAACAATTATTCACCTCAGTGTCAGTGAAAGTGGTGGATTTTTACCTCGCCCCTTCTCGGCTCGGTAAATATCCGGCCACCACTATTCACCTCCGCTTCGGCGTATAATTGTTAATTACGGTCCATCTGGAGACGCAGTAAAATTTACGTTGCGGCAAGCAATTTGATTTTGTTCCACTACTTCAATTGGTGCACTGAATTTAAACCTGTGGTAAGACCGAAAAAAAATTTTTTTAACTGTTTTAGTATGTAATAAGTGTCTTTAGAGATGCAACAATTTACTGCGACTGACCTACGAATACTTCTATTTGCCTTGACGAATACAAAAAGAATACAGCAATATTCACCTTCTCTTCTTCAATCCGAGCCGCCACCTCATCTGAGCTCCCAAAGTAAGGCAGCTGTGCCTCAAGCTTCTCCTCTAGTTCTTCAAAACGTGACGTAAACTCCTGAAATACCTCTTGATACTCGTTGAGCGGCTTGAGTCCCTGCTCTGCGCTGTTCTCAGACATCCTTGCTTTCTCAAACAGCTCATTCCAGCGCTCCCTCAAACTGCACAGCCTAGCTTTGAAATGCATCGTGCCAGCGTCCACTACTCCTTCTGACATCCTGCGCGCTTCTTCCGAAAACACAAAAAAGCTTTGGCGACGCTGGAATAATTCGTTTGATACTCCCTGGTAAAACAAGACACAATATTAAATTACATCAACAAAGTTTTGTCAACCTCGTAAGTAAGATCTTTTCGAAACGCAAAAATTCAGTAACCGACAGTTTAGAAGCACCTACATTTTAGCGACGCTAACAACGATCACCAACACACTTCACTGATCAGCAGTGAAGAATATCATTAACCAGGATATTGAACATGCTCCAACTTACTTCTTGCTCAAAGCTAACCGTACCGGTTCCTAGAAAAATCTGTCCGATGCTTTCAAAGGCTGCGGGACTAAAAATTCCGCCGTCATAGCGAGCAACATATTCTGAAATACTTAAAAACCTTTTACTTCTTCTACACACAAACATGGAATCGTACCACAGTTTCTGAACAAATTAAGTTTGCTGAAAGCAGCTTACAATTGCCTCAAGTATAACAAACTCCAGGGTCAGACCAGCGCTCACCTTAATTTGAGCCAGCCATTCTTGTGACACGCGGTTGTCTCTGCGAGATCTCTCCAGACGTGAGTCAACATTATCCATGTACTCTTCAAACCTGTCAAGTTGTTCCTGGAATCCTTCCCACTGCTTACACTTCGCGTCTAAGCTTTCCAAATGCGCTGCAATCTCGTCAAAGAGAGACTTCTTCAGCGACGATATGCTGTTGAGTTGGTACTCAATTCTCGCGTTGCAATCTTCGCTGGCTCCCATTTTTATGGTTGTCCCGAGAGAGAAGATGAAGTTGTATTCTGCCAATCGAGTTTGAAGATCTTGTTGAAAGTCCTGGGAACAAAGAAAAAGGAAAATTGTCAAACTATTTAAAAGAGCTCAATTTTTGGCTTCTCTTTTTTTCCCCAAGTTTCCAAGTTCTGAAATGTAAATTCGCCAAAATTCGTTTGATTTCGTCCTCTTACATTTGTAAGAGAATTTTGCGATGATCAGGTAGAAATCTAGGATCCACAAAACCCGTTGCAGCGCCCATTTACGAGAAGCATCTTTAACCAATTAGACAAGAAATTTAAATTGTGTACACCACATCAAATCAGTGTATTGTTATTCACAGCTAAGGAGTATTTAGGAATTCAATTCTTTCCCCACACCTGTACTTCTTGTCTCTGTTCATTGACCCCTTCCATGCCAGTAACATTAAGTGCCTTTCTCCGTGTCATCTCTACCTCCCCCTGGGCCAACACTTCTTTAAACCCTTCTAATGCCTCGTTAAACTGAGACCAGTTGTTCAGCGCTGTCTCCAATTCCTCTTGTCTCTGTTTGCAGTCTCTGAACACTTCATGCGAAAACGTTTCCAGTCGCATGACGTTAGATTCAACTAAATCCAATGCACCTTCCATCAACACCAGCTCTTTTCCCTGTGAGATCGCTTCTTCAATTTGCATTTGATGAGATTCCAGTGACTGAATTATGTCCTGAGATTAGATAACAAGTGCAAGTTGTTAAAGATCCTCCCTAAAATACGGTATTTTTTTTTCACAGATCAAGAGCTGTAAGGAACCTTTTCCTTTGGAATAACGTTAACACTCGGATAAATTGCCATCGTAACCTACATCAGTCGTTGCTCGCGTCAAAGGACGAGCAAAGTCTTTTAAAAGGAATCCATGACCAACATAGGCTCTGAGAAAAGGTGGTCAGCACATCACCTAGCCTCAACCCAACCCTGATATGCGATAGGACAGACTACAGCACCAGAAACTACTTTCCGTACTATTTGCGATTAGTGTGTCGGTTCCATTAAGCCCCCTTCACATTTTAATCGTAGAGGAAGATGTCCAATGACGTGTGATCGAAACTGAGGCAGATGGGGGAGGAGGGGAGGGGGGGATCAACGACATAACTACTTTGAGTGAGTATCTAGCCCCAGATCCCCTACCTTGACACCCTCAAGTTCGTTCTCAACATCTACCACACCATCCAAGCAAAATTCCACTTCTAGGCGACTCTTCACTTCATTTAGGAACGTGACATGCTTTTGAGTACACTGTTGATGCTGAAAGCACTGAAGCATGATAGGGAGTCTGTTACTTATGTCACGCACGACTGGTAATGCCGCTTGCATTCGTTCTCTCACGGAGCGCACATCTTGAGTAATCTCTTGATTGTTGGATGAGCTGGAAAGCTTTGCTGAAAGCTCATTCAATGTCTTTAACAACTGTAATTTACTGTCCACTTCGCCAGCGAGTGACTGTGAAAATCAGAATTGCAAAACAATTACTGAAAAATTAGCCAAGTTCAGCATTGCCAATATTGTAACAAGGTGGTTCCAACTTTTGATTCTGTGGATAAAATCCTAAAGTGTGACCATTCACACGAAAGCTACCAGCATTACTATCTTATGATGCTGTTAGTTACCCTATACGAGGTAGTCAACAATTACCTGAAAATTCTCCATGAGCGGTTGAAATTCATTGTAGTCTTGTACGTTGTCCACCGCATTACACGCCTTTTCCACGTCCTGAACCCACTGAGAAAGTGTCTGCAGTTTATCTCTATAATCAGAGAAATTCTCCGCCACGATCTGCATTCTGGGGTGAAGCCCTTCGATGTTGGTCTTCACCCCTTCCCATTGAGTCCGAAGCTGTTGTATAACAGTTCCAAACTTTTCCTCTTCGAGGGCTGATTGTAACTTTGATTTAACCTCTTGGAGGTCATTAAAACCTTTCTCGACGCTGTTAAATGCACCAGGATTTGCCAGCACGCGCTGAACAAACAAAGATACATAGTGAAAGTTACGATCAAGATGCACATAAATCTAATAGATTTTTATGTGTCCTTTTTTTACAAGACTCGTTTATAATCATTATAAATAAATAAATAAAATAAATACTTAATAGGCCATTTCTCAGTTCATGTCTGCCTCCTCTTCAAAGCGAGTCTAAGTGCGAAGTTTTTGTGATGGTAATTAGATCTACTTTACATATGAATGAAAACTAATTTTCATAACAAAAACTTCGCACTTAGGCTCTCTTTGAAGAGGAGGCAGACATGAACTCGGAAATGGCCTATTGACCACTCCCCTAGAGGGGCTTTTCAGGGCCAATGAAACAAAGAATACAAATGAAAACAACAGAGTTAAGAATCCCAACTGGCGGGGAGGCAAACCAAAACCATTATGAAAACTATGCAAACAGTGTGCTTAGTGTTGTTTCGAGATTTCTGGAACAAATCTCTTTTAGCCTTGATTATCACTATCTACAGAGAGATGAGTTGCTACTGTTGTGTCAGCTTCTGTCAAACGTCTACAAGTGTTTCTACTAATCTTATACTTCACGCTAATCTTCACGGATATAGGACCCAGTGCAAAAATGGCTACCTTTAAATAATTCTTTTGTTCATATTCAAGATTGCCTGACTAACCTCGCTCGGGATAACAAATTCTTTAGAATTTTTGACTCAAAAACGAGGTTAGTCAGGCTATTTTGAAAATGAACAAAAGAATAATCTAAAGGTAGCCATTTTTGAATAGGGTCTTGTTTTGTTACAATTAGGTTAAGAGCTAGAGATTTATCTGCCATATACTGGGTGATGAATGGTGCATGGTATCGTTCGTTCTGAGAAAGATGTCTCTCTAACAAAGATTTCGAACAGTGTTTTTAGCAAAGAAAATGAAAAACAAAGACAACAGAGACGAAGGCAAGAGTAAGGAAAGTAGAAAAAATTTAAGAACAAAAAATGACTAAACTCTACCTGATATCGCTCGTGAATGTCCGCACTGTATCCCAGGGTACTAAAGAGACGGTTCACCTCAGCCCACTCCTTATGAAGACCCTCAATGTCCCTTTCTAATGACGCCCGTAAATCTTCAAAATGGCCCTTAATCAGGCGTGATTTTTCTCGGTTGTATACTTCATCCCACTCTTGAGCAATGAACGTGGCTTCACCATCAAGGCGCCGTTTGACTTGTTCGTTTGGTATGATAGCTCGCAGTTGTTCGTGTGTTTGTAAAAGATCGTTGCAGGTGGCTTGAATGCTGTCAAGTTCCTCACCAGACGCCTTAAAATCACGAGAAGAAAATGCCGTAAACGTAAGAATAAAAGGGAACAATAGACATATGTAAAAAGGGCCGTTTTCCTGGCCTGCATGGCAGGCGTTCGAAGAAGGGCGAATTCGCGCGCACTCTGATCGCGCTTCCCGCTTCTCGTTTTCCCCTCTCCCTCCTCTTTGATCGCCTGCCAAGCAAGTTAAGAAGAGGAGGAATAGAAAAAATACACAAGAAAAGATGAATGCACGGAGAATTCGTCACCTGGGATAAATCTGATTCAAAAGTCCAGGAGCGCATTTTTCTGGCGTTTTCTTCAAAATACCCCAGCAGTTTATAGCACTCTTGCAAGTTACGAGAATGTGATTCTACTCCCCCTTGGACAACTTTCCACTTGGTGTTAAGGAAAGCGATTCTTTCTTGTGGTTTGGAGAAGTCGACGTTATCAGCCAGCGAACTTCGGACCTGCAGGTACAATTGATTCCTGCTCTCCACGAATTGACTGTGTTGGTCGGTGTCTTCAAAAAGATGCTATGTAAAACGAGAACAAACCACAGTTAGAGCTCCAAGGCGGATTATAGCGGTTCCTCGATTTTAAAACGTAAAGCTAAAATTTTAACAAATCTTCACCGAGATGCTAACCTATGAGAAAGCTCCTTGACGACAAGTAACGACAAACACTACATCCAAGGAACGCTACGTCCTTCCTCACCCCTCCCCCTGCTGATTTTCTAAGGAGTCATACTTGTCTATCAATTAGGTCTCGATTACGCATATTACCCCCACTATAGAGGACTAAGCTAAGATGAGCTTTATAATCACCTAGTAAGTGTAACATGCATAAACTACACTGACCGTATATCTCCCTAGTTCTTTTTCCACTTCTTCCAGCGTGTTAACGTTCCTGTGAGATTCTAACACTACAAGTGCCTCGTCCAGCCAGGTTAACTCCTCGCCCAATCCAGATTCGAAAAGTTCCAGTTGCGGTAACATCTGCTTTAATGTTAGGTACCTGGAAGAAAGAGAAAGCTCATCACTTAAGTATAAAGCCACACAAAACAGCAATTATTGATCCGTACTTTTCTACGGCGGAGGTGGCTGTAACTCTTGAGTGTGTGGATAAATCCTAAAGTGTGACCATTCAAATGAAAGCTACTGAGCAGTTCCTTCCTGTGGTGCTGCTTATCACGCTGTACAAGGTGGTTCTATCTTTTGCGTCTGTGGATGAAATCCTAAAGTGCGACCATTCAAATGAAAGCTACTGAGCAGTTCCTTCCTGTGGTACTCTTTATTATGCTGTACAAGGTGGTTCTAACTTTTGAGTCTGTGGATGAAATCCTAAAGTGTGACCATTCAAATGAAAGCTAGATAGATAGATAGATAGTTTATTCACCTTAAAAACTTGCAGCCAAAAGCTGAATTGCGGTAAGGCTTACAAATACAAAATTTACAACTTATACTACATAAAAATTATTAAAGAATCACACATTAAAAGCATGCGTCAAATTCCTATATACAGTAAGAAACAAATTTATATCTAGTTCTCAGCTACTATGAACAAAACTTAAAAGAAAACTATTCTTGCATCTTTCAGTCTTACATTTCGGACGAATAAATGTTCTTTTTTCTCTCAGATAGTAGCTTGGTTGGTATCTACTTGGAAGTAGTTTATGAAGACTGTGAGATTGATTTGCACATATTTCATCGAACAACTTTGCTGCAATTGACTCTCTTCTATCATACAGTGTTGGAAGTCCAGACAGCTCTAGAGCCTTAGCATACGATAGTTCGGGGTAAATAATCTTCATAGGCTACTGAGCAGTACTTTCCTGTGGTGCTGTTCCTTATGTATGTGGAAGAAATCCTTAAGTGTGATCATTCCAGTGAAAGCTACTGAGCAATACTTGCCATTGACACTAGTGGTTATAACAGCAGGTGGCCAATTTATTTTTTGACGTTTTTGGTAAAGGAAAAAAGCGTACCTATGCGGTACAGAAGCTTTTATCTTCTCAAATCTGCGGTTGATATTTGACAAAGTGGCATTAATAGAAGAGGCCATGTCCGTTTTGAAGTCCTTCAGGATGGCTTTAGTGAGTCTGTTTAACGACAGCACGTTTGATTCACACTCCTCTATCTCCCTTTGAGTCATCTAAACACAGACAAAGAAACACAATGAAAGTTCAATCTTGGCAAAGATGCAGTTATGAATTACAAATTAAATTCTAAGTTGACTTGTGTCTCATCTAATTATATTACTTCAGTTATTATTTCACGTTCAGGATATTCGGTAACAAACAAAAAAGAACAAAAGTTTTAGTTCTTCCAGACTCCAAGAAAGAAGGTATGACTAAAGCTACTGGCAAAAGGATGACCGAAGAAAGAGGAAGGTAAATGTGCTTATTATGCAACTAGCTTGAGGCAAATTTAGTTTGTACTATGCCGTTAAACGACGTTCTTTTACATCCATCACTAACCAACAAAAGAAAGCAAATTTAAGCCAACGAAAGCGGCAGAGGCACCAGTACTCCAGCTGTTACGAGCTCCTGCCCTTAACCTAACCTTAAGGTATGTTTTTTATTCGAGTGTCCTTGCCAAGCTTTGTGATTGGCTGGTAAAACTCGCGCCACTTTCTCCACAAATGAGAAAGAAAATTAAAAGTAATTTTATTTGGTTGTTCGCACGCAATTTCCCGCGCTTCATCGAGGCGGCTGCAAGCATTTCCTTCGCATTCTGATTGGTTCTTTGCTCATTTTGCATTTGTCGTGATTAGCTAATGTGATTACTTGGTTTTGGTTTTAGGCTCTCAGTGAAAAGCGATGTACCTGATGCACCCTCCCCTTACTCACCTCCAGCCTATCGGTTCGTTCCTTTACAGCTTCGTACGTCCCTTCTACAGTAGAAGACACAAACACCTCAGCATCAAAGATCCAGTCCATCACCCCATCAACAGTCTCCTCGAATTTCTCCAGTTTGGCGTTCCGCTTGTCGCATTTCATGATACGCGAATATCGCCTGATAATACGATTCAAGCGTCGATCCACATCACGGAGAAGCTGGCTGACCTCGATTGTCACTCGGTCTTGGCAATGCGCCAGAACTGTTTTACTGTAATCCTGGGCTGTGGATACATCAGACTGGATTTTCTCGACGTCTTTCAAAAAATCCTGAGTATTGAATGGCAACAGAGACTTAACTACCTCAAGGGAGGTCGAGCATTTCCTGCCCAATAATTATAATAATTAATCGTTATTAATATTGTTATTGATTATACATTAACATTAATATCTTCAAGGATAATGATACAAATACCAACAACAAATATATAAAAAACAGAACAACATCCTCTACAAAATTCATCTGTTATGTTGTCTATCAAAACTACTTCTGCAACGTTAATCCGGTAGAAAAGTGTCTCTCTGCAAATAAAAGTCCAAGCACAGTAACTGACAGATGAAAACCTTCTTCAGTCATACCTTGGACGACGGGATTTGGAAAACACAAATCTTTTCGTTGCTTTTCCTTACCTCAAACATTTCACCACCGTTACTGCAGGTCAGCGGCTCAATTCACGCAATCATCCGACAGATGAATTACCTACAAGTCGACTCTAGTCGACAGAGATCGCAAAAACGAGAAACCGAAGAAAGACGAGCACTCGATCTCTAAGAGTAACGTGTTCTACATAACGTACCTTACAAGCCTTAAGAGTTCCATTACTTATCAAGCCCTCTGCATCTTCCATCCATTTACCCACAGACTCCATCAGCGTGTCAAACGTTTTCCACTTCCTGTTAACTTCCTCAAGCTGTCTATGACATGAGGTGGCTTCTTCCGCCATTTTGTCCACTTGCTGATCCACATTCCAGATAAGGTTTTTTACTTCCATCGTACGGGATTCTGGCAGAATGTTCATGAACGCGTCCCCAGTCTCGTGCAGGCTTCGCCGATACTTTCTGCATTTCTTCAGGAACATTTTGTCCAGGAAAAACAACTGAGGAAAGAGTTGTTTGAAAAACGAAATCACGACACAAACCATCGATCTCAGTTTACTCCAAAGAAATGGAAAATTTAAAAGCAAGGTAAAAGTATTGGGGGAAAATTACTCACGACAAATTTACCACTATATTCCCATCTGTAAATCTCACAATTTTAATACTTTTGAAATCAGCCAGAAGAAATTGTATTTTGATGACAATAGACATACCGTGTATTCTCTGAGGGCCTTGTCTACATGAGCCTGCGATGTGTATTTGACAGGTTTACCATTCAGTTGTTTACGCCCTGCCTCTAACAAAACAAGGATCTTTGATCTGGAGTTCTCATAAGCGAGTCTCAGCAATCGATCGGCGGACTTCTCTCGAACTGCTTTGATGCGATCGTCCACTTCTTTAAGCAACGAAGCATCCAGCACAACGTCTTCCTCGCCTCCAGACTGGAGAATAGCGTCCAGGCCCTTACAGTGCTCGTCCAAGTCCCTGAAGAAAGTCTGGGTGTGGAAAAAAGGTTCTCTTACTATGGACAAAAGTGAAGCGACTGTCCTTGAAGTGTAACGTAAACGGAACCTAGACCCAATTTTTTTTCGCAAAAATAAATCTTTGCACTTGTTCGAAAAACATTGCGCCCTTTTTTGTTCTTTTTTGCCAAATGTTGGCTTTTTATGGGTATCCAAACTTACGAAAACGTAAGCATCACTTGGTGCACGACCGAGCCAGAAGGGGCGTGGCTCTATTCTCGATTTTACGTCAAAAACTGCTTTGCATGCATAGTTACAAAGACTTAATGCGATGTCCCCTATAAGCGAGGAAATTCTTCATGGTGATGCAAACTGCAAGGACTCACAAGGCGTTCAGCTGAAGCCCGTTCTGCACTCTAGAGTGATCAGAGAGCTTTGGAGACAATGCCAAATAGAAACCTAATGGGGCTGTGAATTTTAAGGTGAGGATAGAGTGCGCCCATAACTACACTCCCTTTGCCAGAGCGTGGGGGCATGGGGTCAGATCATTCATTCCGATGACTTACTACGACTTTTGACGACATCCATCGCAATTAAAGCCAAAAGGCGTAAGAATATATCAACACACCTCATGCTGTCTCAAAATAAATTTGGGAGGAACTTCGCAGATCCAGTCCTCTTCCGTCTCATAATAGTTGAGGAGGGCCTCGGCCTCGTGTAACCATAGCAACAAGTTACCAAACCTGCCATCCTTCCTCACGCGACGTCCTACTTCCCAGATCTTCTCCTCCAACACAGTAACCTTTTGTTTCACTATTTCCCACTTGGTGACCAGCACTTGAAGTTTGTCCTCAGGGAGGGAGTACTGGGGGTACTTTGTCTCGATTATCCGGCTGATGTGGTATTCACGCCTTTGGATTTGTTGTCGAAAGATCTGAATCTGCTTCTATTGAAGAAAAGTAAAACAACCAGACAGTAACGAAGTGCAATTTCGTGTTAATAAAAAAAACATCCCGTTTGCATTGCTCCCTATTCCTGTACCTTGATAAAATATGAGGTTATTGTTATGAAGCTGCCAACATATACATCATTATATCACTGTTTGTTATGACATTCACCGGCTTGGTTACGCAGTAGACAAAACCAAAAGCAACGTAGCAGTAATTTCTTGTTGTACCGCTGTACAGGGTGGATCTAGCATTTCAGTCTGTCAGCGAAAAAACAAGCTGTAAAGCAAAAAATTTCAAATGGTATGTATACTGCGGAATTTTTCAAGTGGTAGAGAATTAAACATTCTAGCTGACCCGTTAAATGTGTTATTTGATTTTACCTCGGAACAGTTTGTTGACATTTTAACACGAGAGCCTTCAAGCGTACACCAAACAAGTACAGCCTCATGTTGAAAAAAACTTGACTCTTGCTGTAACAGCATGCATTAACCTAAAACGGCTGACTCGCCTTAAAAGCTGTCATCACCCCGGGCTATTGTAGCTTAGTTTATCGGATGGCTTCAGTGATGCGAGAGATTTTATCAATGCAAATGTCGGTCACTAATCAGTTGTAATTGTTTTTCTGGGATGCTGATTATTATGAGACCAGAATGGCGCATAACAAGACAAACAAAGGAAAGCTGTTCAGCCGTGTCTGTTGATGACCTCTCTGACAGGTGATGTAGTAAATATTGTGAATGATGTATATGAAGTAAATCATATAAGAACTGCGGAAATGAAATCAAATGAAGGATGATCCTGGCAGTTGTGAAAGCAATTCATGCAATAGACCGTTTTACAGTTGTGGCTGAGTTACCTGACCTGTGAATGGAGGCGAGGCTGAGGGTGACCTTGTTTTGATACAAACCTCTCTGTTTTTCTTATGTAAATGAAGACTAGTTAGCATTACAACATGATTTACATGATAAAAGCAGTGAGGTCTCTATCAAAACAACGTCACCGGCAACCTCGCTGCCATTCATAGGCCAGGTCACTGAGCGAACAACTGTAAAATGGCCTATTGCATAACGAGGCCTGAAAAAAAAAACCGTTGAAGTCCTGAAGTTTTTTTCAGGCTTCTTTACGCAATTGCATAAAGGAATCTCACTGAAACAACTTAATCACCATTTTCAGCATCTACTACATTTACCCCATAACTGACCTGCCCCATCTTATAACTAAATCTGCACCGTGTGTATCTTCTATTGAGTCATTTTGAGCGTAGACAATAATTATTAAACCCAGACTCACCGCTTTACGTTTCTTTTTTGTTTCATCTTCTTCACTGTCTTCACTCCACTGTTGTGCCATCAATGACGCCCGTTGCTCCACATCATTTAACCAGTCAATAATCTCTTTGTATTCCTGCTCTATGTCTCTTTTTTCATCTCCCACTTCGAACTCCTCGTCTTCATCCTGTTCACGTAACACACAAAAGGCACTTTTTACCTCAGGTCGGGGACATCAAACAATTTAGAATTTAAGCACTCGGCTTATGTTCTCTGAAAGTTGTTCTAATTAGTCTAATTTTGTTTGTTTGTTTGTGTTGCTATTAAGATTATTGGTTTGTTTATTTTTCGGTTTTGTGGGAAAACCTTCAAGGAAGCTTGCTGTCAGGTATGGCTTCTTTATGGTGGAAAAATTGCATTTCATAATTGGGTGCAAAACCCTTGTAATCACGGATCAACGTTTAACTCGAATATCCCTTTCTAAGTGATTCTGAGGCAAAGTGTATAAGGGTGTATAACTCTCCACACAGGCCTACTTGTTTGCGATTGCAAAAGGTTGGCCGAACGGGCCGAATTGAAGATGGGTAGAACTGGAGATGCTTTTCCAAGTTCAGCTTCAGAACGGGAGTGACATGCGTTATACAACCTTATGAAGGAACAACTTCTGTAAAACTCGCTGTAGCTGATCAAATTACTTTTCACGGACAAAGAACCAGACTTGAGATCTCCAAACATCAATAACGTTAAGTTACTTCTCCTTAGACTTTACACAAGATATTCCGTACAAAGTTCAGTTCCTTTCAATTAGAAAAGTACGCAATCTTTTTCAGTAACAAAAGACTACGGCACCTAAAAGCGTTTCAACACAAATTCAGAGCCTTCGAAAAGTAGACAAATTAATCCCACTCTCATATGTGAGGTAAGAAAAAGCATCGCCTGACATTTGCTAACATCTTGCGTGATTCGCGTGATGTACTGTAGTTACTAGGTCACGCTTACGCGTGCTTAGCGTCAGGCATCAGTTTCGCTTCCTTAGAGATTTACACTTGACAGGAAAACAAAGTCAGAAGTCTAGAATACGATGAAAGATACGAAATTCACCCGAAGCAGTTCACAGTAAGCCAGGTTTTTAAAAGCGGAGCTCGATCGCGCTGTCAAACATATGAATAACACTTTCTTTTGTAATCACTCAGAACATAGTTATACCGCACGACATTTCAAGTAAAGGCTGAGGAAATGAAACAATCTATACGTTCAGGGCAGATTGTTTGAAAGCGATTTTCAATTCATTAAATGCAGACACAATAACATTTCCAGCAACGCTTACCATTAGGTTGCGTTTGACAAAGTAATCATCAACAAACCCTTCCTCGTCGTGATTGAACCCAGCGCGACCTTCAGCTTTCGCGCTGAAACAAGCGAAAATGCAGCTAAATCTGTTTAACAGTCGTCTGGGCGTTTTCGGTTTTGAAAGCATTGACTTGAGCGCTTTGAAAAAACCTCCACGGTAGAGAACTCAAGCGGGTAATAGTTAGTCACCATATTTCGTGCATTGTACAGAGTCCTAACCCAGGTTACCGTGCGGGATGCCCAGACGCCAACACACACTTACCTATCCCCTAACCATTCAGATTAATGGCCACATTTCCGCTGGAAATTCTTTAAATGGATTACTACAGTGCCTTTTTCTTCAGTTTATCTCCACACAATGAAGGATTCTATTTCAGCAGTGTCCCAAACACATCAAACGGCGCGGGCGGCCAGAAAAGGAATAAAAACAAATAACAACCTGCTCACAACAAAACCGTGTATCGGTCATGTTTTTAAATACATGACCTAATAAACAATCAGTCACAATTACCGCAGATTAAATCACTCAAAATTAACCTTGGGACAAAAATTGTGAAAGTTCCCCTGATAACCATATGCCTTAACAGGAGTGAGGTTCGGCGGATAAAAATTAAACATCATCTTGACTGAATAGGTCTCTTATTTAGATAAAGTTTACACGACACTTGAGAAAAAAACTAAAATTATCTTGAAAAATTTGCCTTCAAATATAACTATAAAGGGTGTACAATAATCCCTCTGCAAACCTCAATAAATTAAATTCTCATTTCAAGTTGCGGTTTGAATGTTTACAAAAGCTTTCCTCGAAAGGATTTATCAGCAGGATTAAGACGGACAAATAAAGTCATGTTATCTCAAGAATGCAGTAGTAGATGTTTACAGACGCATTCTTGTCAGTCACTGGCGTTATTTCAGGAGGTTCAACCAAACACTGATGCCAAGGAAACATGGGGCTTTAACGTTGAACTTAAAACTGTTAATAGCACCAAAAAACAGTGAAGAACAAAAACGTTGCAAGAATCCTGCACAACAATAAGCTAACGTTTTAAATGACAAAATGAAACAGTCACGAATGCAACTCAACTGCCCTACAGAAATTACTCATGGAATCTAAAAACTACTAGAATTAGTGGTAAAAACGGGTGTCTACAAAACTAAGATCGAAGACCCTCCGAAAACTAAAACAATGTCTCGCGTGTGGCTTTGCTAGCATTGATGGTAATGGTAATCAAACTGATGGGATTCCGTAAGAGTTCTGATTTATCGAGTGACTTGTCTGAGATCCTTATAAAATGGAGACGAACGATACATAAACACTTGTACTGATGTCTTCGTAAAGCTATAGTCCTTTATATATCAGGAAACAACAAGTTTCTAGCATCACAAAGTTAAATTGTAGCTGTAACAAAACTTTCATTGGAGAGACAGATGAAAGTGATGACGGAACGAAACTGAAGACGCGCAAACAATAACAAGAATAAATAACAATAGGGCAATTTTCGGGGGCGGGCGGAGGGGTCTTAGTTTTCTAGTTTTTGGAGGGTCTTAGTTTTTTAGTCTTGGGGCGGTCCTAGGTCTTAGTTTTCTAGACATCCGTGGTAAAACAGGACAACGTGAATGAATTGAGTGTAAAAACGATATTTGGCTCCGAAGGTTTCCTCAACTGTTCTTTAGCCTTTTTCCTCTAAGAGGCTTGCAACGTGTTTTCTTGCGGTAATATCGCCAAAACTAACAACAATGTAGTTCAACCTGTCCACATACTAAAGTTATCTCAGACACGAGGCCAGGTGATTTCCAGACAGACAGCAACCTGCTTCTCCTTACAATTTACATCAGACAGCTCGCGTTACACTGTTAATTTGCATGATTAAAATGCTTTCGTTGACGCGACCCGGGTGTCTATATTCTGTAAAGGAGTTAGATCTATTCAATTTTTCAATATTGCAGTCTACAGTGAGAAACCTCTATGTGTAGTAGTGAATCCTGCTGTCGTCTCTGTGATTGGTTGGATGTTGTATGGAATGCTAATTCGTTTTGCTTGTTCTTTGATTTTTTTTCTTCGTTAAGATATATCAAGCAAGAAAAATTCCAAACGTATTGTGCGGATATTCCATTCATTCACCACCAATTTCTAAGAAATAGCATTTACATTTAAATAAAAAAATTGTATTTTTAAAGTTTGTCTGAAATAATTCTCTGATCCCAACCCACGTCTCCTTGTGGCAAAATATTATTTCATCCCCATAAAATATACCTGCTAGATTTGCGGGTGCATTCCGGTTTATAAATTAACCCTTCGCCTCACGGTACATTAGCCATCAAACATTTCAATGAAAGTTAACAGAGATATCCTTATACAGACATCAAAACCAAGCTTTGTCGTTCACACCAAACAAGGAGATTTGCATTTAGCAGAGGAAAAACAATACCAAACTACCGAACTCAAATCTCAGGTTCAGACTGCAGCACTCACACAACACACAAGTATGAAATTTACATTTATAGTACAGTTAGAAAAGTTCCAAAAATATCACAAGTAATGTTTTAGGAGGCTAAAATTCAGACTTAAATATCTGCAATAAAACTGTTATTACCTCAGTGAAAAATACGTGGGTAGATATGAGCCGATGTTTTCACCTCCGCAGTCGCTAACGTTTAATCAAAGTAAACTTCAGAGTTCGCACTTAATAAAAAAAAATTAATGACAGTCATATTCAATACCAAAAAAAAGGTCAAACCGATTGGCACAATTTGCAATTATTTTGCATAACCGAATCGAACTTCGAACACACTGATTTATTTTTAGTCCTTGCATTTATAATATGACTTAGTCTATTACCGACGACAAAATTATGAGAAAAAAGAAGTTTAAAAAAATGAACTTGAAAATGCATTAACACTCATATCAAAACGTGTTTTAAGGAGTCTAGTTTGATTTATCGTAACTCTCACCTTAGAGTATCCGTTTCCATCTGTTCTGCCTTGTATCGAAAAAATATTGCAAGAAAAAAAGGTTAAAGATTTGTTTAACGGTCAGTCATGTTACTTACACTGCTGCATTTGATTAATGAGTACCGACCTCTAAAAATAAAAGGCAAACCAAATACAAGGGCCATCATCCTTCGGGCAAGCGCGCCATCACCGGTTTAAATGAATATTCATAAATTAAAGGACAACATCTGCTTTCAGAGGCCAAAAACCCGAAAATAAAATATAGCTAAAGATGACGATGGAAAATAACGCAGACATTTTGTTATCTTTAAATGTGGGTTAAAAAACACAATAACAAGAATAAAAATAGTCTGAATTAAAAAAAGAATTATAAGCTCACTGAACTTAAATCCATTTAAAAAATAACATTCGAGTTAAAAATGCAACTGAGTAAGAGACGTTGCTTAATCTGGCGGCAAAGTCTTTCAAAGTTTCATTAATGCCAACAAATTTCCAGTTGACAATTTAAAATGAAAAGAAAGTTTTCCTCGTCAAATTCTCCAAGGTACGAACGTTGAAAAATGTTGCACCGAAATACCAAATTTTAGACTATAAAAGTTATCTACTCCGCGTTAGATGTCGAGTATTGGTAGACTGGAATTTTAAAAGTTATCATCGAATATTAATGAACTTTAAGATCTTAATTCGAGTTGGAGATATCTGACTCAAATGTAAACGAACTCTCCTTCCAGATTACGGCTGGAATTTAATAGAATATCACTCCGCCAAGCAAGGCGTGACAAATGGACTTTGCAAAAAGGTTCAACATTGCATGACACAAACGCAGGAAATCGCTCTCCTCGTTTTTTTGGTTGTTCCCTTATACGAGATCAAGTCATGCAATCTAAGTGTATGCATGGAAATGATGAAGTGTTGCGTGACTTATGGTGGAAAAGAAACACGAATCTGATTATGGGAAAAATTTCAATGCGATCAATTACGGAAGGCAATGTTAAAAAAGGAAAGCCTTTGTGCAATTCAAACGAACTACGTTAATAAATCTTACGAACATCCATCACTCCGCTAGAACATGCAATTTTGCGATGAAAATCACCTTGCGATGAAAATCACCTTACGATACAAATTGCATTCAGAATACTTTAATTGCAATCCTTACCATTCATCCTAAAAAATACAATCTTTTAAAAACCTAGCTGATTATTGACGTATGACAACAAAGAGTATGTCCTCAAATTTGGAAAAAAAGACACAGTATCACATGGAAAATATACGTTTAAATAAAATGCAAATGTTTGCAACATCATCTGAAGTAATAACAGTATGGTTTCTTTTTCAGCTGTTTTCAAATTCACACCAGTAAAAGCAATCACCCTGATCTTATTGAAATTCTGAAAGGATAACCAAAAGATTCACCGCAAAACTAAGACAACCACTCGCACATTCACATTCATAAGAACAGTAACAGTTTCATCGCGAAAACGTTAAATGATATGTATTTGAATGAGTAACAAACCCTCATACCTTGAAGGTCAACTTCCAGGAAAAGCTACAGTGCTTTTTAAATGACAGGGAACTGGCAAATCGAGCGAATTCACCTTAATCGTGTTGAAATACAGAGTTTTAGCCTCAGGCAGGAGTTTAATCATCCACTGCCTGTTCATCAACATAAACACAACGATAAAAAATATTTCCTTTTATCAATATTTATAAGAGGTGGAATATTTTAGCAAGGTTAGGGGTATCGTGGAAACAGCGTGAATTGTGAAATGTAAACACCTATTAAACTTGCTAGGATTATAACTACCTTCTCAGTTTGGCCACATTATCTGAAACGGAAACAACTCTCACGGCCATATTTTGGATCCGAAGTGACAAATGGGATATTCCATGATATACAACGAGAAAGCATTGCATAACCATTTTATATCAGGCACAAGGAAAAGAACATACAATAAATGAGAAAGAATCCCTGTGACGGAGGGGCAGGCTGGATGGAATACCGACGAATATACAACAGCTTTCCTACATTCTGATTGGGTGTACTTTCTATGGCATGGTATAAGTTATGATATAACGTAAACTGCAAATGGCATTCTTCACCAGCTACAGTACAAAACTGCATCTCCTGACTTGACCCAGATGAATAAATCACCATCCATAAATCATTCATTTATTCGTAACCGGTTTGAACCCAAGAGTCAAATCGTAACTTGCATGGTTTTGTGATTGAGACTGGATGACGTTGCGACACCCTGAGTGGAAGTCATCATCAGAGTCAAGTGACTTCCGCTAATGCTGTCGAAACATCATTCAGTGTCACCACAAATAGTCCTTGTCAGGACTACGCTCACCTGGACAATCTACTCTTCGTTTATTGTTCAAAAAAGAGAAAGTTTATTTTTTAAAAATCAGCTTCCTACCTCAGAATCCTCCAGTTCACTAGATGATGACGACTCCACATCCATAGGTGTTGGCGCAGTTAAACTGTTCTTTCGTGACGTAACAAGTGTCCCGGCAACACTTGCTCTCTTCTTATGGCCTGTGTCAGTATGGTAACTGGAAACCAAAAGTTTTTTGCCATCTGATGCGAGCGACAATCTCTTGCTTTTTAATCGCTCGGAATGATCCAAAGACACTGATATTTTACCAGAGCTCATTCGTGGCTTCTTTGGGGCACTGGATTTGGGCGTAGGGCTGGTGGAGCGAGTATCACGTCTCTTTGGAGGCGAAAGATTTGGCTCTGGTGACGAGGTGTCCATGAGCTCCTCCGAATTTGAGGCTCTAGCACTGGGACTAGGGGTCCCAGATTTCGCTTCACTTATACTGGCCGTGCTCAACTTGCCTTGGCTACGTTTCACCTTTCCGCTTCCCGAGGGAGGAGTGGGTGAAGGCGTCCGCCCATCTTTGCTTTTCACAGGTGCGGCGCTTCTTTCGGACTGTTCAGCTTGTTTTGTGGGAGAGGTGGGTGAGGTTTTAACTTGTTTCTTGGGAGGGGTGGGTGAGGAGCTACCAGCTTTACCCCCTCCCCTCTTTGTTGGTTCCGCTGGTTCTGGACTAAGCGTTCTGGTTCCGGTTTCCTTTGATGTTGATGGTGATTTCTTTGATGAGGCTTTAGCGGGTGAAGCGGCTCTTCTTGGAGACTTGCTTTTCTCAGACTCTAAAGTGTCACACAATGTGGCCAGGTAAGTAACAATCGATCTCTCGTCAGGTTTCTCCACATCAACATCTGTAACGTCAAAAAGAGGGAATTACATTTAAATCCGGCAATATTCAAAGAAATCGGAACAACTGGTACGCACTGCAATGATTCGTTTAATAGACGTCACCTACGACCTTCAAAGTTGATCGAATTAGTTACATGGAACGAAATCTGATTCTACGCGAGTAAAAGAATAAGCAAAACTTTCGTGTTACCATGAGAAACGACATGTACTAGTACCAGCTGTAACAACGTCCAAGATAAAAAATTTAACTCAATACGAAACAAATATGCACAGCGTGAAGATGGAAACTGGTGGATATAAGGCAACATCCAAAAGCCAAAAAAGGAGAAAACGTGCGCAAAATTGTCAGCAATGCCGAGGGGGGTGGGGGGAGGGGAACGAAGGAGGGTCGTCCATGCAACATCAGAGACAAGCAGCGCTATGAACCAATCAGAAGATGAGGAAAACAGATGCGTCAAGAGCAGGAACTGACCTTCAGGTTCCAATAGCCTGGGGACATTCAGGTGTTTCTCAGCTAAATCAAAAGCTTCTTTCAGATTGCTAGTATTGTCACGTGACTCCATAGCACTGAGATCCACTAAATCTGGCCTAAAGAAAGGAAAAGCAGCATACGAATGAGAGAAAAATTCTCCACTTCAGGTCAAAGAACTGCACACTCTTTCACTCAAACTTACAATTAAGCTTAAGAAGACTGGGAAATAGGGTCAGAGGTGCAAACTCAACCTTAGGTTGGTGCTGAACTGCGCTCATTTTGACTTCTAATTGTTTAGTTGAGAGGGAAACTGTCAGACAATAGTTTAAAAGACAGCAAGATACAAGATACAGGTATGTTACATTTGAACATGGAGCTCTGAACCCACCTAAATGCATGGATGATATGTAAAAAGGCCTGGCCATTCTTCCAGCTGGCGCCAAAGTCCTTCACAGCTTCACTTGATCTGAAGAAAAAATGTAAGGGGATAAAATGAAGGCAAGTGCCAGTACACATATATGACAATATGGCTTTTACATGGTCAGTGAAGAAAAAATGCCTGAAACACTGAAAACAGTTTTGGCACAACCAAAATTAATATTTAAGGCTTGGACAAGACAAGACACATTGACCAAAAAGATGGAAACGAAAAACAGGCTAACATGGTATTTAAGATCAACCAGTTCTAGTTTCTATTACTAGATGTAATTTTCATTATGAAGAAACAATGGCTGCAGAACATTCAGCAATCTGCTTGGCATTGTGTTGTGAACCAAACGACTAAGAAAACTGAGAATTAGCCCCTGTTTTTAAGGCAATATCAAGTTTTGAACTCATGAAATTACTATCAAATATTCATAAATATATCTACCCAGTTTGTCAAAGGTAAGTAGGAATAAAATTTTACCCTGTAGCTTTTTCAGCTGCTTTGCGAGACCAGTCTAGAAGATATTTCTTGGTTCTTGCCTTCTTCTTGTTAGCATAAAAACCTTCCACCTGATTAGAAAAGAAACATGTTTACACTTATAAGATTACAGTGGTATTGACTTGAACCATAATTTGCAATATTGACCAATAAGGTAAAATGCACTTGCAAATCCAGTTTAAGTTTATTGGCTGGAATTTTTTCAAAGACATTTTTTTTTTACAAGATGCTGGGAAAAGACATTCCAAACTATCTTAAAAGTGCTCAATTTGTTGCTAAATTCACAATTCATCAAAGGAAGCCACACTGTACATTGTTTTTAAACTGAGCAGCTGCAAGTCTCTCAAGGTAATTTCTCAAGAGTAGTCACGCTCTTTCAAAAGTAAGGTGAGTTAGTCTTTGTTGACAAGTCACTGCAGTTTTCATGCAACAAGTGTAAACAGTACCTGATAGTGGTGAATTATTGCCCAGATTAATCCAAGAACCAATGTTTGATTTCCATCAACTACCGACTCACTGTGAATGTTTACTAGCTTGACCTGAGTGAAAGGAACAAAATATTTAGTGATTCATAACACTTTTGCCACTGGATTATCTGAGAAGATTGGCTCTTCATCTTTTCTAACTTCAAGTTAACAAAAAGTTAAAAGAACTCTTTCTTTTTCTATATAATTATTACAGTTTAACAATTTTAATCTTTGGTTTTGTGTTTTCTTGTTGACCAACATTTACAGTAAGACATTCATTAGCAAAATAATCTTAAGAGGACACCATAATTTTCTAAAGGCTCATACTTTTTTTGGTTTCCTCACTGTCACCCTTTTTTGCGTTGTACATGTACTAAAATTAATATTTATTCAAGAATAACACTGTAACACATCATTCCCTAGACTTGTAAAAGAAAATGAACTCTATGAGATTGCTTTATGCAAAAATATAGGACTGTGAGACCAAAAAATTTGACACTGAGGTTTTGAAAGACCCCTTCAAGCAACTTGCCCCCATCACATTCAACAATATCCACTGGTTCACGAAAAAATAGAAAAATTACACATCAGTTTTTTTAAAAAGTCTTTATTACACTTACATTCTTTCCATTTAAAAATTTTAGAGCTGATCCAACATTTGCAAGGTGATGAGGTCGCTTGTTTCCTTTTTCTGCTAGCTAAAATTTAACAGAATAAATATATTTAACTTTTTTAACATCACATCAGCTGGTGCTTTGTATATCTGGTATATAATAGGAAACCAAAGATCCAGACAAACCTCTGCAAACAGACAATACAATTGGTCAATCAGGACTGTGCTCTAGCGGCGCCCGGTCGCCCTTGGCGACTTACTTTTGCCATGGGGCGACCAAGAAATATTAGTTTTTGCACCAAACTTATATGCTGGGCGCCCTGGATTTCAAGGGTTTAGAGGTTTGGGCGCCCAACTACTTTTCTTAGAGCACAGCCTTGTCAATTTTTCCTAGTGGGTGGAAGGCCACAATCCTTTAGCCTGGGTAACATGCATTGCCAAGATGCATGGGGTTTCAGCACTTGACAGCTGATTTCCAAATTATAGTAGTGCAGGAAATGGGGTGAGGGGAAAAATAAGAAGCAAAAGGGAAGGGAAGGAGGGATGAAGGTTTTGCTCTTGCACCATTTCTCGTGCATCCAAAATCTGTTCAAGCACTAAAAACAGGGGTTTCAAAAAGAAAAAAAGTAGCAGGAGGAAATTCAGAAATACCCGGAGGACTATTGCACCGTGATAGCAGCACAGTGCGACTGAGCCGAGGTTTATGCCGAAGTACCCAGCTCAAATGCTTAAAGTAGCCAGTGACTTGCGTCGGGCACTGGCTTACATGTAAATCGAAAACCCTGTAAAAAGCCCACAGAAAAGCTTGCTACACAGGCTAACAACCCCTCTGCTATACAGATCCATAATTATTCAACAAGTGCCACAGACCAAACCCCATGTACAAACAGTACAAACAGTACTCAGTGATTACAGTCAGTTCAGTTGGTCATGGAAGACTGAAATTCCAGGGCTCAAGACTAATCGTAGCCAACTAGCCACAGTCTAGTAAAAATTCCATTTTTGCTAGTAGGTTTTGTGCTTCATTAGCCGTTCTGGCTAAAGAAAATGTCAGCACTGGAGGACCAGATGAAATCACTGTTTTAAGAAAATTGAGTCAAAGCAGGCAGAATTTGAAACATCAGCTGTTTATAATCGGCTCATATAATAACATTTCCTCATGCAAGAACTTAAGATTGCTAAAAAGCAAAAGCACGATTGACTTTTTTGGTTCTTTTTTCCCTTACTAAAGCAACAAATGACAAACAAACTTTACTTCTTAAGCAAATGAGGTCACAGAAGTCTAGGGATAATTTTTAAACATTAATTAAGAATTAATTTTTTTTAAGCATCAAAGCTTAAAAAAATTCATTGACGCTTTTCTTTCAATTACTTCAGAAAATTAAAAAAACTCATAGTGATTTGAATAATGCCTATTTGACATTGATTCCTATGTCGACTGCAACTTCCAAATACAGTCATAAAGAAGGAACATTATAAATTTTCTTGTTCACGAGAGGTCATGAATCAGAATTTTGAAAAAAAAAAGGATGTATACTGCAAGCTACACACAGGCTAGGCTTTATTTGACATTCTAGTTCAAGCCCTGCTGTTTTTACACATGTATAAACTCATTATAACACTTTCAAACGTAAAATAAACCTATTCTAATAAGCTGATAAGTTCAGTTCTTTCACGACAGTATTGTGGTTGGGAAAAAGCGTACAGAAACTGCTTGACAGGATGAAAAATAAAATAACTAAGAAACAGGTCTGGCCAGTGAATTAGACATGTGCACTAGCCATTGGGCCAGGTAAGCCAAAAAGGTAGTCTCAAGCCCTGAATTCCCGGATCAATGAGAGTTCATCTCTACTTTCTCTTCAGACACCTCTAAACAGACATTCAGCCCTATCATTTTTGTATCCAGGTTGAACTACAGGTGACAGCTTACCAAACGTTCTCCAGATAAGACTTCTAATAAAGCCAGTAACTTGGTGCCATCTTGCAACCCTTCAATTAAGTCATCAATATGAAATGGAGGCTTGTGCTGATTATTGTGTAAAGAAAATACAGGCAAAGTGAATAAAAAATATTAACAGATACAAGGATAAGCTTGTAAAGAAATGACTTGACATGGCTGTATTGTTTGCATGGAAAACACTTTTTAAAGCATTAACACAGTTGGATCAAACCCAAATCCATTGAAGGAGCATCCCATCCAGCTCTCTATTACCTGACCCCATTTGAAACTATTTATGAGTCCTAGACCTGTTTTCAGTCATGATGTTTGCTTTCTCTAATTAATTCTTTTTTCTGAATAAAAAAAAAACACTTGACCCTCCCCCCCCCCCTCCCAACAGTTCTCTAGACTAACTCACTCTTAAAAGCATGCATATCAAAATGTAATGCTCAGTATTTTAAACCAAAATGCATGGTTTGAGAGCCACTAACATTTTGGGCAGCACATACCAACCAGGGGAAGGAGAATAGCACTTACTATGGAAAAGCTATTTTCAGGTCATTCTCCTGATGGAAAGGGTATGGTTTTTGGGTGGTCCAGGTAGGGATAAAGCTAAGTAATAAGCACAGTAATCAGAGAGTCTTGAATAAGATATTATTTAACCCTGTACATTCTGAAAGAATCATTTTTCTTCCCACAAAAGCAGCACAAAAAAACTATAAGAATTAAGGCCATGCGACCAAATTAAAAAACAAGTAAAGAAAATGTCTGATGATCTCTTTCAAAACTGGTCTGGCCAGAGCTATGAGAAAAAGAACAGAGCCTTGATAGGTATACAGTTATACACAGGGTTTCCCTATTCATGATCAATAATAAAATCACATGTTTTGAAAGATGTAGTATGCACACTTGCATGTGTTAACCTTCAGGATATTATAATGAGAGCACAGGGGAGAGCTCCAGAGGCATTGACGGAGAACAATAATTTCTTTTTTTTTTAAGTCATCTGTGTCCAGTACTATCCCGTACACAAAGTAAGACCCTTTATAACCCACTCACTGAGATGAGAACTACAATGCAAATATTTCATTATCTTTGTTCCAAAATCACTCACTTTCTTAAGAAAATAATTCACCCATCTTCCAAAAGTCCTCTTCTGAATAAGTACTTGCTCCTCTGAGTCAAATAAAATCACAACAATGAACACATTTTCCAGAGATGCCAACCTCTGGAGATTTAAAATCTGGAGATTTTTTCCCAGCCTCCTTACACCCCACTCCACCCCCTCCCCAAATGATTTTCCCCTCCTACCCCCCAAAAAACACCCCCCCCACCCCAGTAAAAATAACTTTTTTCCACCAAATCAAATTGAGCCATCTTAGTTTATTTCCAAAATCAACTATTTCACTAAATGCGTCAATTGAATGTACTCAATAACATTATGACCAAATGTCTTTTATCAGTTCAGGGATACGATTTCAGTCTACAGTGGAGCAAAGTCTTAAAAAGGTTCAAAGCGGTTTTTATCCGGGAGATTTGGTCACCCATACGAGAGACTGGGAGATTTGTTGCCTATCCTGTAGACTCCCGGATAATTCGGGAGAGTTGGCATATATGGTTTCAGCAACTTAACTATCAGCAAGCGTCCTGTGGCGTCCATGTTGGAATCCATAGTAACCATCTTCGCTCTTCATCGATGATATTATCAGCAAGTTTACCGAGTTTTTTCAATTGTATTTTAACAACAAATAACTCATTAGAACAAGAATAGATAACAAACACAGATAACCGTTTGCAACCCTCATAAAGCTACAAAACTTGGCCAAACCAAGTCTTCACGTTCACGTGGAAAATGGAAGGCATGACATCACAACATTTATAAGCTAACACATAAAAATTTCCCATCTCTGTTTATTTTTAAGTCTTTGTCGAAGGTATAAATATCCATGGCCTTAGAGAGCTAGGACAGCTCACTGTTGTGAACATACTACAATTCACAGCTGATAACACAAGAAAATTATTCAAGCTTATCGTTTGACTCGTTGTGATCTTCAGCTGATGAGCTTACTGACTTAACGAGTTAAACAAAACAATACAACTAAATAGGACCTTCAAACAGTCCCATCAACCAGCAATTTTTACCTGACAAAGAGGCCACCAGCTGTTCTGTCGAAGCTGAGAGAGAAGATTTTGGTAATCCCAGCGACTTCTCTGGAGATGGACTACGAGAAGTTGAAGAAACCGAATTACGAGGTCGCGACGCCATTACAACCCACAGGCGCTTCCGAGCTTCCAACACTACAAAAGTACGCGCCAAAAGTTTGTGACAAAATGTCGCACATCAAACTCCATTCCCAGTCCTGCTAAGCAGTCTTCCATCAATTATATCTCCTACTAAATCTGTTTAAGTGTTCTGTGCATATTCTCCGAGCAGCAGGTTCCACAAGCTTGGCTTTTCTCAAAACGCGGGGTAAACATTCCGCTGATCACTGCTGAAGAATGATTGACAGGGGGTCCCCCTGGGATGTTGGTCGCGTGCGCGAAACGCGGTTTTCTATGAAGATATGTTACATCTTTATATCAAATTTCATCAAAAATCAATCAGAAAAACAAATGATAAAAGCAAAGTGGTAAAGAAAAATGATACGTGAGTAAAAGCATAAGTCGGAACTATAAACTGTGCAAGATGTGCTGAAAACACATGATTAACGAAGAAACGGCTTCATCTCTGTAATTGTGACAGCATGAACTTCGTTGATAGGTCGAGCAGTTTCATCAAAATGAGTTTTCACTTGCTGGAGGTTTCAGAAAGCATAACAACTTCAGTAAGTGTATTTTTAGAAAGCTCAATTTTAATCCACACATCAATGACCAACTGCGCCAAGAAACACCATCACAAAAAGAAAAATGAGATTGTATTTATATTGCATCTCATCTTTTTTATTATTATTATTATTATTATTATTATTATTATTATTATTATTATTATTATTATTATTCTTACTCAAGATTCGTTATCCAATAAAGTGCTTCGTTATGTGCAGATTTACTTATCCATTCATCGGCAAGGTGAATAATAATTTGGTGGCTTTTGTTTGGGAGTCTTTTGTTTGTATGTATAGTTTTCTCTTTGCATATCTTTTCAGAATTATTACAAACAGGGTTCATGATCTCCTTTTATTGGTATTCATTCACAAAAATCTTCGCAAGGTACGGTGCTTGTTTACAGCTTACAGATTTTTTACTTTGCTAAACCTACACGAAAACAAATAACAACAGGTTAAACGAGTTACAAGCAAAAATGATATCAAATGGTTAATTATATATCACTCAGTGCGTAAAATTGTTTGCATGCCTTTGGGATACATTACAATTTCTACATGTATGTCCAACATCTACATTAAAATGTGTCAGTAAAAGTCGTTAGACACCACACCAACGTTAAAATTTTCACAAAAAGTTTAAAATAATAATAATCAAAGGCTTAGCAAATTACAACAACACTTGAGTTTTATTTGGCTACGTGCTTCGATGAGAATCAAACTTACTCAGACGGAAACGCTTGTTAGCTTCGAAACTAGGTCCAATATTCCAACAAGAAAGATGACGTCCTCTGAGCCCCTAAAACCGCAAAATTACTTAACCGTTTCTTTCATATCGTTTGCCTCACTATTTTCTGCTGTTGGCTTCTAAAAATGTAAAAAAAGAGGTTTTACGAAAACTGGAAGTGATTAAAAAGTTCCGATGCATGTTGGAAAGCCCCAGCCATCTCTGAAGTCGATGATTAGTTCTAAGACAAGACATCAGGCCTACGATTGGCCAACTCATCAAATCCACTGAGTTAACCCTTTAAGCCCTGCTGTCAATACGCTTATATTCTCCCAGTTACTACTCTCCTTATGTAATGAGGCGAATTTGTTGACCCATCAGGGAAATCAAAGTCGATAAACATTCCCTAAATCCCTTGACCTGAGTGTTTTATTAAGGAGACAAGTTGTAAGGAGAAGCTACATTCTGGTCACTAATACAGGGCTAAAAAAAGGGTTAACATAACCAGACTACAGTTTGGTTCTCAGTTCACTTCCTCACCGACACCGAGTTCTTAGACGCTACAACTTCTGTACCATCTGTTTCGAACTTCTGTTGCGGCGAACGCTATTCGCGCCATATAGAAAGTCGAGTGTAGCACTTGTCCTTCAACCTTGACTACACCTACGGCTGCCTCGTGCTTTTTAAAACATGCTTTAATCCAACAGCATCTTACGCGTCGCGTGCGACAAACTCAAGTTTAGTTTATATGGCAGAATTTGTATCCTAGGTTTACCAGTCATAAAGCTTGCCGCATATCAATAAAAAGTCCTTTCTTTCTTTCTTTCTTTCTTTCTTTCTTTCTTGTCTCTACCTTTTATTCAATACAATACAATATTCTTTATTTAACGGAGGTGACGTCATTAACCCAATGAAATATCTAACTTACGGTCTTCACAACGGTACAAAATAGCCATATAAAACAATGCCTAATCAGCAATATTCGACTTACTACGAGAGGGGGGAGGAACAGGGGAGTAAATCTCCCCTCTCCGAACTTTCTGAGCCAATTTCTCCCTCCTCCCTACTCATCCAGGTCCATCCAGTTCAATTCTCCCTACTCCCAACTCTCCTTTTTCTCCCTCCTCCCTACGTTTTCCCCCTATTTATCCCTCCTCCCAACTTTTTTTGGGCCATTTCTCCCTCCTCCCTATTCTGTTCCTCCGCCCTCCTACAGGAGAAACTAAAACTAGACATATGTATGGTTTATTCATTCCTTTATTGTTTCATTCTTCCTCTGTCTTTTTTCTTGGTTTTTCCAATGTTTTTTTTTCTCAAAAAAGGCTAGAAAATCCAAAATAATCACGAACTAGTACTATGACTTATACGAAATGGCAAAATCTATCTTGTCGTTGTCATTCTTCCTCTTTTTTTTTTTTTCGTTATTTGCAGAGTACAGACATTTAAAATTCAGGGTCAAATTTTTAACTTTCTTTCAGCATTTTGAGAACCGAGTAAAATAATTCACACATTATCCTCTTATCCTCACATACCGTTTACGAGTAATCTATTTGCGTTATTTGGGTGTACACATGACAGCTATCTCCTACCGTATAGCTTGAAATTTTTGCGGGACTTTTATTTTGCGGATTGGCGATTTTTTTAGGTTTACGGGAACAAATTTTTGCGGCTTGAATGGACTGAAAATTCCGCTGGGAACTAATTTTTGCGGTCTATTCAAGCAGCAAGACATCTACAGTGACGGAAATTTAATATTTTCAACTATTATTACTTTTTTTTTTTAAGTAAAATAACAGTCTATGCTTCTCACATTCTTCTCAGACATTTCAGTCAACGACAAGCCGGTCGTTTCTTGTGCCGCAGAGACTGGAAAAGTATTGACTTGACCTTTGATCGTTTTACTTACTTACTTACTTACTTACTTATATTTTAATCCTCGTAGTCTTACGACTATACAGGATACTAAAAAAAAAAAAGAACATTTAACTAGATACTAGAAATACAAAATAAATATAATGTAAATATTAAAATAAGGTTCCATGGGTCAGTTGGCAAAAGGTTCTAATGATAGGCAAGGCATATGCTTGGAAGGCCTCAGGACTGGTAGAAGGAGAACTTGTACTGAAGCATTTGTGTTGGTGGCAATGTGTCGGAACTTATAGGGGTGTTTTGACCATGTGCGAGGATCTGCGGGCCGGACGGAAACAGGAATGGGGAGGTATAGGGTGAGGTTGTTGATTGACTTGTAGAAGGTAGTTACAGCAGCAAGATGTCTCTTGCACTCAAGTGTCTCCCATCCAAGGGTTTCTCTCATTTGTGTTACGCTGCTGTATCTCGAATAATCCCCAGTGACAAACATCAGGGCACTGCGTTGTACTGCCTCGATAGATGCGAGGTGTTGCTGCTCGTAGGGGGCCCACGCAGATGTGGCATACTCAACTCTTGGTCTAACTAAGGGGTTATAGGCCTGTTCTTTGACCTTCGAACTACAGTGGGAAAGATTTCGGCGAAAGATTTTCGTTTCGTTTTGTATGTAGCAAGCTCCGATTCCTTTCTGTCAATGCAAATATCAAAATAAACGTTCCTTTTTACCCCAATGTATGATATATAGTAACACAAGTGGATTAAAAGTCATTAGTTAAATTATATTAACGGAAGTAAATTTTTGCAGTTTTTAATTTTGCTGGTGATTTTTTTTCTGCTGGAACTTATTTTTGCGGATCAAGGACCATCCGCAAAATCCGCAAAAATTAAACCCCGCAAAACAAGTGCTCCACGGTACTAGAAGTTTTTAACTCAACCTCATTCCCAAGGTCTCTCTTTTTCCCGAAAACGAGGTTGCTATTCGGCTACGGACGGTACTAAATGGTGGTCAGCAGACAATTCAGTCAACCAGTACCTCTTCAAGTAAGTTTATTTTGTTGACAAGGGATCGAAAAAAATCCAGAAAAACGTGTGCTCCGACAGATGTTATTCACCTCACTTTTTACAATCAGCACTTTCAATTCAAGATCTGCAATGCAGTGACCCTTTTCAAACCATAATCTTTTGCCAGCACTGCCTGTAGTTCAAGCATAAACACGAAATCATGCACCATATAAATCGTGTTTTCAATTGCATTCTCATTGCACTGGAAATTTGTCGAGGAGTAAGTTTATCAACAGAACTTCATTGCAATCAAAAGAACTGTGGTGGATCAGGAAGCAAGTATGAAAGGTATACTGGGACACAAAGTTTTGTTGAAGATAGTCCATATATGATATCCCCAGAAGATTTTTATCACAAGTTCTTGACTCAACATAGACCAATCGTAATGAGAAAAGATGCGAACAACTGGCCAGCAAGCAAGGTACATTTCAAACCGAATTTTCTTGAACATTTCATCATCTTTATTCTTTCCGTTTTACTCTTAACTCTTAGCTGCATAAAAGCCCATAATTTAACAAATACAATTTCTGTAACTAAATTCAGGGTCAAGGCAAGGAATTCCAACAGGTGAAATTCCCACTGCTTCCACCAAACCATTTTGCTATTTTCTGCGGTTCGGAGATTAGCAGAAAATTACTGTTTTCACGGTTCAATAACCAAGTGACAGTTACCATGGTAACGAGGCTAGTTCGTCGACAGTTAGGGGCACATGGTTTTGACAGTTTCCATTCTAGTCTGGCGCTGCTCCCGGACAGTCAAATTTTTATATTTTCAGTTTTATTACGTACGTTATCTAACGGTTTTCGTTCCTTCCGTTGTCGTTGGTCATTTGTTCACGCTTTCGTGTTGTCGAGTAGTTAGCAATCTTACTCCCTCGAGATTGTAATAGAGTCTGGATCTGCTTTCGGGAGGGACCAGGTTTCCCCTCAGGGGTTTTTCCTGGCGGGCGGCAGACTCATTTTCGTATGTTTTTCGTGTGTAATTTACGTTTTCCAATAAAGAGGGTCTGACGTGCAGCGGCCATCCTAATCGGGTGCAGCGGCCAGCTCCCTAGTTTTCATGGACATTTATTGGTGCAGTGTCGTTTATTTCGGGTGGGGAATAGGGGAAACACAAATTTTCTATTGATTTGTTGGCCCTCTTATCTCGAACACTGGACTAATAGTAATGATGATGATGGTGGTGGTGGTTATAATAATAGTAATAATAGTAATAACAAACGTTCTAGTAAACTAAACAAGAAGGAATGACCCAAAGGACCTTTGGCCATTGCTTCCTTCTTTGGTTTAAATGCGACATAACATCTGCCAGAGCATAAGTGTCATGAGAAGATAATAACAACTATAATAAATAGAATAGAAGAATACCTAGCTAAAGAAAAGGAAAAACTAAACCTGCACTTTATGAAATGGGAAAAACTTTTACAATTACTCAGTTGAAATAACTTTACCTTGTATTAATATTTTTGTTTATTCATTTATCTATGTTATCCTCTAGCAATTTTATTTTATTTATTTATTTATTTATTTATTTTTTCTCTTTTCTTTTCTTTCTTAAAAAATGTAAAACTCAAAAACACAATAAAATATAAAAAAAAACTATAATAAATAACCCCAAGTAAATTTCCAATCCTTGTATTCCAGACTTTGATCCACATTATTTCTCCTTACATTATTCTGTAGACTAAGAATGACAAAATCAATCTTTCTACGCATTTCTAACATTTCTAACCCATTCCCAGCTTCCATGTTTAAATACTTAAGACACAGAGACAGAGGTGGCAAAAAAAAAGTTAAACTAACAATGTTATTCACATGCCTTCATCACTGACTGATGTTTTCATGCACATACATGAAAGAAATACATGGCTTGTAGAACAATGGTGCAATGATGCTGTTTTCTTTCTTCTTAAATAGGTGTGGACTGAAGAATACCTGATTCACTCACTTAATGTTGGCACACAAGTCTCAGTAACAATTGGAATCCCAAAGTTCCCTTTTGGTTCAAAAATGTCCCTTTCTATCCATGAATTCCTCTGGAGATCTCAACAAGAAGACTTGACTCTTTTTGATGAACCAACAAATCAGATGCTTAGTGACATCACTGCTCCTCTCTGTTTAAGATGCAGTCAGTTTATGCAGAATATGAGAATCTATTATTGGTTACGGCAATACCAAACCCAAGCATCAACACCCTTGTTCTTCAATGCAAATGAACAACTGCTCACTGTATTGAATGGAAGTGCTCAAGTAATACTAGTCTCTCCGTTGTATTCTGAAAAACTCTCTACTGGTGACAAAGAGTTATGGGCAATCACCAGATCTAACAAAGGTATAAACTGCATATACAATACAATGACTTTTCCACATGTATTAGTTCCTGTATATTACAAATTATTTTCCTGTACTAACCTATACACCTCTCTTTGAGTAACCCTAGATACCATTATTTGGTTTCTGTCATGCCTGATTCACTCAAACTTTCTTTTAAGATGGACTCCTCTCAGTGCTGGGATAGTTTTTGTAAGTCCCATAAATATAATACTTTATTGTTCTTCTGAAAGGATTTGGATGTCAATGTATTTGTCTCCTGAAAAGCTAGCATAGGATATAGGATAACAGTTTAGGAATTGTGTGTATGATAAAAGAACACACACAATCATTCCTGGGCAAAAAGTTTCAAATTGTTCTCCCTCTCTTTTCCTTCCATTGAAGTGTATGTTAAATGATGGAATATGAATGCTAATTATCTTTTACACCACTTTTTTCAGACTTTCTTTCAAAGCTCTCATCAGAAGCCATTCCACACTTCTCTGTTGACCTTCAAAAAGGCGACCTCTTATACATTCCTCAAATGTGGTGGCAGCACATGACATTATCAGCTACTCATAACTTGTTTGTTCAGTTTTTGTGGCCATCTAGCATACCAAGAGATGATCACAGTGAGGTTTCAGTTAAAACAAAAGGTAACTCACAAGTCGAGTCATCACATCCTTTTAAGGAGCATGTAAAAACCACATGGAAAGTGGTGAGGACATCTAAAAAAACTTCAGTACAGTTGAACCTAAGCTGTATTTTGTATTCATCTAACATACAACTAGAAATACAGAACTCAAATCCATATTTAATTGTAGAGGTTTCATTATGGCGCACACAGTTAAACATTAGTATTTTACAAACTGTATGTAACATATGACAACGTCTTGAATATTGAAGTTGAACTTTCCTTCATGCAATTTCAAAAATTGTATTCATTTTTTAAACTAATGGTAGCATCAAGGATCCACATAATTATTTAATTTGGTAAAAAGTCAGAATTTCCTGGGCCCAGTTGTATTCTTTTCTTGTTTAACACTCAGAAGCAGGGTAACACCATACACTAATTTTACTTTACTGTTTACTTATTATTGCTCTAACATTCATAGGTCCTGGCAAAATTACTGCTGCCAATATGTCCCCTTTTTTCAAGAAAACATCATCATTTTGTGTATTGTTTTTTAAGGCAACCAACTATTAAGTGTGCAAGAGTCATTACAAAGGTTACTAAGGAAATATGAAGAGGGATTCCTGACTGCAGATATACAATCACTGGATTGTCCACAACAAGATATGAGGATGAGCAGCTACACATTTGAGACTGGTAAGATGAATGAAGAAGAATACCAAGCAATCCACAATGGTCCAGATTATACGGAGGTAATAATGAAGTGCATATACAAATAAGTACTTCTAGAGAAAATTTTAAAGAATGCTGGCACATTAGAAAGTTGCTGTCCTTGGGTGGGTTACCCTGTAAAAAAGTAAAGTATTATTTTCCTCAGTTGTTTGCTATGAACAAGATGCCCAAAACTGGAACATCAAAAACATGGAATTTCCTCATATGTAAACTTTCCCTATTGAACTCCATGCATTACCTACACTGTAGCGTCACACCCTGTTGGGAGAGTTTAACTTGAAACCAAAGAAACCTATGTGGCTTTATTCTCATCACCCATGTTAGCTGAAGGTCATAACTGAGAACTGCACCCCCCCCCCCCTCCTCCTCCCCTCCAAAAAAAGATTCTCTGTCAATTTAAGGTTCCCTGTTGTTGCCACTTGTAAATAAATATTGATATGCTTAAATTGTATTTTCAGGGTGATCCGTGCAACTTTGATGGATCAAATAAACAAAGTCCCTGCAATTTTGGTTTATGTTTAGAAAATCCAGAGAGCAGTGAATGTATTCGCTACATTCTGGACTACTGCAATCAATGGGAAGATCGTGGCTGCATAATTGAATTACCACAACTGTTGAACAAGGTTGGAATGGAAACAATGAAACAAATCACTGACATTGACTCACCTTACCGCTTTTAATTCAAGTTTACTTGACCTTTCAATTTTTCAAGTAAGATGCATTCCATAATGATGATTATTAAGTTTTTATCAACTAACTTTAAGTTTAAGTTCAATGATCTTGATGACTTCATCTTGGTATTTTGGATGAAGTTGGTTTCTTGGCACCTAGGACAAAATAATAATACAGTAGTAATTGGATATTATATATTAAACTGCACAAAAAGAAAGTCTAATAAACATTTTGTTGGGCAGCTAGCCTATGAAATTGTTCTTCTGTTCTTTGCAGCTGTCCATTAACCATTCCATCTGCCCAGGCCCACCCTCCCTCCCCCTCCCCTTTCCCCTGCCCTTTCCCCTGCCCTTTCCCCTCCCCAAGCACAAACAATAAACAATAAACATGATATTACCTCCTCGCATTGATATCCTCGGTCCACCAATGTCTTCACAAATACCTCTTCTCCGCCGCGATTCCTTCCCATTGAGACGAAAACCCGGGAATCGCCATAAGTTAGCTTTGGAATGCTTTGGGCCAACAGCAATGAGTCCGTTGGCGAATAAAGAACTTCGGCTGCTAAAACCAAATCAAAGAGGCCATCTTTTGCCAATTCCACTGTGTTATTACCCCAGCAATATTCTATAACCTTGATTTTATTCCGATAAACTTCAGGAACGTTCGAAGACACGTTGTTTTCAAGAGTTTTAACACAACACCGTTGATCCGTGAGTATGGTCATTTTTGCCCCCAGCAAGCAGATATAAATTCCTACCAGACCACAGCCAGCACCAAGCTCTAAGACTCTACAATTCTGCAGGTAATGTGAAGGAAAAATCTCTTGATTATCGAACATTTTAGCCAGAGCAATGCTCCCATCCCAGACAGTTGTACCCAACGCGACATAACTCTGCTCAAGTTTTAAGACAGATTTCTTGTCAAATTCCTGACTTCCCTCTCCATTTCGTTGAATACTGAGATCTCTTTCGATCTCTAGCGTGAAAGGTTTCTCAAAGCGCTGTTTTTCGGTTTTAAATTCTTGTCTAACCCACATTTTAGCCATATTAGTGATTTTACATTGCAGTTCACCACCGTTCGAGGCTGGTTCGAGACACCGTTCCACAGATAAGTGCCAGGCGTTCCTCGTTGTAACCAAGCACGGAGAAGTGGTTACCTCGTTTATGAAGTAGTTGATTTCCAACCCTGCTGGCTGCTGGCTGCTGGCTGTTGGCTACGTGCATGATATACTTGACGGACCATAGATGTGCGGTTTCTTATTTCGACGTACTTACCTCCTTGTTGTTTGCAATTTCTTCCAAACTGTCGTTGCTATCTTTAACCACAAGAAATGAGGGAGTCGACGATGTGAGCTACTGCAGCGAAAAAATTTCATTAGACCGAAAGATTTCCCCATTTCAGCTGGAGACTTACACGACGCTAGCTGACGGTGGCTCGATGAAATTTCATCTGTTTTCAATATCATCTTATTTTTAATTTGACTTATTTTTCGGCTGCGATTTCATTTGTTAGTCTGAAATGGAATGATATCGCCCATTGGTTTTACCTTATTTCTGGAATCTGTGGTTCGTTTGAGGTTGAGAAAGAGTTACATGCACAAGAGTTGAATTCAACGACAGCACGATATTTACAAGATCACCATTCGATTTCGGCGTCGCGTTGGGTCACATGCAAACCTTATTATTCAGTTATGACTTGAACTAGCAGCAACAAGGAAACTAAGAAGCTGCAGCGAATTCTTATGGAAATTCGTCTCTTCGATCCACTGTTTGTAGCCTGTAACCTTTGCAATTTGCCAAACAATCATTCATTCTCCGTTTGAAAGGATCGAGTGACATCTTTGTGTAATATATATTCAGCTGGATTTGTTACCATACGAATTGAACTCCGTCCATTTGTGTTTTGTTATTCTTCTGTTATTGGTACGAAAGAGACGTCCACTTGTGGCAATGCGATTCTCTTTAAAGAGGTCTTGTAAGTGCTTGGTAATTTTGATAACCGGTACAATCGTCTATTTATTCATAAACTGTGGTTTTAATGGCTGCCCGGAACATCAACTTGATCCGATGCACGTGGCAAAATCACATCCTAAACTGGGAGAAATGATAAACATTGAGGACTTCTGGACACCGGGAAAGATTAAAGTTGTTCTAGGGGGACCGGGATCAAATGGAGAACCTGTTGAAACGAAGCCAGAGAACCAGAAGGACAAAGATCGAGCCTATGCCGAGTATGGCTTCAATCAATTTATCAGTGACAAAATTTCTTTGGATCGCACCATTAAAGACACCAGGCATTCGGCGTAAGTATCATGACCTATTGAATGTATTTTGTTTTTGTTTTCTTGATCAATGTTTGAAACATTTTGTTTCAGCCTTTTGCAAAATTAATGAGGGGCACGGATTTTTTTTACCACCGTAATATTTCTGTAATCCTGACAACTTCACAGTTAAAGTTAGATTTCGAAATAAGTTTTTTTGTTGACAACTTTAATTTTTGACCCTCACAACCCAAAATTGAAGTTGCATCAGCAGTGGGATCATAAAACTATTTGTTATTTATTAATGATGTATTGAATATTTTCATCCCAATAAACCTCAAGGGTCTTCTCTGAAGCTACGGATGGGGGTGACAATGGGGTTTTCAAAATTATATGGAGAAGACTGTACCAAGCCACTCTGCTAATATATTACAACAAGGGGTTGACCTGGGTTTGGTAAATGCATGGAACAGGTATACTCTCCAACGCAGATATCTTTTGGGCTCATCACGCAATCTTTCCTCCCCCACGTGATGAGATTGCATGACGAGCCCAAAGGACGTCTGCATAGGAGACTAGGACCATGTATTTCCTACTAAGCTAACACATTTCCAAAGGAGAGAAGGAGGGGGGGGGGGGGGGGTTAAATTGTTTGGTGTAAATTAACATGCTGGGTGACTTTGTTTACAACTAAAGGTTCTGTTCCAAAAGATATCCGAAAATAAAGTAATATTAGCAAAATGATATAAATGTATAGCATTTCATGCAACCTTTCTGTTTTAGATGCAAGGCAAGAAGATACCCACAAAATCTTCCCGAGGCTAGTGTGGTTATAGTGTTTCATAATGAGGGCTGGTCAACACTGCTACGTACAGTGCACAGTGTAATAAATCGATCACCACCACGCATGCTCAAAGAAGTAGTGATGGTGGATGACTTTAGCAATAAAGGTAAGAAATTTGCAGATGAATTAGGCTGGGAATTGAGAGACTTAACAGCCACTGAAAGGGATGCATTGAATCCATAAGTTGGCTTTATACAGTACCGTCCAAATGTAAGTTACCTTATAAGTTATAATCATTTTATGGTGGCTTATGTTTAACCCAATTTTGTGTTTTCATTTGCAGAATTTCTCAAACAAAAATTAGCTGACTACACAGAACAATTAGGAAAGGTAAAGATTATCAGAACCAAAGAGAGAGTTGGACTAATAAAAGCAAGGTCTATTGGTGCTATAAACTCTGTTGCAGATGTTGTGGTTTTTCTTGATGCACATTGTGAGGCTAATGTGGGCTGGCTGCCACCTTTGCTGGAGAGAATTGCTTTGGATCATCGCACAGCAGTTTGTCCTACAATAGACTTTATAGACCATAACACCTTTGAATACAAGCCTATGGATCCTTATATACGAGGGACTTTTAACTGGCGATTTGATTATAAAGAAAGACCAGTACGCCCTGAGGATATGAAGAAAAGGAAAGACCCAACTCAAGAAGTCAAGTATGGTTATTTGCTTGTTTATTTAATTGGATGTCACAATGTCATGTACAGGTATGCTGGTCAGTTGATCCTCAAGTCAATCAGTCAGTCAATAAGTACATCAACCAGGTATTCACTCAGTCATTACTTGGACAGTCAATCGGTTATGTCATCCTATGACTGGTAATTAACCAAGCAATAATCTTTGTTGCAGATCACCAGTAATGGCAGGTGGACTGTTTGCCATCAACAGAGAATTTTTTCACGAGCTTGGGTTGTATGATCCAGGAATGTTCATTTGGGGAGGAGAACAGTATGAACTGTCCTTCAAAGTAAGAACTATGACTATGCCGGGACCTTCTGGGTTCTAACAATGGTACCAGTGACAATGCTAACATTGCAAAGGCTGCTGGAATTTTCAGACAAAGATGATTTTTTTGTGGCCATTTCAAATCCCTTTCTTTGCTTGACTCACCATTAAAAAAATGTTTGGTTGAAAATTTAATGTTTGGAGATACACTGTATGCATACTACAACATTGAGTGAGTTGTCAATAAAAAAACATATTATAGATCGGATTTAACCCTGATTAACAATGAAGATTGTGAGCAGAGTGTGTTCACATACCATTCATTTCTATATAAAAATTTCCTTTAGTTTGAATGAGATTTTTTCATTTAACATTGAATGTGATGCTATTAATTGTGCCAACACCCTGAGTAAATCATTGGGAAGCAGCCTCTCAAAAGCCAGAGCTTTGCAAAGAAAGTATTAGGAAAAACTGGACTGTCTAGAGAGACTGAGAAGGACATGGGTATTTTCTGGAGCAACACTGTACATTGACTCTTTGTTCCTTTTTAGCTGTGGCAGTGTGGTGGCCAACTAGAAAACATCCCCTGTTCTCGTGTGGGACATGTCTACCGACATCATGTTCCATATTCCTACCCCAAGGCTGATGCCACTCTTATAAACTTCAAGCGAGTGGCTGAGGTGTGGATGGATGAATACAAGGAATGGCTGTATGACAAGAAGCCTGAGCTAAAAAATGTGGATCCTGGGGACCTCAGTGACCGTGTTGCACTGCGCAAGAGACTCAAGTGTAAAAGTTTCAAGTGGTATATGGAGAATGTAGCCAATGATACTGTTAGGTCAATATATGAACCCTTGAGAGCTAATGGCCCTGTAAGTATGGTAATCAAAATAAAGTAAATCCAGTCAGTAAAAGAGTTAATTTTTTTGTAATGTTTCCTAGTACACTTGAAAAAAGGGAAAAACAATTCAGAGTTCACTCGTGTTGGAAGAACTAGGGATTTTTCCAAGTAGATATAGGCTTGTGACACTACAGATAAATTATGCACTATTTGGGCAATCCATGTAATCAACAAGAATACAAATTTATTAGCCTACTCTTGATTTTAGAATTTTATGATACTTGTCAAAGATGACTTGTTTCAGAATGATCATCAGCATAATAATCATTGTACTCCTTTTATTTCCAGATTCGAAACCCAAGCACCAATCTCTGCTTGGATTCAATGGGAAGGAAGGCTGGTGGTGAACTGGGGCTAATGCACTGCCATGGCATGATGGGAAACCAGGTGATGATTTCTTTTCCATCACAAATACTACAAAGCATGTCTTTACGCAAATTGTTCAGAATGTATAAATTATCACTTTTACTTGCATAGGTAGTCTTTGCCTCTAATCAAAGAACCAGCTTGATGATGATTTTCTCTTATTTGCAGGCTTTTCAGTACTCACTTTTGGACGAGTTCCGACAAGATGAGGCATGCTTAGATGTTAGTCAAAGCTTTAGTGGAGCAAAGATAACTTTTTATGGCTGTCACGAACTTAGAGGCAACCAGGAATTCAAATATACCAAGGTAAGTTCAAGCAAGAGGAAAGATGCAGATTGTCAAGTTTCTTTCATATTTTGTCACCAAAATGGCATGATTATGTCCTCATACAGTCACTTGTGGGTATCTCACATAATACAAGCTGACACTGCTTCTGGTGGCTTCTGTAAGTGGACACATCTCTTAAAAGCAGCCACCTGTGCTTGTCTGGAGGGTGTACATGTATGCTTAGGCTATGTTTAGCTGGACAGAGGGGCATGAACAAAAAGAAACATGTGACGTTCAAACAAATCCTCTTAATGTTTGCCTTGAGCAAAACATGTGGAATACAATGAGAATACATATCAATACTTGGCCTTGTCCCAGCTTCAGTTTTTTGCTGTCTAATTTGTGTTGCTACTTTTATCTGACAGGACAAAAAGATAGTTCATGTCATCACTAACAACTGTGTGACAGCGACAGATAAGGGATATCCAGTCATGGAAAGTTGTAAGGACATACCAGAACAAAAATGGGAAATCAAATTGAATGACCTATCAAAATTAAAAACTAAAAAATCCTCTTAGTCTAGCTTAACATTAGAATGAAATCAAAACACTGAACACTATTGCTTCACCTTTTGTATGATAATTGTCTAAAATAAAACAACTTGTAAAGTTAGTAAAAAAAATTGTAGGATCAGATTCAGAGCCACCTTTTATATATTTGAAACTTTTAAAGTGGCCCTGAATCCACCACTACATATAATTTTTAAACTTTGCCAAATGTTGGATCTTGACACCTTTTTTACATGTACCTTTCAGCCACCTTAAGTTGACACCACAAAAAAAATAATCTTCAGATGGTCACTTAAATGCAGTCCCATGTCTACTACAATAATCACTGGAAAGCATCAAATTACAACATGTTGGCATCGTGAGAATAGCTTTAGAAGAATTTACTTCTGTGTAGCTATTATTTATTTAATCTTCATCAAAGTTAGACCACACAATGACACCTTAACAACTTTTGTTAGTGTGGCTAAAGTAACTAGTAGTGTTGTAAAAAGTCACATCTTGTGTATTTTTATGCCATAAAAATTAACGTAGATAATTTCAACAATAGAATTCTGCTACAATCACAGTTTGGAAATAAAACTGACACATTCAGATTTACAATTTACAATAAGTCTAACTTGATTGTGTACTATAAGACTGGCATGGATGTTACTGTCTGTTCCGACAAAGCAAATCTTCTTTCACTGCATGATAATTAAAAACAAAATGTTAACACACATGTTCTCTGGTGACTCTGGAGGAGTATTCTATCTCCTCTGCCTGCCATCCCACTGGGATTTTGAGATTCTGCCTATGGGAATAGGTACTCCACCCCAGGTTGGATCCTAATTCATGGCAAGACTATCTGTATGTGGTGACTAGCAGTATTAATTCTCCATCACAGGATACACAGCATGAAGTGACTAGGAGTATTAAAGGGGGGTAGTTCATAACAGGATGGAGAGCACAGAGTAATAACGATAATTGAAGCCCACAGAGTGACCAGTGAAAAGAAGATTCCCACCCCCTACTCTTCCTCTTCCCCTGATTGGGATGGTGGTTCGTTTGTGAGGTTACTCAAAACATTTTGTTAGCCTTCCCCTGTGAGTACTCATTTCAACAATGGAGTGATCAAAAGATACAAGACAACAACTCAATAAAACTAAAGAAAACAAGAAAAATGCGATATACTAGACCTTGCTTGGGTTATCTACAGTAGTTACTCAAACTATTCAGTTGCATTTCTAGCATACCTTATATGTAATGCTGGGGATACCCATTTTAATGATGAAGGTTTAGCTGGGTGGCTAAAGGAACAGTTTGCTCTTGTGCAGCTACGTCCAAAACGACATGGCTGTAAGACAAGAAATAAAGGTAAGCAATGGTGCCTAGACTTGATGTCAGTTGAACATAATGAGTAACTGAAAGACATTAACATGCACATCCACATATATAACAACACAGCATTAATAACTATTGAATGACACAGGAAACGAGTACAAAATACTACCATGATGCACTATTTGTAAAGCTTTGAATTATTTTAACAGTAATGATTTCCAGTAAATTACTATTCAAAGTTGGCTAATAAATCCATTTCTAGAGGATTTTAGTGTGTTGTAACAGACTAAAATGCCCAATCTACAGCAATACTACCAGACTCACCAAAACATTTACTGTAATGTATAAAATGGACCAGAAATATTATTCTCTTCATATTCAATATAAAGGGCACTTCTGCTCTCTTGAAACCCGTAACAGAAACTTTTTCTTTGGGAAGTGCTAACAGTAAATACTTAACTGATAGCTATCTTGAACTTCTCTACACATGAAAAAAGAAAGTTGTTTGCCATACACGTACATGTGCAGTGCAGATGCTGTTTACATGAATTTTACACTTACCGGTAATTTATCCCTCACTGCATCCACAACACTAAAGTTGTTTCTCTGAGGGTCCCCTATCCTTTTTTTGTGAAACATGATTTGGGTTTTTTAGTTATTCATGATTGCCCATATCAACACCATTTTTATATGTGCGTGAAAGCATTTGAATTTAGTGTGACATGTTAATGAAGACTTGAATAAATGTGATTGGTGAACGACCTTGTTTTGCATGAATTAATTTAAAGTTATCTGTAGTTTTCTGACCTGTACATGAGAGCATGAGCACAGGATAACAGGAAAGGTGTATGACAGAGAACCATTTGACAGGAAACCGCGAAATACATGCAAAAAAAAACTGTGACAACAAGATTACAAGAAAAACAAGCTACCTTTGGAGTGTAAACAGTCTAAACAGGTCACTCAACATGGAGCATTAATCAGTGAATCTACTTTTCAATTTAAGCTGAAATGTGAACCATTCGATTTCTACATGAACATGAACGAATTTTGGTAATTATCCGTGACATGAGAATAGTCTCAATATTTTTATGTGAATGCATTTTGCAGAGTGGTATAGGGGACCCTCTTTGCCGGGATACCATACTTGGTAAATATTTCAAACACCTACTATAGGGAATAAATAATTCCTAGTATACCTTTTAAAACCGAGTACCATACCTTCGGTTGTGGATGATAGAAAGGACAATCAGCTTTGGTGCAGGATGGATAAAACTTGCAAGGGATGGGAGGGACACTGGGTGATGGAGGTATGAGAACACTTGCAGTCGGAAACATGAAGCCTTGTGAGGTTTGAAGAAACAAAAGAAAAATGAGTGACCTGACAACAGACAGTGTGCTCAAAGAGTTAGGACACTTGACTTAGAAATTGGAGGTCCCAGGTTCAAGTTGAAGTTTTTCGTCAGTAGCCACTAGTTCAACTACTTAGCTACAATGTACACTGTAAAACAGCCTCCTAATAGCTGGCTATTTTCATTGCTTTTGTTTAACCGTACATAAATTATTTACTTCTGGAGTTTAAATCCTCAGCCTCATCAGCATCTTGTGCAAATAACTTATAAATACTGGTGATGGGAAAAGTTAGAATCCAGTTATCATTAGAGCACATAAAGTTGTAGGGCGGCCAATGAAAAACAAGCCTTAACAGATAGATCATAGAGCATGCATGTCTCAGATAAAATTAATGGTTTAAAGTATTAAATATAGCTTAAAAGCTTTGTTGACTTTTGGCGTGCACTATTATCTTAGAGACCATGAAACACCATCTTCTTGTTAGTAACATATTTCTGAGGCACAATCATCTGAGTGAGTGTAGTCATGGTAAGTATGGAAAATACTTAAAAAAGAGGACCAGTTTAAGAGTTGGAGCACGTTGAATTTCATACCTGATACAGGAGCTGGTATGGGAGATGTTTGTTGTTTTGTTTTTAGTTTGTGCATGTATGGACACATAGAATTTGTACACCTGAAAATGTGAGTGAAATAATAATTATTTAAAGTAACCATAATCGTTTTTGTTTATAACAAGAAAGTTAAAACACTGGAGTTTCACTGGTGGTACATGTAGCTGCACTTTTCTTCCATTAAATTTGTTTCAGATACAAATAAGAAGTGGGATAATGTATACCAGTATGTTATGATCAATACAACTTCACTTCCTTTCTTTGCTTTTCACTTTCATTCTATTTTCTGGCAGCCATCAAAAAAGCACATCCTTACTACCTGCACCTGCACGGCTTGACGTTCCTGTATCACAATTCTTTTTCTGACTGAAATTAATTAAGTTATCATTGCCCTTGGTTGAAGGGAAAAATACAAAAAGAAAAAATAGGGAAAAAGGAAGAGAAGGGAAAAGGAAAGGGAGAAGAGAAGGGGCAAAATGGAAGTGGAACTGAGGGAAGGGAACGGGAGGTGGGGGGGGGGGGGGGGAGGAGGAAGAGGAAGGAAGAACTGTAAACAAACGAGGAGCCAAGATGATGGGAATCAAGATCTCAATATTTGACTCTACCTTCCATCAAATTTACACGGAGGATGAATAAACCTGCAATTCTCTCCAAATCGACAGTTGGGAAAAGATCTGAAAATGAATATAATAAATTACACTGTAAGCATGAAACAATCAGGGTCCAAAACAGTAATGCAATCGGTGTCTCAGCAACAATCATATAAATCACCTGCATGTTACTGTAGGGTGGTAGAATGGACAACTGTCCCCATTCTTGCAGTCTGGCCAAAACTTGCATTTATCAGCTTGCTTGTTCTTTGCTGATGATGTATCTTCACTTTCATCTTAAAGAAGTAATAAAAAAAACAACACAATGAAAAGACTTCATTAACATTAGTTTCTGCAAGACAATAGTAGAAGCAGCCTTGTATGACTAAACATGGTCATGCACAGAAAGTGTTGCTCAGTGGCTTTCATTTCTGCCCACCTACATGTAACTTCTATTGGAATATTATAATTTGTTACTCTTATAGATTTCATGCACACACTATAGCAATAATACCAGCTAATACACCATGACAAACAGTGAAACAAGAAATTACTGCTTTTTATTATATGGCTAGTGTTTGTACACGATATAACGCGCGCTCTGATTGGCTAAGCGAAGCGAAGCGCTAGGGCATTATTCTCCCGTAATGCCCACGGGCTGATTACGGATGATGCAAATTAGGAACAAAAACAACAAAAAGTCATCCAAAGGCCACATTTGTTTTATTTACATTGAAAATTGGTGCCTCTAGAGCAAAAGACTGAAAAGACGATCAGGAAAACTGTTAGTGAAACGTTTGACCTGAGTTTGGAAAAAATTAATGAATAGATTACCGTGAAGCAATGACTTGTGCTTGAACTATTTTTTTTTTCCCTTAGAACCGTTATGTTAGCCATATAATAAACAACTTAATAACCTCAACTGTTCGGTCATTATGGGAAAATCTCAAACCTCGGCCTAGCTGTATTGACCTCGCTATCGCTCGGTCAATACGGCAAGGCCTCAGTTTGAGATTTTCCCGTAACGACCTCACTCTCGGTTATTAAGTAGTTAAAAACAATAAAAATGTGGGCACTCATTAGCATGGATACAGACTATCCAGTTCTTTACATGCCAAATTACCTTCAACATTCAAGTCAAAAGTGATCTGTTTTATAGCTGGTTTTTCAGGAGTAGTAATCGCTGCCAGTGGTTCAATCTTCTCCACCACATCAGATGTATCAATATCCTCAAAGTCATCCACTTCTGCTTTCTTTTTGGATCTCCTCTTCTTCTTTTCTTTCTTTACTTGGTCATCATATTTATCTTCCATGTCACTGTCTGCACCATCTAGTGTTACAATGAACTTGGGACTTGATGATCTCTCTCTACAACAATAAATTAAGGAAGTTTGGGGACCACAGCAGCATTAGAATAATTTGCTGAAAAAACATATAATTATATCAGGATTTGACCAAGCTTAAAATCAAAATTATCTACTAAATTTCCTTGTCTTTTACATACATCCCGGCTGTTGTCTCAGGAATGTAGGTTGGTACTTATTTTACACTGTAAAGGCACTGGATTTGCTTAAGACTTCACATTACTTCTCACATGAATTTGCTGAATCAAGGCCTTCACATCACAAAATACTGTACACTGTAAGTGCAGGACTACACTGATAACATATTTTTTGATAGTGATGGTAGTGATCCACCATAATGACTACAATAATACAATACTTACTTTTTAGATTTAACAGCTCGCCGTTTTTTCCTTCTTTTATGTCTCTCTTCATCGGAATCCTCCCCTCCACCCTGGCTGTCTGCAAAGGCAACAATTCTGGTATCGCCTGTAACAGGTTCGGCAGCATACTCTAGTGTGTCAGTCTCAGATACATGAAGCTCTATCACTGGTTCCTAAAATTATGACAGTTCACAAAATTATTATTATCAGGGGTTTCATTAGAAGCCAGCAACAGGCAAAAATCGCCGCCTACTTTGTCTAGATTTCCCTAAAATGAATAAAAAAATTAATCAGGTTGCTGCTTACTTAAGCAAGCTCAGACGGCTATTTCAAAACTTATTGAAACCCCTGTATTATACACCTTTGTGAGATGTGAACCAGATGAAATCTCACCCACCACCAGTTAATTCATTTTGTTATACATTTACAACTGGAGTAAAATTGTTGTTTTTGTAGCAAAACTTATTACTGTGAATATCTGAAAACCATGAACACCAGAAATATTTATAGAATGTTATTGTGTTTCAAGTAAAAAGCCAATTACGTGGAAGAAAAATAAACCGCAAACAGTCACAGTAATAATTACTGTGACTGTTTGTGGTTTAGTTTTCTTATTA
>OX419337.1:23603790-23631290 GCA_948470475.1 Galaxea fascicularis
CATTTTGTTTCCTTGTGAACTCGTGTCCACAGTTTGAGAAAAGATTTCTCTTCAGCTTTTTTTGTAATCAAATAATAGAAAGCTGAGCCCCATTGGCCATATTAATAGCTCAGGGACACTTCACTGAAAATACATACCTCTTACTAACTGAGTTCGAGGTCCGTACTGTAAGTTACAGACCTAGTTTTTTCCCATTTCCTTAGGCCCAAGTGCGAAGCACGTGGGGCATAAATCAACGGGAAAAAACGACGATCCTTAACTTGTAGTACGGACCAAGAAAACGAGGTTGGTAAGATATTTATTATATCTCTGAGGTTAATCGGGCGCACAGGAAAAGAATCTTTCGAATTTAGCGGGCTGTTCAGGAGAGTACGGCCAGCTAAATTGACCAATCAGAGCTCACGTACTAACTGAGAGAAATAATTTAATAATGATTTCTTCCTCTGAAGCATGAATGGTACATTGTGATTTAATTACCAATCTGTGAACAATGATGTGTTTGTTCCTAGAAATAAAACCAAGTCTTCTGTCATCTGCTCTTTGCTTCTCTTGTTTGCCAGCATAACCATAATATAGTCTGGGAGCTCATCATCTGTATCACCAAAGCACAAAATTAATAACAAAAATTAATATAATTCCAAATACAATGAGCAAATTTATGTACAATGAATGTTTAAAGCAACAGCATCCTGCAAAGCAAATGATACACAGTTCAACATTAAATTTTGTTGAGCAACAAATGTTGCAGCTGCTGTTCTACAAATAACTTGTTTGTAATTACTGGATTGTAATGGGGTAATTGTAACCCACAAATTACTGATTTGTAATGAGGTACCAAGAGGAAACAAACAGGTTTTGTAGAACAATCAAACTGGTATTTATAGGAATGGATCGCAGCAGCACTGCAAGCAGCCAATGGTTTTTGAACTAAAGATAGAACTAATGTTCAGCATCTTTGAAGTTGACATGGTAAACCTGTTTGAGCCAAAGCACACACAAAGCTTGTTGCATGCCCTTTTGACTTTGGTGTGCATGGAAAACAAAGGATTCAACTTTAATGAGGTAGGATAGTAACACGCAACGTGTTGAGTCATGCTCCTTTTGTTTCAATGTGTGAACGTGCTGTGTGCACGCATTCATGTTATTCACTGCTTTCCCATGGATGGTCACATATAACAATGGACACCATTGTTTAATTCTATTGCAAGTAAATCAGTCGCACTGAAATTCCATACATGTAGTTCAGCCACATTGCTCATTTGACTTCAGACCAGTAGTCACTTACCAACATAAGATCCAAGTTCTCTTAGCTTTGTCTTTATGGCACCCTGAAAAGTCAATGAAGCTTTCTCCATTAACTTGAGTTGAAGCACATGAATGTTGCAAACTGATTTTTCTACATTAAAGAATTTCAAAATATTTAAATGCAATATTGTAGTACAAAACATTTTACTCAGAGATAAGCTGGAAAAAATGGCAAGATTTCTGCACAGCCCTAGATTAATTATGTACATTAATTATGCATACACTGTACATTTTGTGATTCAAACACTATTCGTTTTTGGAACTGGGTAATTATAACAGTGGTGAATGTATAATTAATGTCTGGGGCTATGCAGAAATCCTTATGGACAAAACTATTAAGAAGTTTAATTTCACTTTCCTCCTTCTTCTCCTGAGCAACATAAGATCCACATACTCTTGGCAAAGAGCGGGAAACAAAGTTACTGGTGTTACAGCAAAGTAGCTAGTTCACACAAATTTGTTTCACCAAACAGCTGCAGCTGTTTTGGTACAAACAATTTCTCACTATGAAAGTAAGTTTAACTGAAATGTTACCTTGGCTGCTTCTGTGAATCACAATGTTTGCATAAGCTTAAGAAGTTGTATACACTTATTATAACACAGCAGGTCTATCGCCTCTCCCAGATAATCTGGGAGACTCCAGATTTTGGACCGTATCTCCCGGTCTCCAGATTAGAGTCTCAAATCTCCTGGATAATCGCTGAAGTTTGCCGCTTCTTGTGAGACCCAACTTTCACAACAATAAAATTTTAAATATTTTGAGTTGTTTGACTATTTTACTGTTAATGTGGATAACAAAATTAAAAAGTTTCCTTGTAAATTGCAACAAAGTGTCGTTCTTGCAAGTGTTGCTACTGTAATATAAGCAATAAATTATGCGATTGGTCGGAAATGAACCAATCAGATCAAATGTTACAATGCCGTTATGACATCATCTATCATCCCTCCCCTATCAATTCTCAATATTAAATTTGAAGACTCAGGGGGTTGAGTGTCCTGATACAGTCATGTTTGTGTTGAATCCATGCATTGCAATGTAACATCCTTTGTGACAAATGCAAACTTATATCTGATGTTAGTGCACTCCCTTCCTCAGCAACAACTACAAACTCGTACGTCAAGAGGTATGAAGCCCAAACACCAAGAGCCCATTGATCTCGAAATACAACGAAAACAGTATATAAAAAGCCAAACAGATGGTTTGTTTTCAATTATTCAGGTGACAGATCTAGACTTGTGAACGGCGTTACCCCAAAATAACGTCCATTACTTGTCTCTCAAGCAGAGTGAAACTGAAACTGAAACTTAAGATTATTGAATACTCTTACCCTTATCTTCTGGCTTATTTCGTTGCCTATTTCCATGTCAAATTCTCACAAAATCGACAGACATGACCTCAATCAGCAGACGTGCAAGACGCGGCGAGGTCACATTGCATTGTATTTTGTGGCGGTAAACAGCTGGATTGAACTATCGCGTACTCAGTTATGTATCGGAAATTCCGTCAATTCATCGGAAGGTCTATCGGAAGTATTCGGTTTCCGAGCTGAGGACACCATCTACCAATCCACAACTGAAGTCACAGTTTTGCCCGTTGGCCCGTTGGTTTTGGGAAGGTTGGTAGAAACTGTTACCAAGATATGTATACCTTGTCTATATGTTGCTTGTGGACAGCCTACGGTTGATTTTGAAGGACTGATTTTGGATTTGACTGTCTTCGCTTGGTCGGTTCTGCTGTGAGGTAACCTTGCACCAAAAATGTTCAAACGTTTGTTCAACAAGAAACGTAGACGAATCGAGATCTCAGAACCACAAAACTTCGAACATCGATTTCATACTGGCTATGACAAGGAGACGGGTAAATTTCAAGGTCTACCGCCTCAATGGGAAGCCTTGCTTGGAATACGGAGAGAATCTCAAAGGCGACCCAAACCGATCGTCGATCCAGAAATAATCACGCAAGTTTCACCACTTCGAAAATCTCAATGGAATTTGATGAACTCCGAAAAGCCAGACACAAGAGTTATTTCCGTATCTAGATCAAATTCTCTTCGAAATTCGTTTCGAATCACTCCCAGCTCCAGGCCAGTTGTTAAAAAACGCGAAAAAATAAGCGCTGAAGTTGGAGACAACTTAGATTTTGCGCGAGCAACGAACGGGAACATTCCACGAGCGGACTTTCGCGAGGAAACCAACCGCCGTCGCTTTTCGCAAGGTTACGATCGCCCGCACGCTGAAAGATACTACAATCAAAATATTCCAGGGATACAGAGAGAAACTTCTGCTAGTTCGGATTATGGCTCTGCTAGTACGGATTCCGCCGGAGAGAACACAGGAGAAGATCTTCGAAGTTCTTCGAAGACAAAACTCATGTACTCTGATTCTCCCGTCACTCATGAGCAATTTCGCAAAGCTTTGGAATTGGTCGTCACTTCGAGTGGGCCACCAGAAAACCTGGAAAATTTTATCAAAATTGGCGAGGGTTCGACTGGAGTAGTTTGTCTTGCTCGAGATAACAAAACGGGAAGGCAAGTAGCAGTGAAAAAAATGGATTTGAAAAAACAACAGAGAAGAGAACTTTTGTTTAATGAGGTAAGATTTATATCGGAAAACGTAGTGTTGATATTCTGCATTGTTTTGGCGAGATTTCGAATATTTGCGGTCAGCCTCTAACGCAATTTCAGCTGGTTTAGGAAAATTTTTGTTTCCTCGAGTCTAAAATTTCATCTACAAATCACGATGGGTCACGCGAATTGAAGCAGCGATGGGTTTTTGGTCATTTGGGGTGCAAACTTTGATGTTCCACGGATTGAAACAAAACAAAATTAATGATAAAATCTCTTGTAAACTACTCACTAGTCACACATCGCAATCCTTGTTGTATCAGTATAATTTGTAATTGTTTGCAGTTTGTAATGGAGTCTCCGCATGTCAAGCGTTCGATTTTCACTTAGTGGTAATTGAGTGTCGATTTCATGCCCTTGTCCGGGGACGTACACATGTGACTTTTTATTTTGTTATTTTTTGTGTAAACATAACTTTGTTTCTAACTAGCTTTTAACTCTCTTGCAAATTGGATTTCCAATACTCTGGCGCAGGGTTTCTGATGAATTATATACTTAATACTCTTTCTTTCACTCAGCAACCTAAAAGTTTGAGGCATCATCAAAAGGAAAGGATTCAAAGGGAAACCACATACTTGAATGTTTGATTCACTCAAGATTGCCTGTAAAATGTAAACTGTTTCGAGGTTAAAATATAAACTGGCATAATAATTATTGAAACTGGCTTAGCCAACAGTCCCCATAGCCTACTTTCTCCTAAAATTTACAGTATCACCATTTCAGTTAACACACAGGTTACGAGAATAAAAGAAATGATCATCGAACATGAAATGTCTTGATACTTAACAAAATTCCCTGAACTAGTAGTATATGAAATATGAGATGACCAACTTAGAGGATATGTATGTTTATGTGAGGGCTAAAGGGTTAACAGATATTTTGAGTTTAAAATTTGGGACAGTTCTTGCTTCAAACCACATAATTATTGCCATTCCAATGATCAAACAAGCCACAAACAGTGTAAAAGACATTTTTTTCCAGTCATATCAGTCAGCATAAGAACAGTGTTTGATAGTTTTTCTTGAATGAAAGTAAGTCTTACAGCTGTGTTTTACAAGGTCAATACATGTACAGGTACATGCAGCTGTGCTATTGGGCTAAAGCTATATGTGTCAACTCATCCAGATTTATGGGGAAAGAATTTAAGCAAAATTATGACAGAAAATTATTGTATCCCTGTGGATCAGGCTGAAATATTTCTGTTTTCTTACAATCTTAATCATTATCATCATTGTCGTCATCATCATTATCATCAGTGATCATCATGGCATCTTCTCCATGACCTCTGCATACATACCTACAGTACTGGTCAAATTTTCTTTATGCACGTTGCTTAAATGCATCCACAGTCCACATTGCATTTCTTGGCCTTCACTGTTGAAAGTCCCCTTGACTCTTTATCCACCCACCCCTCCCTCCTATCCACCCTCACCCACCCACCCACCTACTATCTCATCTATCATTGTAATTGCATATTAAACTAACAAATTAATCACTTATAAAGTACCTGTCTTATGTCAGAAGTACAACTTTTCTCTTTGCTGATTTTTTGTGTAGTTGATTACCAACCTGCAACTTTGCCAAGCATTAAAACCGAGTTAGTTCTAATGTTCTTTATGCTCTCTGTTCAGGTGGTGATCATGAGAGACTACCCTCACCCCAACATAGTCGAGATGTATGGAAGTCATCTTGTTGGAGATGAACTGTGGGTGGTTATGGAATTCCTTGAAGGAGGATCATTAACAGACATCATCATGCACACAAGGTATGCTCATCCTCCATGAGGAAGCTATACCCCGTGTACAAACCTGCATGGTCTGGGGAACTTATGAGTAAATCTCTTTGTTGCGTGATGAATTTAAAACCTTTTCCTGACTCTCTATCACAGGGTTTGTATGTGTCTTGAAAACTCTTTAATTTTAGGAGTCTGGTTTTAAGGTCTTGAAAACTTGTCTTTTTGTCTTGGATAGTCCTTTTAAAAGCTCTAAGTTGTAGGGTAGTGAGTACAAATGTTCATGCAAACAGTAAGCAAATGTCTTGCAATGCTTATGAAATGTGTAAACACTCCTTTTTTCATCCCCTTACCCAAATGTAAGTCGAGCCACAAGTGCACTGCACATGTCTTTGCCCTGCATGTGTTTTCATGCTCTCGTTTTGAGAAATCCTTGAAATATTAAAATACATTTACATTGTACACATGTAGGGTCCTGGAAAGTCCATTGAATTTTAGGCCAGAAAAAGTGTACGAACCCTACTGGCATTATATATTTTTAAAACTGAGTGGTCAATGTTTATTTGTAGTCTAACAGAGGAGCAGGTTTCCTGTGTTTGCCGAGCAGTGCTGAAAGCCTTAGCATTCCTTCACCCTCAAGGTGTCATCCACAGAGATATCAAGAGTGACAGTATCCTTCTTACCACAAGTGGACAGGTTTGTGATTCCTTGAACCCCCTAGCAACACCATGCAGCTCTTGTTTTGACTTTATTGGTTGGGAGGTCAAGAATAGGCAAAGAAAACCTATCAGACCAGGAAAGAGACACAAGAAAAACTTGATCTACAGTGTACTTAGAAGGGTAGAACTGTAACCCAGCCATTGAAGGCTGGGCTGTTTCCTCTTGCTTTAACTTGAAGAAATTCTGTTTGAATTATTGCTTTATATTACCCCCTTGATTTATTCTCCAGGTGAAGCTTTCTGACTTTGGCTTTTGTGCTCAAGTGACAGAAGAAATGCCTAGGAGAAAGTCACTTGTTGGGACTCCATATTGGATGGCACCTGAAGTCATATCCAGAAAGCCTTATGGCACTGAGGTGAGAGGATAATGGGGACAAGGCTCTTTGACTCTTGCTTCACCTTTCTGTATTGTGTCTGCTGTAGGCTTCAAAATTCTGCCGGTACAGTGTACATTTCACCAACTTTCAGTCATGTTAACAAACACTGGGAAACTGGTTTCAAACTCCCTTAATCTTAGCACTCGACCATGAAATTTTAGTCCTACTGAGAAAAAATGCTTTTTTCTGAGACTCCAGCTGGGACGATTGACTGCAGTGAGCATTATGTAGTATTGTTGTCTGAGTCTTAGAGTTAGGTAGCACTGGTAAAATATTCCTCATTGTTTTCTGCCACAGAAACTTGAGTATGCTTAATTGGTCATATTATGGGTTACTGACAGACTGTGTGATTTCATGGCACATCCCTTTTTAGCTAGACATACCTTAATTTCAAGTTTATGACTGTATCAGTTATTTCCCTCAAGTACAGATAAAACAGACATGACTTAACCCAGAGGCATTTGAACTGGTGTTGTGTTTTTGTAAATTTGCATATTTAGAAAAGTGATGTTTTTTTCATTTTCAATTACTTTCGCATACTAAAATAATGGAATATAGCTGTAATGTGACGTGGTTTTGATGCTACTCTGGTTTGAAAATTGATAAATGTACCTTAAAAAAGTTACAATTCACAACTTTTTAAGTTACATTCATCAATTTTCAAACCAGAGTAGCATCAAACCATGTCTGATTGTCCACCTAGTTGCAGTGTGAACTTGAACATACCATAACTGTAATGTAGTCAAATTAGCTTCTGATTTGAGTACCTTTCTGCTTTTTCCTACTCAACACCAGGCTGATATTTGGTCTCTTGGAATCATGGTGCTTGAAATGATTGATGGAGAGCCACCTTACTTCAGTGAGCCTCCATTACAAGCCATGAGAAAACTGCGAGACATGGCTCCTCCTATCACACGAACTAATGAGGAGGTGAGTATCAACCCATAACAAAAACAAGGAGGAGAATAATTATAATTATTGAAATTAAGAACCACCTTGTACGGCATACTATTCAGTACCACAGCAAATAATTACTGCACAATAAGTGGCTTTCATTTAACAGTGAGAGTGGTTGCTCAGTAGGCCTCATTGTCCTCAACGGACTTGAAAAGCAGGAACAATGTGTTAATACATGTAGGTAGACCCATGGGCAATGCCTCATAGAACCCTGGACTTGAGTGTTGTTTGGTGCTATAAATGATGTTTTATTATTGTTGTTTCTCCTTTTTCCCCAGATGTCTCCTCGACTTTTATCGTTTTTACAAAGAACCTTAGTACATGATCCAGCCCAAAGAGCTTCAGCATTTGAACTCCTCAATCATTCCTTCATTCATGGCACATCAAATTCAACATCTCTTGCTGATATGATGAAAAGTTTTCGACACAGCGTTTGTTAGGCAGATGCTTCTGGTTAGCATAAATAGTTTGAGGCATTGAACTCTCCTCAATGCATTTTCAGATTCATATAGAGTACTTGTCTAGTCTTTGAATGAACTAAAAAACAGCTCACAAGTACATACAAGTGGTTGTTAGGCGATGGACAGTTACTTATCTTACTACTTTTCTGAGGACAGATAAAGTGTTATTTATTTTATTAATTTGCATGATTTACTGGTATGTATTCCTTGCACAAGTGGGAACTGACAAAAAGAGCAGACTACTGTTGATGCATAGACTAGCCTGTTGAAATGTCATGTATTCCTTTGGTTAAACTCAAATCATGTCTGTGTCAAATGCAGGCAGTAGGCTGCTAAATGGTAACAAGCCTGTGGGGTCTTGCAAGTTAATATGAGCTTAATAATTGAATGTTTAGGAGGATATTGGATGATGAAATCTCAAATTTCTTTAAACACACACTTACCTGGCACACAGGCAGGTTATCATTGTTAGTAACAATTATGGTAGTTCTACACTTTGTCATGTGAAGGCGTGAACTCTGAATTCAAAACAAGTGTATGATCTTAGATCAAAACTGAACTGAAGTGATACTTCTTTTGTGGGCCACACAAAAGAAGTCAACCATGCATCCAATCCTTTTTTTTTTCTGTTCCTAGAGTTTTTACAAAAGTTACAAATTAATTTGTCAAATTCTAGAAACAAAAGTATTGATCAAAGGAATAACTAATCTGTAGGCCAATGTAGAGTTAAATAAGAGAAAGTTGGATTTTATGGCATCAAGTCATCAAGTACATCTTATTTCCGTTAATGACAGTGTATCTGTAATTTTATAGGTATTTGCAAGTGCAAGAGTAATGGACATACGTCCCTGTTTAATGATGTCTTTTATGTTATTTTACTATGTATGTAGGTTTTATGAAAGAGTTTTCATCCTGTCACCTATAAGATTATTTTGTTTTATTTTGCCAAAAAAGTATGTCCAGTCGTCGTGGCAGGGGATGAATGTCAAGAGTGTCTTAGTATTTGTCTGTTAAAATAATAGTTTTAAGAACTTTCTTGCTGGGTAGCTTTTAATGTCATGTAGCAAATGCTGTATATAGAGATTCCTTTAAGGAAAGATAACAATATACATAGTTGCCTCCCCGTTATTCGTAAACGTCTTATCGCAATGGCTGGGAGAATTTGTTTGATAATAAAAGAACCAGCAATCATTTCCTAATACTCATGACCTGTGTGTTTGTTCTATCACTTGGTTGTTGTAGGGAGATTAGTTTGCAGACCGGTTATGGGGCCAGAAGGTTATTACAATGGACAATAGCATAGTATGTTGTTTGAGTGAATCGAAGTTTGCTGAGACTAAAAGCCAAATTACACCGAAATGACCCAAATGCCTTCTTTAAACCCTATTGAGTGATTACTTTTCTTCATGATATGGTTTGTTGACAACCAACAGACCAAAACAAAGATACCAAGATCGTAAATTAAAATCTGTCAAACCAGCAGTGTACAAGTTTACATAAAGTTCAATTTAAAGTTCTTTTTAAAATTTGTTTTCTGCAACTTCTGCTGAAGTGATTGGGTCATTGACTAACTGACTGACCGATGCGTGTATGCGTGGTAATAGAGGCCTGGCAACTGACAACGCTGAGTTAACAGGAAGTCTTGTCAATGGAAATGAGGATATCCGCAAAAGCGATGTCATTTAGTATACCAGAAAAGTTATGACAAGTTTAAAGTTTGAGTCACCCAAGAAGAACTCAATACAACCTGATTGTGCCTTTGCGCATTTAAATAAATGTGAATCAAAATACTGATATTGAAGCCAAGCAAATACATGAAATACCCAGAATTTAAATTCGAAATTGTTTCTCCAATATTCAGACTACCTTATTCGAGGGTCTGTTATAGGCGTCCGTGCATTCCGCAAACCGTTATACATTGTTCTTCCCAGACCGAAAAACCGCCTTCATTTTCTTCAAAAGACCAAAACGCACTTATTTCTTGACCGTTGACCTTAAACCGCCAAAAAAAATACGCATGTTCCCGAGAACCGACACTCAAAATAGGCTTAAACCGCCTGACGCGTACCGAATATTTGAGTAGAGCATGGTATAATAGCAAATAATTATACCATGATGGCTAAGCCAATCAAAACTCTAGAAATACATTATGCAATGATCTAGTTTTGACTAATTATATGATTTACATTTGCGTTTGGATACTTAAGACACATCTCCATAATTGCATAATCCTTAACTGAAGCAAAATGAAAAGCAAACTGGTGTGAAAATTATTTTAAGTTAAGAACAGAGTTATTCCAAACGAGCTACAGCATATTGCTATTTTCTTCACTATGCATCTTCCACGCTTCTCAGCTCCCTGGACTTAACTCTACTAAGTATGAAATACAACAAAACTTATAGAATGTTACTCTACACATGTAGCTCTGTTACTCATCATGAATGAGTCCTTCCCATAATGTTCCTTGGCTTGACTGTGGAATCCAGTGGTACGACAACAATGTTCCGAAATACTTTTAGCTCTCTGCTGCATGCAGGTTATATTCGTCGTAAATATTTTTCCTCCTTCTGTATTCCCCAACATCTTCATAAGACAACATGCCAAGTTTTGTGCCATGCAGCTACCTTGCTATGTTCCTCACCTAAAATCTTTCTAAAAATTCCAATGCCCTCTCAAACCCTCAAATATCGAGCCGACGCTAGGTTTTTTGTGTGAAAGAGGGAGCAGGGTTGTCTCGCGAGTGCCTAGGGTACGAGCCTGAGTGAGATTCTGGGGGTATCCTCCCCCAGAAAGTTTTTAAATTTGGAGGCTCCAATGCGCTATTTCAGCAGTAGACATGAGATATGTCAATCTTTAACAAATCGGCCTCGAACACGTGATAATTAAAAGGCAGGTGTTTCAGTGCTTACAACATTATTTTCGATACATGTATCCTCTTAAATTCCGGCGCCAAACGGGTCAAGCAAGTTCGACTTTGTAAATCGAGAGTGAATAGGGGGTTTTGCTTCGTTTTGCTCACCAGTTGCACGCACCTTGGAAAAAGTAATTTCCATGAAAATGGCAAAAAACGGCAAGTTACTACTGACAATCAAATTGACCACGTCCCAAGGAATCAAATCGTTTGAATAAATAAAACAATGCGCAATCCACAGAATTGATTTGTCTGGCTCAACTGCTGCCTCCCCCGCTGCTAGCCAGCTGCGGCCCTATCAAAATGTTCCTTGGCTTGACTGTTCTGTCTAGTGACACAACTGTACACATCTGAAATTACTTTGGATAACTGCTTCGTCACGAAAAAGCGCAGAAATCCCTACTGTCATAGAAAGCCTTAAACTAACAAGTACTTGATACAGTTGTAAACAATCGGAAATTTCCTTTGTGGGAATTGAAGAAAATTAACAAAATAGTGGAATACGGAGTGATTCCGCGCAAAAAGCAGGTCATCAAAACTTTATTCAAAGGAGTAAACTACGCCGTAAAACTCGCTTGTTGTGCCGCTGGGGCCTTGCCTCAAAGCCGTCCTCCCAATCTCTCGAGTAATTGGTAAATATTCCCTCCATCTCTTTCGGGGCAGTTGGGAAGTGCCGTTTCTTGGCTGCCGAGGTTCCTTTTTTGCAGTTGACACGCAACCAGCCAGCTGAAAAGTAGTCAATTTGGTTTTAGTTTATTTTTCCCCTCAAATGAAATTCCCGAACACAAATTAATGAAAGTGAGGGAAATCCCTGAAATTTAAGATGTAGTTCATTTGCATCAGAAACATCTTTAGGAAAGCATACTTTCAGGGGCGGAGGAGTTCGTTTTCTTACGTTTAAGATCAAGACTGCCCCTTCCCTTGCAGCTTTCAAGGCAAGTCTAGTAAAGAACTCCAAATGCATCGACAGCATATCTTTTGGCTGTAGTGCCACGGGCACTTTTAAAAACTCGGAAGACTTTATTTATTTTTAATTCACATATACATGTATTTATCTTCTAGTTTAGTATATTGTAATTGTAATTGTAATTGTATTTATTGTAATTAATTAGCAGGTCCACATCAGCTCTCGCTGCCCATTTTAACCTGCTTTGCTGAATAAAGTTTATAATTGAAGGTGTCGAAGTGCTGAAACTGGTAAACTGAAGATTGCATTCAGCGGCAGGCCTAGGCACGGATTAATCAGTAGCTGGCGACAATTTTCTAACAAAGCATTTCTTCTGAAGATATTTACAAGCGACATAAGGTCTGAAAATTCCTGGTCGGCCAGTAGAAAAGCATTTTTGTGTAAATCCTTCTATAAAAAAATAATTATATGCAGATACAGACAGTTTCCGTCTGATGCGATACGCTAATTGATTGAGGAGAAAAGGAGTGACTTCACAAAAGGGTAAAGATTAAATTATCGTAAAATTAAGGTGGCTTTGAACTTTCAGCAAAGTTTTTTTTAAAATTACCCTGCCGGTGAACACCCCTAATGTTCAATTAAAACTCTCAGCATGAGTGGCCGTCTTGACGTAATCCTGATCGATAAGACCACGTGACAATGACCATCAGTAACCAAATTGAAGGTGTCCTAGTGCTGAAACTGGTAAACTAACCTAGATGATCCTTGATATGGTGATTCCAACTCAATAGGCCATTTCCGAGTTCATGTCTGCCTCCTCTTCAAAGCGAGTCTAAGTGCGAAGTTTTTGTGATGGTAATTAGTTCTACTTTACATATGAATGAAAACTAATTTTCATAACAAAAACTTAGCACTTAGACTCGCTTTGAAGAGGAGGCAGACATGAACTCGGAAATGGCCTATAATAAAAACGGGATCATCGATCTCGTTTTTAGTTGTTAAAGCTAAAACTAAGAGGCTGTAGTGTTGCTATGTAAACTGTAAAATACGATCACAACTTGTTGAGAAATAACGGCACTTTTTTTGGTACCATCTCCGGGGAAACAAACCAAAAAGAGGGTGATGTCGATTGATAAAGATTTGGTGTTTCAAAATAACGAAACCGTTTTGAGCCACCTAAGATTTCAACACTGCAGGTCGTCACACGCCACATAACGGAGGGTCGCACGGGGGTATTTGCGTGATGCATGATTAGCTGTTTTTATTTTTCGTGAATCGTGAATTTTATAAATCATTCTTCGTGTTTCGGTGACCAAAAGGTTTAACGTGCCCCGTGAAAAACTTGAATTAATAATCGATATTCGTGATCCATTACTTCCTTTCCAAGTGATTTTCACCGACGAGACCTCCCGAAGATGTACGAAGACCTATGACGACTATGAAAATTAACATCAACTGCGACAATTATCGTACAAAAAACCGACAGCGTCTTCGCAAACATTTCATAGACTTTCCTGGACACCCGCAAGACCCTTAACGTAATTGATTGCGCAATTCACGTGCATCGCAAATGTAGTGCAATGTAACATGAGGAAAAGGGCAAATTGTAGCTGACCAGCAGATCATTCTAATCGTGCCAGCACAGGAGAAGATTGAATGCGTAATATTTTACGTGGATCCAAAGTCTGTGGGTCCTATAAATTGCTCGGGAAGGAGCGAATCAGATTTCCTTTGACAAGCGAGTACTCTTCGTTAACAGTTTTCAGAAAAAAACTCGAAGAATTTCGCGGATTAAATTGAAGGCAGAGGCCGAAAAACGTGGCCTTGGCTCATGCACTGAGATTAAATTCTGTCGGCTAGCAATGGGAAAAGACTGCAGTGTTTTTTTTTTTAAATAAAAACTAGTGAGCAGCACACAGCAACAGATTTGTCAACTTTGTTTATTATCCGACCGGTTTCGTCTCATCAAACAGACTTCAACAGGGATTTAACAAGATCGATGAAAGAACTAGTCTTATACTTAACGGTTACAGTGTAAATCACGTTCAAATAGCGTGTGAACAGCACAAAAACACTCACCAAAATTTACATGCAGGATACTACGTAAATCCCGCATTACAAAATCTGCAATGTTTAATCTTGGGGCTCACGATTTAACGTTAAAAGAGGTCTGTAATTTGCTCCTCGCAGTCCTCCATTTCAGTTTCTGTTTTTGTTTTCTAGACACTCCTTAGCCATTTTTTCGTGATTCGGGAAAATGGAATTTTGCTATCCGTGATTCGTTATTTTTTCGACCCGTGCCAGAGCTCCCACTTTGTTTCGCTTTTTACTTTTTTTCCCTATTCTTATAAACTAATATTATGTTTGAGTAAGTGCCAATAAACTGAAACTCAACAATGTTTGCATGGGCCTAAAAGGGACGGAGTTGGCATTGTAGCCCGTCGTGCCACGTGAACAATCTGGCTTGTTTTGGTTTTACCAATTCCCAGAAGTTCAAAGTACTCATTACTTAAGCCTCACTAGAAGTTCAAAGTACTCATTACTTAAGCTTCACTAGAAGTTCAAAGTACTCATTACTTAAGCTTCACTAGAAGTTCAACGTACTCATTACTTAAGCTTCACTAGAAGTTCAAAGTACTCATTACTTAAGCCTCACTAGAAGTTCAAAGTACTCATTACTTAAGCTTCACTAGAAGTTCAAAGTACTCATTACTTAAGCTTCACTAGGCTGCATGGCGTCCGGACTGAAATGAATTACTTCTAAGTTCGCACGTTGTCTAAATGTGTGCTAGAAACTGGAGACTAATTATCTTGGATGTCTTCCTCGGCCCCTGCCTCTTCGTCTAGCGGTCCCCTCGACGTAACCACTGAAGATTGCATTCAGCGGCAGGCCTGGACACGGGTTAATCAGTAGCTGACGGCAATTTTCCAAGAGAACATTTCTCCTGAGGATATTTATAAGCGATATAAGGTCCGAAAATTTCTGGTCGGCCATTAGAAGAGCATTGTTCAGTAAATCCCTCTATAAAAAATAATAATATGCAGATACAGACAGTTTACGTGTGATGCGAAAGGCTAATTGATTGAGGTTACTTTCTTAGTGATGCACCATCTTACAGTTGTGTGGTCAGTGACAAGGCTTTTGAGTGGAAGGACGTTTTTGTACTGGGAGACAGATTAACTCATGTAATATAAAACGAAACACCAGACTGACCTCGATTCGAATCTGAATCACACCGCTATCACGTGTCTTGACCGCCAACACGAACACACCCTCGTGATCTCTGGAAGAACTGATTCGGACGAGGAAGTGACCGGGGGTCTGGTTACCAAGGCTAGTTTCAGCAACTGTCTCGTTCATATAACCTGCAAACCAACTGTTAACGAGTGATGCTGCATTAGAGTAAATGTGCGATTTGCGTTCTGTCTATGGCAATCGCCACTTTTTTTTTAGTGGTTCACGCAAAGTTAAGGTACTTGGAGTTCTTGGGAATCGTGAGTTTTAAAGTCACTTGCAATTGACTGTCGTAAAACGACAATGATTACTTTGGCCAACCACAGAAAGTGCGAAAAACACATTGAACCAGTCCGTAAACTCGAAGCAAATATCTACAGACCGCGCTTGCTGTAATGTGTGCGAGAAAATCAGGATTTGTCTTGGTGCTTATTGGTTGGGAAGTGGCGAAAGTTTTTCAGCCAATCACAAACGATAGAAATGCAAAACCGAAGCAAAGGCAAGTCAGTGAGTAAGAAAACCCAATGGGAACCTATTCAACAATGATTAATACATTTAAGGTGGCACACTTTGTTCAGAGGTACGCCTCACTGCGTCGCCTCCCATTACTTGTGGTCCATTTAGAAGAGGATTACTGATAATGCCAGTTTTCTTCTCACAATAGCTAGTAGAAAAACTACAAGGAGGGGTCTGCAGCATTCATTACGTCATAACAATTGAAACCAGGGTTCTTTGGAGAGGAAAGGTTGAGATTACACGTGCGTACAGAAATCTTCCGAGCTGTAAAATTTGAAGTTGGTAAGTGTCAAATATGCGTTTAACACGATAAATGCGAACTGGGTGCAGAAAAAGTTTGATCCACCCACCTTTCTTTTGTGCCTCCTTCTCCTAATGAAATGGACTTTTTCATCAGGTCATACATCTTGGTTAAATAGAAGCATAAAAGAAACCAAATAAGTATGGCGCAATAAATCGGGGTTTTATAGTTCTTAGCAAAACCATAGACTTTTGAAATAGCCGTGTCGGTTTGATTGCAAAACAACTCCCGCTAATACGAGATAGATAAAAAACTGCGGAAAACGAAAATTTTTCAAAACTTTTTATTACGACCGAGCTTTACTTCTTACTGGAATTATGAATGAGCGTTGACGGTTAACCTTGGCCAGCGTATTTACTGCAAGACTGAATTGTCATGTTCCCTCCAGTAAGTACGGTGAGTTAACGCTGAAAACGTTAAAATTAAGTCTCAAGTTTACCATTGACACTTTAAAGGCCATTTTAATTGGTTTTTGACGATTTTGGTTCCCTCTGTTTTCTCAAACTGTACAAGTGAGGTCCTACATTAGTATAGCCTGTCTATGGCATGGGGCTAAGAAGTAGAGAGGAGAGCACCTTTTGAAGACATCCCTCGGCCCCTGCTTTAAACGGTCCAAAGAGGGCCACCAAAGCAAGAAAGCGATCCAGTCTAACGTCGCTATCATTACGTTGTCCTGTGCAATAACAAAAAATTTGAAGGCTGTCCTCTGCTTATGTCTAAAGCATCTTTAATAGTCAAATAAAAAACAGGCCACCATTCCACTCAGGGATGGTTGAGCAGGACAACTAAAACAGGGTTAATATCCTTTTTCTTTCCAGGATCCATGTAAGTGCCATGTAACGCACATTATGTATTTTTCAGTTGCACGATCTTCCCATCCGGTTGCTCCTGAATATCTTTCAAGAAACCTTTATTACTTGAATTTACTGCAGATTTCCCGGATACTACCAGGACCTCCTACCATTTTCAAGGACTTTCCAGGAACACCACTCCCTAAATAGTTCCTATAGCATAAACTTGAGAGAATTTGAAAAAGTGTCAAGTCAGTTTTATCTTAAAGACTCGGAATGATTTTGACTACCATGTTCACGTTTCTTGAGAAAAAAAAAAGAACCAGTTTTCTTTTTGATATTTGACAAATCACTGAGTTCTAGCCTGGCTAGCCGATTAGTTGTCATGCAAGAAATATATAGATCTTATTTTAGTATCTCACCCATTATGTGCAAACATATAATGCTAAATTTTAAAACCAAAACAAAAATAATTTATTATTATACCATATTCAATATGCAACACATGGCAAAGGAATTTTTCCACATTTCCCTGCTGCATCTCATTCGGGCACCAGTTCTTAGCGGTTTGGCTGAAATTTTTCCAACTCTAAAAAGAAAACCAAAACAATAAATTTTGTAAATTAAGTGTTAATGATGCACCATCCAAAAGCTGTGGCTTTCAGTTAATACCTTCTGCTCATAATTCCCTGGAATGTTTAACCAGAACTTTTGGGATTCATCTGAGAAAAAGTTCTCATCTAAATAAGGATAGAGCAAAATGCAAACATAAAAATATGCCTGTTTTGCCAAGGCATTAAAACATAACCTGAAAATAAGAGGCCATCATGAAAGTTATCTGTACCACTAATTTCAGTGTTCAGATAGTTTTCAGGGTCCAGAGTCCAATCTTATGTCACTCAACAGCTCAGAGTGTCAGGTCAGAGAGCCAGCTTTCTCAGGTTTTTGACCCAAGAACCTGATCTTATCTGGAACACTGTATTTTTGTATAATTTTCAGTCAAATTCCTTAACGCCATCAAGTGAATAGCAAAATGGTTAATTTGTGACTTCCCAGACGGTGGCACAAGAAATCAAGACCCCTTGATAGCTTTACACAAAAAAATGAGACTAGATATGTTGTCACAACAAAACATCTTGTTGGACCATATCATCATTTTAATACCTATAGTCACCACATCTAATAAGTTAAGTTTTGCAGAAAATCTGCAATCATTTGACCCTTGACTAATAATGATACTTAATAATTAGGTACTCACTCATGGTCAGTAACCCACCTTTTTCTTCTGATTCCTGTGGCCCAAGTCTTCGATGGCTCACATCACTTAATCCACCAAGGAAAAGAAAATGAATGAAAATTGTAAGAAACGGCAGATGAAGGTTTCAAAGCTTTATCACACAGCGACAACTCACATCCAAGCTTTTTGTGTCCCGTTAAACCCGACACCGGATCGGAGCACATGCTTAGACAATGACGCATATAAAACTGATTGACAGAATCACAACAAAAGATTATAAAAAAGTCACACAACTTGTCACAAAAATAACACACTCAGGCATGCCATGGAGTATTACCCTTCACAAATCACTCTCAGTTAAACGGAGATTCAATGTTTGCAACAACATTTTTTTTACTGTTTCCAATTATTTCCATTTAAATGTCGATGCTCCCCTCTATAGATAACTTGCTTAATTGCTTTTGTGTCTTAATTGTACAAATGAAGTATATATAAGATTAACTAGGGTTTTCCTTTCAGGTAATGAAAAATAAACTTCCAAGGAGGAAATTAAAGGAAGTATGGCTGCAAGTGAGGCGGGGGTGGGAGGCATTTAAGTTCTTTCCCTGCTATTCATTATGTCAGAAAGTGGTCTTCATGATGTAAATTTTGACTTAAAGCATCTAACATAATCAGTGTCACCACTTGTAACTCACAAATTAATGTCAGTTACTATTCAAATGAATGCTACCAGGGCTGTGCTCTAGCGGCGCCCGGTCACCCCTGGCGACTTACTTTCGCCATCAGGCGACCAGGAAATATTAGTTTTTGCACCAAACTTATATGCTGGGCGCCCTGGATTTCAAGGGTTTAGAGGTTTGGGCACCCAACTACTTTTCTTAGAGCACAGCCTTGGCTACTGAGCAGTACATTTCTGTGTTCTGTTTATCATTCTGGACATTAAGGTGCTTCTGACGTTTATGTTAGTGGTTGAAACTCTAAGGCTTGACCTTTTTTTCTAATGAATGCTTATAAAGGCAGCATTTTCCTTCTGTAAAACATTTCAGAAGATTTGTTTGGATGTGAAATTAAACTTGAGAATGTGTTGGTAAAGCCATATTCTTCAACAAATGTTTCAAGAGCCACTGATCTTGTTGAAACCTCTCTTGAACAAGAATGTTTTGTTGGTGTTGGGAAACTGTTTTCTTTCTTTTTTTCTGTGGCAACTTCTTCATGCACTTTCCTTTCCATAAACCCGCAACTTGTAAGAGAACATTTTCCCAAAGTTGTATTTATTTATTTTACTCACCTAGCATTTCCGGAGTCCTGTAGTGGCCACGACAAGTCACTGCAAAAGCTTCCATCTAATACGCTCTCTTGAGTTGGACATTTTGGACCAAACTGCTCCATATTTTTACTGATAAATTTTGAAATGCATTCTAGTACATCTGTCCTCTTCTCATCCACCAGAATCTCTAACAGCTCTTTAGATGTTGTCTCAGTACATTCTCCTAGCAGCCCAACAGTTGGGCTCTGTGTTTGTTTCAGCTGAGGAATAATCGATGAAAACTGAAGTCTAGAGGCTACTGCCCTCCAGTCATTGCCACTCATTTTGATGGGATCCAGCATCTTTGCAAACTCGTTTTGAAGTTTCCAGGGATATTCACTCACTAATTTTGGAAGATGTATAAGCTGTAAATTATGCCAAAAATGTGTCAAACAAACAGCAATTAATTAAAATTGAATTTTTAGGAATGGAGAGAAAAAGACATGGAAATATTTTAAATAGCTTTCAAAGATATGAAATACTCACTAAACAATATTCTCACTTCTTCAGTGTTAATTTTAAACCCCCAGAACTCTCTCCCCACTCATCCATGATAGCCCTGAGTAGTCCCTCTTGGTTCAATTGTGTAGACCACCACCATCATCATCATCATCATCATCATCATCATCTCCATCATCACTGACTGCCATCATCATCACTACCATCATCACCATTGTCAATATAATCATTTTATGTTACTTTTACTGCTATTGCTATTATCATGACCACTACTGTACATGGTTGCCCCATCAATTAACAATTATTGGATGAGGTTGAGCATGATAGCGATAATTATCAAGGCCAAAGTTTGTGTTATCTGCCGAAGCCGAAGGCTAAGGCAGATAACACAAACTGAGGCTTTGATAATTATATCGCTATCATGCAAAAACCGAATCCAATAATTGTTTTATTATGCATATTCCTGAGCTGCACTGGCGACTCCGCCATACCAAAACTGATCAAACTGCTGGTTAGTGTATTAGTTGACGCCACTTCTGCATGCATAAAACTATTGTCTGTAGGTATGACGTCAATTCTACGTATATAAAAACTATGGTCTGTAGGTATGACGTAAGAAAAACAGAGCTAGCAAGAATTAGCTGCGTGCTTATAGCCAATCAAAATCGAGTTGGTGACACCAATGTATAATAATAATTATTATTAGGGCAACCATGCAAAAGGTAGCTTAACAGGGCAACAAAAAACATTACTGTACAGAATGCCAATTTTAGTCCTTGACTTTATACACTGTACATTTTATTACATTTGTTGGCTCAACTTTTGATTCAACCTAATAATCACTGGTGTGACACTCACTAAAAACTCCATCTTGTCTGACGTATTTCTCTCCACTTCACCTTGAAACAGAACTTGTTGCACAGATGATCCCCCACTTCCACTGGAAATTAGATAAACAGTTTCATTGTAAAGAAAAATATGAATATCATGCATCTCACTTTAAAGTACATACCGGTAATACGTTTTGAAGTTATAGTCAATACCGCAAACAATTGTCCCATTCTTGTTGCCAACTGATCACTTTCAAAGTTCAAATCAAATCAATAATTTATTTAAGCTCGATAGCACAAGGAGTGGTTGCCCAATCTGCCAAGCCAGGGGCCCATGTACTAAACGTTCAAGTATTCCAGATTGAATTGGTATTTAGAAGTGTTGGTTTTTGAGGAGAGGGGAAAACCAGAGTACCCAGAGAAAAGCAGAGAAGAGAACCAACGACAAACTCAACCCACATATGACATGGAGTCTGGAGATCGAACCTGGGCCACATTGGTGGATGGCAAGTACTCTCACCACTGCACCATCCCTGCTCCCTAGTTGAGAGTGTAAGTTTGACCACTGACCCTAATTTGACTAATGACACTCCTGATCTTGTCCCTAACATTTGAAACTTTTACCTCCTTGGTCTATCATCACTCATTTTGAACCTTGTGCTTGGTATGACTAGTCTCTGTCAGGCCACTTGGGTTGCAGATTGATCTTTACTTCCTGAAAGTTATTCAATGTAACAAAATTAGTAGCTAAAATTACATGTAACTATGAATTTAATTGTTGAACTTTTTGTAACTTGAGCTTGCTACATTGTACCCAACTATTGATAAACCTCTCCTAGCAGCCAACTTCTCATCTTATGTTCAGGTGGCACTTTTACTTTGATGCATCATTACTCCTGAGCTTTATAAGTTATCACTTGCACAGTGGTATCAAACAAGTGCCCAGTCATTGGTGAACACGTTATAAGGCTTTTTCGACAAAACATTTCACCAGAGCAATACTGTGACCCATTTGAACACCCCTAATTTAAAGGGGTGGTAAATGGTAAAATCCAAGACTCGCTGAGACGCTGAGACCCTTGTTTGAAAATCCAAGACTGAAATAAATACACTATAAACAAGACTTTGAGACTCTTTGTTAAGACTGTCAAGATTTCGAGATCGGATGAAAAGTTTACGAGAACCAAGATTTTAGAGGTACCATTTGCCACCCCTATTTTAGCTTTGGGGGACAATGTAACTCTAAAATGAGCTCTATGACACCATTTTCTATTTTCTAACTCTATTTTCTAGCTATACTTTGTTGGAGCGAATTCAGAGCCACCTTAAATTTTGGAAGTTAAATTTTTAGGGTGACTCTCAATCCGCTCTTACAAATTATTTTAAACTTTGCAACATGCGGGGGTACTTCCTTATCAGAGGCTAATGGGGATGTGCCGCTGGATGGGGTCGCATTTTCACGACTGGAGTGACTATAATGGGGTTACAGTTTTTGTAGAGTTACTAGTATGGGGTCGCGCATTTTTGGGATTTCTCGGATAAGAAAATTCTGGCAAGCAAGGATTTAAAAGTAGGAAGATTCGCGGTTAAAAAATGGTTCTTGCTGTTATTTTAATATTTAACAGTTGGCTTGCATTGACTTCCGTTCGTGAAATCACAACTTAAACATTAACGACTTGCACAATAATGCAGAACCCCTGGGTCCAGAACAAAGCCCAACAAATCATCCGTACTACGGTATTTATTTTCCAGCTATTCTGCATTGTTATCGTTAGTTAGTTATGTTATCGAAGTTAACATAACTTGGATCTTCTTTTGGATTAGAAAGCGTTTGTTCTCTTTCGCTCGGGACTTAATAGCTTTCAACGTGACAGTTGTACAGGTACCGATAAAACGGTCTTGCCAATATTTTTATTGGGAGTATGAATCTTCTGATCTGTAGGTTCTAAATAATTTGGTTTTATCCATGTAAGAACCATTGTGACGTTCCCGTTAAAGAAGAATGTCTGCATTTCAACTATTTATGACGGTAAGTTTGTAAATACTAACGGTTAGCAAATGTACCAGAATGTTTGTACTGTAGGTGAAAAGTAAAGTGTTCTACATTCAATTTAACAAACGTGTCAATTCATTTTAGGATGACCTACTTAAGGTAGAGTAGACTAAGCTGGGATCGCGAAAATTACATTTTCCCAAAAGTGACTAAGATGGGGTCTATAATTGGCCACAGAATAGACTATAATGGGGTAGGGCTTCTGAGAGGCCAGCGGCACATACCCAGCAAAAATTTACCCAAGTACCCCCCCCCCCCCCCGGTGGGGGCAACTTGTCTGTGGTTGGCTTTAGAAGATCACACTAGAGCGTCTACACGATTGAAAGGGAGAGTGGCAGTGGCAAAAGAGAGGATTTGGTGGTGCAAATCACTTATTAGAGGCATTTTGAAAGGAGAAACGCAGAGAATGGTTCACGGTATTTGTAATCATGCTTCAATTAAAGTAGTTTTGGCGCGCACCAAATTCGCTGATAACGCAACTGTTTCGAACAGTTGTGCCAATGCAGCGAGTTTTATCGCTCCCACTTGACAATCATGAGGAAGGCTTGCTATGAACAAAAATGCTACTTACCAAATGCAGAAATTCAATAGAATTCTGATATTCCGATCAGTTTATAAGGAAGAAAAGGCTCTGGTCTAACTTGGCGCTTTCCTTGAATACAACGCGTCCCAGCTGTCAAGAAGAAGGATTTTGATTCGTTGAAACAGGCGTTCCTTATTTGGAAACCTCCACTCCCAGAAAACCAAGATTGAACTATTTTTGGCTGTTTTCCGGGAATCCCCTAATAACGGATTCGGCCATCTTTGTTTTCGGACTTGCGTCGCTTCACATGCAAATTTAGCAACCAAGCAGAGGTTAATGATGGTAATCAAGCTGTAGAAAGTTTGGAAGTGACATGGAAGGCGTTATCGATGATTTCTCTAGGTTTTCTTTGCAGGAGATCGCGGAAAATAAGATCGAATTATTGAACAAGATCCAGGAACAAATACATTCCGTAATTCTTGCTTTAACGTCTGGCAGAGATCTTCTGTTGGTAAAGAATAATGTCCAGGGCACCTTAAAGCGAATTTACAAGAACCTGGGTGTGTTGAAGGCGTCATTCAAGGATGAAGGTATTGTTATGAACTTAGCGACTTTGAAGTATTGTGAAACCATTATATTTCTTATAGATAATAGATAGTGTTGTTTTCTCAGTGTTCCCAAATACAGGAAGTAAAAGAGACATATTGTGTTAAATTGCTTCTCAATGTCAACCAAGGGTCCTAAGATCGTTCTATTTTAAGTAACTTTAATTTCATTTCCTGCCTCCGACACCTTTCTCTCTTGACTGTCAGATATTTTCACGTCGCTCCCACCCTATTTATTTCGCCCCAACGTCCTGTCCTCCCCTCTCCTGCCTCCTGTATCCCTCCCACACCCTTTCTCCGCCCTCCCACCACCACGCACGTCTCCAGTCAGCGCAATCTCAATGCAGTTGCTTGAGTTTTAATCAGATGCCTGCCGTGAGGTGAATTAAAGTGAAGCGAACAACAAACCTTGGTTCCATTGGTGTCAGTTTACATAATGGGGCATTCTGGTTAAATGCCTCGTTTTCGGTATAATCAACACTTTTCCTCCAAAATCTTGCTTCGATTTTTTTCAATCAAAAAGTGGCTCCATTAAGTTGGAGTCTTTGCTGCAGTAAATGTTTGCACATTTTTTTTATGAATTTTGGATTGTTTTGAAGGAATAAAAGTTGGAGGGAACAGAAGTTGAAATGAAGGAAAATTGGAAAATATTGGATTTGAAGGGGATTGAAACTTAAAAGTTTATAATCAGTAGACAGAGATGAGATGGTCCACCATCACAATGAGGTTCCCACATTAAAGTATGCAAATTGTTAACAGACTAACTGGATTATTTGTGTATATCCTTTTCTATCCTTCTTTCCTTCATTCTCAATCCACCTCATAGACACACAAATTCAACCAGAATGACCCCTTAAAACTTCACCGTATTCAGTCCTTTGCCAATTTGTTGCAGGTTCATATATGCTGAGACCTGTGGGTAAAGTAAGTCAGCAGGAGTTAACTGCATGGGAGCGTCTTGGAGAAGGAGGATTTTCAAGCGTGTACAAGGCTAAGCTGAAGGGCAATGATGTTGCTGTCAAGGTGTTAAAGAACCTCAAAGAAACTAAACCACTTCTTACAGAGGGAAATCTTTTGAGGTATGTTTTATGAGCTTGGTCTTGTAGCTGTTTTGAAAGGTTAATTTGCTGGAAAAGGATGTTGGGTACAAAGTCACAATGGCTCACTCAATACTCTCTAGTCCGCTTGAATAATTATTTGCTCAATTGGATAGAGTCATTACAATGGTAAGGGGTTGAATCCCAGCCAAATTTTGTTTTTCAGCTTTTGTTTCAACTATAGGATGAATCAGAAGAAAAGTAAGAGGGTAAAATTTCCACCCAAACAGAGGATTTGATAAGTTCATTGATATAGTACACTGTAGTGTGAAATGTCTATCAAATGAGGCAGTAATGATCCAGGATAGATAAAAACATTTTAAGTAGAAGGAGAATCTAGGAGCGTAGACAACACCACTTTCCTCCTATATTTTCTCTTTTGACTGGCGAATCGTAGCTGGCGAAATTAGGAAAGTAGCTGACAATATCACCGGTCACTGGCACTTTTTGAAAACCGTGATGATCCACTGAAGCCATTATATCTTAAACTGAAAAATGTACTGAGAAACTAAACCTGTCAGCAAGCACTAATTGTTTTTTTCCTTGAAACTTTAATTTGTTGTTTACTCTTTTTTGATCATATAGAGATCTTCGGCATGATAACATTGTTGCATTCAGGGGAATGAACATTTTGGAATGTGACATACTGCGTGAGAAATTTACTCTGAAAGCTGGCAGTCCTTTTCTGGTTATGGAATACATCCCCAAGAATCTGTACAGATTTGTGGAAGATCACAGGACGCCTGAGTCTCAGGGGCTTCCTAAGAGTCAGGTGTGGACAATAACCAAGGGAATGGCAAATGGATTGATGTATTTACACACTTTAAACCCACCCATCAGCCACAGGGACCTCAAACCTGATAATATTCTGGTAATAATTTTTTTCATACCTCACAGATAATCATATTGAAAAATTACTCAACATTACACAATTTCTGTCAGTGTTATTGTCATCATCATCATCATCTTCATCAGTATAGACTGAAGATAATCCATATGTGAATTCAGAAATGGACTTCAGATCTTCTAATCTTTCCTGTGGACTGCTGCACAGGGTAATATTAACTTTTATCTGCCTTAGTGTTGTTTTAATCGAGACAGTGAGACAAATATATTTTCTGCGAGCCTGAGACGTTAATTTCCTAACCTTGCAAAAGAAATTGAGACTCCAAGACATCATTGCCAAAAACAAAACAAAAAAAAAATCAGGGTGATGAGACCGGGGAAATTTGACAAAAATCCTTGGAGATATTTTTTTGAAGAACCATGCATTCACCACCCCTAATATATTAAATGTTTTCAGTCCATAACATTTATGATTGTCTGTATTACATCATTTTGTCCCTGTGGTTTGTCCTCAGCTGGATGTGAGAAGTCTGCGGGTTAAATTAGCCGACTTTGGTTTGTCACGAACAGTTGACAGAATGGGTAATGATATTTCTTTATTTCATGCACGGTGGACAGCTCCTGAAGTTTGGGATGATTTCATTGATGATGAGGACAGTATAGAAGGTAAAAAATTAAGGATGTTATGTATCAGTACTTTTATTTATCAATAATATTGCTCATTGAGATTCCTTTTGAAAACTGTCGTGTCTGTCAACTGTCTTTCTATGGACACACATTTCTCAGACAAACACTTCCCTATAATAGTCATCTAGACCATGCTTTTAATTCACACGTTTACACTTTTATTTTATATATTTTTCATGACAAAAGTTAAGTTTATAATTTTAACCAGCAGATAGCAGATTTGCTATTCTGACTCAGTTACTGAACTACTGGATATGTGTGGACAGCTGGCTCATGTGCAAGCCTCTTTATTATCGAGAATTTATTTATAAAGGAGCAGCAAGTGACCCTTGTCCCAAACCCCCTGTAGGTTGGTTTACTTGTTGCTTGACCAAAAAAAATTCCAAGAAATAATTTGCATGCAAGCTCCAAGTGAGTGCTTGGTTGCCGGTAACTATTAGTTGAATGTTGACAGCTGTTGCTGGTCCAGACCATGTCCATTTTATAGAGAGTTGTCAGTGAACTGAATAATTTTGTTTCATAGAAACTGAAGCTACTGGGGGATGTTGTACAGAGGAGGATTACACAGATGATCAGGATGATGGAAGGTTTTACTTGCGTGCTGACATCTACTCTTTCAGCCAGGTAGTAGCATATGCTCTCACAGGAAAAATGCCTTGGCCTGGACGAAACTCTGTGAGTGTACAAGCTATTCGGAATAATTCAATTCAATGGGTTGATCAAGTGGAGATACCCGAGCAACTGAGTGGTACATGTACATTGAGAGATGTTATTTACAAGTGTCGCTCCAATCCTGAAAGTCGTCCTACAGCTGGGGAATTAGTAACGAAGTCCTTTGGTGGTAAGCAAAGTTCATCAGAGAGATTTCATGGACATTATTGGTACTTAGTGAACTTTGCCCTTGAATTAATTTGTGATATCACTCCTGGGTATGTTAAGTGTTTATTTAGGTCTTACCGGTACTTATTTTCCATGCTACTTTGGTCAAGGGATTTAGTTTCTAAAGAAACTATGGGGCTG
>OX419337.1:23636290-23821290 GCA_948470475.1 Galaxea fascicularis
TCTTTAGTCAGAGAATTCGGTCACACTTTGGACGAAGAAAATCTATATTGATCACAGCGTCTGGAGATCTCTGAACAAACCTAAAGAGCTGTTGTGTTGGAAATGCTGTCTCCTGTATAACCTGTACACAGGACCTCCATTCATTACCTACGTGGCAGTTATTTCTCTCGTTGGTTTTTTTTGAGTCGTATCCCCGCGTTATTAACCAAGGAATGTTTTAACGACTGTTAAAACGAGAAAAAGAGACCTTGTTTCAAGGCGCCGGAAAATAGTGAACCAAGAAACCAGCATGGAGTAATCATAATTGAATTTGAGACATTTGTCACAACCCTTGGATATCTGTGTTTAATATTTTGTCGTGTGTCGAAATGCCGACCAATTAATTTGCTCGATCTCCAACAAAGCCTTTGTTGCTCAAGACATTTTCGTTAAGGTCAATTTTTTTTGGCGCGCACGAAGTCTGATTCAAGGCAGACTCTTAGAAACTCCGCCTGATCAAGTTTCACGTCTGAATAAAAGCTCACAATTAATCCGTTCGAGTCGCAATCAGCCGTGTATCTTCAGACGCGATACTCTATCGAGGCACAAATCCGCTGTAGGAGAACGTCGCCCCTTTTTTTTTCCCAAGAAATCCCTGGGAAAGTTGGCGGAGGCTTGGCAAAGTTTTCTGAGATTAACTTTTGGACGATGGCTTATGGTCTTGACCCTTGACACGGAGGTACTGTGCCTTTTCGTGTTTACGCTGTTTCATCGTACTGGATTTATCTGATTGTACTTCTCCCTGTGGGTATCTTTCGGGATTTCTTTTTTACGCTGGGAAGTTTAACTTGAGACTGGAGTGATAACACACTTAGGACTTTCTCGGTGCGAAACAATTCTGAACCTACCGATGAGAAACGTTGATGGGTTTTCAAACAGATCCTCCACATTATAAACAACGCTGAGAACGTTTTGGAGAAACAAAAACCGTTTGGTGAGTTATTGGACCATTCATATCCAGATGAACACTGGAAAGGTTAAACACAGAGTGTCAAATCTCGGTCGCTTGCTGAGAAGAAAACGAACCCAGACATGGCCACCGGTTCCTTTGTCAGAGCTAAGTAAAATGAACGGATGGAATTCCTTAGCGACAATTCCCGAAACTGACTCGATGAAGTCTTCGGAAACAAAGTCTTCCCGAAGACTTCGCGCCGAAACTATCGCTGACCTTCGGGGCTTGCACGTACAAGACGAACAGCTGCGGAGAATCATTCTCGATGTCTTGACATCTTATTTGGCACAGTTTTCTAAATATGATCACAGTCTTTTTGGAAGATTAGGTCCTTTACTAAGCGAACTTATTAAGGTTCGAGTCCAGGAGGAATCCGATGACTGTAGCGCGCGATATAAGATCGTCTCGCAAGTGTATATTGGCGCTGTGATTGATCATGGTATCGATTCGGCGACACAGTGCTTATGGACGCCTTGTTGCGATAAATTCGCTACAGCTAGTTATGGAAGCAAGGCATTGTTTGCTGTTGGGATTGTATTTGCCGTGCAATTATAATATACTGAATGTGAGTGGTCATAGTTATTCTCTTGAGATCACTCTCGCGAAGACCTTCTTAGCGTTTCGTCACGAGTGGAGGAACGCCTGACGGAGCTCCGAGATCGAGAGTGTCTGCGTCGTAGGACGAACGAAGCGTTAAATTACGCACATTAGAGAGTTAAGAGAGAGGAGCGTGTTTCACGGGACTCCTCGCATCGTTCTCAGGGACTTTTCTCTGCATTTCTTCTCGACGGAGAGAAGCCCTGGCCATGCCCCTCGCTACATGAAATGTGCACCACAGATCATAGAATAAGAAAGAGACGGCTCTCAGTCTACGTTGATGTGCATTTTTAAGCGATGTGCCACTGGCGACAGCGAGCCAGGTGTAAAGTGAAACTTGTAAGGGGCGAAATGACTGGGTGATTATTGAAAGTTTCTCTTTAATTTTGTCTATTAAGACATAACAAAACGGCAAATTTCAGCACCACGATTGACTGAAAATTCTTTTTCTTAGACTAACGTGCAAAGTTCATATTATCGATATGCATATTCTTGTAACTGTTATCCAAATGTTTTTCTAAGTTACTGGTTGGGAGAATCTGTCCGTCTTAACATCGGGGCACTTCAATTTTGGGATGACTTCATAGTCCTTGTGGCGCCTATGTCGATCGGAGTAGTAGTCAATTTCGCGTGAAAATAACTCCTACAAAACTGGCTTGTTTTCCAAATCGCCACGATTCGCCGTTTTTATCGATGACAAAGTTTGGATTATTACCTCTCCCCTTCCCCCTGGTTCACAATTTGCTTACTTTTCGCGCGCATGTTCGACTTTGTCAAGTCTTGTTCCTGAGCTTGTTTTGGTCTGTTATATAAACTGGACCAGTACTAAGAGCTGGCCTAAAGTAAAGCGAACTCTGCGACTAGGTTGATCTCACATAGACGCCTCTAACAAGTTCTATATAAAACCGCAGGCGTGTAACTATTTGAGCGGATGGAGAGTAAGCCCACCTCTCCCACTTCCAACCAAGACTTTGGGCGGTAAAGGACTAGCATAACATCAGACAATCATCCAAAGAAAACGTAAATAGTAATTTTAATATTACGTCAAACATTTCACTGCACACATTTCGTATAAAAATATCCTTTGTCGTTACCTTTCATTAAAAACGAAACTACATTCGATGGAGTAAAAGTACCTTTATCTTGTAGAAAACGGAAGGATCACGTTTCACTGAGTACAAGTCCGAACCATACAAGGATATGATATCACTCCAGAATTAGAAACACGAAATACTGTTGTCAGTCACATGATGAGATCGTCTTTTTCAGAGAACTACAACATATAGACACAGTTCCGTGTTGATGCACACAAGAAAAGAGGAAATACCACGTCCAAATTTTCTTTCCTAAGGTCGGCATATTTACAGGGAATGATTGCAGGGAATATTCTTACGTACAGTTCACACGAAGAAAATAATGAATTTTTCATGCGAATGTTCCCTGGGAATAAATTCTTGGCACCATTTGCATGAAACAAATTTTGTTCACTGCGAATCTATTGTCTTAAAATAGTTCACTAGAAGGAAATTGGTCCCTGCGATCGTTCCCTGCAGCGTCTCCTTGCAATTATTCCCCTCCTGTGTAGCGACCTAAATGTGAGTTTGAACGCCGGCTTAGTGTTAAATGTCTTACTGAACACCAGGTTATCAACCCGTTCAATAATATTTTAGTATCTGTTGGTGATCAAATTTCAATAAAAACAAAACGCACTTGCAAAACAACATCAAGAGGCTCATCTGGCTTGATCTCAAGAAAATTGTCAGGAGCAATCCCAAAATTTCACAGGAGTTGCTAAATTACTAATCTAAGAGTTACTTATATTCAATTAAAATTTTCTAAGATCGCACAAAAGTTCACTGAAAATGGCTTCGTCATGTGAGTCTTATTACTACCTTTCACCTCTTCATTAATACTCTTCTTCTTTCTTTACCACTATAACTTCTTCGTTTAATTCTCCATTACACACATTAGGCATTTCAACACACACTAGCTGAACTGTCTCATTTGCAGTATTTAGACTCGCAGACGGGTACAAACAATTGTTCAACAATTCTTGTTCTGTTTTTGTCAACGGCGGCGGAATTTCAACATCTTCAGTCGCCGCCACTCCACCATCATCCAAGATGGTTCCGTGTACACCAGGGGAATCTGGGCCCATGGAATCAACACTTTTCCTGATTGTCTCGTCACTGTGAAATAGATGCGGAGTGTTGGTTTACATTACGTGAAATGTGAGAGCTAATTTTGAAATTAATACAAGGTAAATAAAATGCTTTTCTAATGACAAGGCCATGAGACAGCTGTTTGGACTCGATATGGAGATGAAGGGAATAATTTGTTTGTAGAATTTGCGACAGACTCCTTGAGATCCGAAAACGAGATTTTCTTATGACTGACACCTATTTCAGGATGCGATTCGAAGATGTGGAGAGTTAAATCGACGCCATGAAAATTACCATTATGTCCGATCTGATTGAACATAAACATCTTACACGAGAATGCCATTAGTAAAATTCAGCCAGCCAGTGTAAGTTACAGGCTATCAAGTTATAAATCTCAGCAGATTACAAAAGGGAAATCGAGTTGCGCATATCGAAAATGTAAACTCGGTCAAAGAGAACACACGACCGACTACAACAACAGTAATTCAAAGATAATTACACAAATCAAGTCTACACAATGAAGAACAACGACTTCCCTTTTGAAATCCATTAAGCGCAGATGCAATGACAAACAACATATAATAAATGTGAGTTTCCTTGTGCACATTTTAATTCCCGTGTGAACTAACCTTTTGTTCGAGGGGATTCTATCCCGTTGCCGTCGATTCTTGAACCAATTACTAACTTGTTTCAAAGTCAAACCAGTCTGTTTAGCGATCAGTCGTTTTTCTTGTGGGGTAGGGTAGCGATTTTGTTCGTAGCATTGCTTCAGCAGCTGCCGCGACTTCTCCTTGAAGCAGTACACAGTTTCCTCGCCATCCCAGATTGTCCGTGGAAGCGGATACTTCCGTCTAATCCTGTATTTGTCCACAGCTCCTAGCTCTCGCCCTCTGAGTTTTTCAGCTTCGCAGTAATGCGACTTGTACCACATACTCTGCAGCATTTCGTGCGATGACGGATCAAAATCATGACTCTCAAGTATTGAGTAAACTTCGCGAAACCTTCCGCGGTGGAACGCAACGAAAGCGCGAGCTTTCAGCACACTCTCCGTTCCGTTCAGTAGTTCGTTTGGGGGGAGTGACCACAGAAATCGAGCCAATCTTTCAAGATCTCCCGATTGTCTGAGAGCATCACAAACGCAGGCGACTTGATCCGCGGAAAAAGTTAAATTTGTGGACTCAGCTTTCGTTGGCGTGACGCTCTCGAATGACTCCATACCGTCCCATAAGACAACATCAAATTTCTGCGGACGTGAAGCGTAGTGCGGTGAATTGTTCGTCTTGCTATTTTAAGTCCAACGTGAGATAATGCCAAGGTAGTTTGTCACTAATCAAGATTGCGCCTTTTGATTGGTTCGCCCGTTTGCTGATCGACTGGATCGGAAATTCTTTGCTCGTAAGGCCGCTTGTCGCCATTTATAGAAGGCGTATCTTTGACGAGTTAAGTGTCAAAACGGCGCGAATTGTTATGAAAGGTATCAAGCAATGTTGACCAGGATTTTACGCTTTCGGCGAATGAGAACAAAGGACTGTAATTAGTCAAAGGGATTTCAGTTTTGCGCACTTAGGGAAACAAAAGAAACTTGGCAAATCATTCATCTCGAAAAATCTACTGCGATAACAAACTCTGGAAATGTCGATCACATGGCGAAAAAAGAAAGAAATTTGTCGAGTCACACAAAGTATCTTTTAGGACTGTCAAAAGATAAGTTTTATTAGCGTGCTTTTAGCTGAGCAAACACAATTCTTTTGTCTAAAGTGCACAGGTTTCCTGTTCAGTTACAATAAATAAACCATATTAATTGCTCGGGTAAATGTTTGACTGTCGACCTTAACTGCGCGCTTTTGCTGTTCAGTTTCGTGTGTAGGACGCGATTCTCAAATGGCTCTAATGTGCGTGTTGTTTCTTGACAGCTGGGCCGTTGTATTTTTTGCAGTGCCTAGTCTAGCTGTCAAAAATGACACCTTAAATACAACGATAAACAAATGTAGCTTTCCACAAACAGTCAATAATACGTGTCACTTCTCTGAAGCGATGAAAATCTTACTTCTCGTTGTTATTTATCAATGAATGAAGAGAAACTAGATCACCGCAGCTGTGTGCGGGCAACGCTGCAGGGCTCTATCAAGTCACCTATGTCCATTTATGATAACCCTATGGATAGCGAATAAAATGAAAATGAAGAAGGTGTGAGAGAACATAGCAGTTGTGAGTGCTACTATCACTGCGCTATTACTTGACGGTAGGCGTGAGTGAAAAGATAATCTAAAAAAAAAATCCATGCCTTGATACCAAATCTTGAAATCTCCCCCCTGTTCATTCCAGTCCATTCCAAAAAGAAAAACTTTTCCTTGGTCATTTCATATCACTTTGGTCGGGGAGTAGTGCCACATACGTAGGCGACGGGGTCTTGCTTAGGGAAAGCCTATATCGATAACTTATAACAAATACCTGGGCTCGATGTGACTGAAACCGATCGGCCGGTAAGGTTCGTTTAACACTGTCGATACTTGTGAAAAATATTGTGATCCCTTTCGATGATGACCACTCACTTAAACACTGTAAGCTTTTTCATATACCCAAATAAATATATTTTCCGTTGTGTGTGTACTCACTAAATACATACAGTATGTTACCCATACGGTACCGGTGTCCGGACAGTTAAAAACCAATTTCAATTTTGCGACGCGCTTATTGATTTTTGGCACAAGAAGAAGGAAGTCAAACATTCCAGCTCTGGAATGCAAGTCTTAACTGGCTTTTAGGTTGCGAAACACTTGCAGAAGGCGCCGTTCTATTCGGGTAATTGAAATTTGAAAGGCTGATATTTTACACTTTTCACTGCGCTGTGAAAACTACCGCTGTTCATGTGAGGGTCTGTAAAGTGTGATATTTTGAAGGAAACTGTTGGATATTTGAACATTGTTGAAACGACAATACTAAAGAGGTCAATTGGTCAGAATATCGATTAATTCTACTTTGAAATTTAATTTTTTCTAAAATAACGAAGGTCGGAAACTTTCAGTAAATTTTGAGTTAGTATACCCAGCATCTGCAAAGTTTTTTCTTTCACTTTCCAAAATCGTTGAAGAAGCGACGTAAAGGGTTCGAAGACGATTAATTTAATATCATTAACTATAATTTTATCTTAGGATGTGCATCTAATGTCATACTGCACAACTCTTTATGGAAACGTTCCACATTTATTTGTCGAGGCGAATCATACAACAACAACAACAACAACAACAACAACAATTTATTTACCCCATAAACTTACTTACATGCAGATAAATCAAATAGATAGAGATAGATATAGGGGGTCTGGCTGCCTGAAATAACTTGTGTTTGTTTCGCGTGACTGTATTTTGCATAACCGGAACGGGAAGTCAATACAGGGAATATCATTACTGACCTAAGTCAATTTATATTCTTGAAATGGAAAGTTTAGCTACTTTGCAAAGGCAAGGAAAAGCTATACATCGCTAATCTGCTGAAAGTTGTGCTTGATCACCTTGTTATTTGTTGTGTCTGGATACTGGGCAAGAAATGCAAATTTCACGAGATACGAATAAAGTTTAATCGTCATTGAACAAAAGACACAATTTACGTTTTGCGCTTTGTTTATTTTCATTATTTTTGCTTGTTCCTTTGCACCTTAGCTTCGATTGCGGATTTATCGTGGGTTTATTCAGTTGGCATTTCGTTCGGCCAGTCATCTTACAGACTAAATGGATCGCCTCAAGACCAAATTTCAGAACTCCTACGACAGAAAATGGAAAGTTATAGCAGTTTTTATGTTTATCGTATGACCCATACGGCCCCGCGCGCGCTTTTATTCTAAAACTATAAAGAAAATCCCCGTATGAGGGCCGTACGCATTAGTGCGGGCAGGGCCGGAAAAAGTCATATTTTTTCACTCATTTTCTCCCTCTTCCCTAATTTTTTTGGATGTTTCCGGCCCTCCTCCCTAATTTTTTGGATGTTTCTCCCTCCTCCCTATTTTATTTTTGGCCGTTTCTCCGTCCTCCCTAAACCGTTCCTCTCCCCTCATTTTAGAGGATTTCGTCGCGTCTAACCATGTAAGTTTATTTTACAGCCAGAAAGCAAATACAAAGAACATATTAGATCAGTTTTATGTGTAAATTAGTCGCTTTTTTGTAAAAACTTCATCTTTTACGCGCTCCTGAAGAGTCTAAGGCGGCCATATGATAAATTGCTTATTGACTGAGGTAGGTCGGGCCGGTCATGGTGCACGGACCTCGAGCCAAATATTTTCCCGTTCGGTCCTCCCACTCAGTCAATAAGTACATAATACGAGCCATAATGGGACTCTTTGTACATATTAATTATATCCGGGAACTCTGGATGGAAAGGCGCAAATGGCGCGAAGTGGCACGAAGGGCGGGAAAATCTGAGGCGGTAAACAGCTGGAAGAGAGGCGACACGTGAGGATTACAAAATTCAAGTTTCACCGTTTCTTCGTGGAATTTACCGCCTTAGTCTGTTGTAAAAGGTTGGTAACCCTTTTTTTCTTTTAATTCAAATTTAGACATTTGGGCGACTGGTTCTCATAAAACCACAGTAATAGGTTTAGGCTTCGTTCAAGTTTTTTGAAAGAACAAACAGCATCAAGACTGCCGGAAAGCAAAACATTAAAAGTGTTTAATAGTGTAAATTGTAAACCATTCCCTGCATGGCAACTAAAGAATAGCGTTAAAAATTCTTAGTTTCACTAACAAAAACTCTTTCAGAAAGCCACTTCTTTCAAATAAAGGATGCGGCATTCATCGGAAGGCGCACCGCCGCTATTTTTAAAACTTTGAAGTTGTTTATTTAGAAACGAGACTTAAGAACTTGACAGATGTCTGGCATTTTTATGGACATTTGCAAAAGTTGCTGTGGTGGTGTCAGCCTCTTTGTATTTTTTTTCGGCGTTCTCTTGTTTTCAAGAGCTATTTTGTAGCTCTCTTGTCATGCTCCAACCGTTTAGAATAAAATCTGTACAACTAATTATTTTCACATTAACGCGTAGTTCTCAAGGCTTGCTTCAGAATTCTAATATTTGAACCATTTGATATCTCGTCTTAGTATGAACGAACGGTCTTATTTATTCTTTTTAAGTAACTTTAACTGATTACATGTAGGACAACGTATTAGTACATCTACCTCAAGGGCATGTCAGGCGGCTCGCTTACGAGGTCCTTCTGGCAAGTCATAGCAACTGCGAGGATGCAAGAAAGCACGCTGTGAGTAGATTGAAAATAGCAACTTACTGAAATACGTTTAAGCTGCAGCAGACAGAAATAGTCTTCTTCATTTGAAACTAAACATGACAAAATTTATGCACCTATCAATGTTTAGACGGAGAGGGGCGGGGGTACGGGCAAAGGTGCGTCATTTGAATTTTCTTACAATTTTTTGGTCAAATTCCCGACCCTTGGGACTGGAAATAGTTTAACAATCCTTTATAATATTTGAACTTTAATTAGTACAAGTGGTCAAATTCCCCAGAGAGGGGACGACAGAAGTGTTCAAATGCCGCATCTTTGCCCGTACCCCCCCCTCTCCGTCTAAACATTGATAGGTGCATTAGTTGCGCGTAACTACTAGACGGATAGGGAAGCCTGTTTGGTGCAAATAATTTATGACAACTTGATACGGAGCAAGAAACAGTGGATACATTTTAAAATATTTGCTGAAAATTAATTTTTATTGTCTGGATTGGGGTAATTTTGACTTGGTGCAATAATAAGGGAATACGGGACAGTTTAACATTGATGAATTGGGAAGAAATTAAATTTAAACTAAACACAATGCGGAGTTGTCAAAAAAAATGTCCTTGTTATTTATTATTTTATTAGGCAGTCACTACTTAAAGCTGAGGATTATTAGCTGGGTGTGGTCAGCAACTAGATTACACTAGGTCAGAAATAAGGCTCCTTGACACCAGGTGCTCCTGTTGACACTTGTGGGCCACCTGTAGTTATTGCAAAGAAGCTATCTGGAATCCTGTTAAAATCATTAACGGTCCAGGCATAGAATGACTGTTTCCAGTTGTAACTCCGTTTGAACGTTGAAGGTCATGGATAAACTAAGTTTTGTGTTGCTGTTTTGCCTCTATTGCCTTTTTGACCAGTCAGTAAGAAAAACGAATCCAAACTTTATTCTTAAATCAATCAGTTGAACTAAATGCAGGGATTTCATTAAGGCTAGGCACTGGGAAAATTGCCTGGCTGTAAACATTGTTTTGCTTGTCTGCCACTGGCACATCAAGGCAATTTTTTGTGACAACGAAGTCTAGTTCAAAAACACATTTACCTGCCTGTGAAAAGTGATAATTGCTTTCCTGCTCAATCCCTCAGGGAAACTCTGTGAATAGTTTCACATATAAAAGCATCTCAAAATTATTTATTTCAAAACGTTTTAACATGTTTGGATAAAAAGCTGCCAGATGAAATGTAGTTTGAAATTTAAAAAAATCCCATATAAATGTTTCTCTTTTGGAGATGTCCCCACACCGTACAGTCCCTAATTTGCAAGGTTTTCATAAGCCTTTTGTTCAGTTCCTATCTCTTGAACTTAGCTGTGTACCCGTTGAACCTTAGACAATCCAAGCCAGGCGACTACCTCAATGAGAATGCTCTAGCCAAGCAAAACTTGGCCAAGCAGACAAGCTTCTAAATATACAACTTCCATCACAGAGTAGTTATGTTTGTTTATGAGAGAAAGGGAGCAACTGGAGATGGAGGGGTACAATTGTTGGCCATTACAACTATGAAGAGTGATCTTGTTGAGATGAGACGTTACCCTTCCAGTCACAAGAGGCAATACTTTGAAGCCCACTCCTTTGGATATTCCAAGTTTAACTCAGACACTCTTTAAAAAAAGAAACAACAAGTAAATTTGTGCACAGAAGGCAAAGAAAAGAAAGTCACACACCTAACAAAAAAAATCCCCCCCCAACTTTTTTAATAATCTATCCGTTAAGTATTTTCCCATTTGGAACTGGATTACAGACCACATTACAAGCCAAGAGTGAACCCTGCCAGGGCTTTGAGTGAAAACTTGTCTTTCTTTGTTGATTATTCATTAAACATTACCTGACTTGTTCTTTAATAACAGATATAACATTCTGTTGAGGTACCAATGGGGATGCTTATCATCAATAGGTATTTGCTTATTCAAGTATGTATATATTAATACTTTTTGGTATATTCATGAGATGGGGGATGTGCTAATATAATCACCCAGGAACCAGTTGAATATTTTAAACAGAATTAAGAGTACCAAAGCACTGTTTTATGTGTGTGGGTCATATTCAATTTCTCCCTGATTGGTGCCAGTCCTAATGATTACCCCAAAACCCCAGACTGGGACCAAGCGAAAAAATAGTTAACCTCTAAATTGTATTAATAGCACAGCTATCACTTATTTGGTTTCTTAACATCCATTGTGACTATTCTGAGAGTTCTAGATAGATTTCAAACTCAGGGGATCACTGAAACTTTGTAAGGTGTCTATAGGCATGTGCCTAAATCTGCTTAAGTCAATCAATCAATAATGCAGGTTTCTTACTTTTTTAACCTGAGACTCCTTTCTTATCTGGAGCACTCTTTGAGAATCAGTGGCAGCTTTAAATCATAATATTTTTGTTGTGATAGTAATTTATTGATTTGTTCTGTTCAGGATATAGGGCTTTATAGAAGAGTCCTTCCTGTGTCAATCTCTTATGGTCAAATCTTTAGGGCAACAAACTCTGGATTTTATTGTTGAATGTTATCACAATTTTTAGATCAATGATATGTCAGGCACAACCTCAAAGAACATTAAGTTATTAGCAAATAATCACTTGTGACTCATCTTGTATATACTCTTGCTATTAGCATTTCTAGCTTGGATTCAGCTGACTCACTCTTTATTAATCCGAATTATTCAACCTTTAAAGGGTCAATGGACAAAAAATAAGACCAAAGGAGGTAATGCTTTCAATGGAATCAAATGCTAATGATTTCAGGTATGTCTACATACAAGGTGTAGTGTGGGAGCATCAGTTCTAAACTTGAATATTGACAGCCCACACAATTTTGTTTTTGTTGTCATAAATGACTTAATGTCCAATGGAAATTTTATTTGCTCAAGCCCAAGGGTTTTACAAGGCAACGTTTCATTATTTTGAAATAATAATTCTGATGCAGGGCTCTGTTAGCTGAGCTTACAAGCCAATTGGGAGCTTAACTATCATTTTGTCAACTGGTTTGTAATGAACCAGTGAATGATGAATAACAAGTGAATGTGAATATGTGAATACCACATATTTAACTGGACCGCAGTGAAAAGATGCGAGAATGTAACCAATCATTGCAGTTACACATGCAACTTCAGTAGTGGCAGATCCAGGGGAGCGGCCCGGGAAGCCCAGGGGCGCTTTCCATTTACACGGAAAACCCGGAAATTCTAGTTAGGAAATCAAATGGTACATACCATTGCATTTGGAACGTTTCAGAAATATTGGACCATCGGCTAATCAATGCACTTTTGCTGTTTTTTCTTAGCTTCCCAACTGATACTAGTACCTTTTGGGGCTTATCCATTTTGTATTTGAACAAGCTGCAGCATTGAATATTGAAACCTAAAATTTCCACCCGGATGGATCGCGTAAATGGGCCTCGCCCCAGGCCTCTAAAACCCTAGTTTTGGACCAACGCTGAGAACCGCACGGCAGAGACGCCAAAAAATGAGGAAGTGGCAAAACTTTTTGAGAGTTCCCCCCCCCCTCTTCTCACCTCCCCCCAAAGCTCGCCAAGTGGGAAACCATAACTGGGCATGATGATAGTTTCTGACTTGGGTATTTGCTGATATTTTTAGAAACATGTACTAGCAGGTAACGAATTGTTAGTTTGTGCAGTGTATATGATAAATACTGTGAAACTAAAATAGAAACAATAATAACAGCGTCTGCTTCTTTTAAGCCAAATTCACAGGGCTTTTTTTTTTGGCTCTAAGATCATAGAAGAATCTTATCATGACCGGCTGATTTTGAAAGTATTTAATGCAAGGGTCAGGTAGCCCTGCGTAGGAAGGGCAAGAGAGCAGGGCAAGGCAAGGAGAAAATCGTACGCGCACGGGCGAAGCGAAGCTAGCCCGAGGGCAGGGAAAAGAAAAGTTCTCTTTTTCCCTTTCCTAAATTTTACTGTGAGTTGCAATTACGCTTTCAAGGTATTAGAAACGACCTAGAAGTGCCTGTATTGTAAACCAAACCATTACCTAAAATGTTTACTGGAATGAATACTGATGCAATGTAAACGCCAGATTAATGTTACATTGGCGCTAATCCACGTTTGAACGGCTTGCCCGGTTAAACCAGCTTGAAAGGTGAAAAGCTTCTTTACGCCTGCTCCTCAGTGTGCGATAATATAATCATTTGTAATTTCATTAGTGCCAGCCCTGACAAGATTGCGTAACTCTTTTGGGCTTATAAGTGAGGGAAAAATACTCGGCTTGGCAAGTTAAGATTCGAGAGCGAAAACCTAGTTCAGTATATTAACAGATATAAAATTCAAAATATATCCGGTGTTAAATCAATTAGGGAGGCTTCAATAGAGATTCTGCCCCTTATTCATAAATCACTCTAAAACTGAGAAGAGAAGTAGTGAGCACGTGTCTATATGAGCTTGTGAAACCCTTACAACGGTATCCACTGAGCCCAATATCGCTGGCCATTGTGGCCTTCTCAGGCAAATTTCCTTACAAGGCTCTGTGTGTATCATTGACAAAATAACTTCTATTTGCTTAAATGAAGCCGTGCAATATTGGCCTGGCTTTTGTGTTAAAGAGAATCTAAAGCAGATATCGATCCATTCTTATGCAGGGATTTACAAATCGTAAGAGAATTAGCCCAGACAAAACATTATTGTCCAAGTCAAACAAAGGCAGAATCAACGCTTTTGACAGAAAGAACTTATTACTTCCGTTGTGGGTGGAAAAATAAGTTTAAAAGGGATCTTTAAAGCTTCCTTTGAAATCAGCAGGTATGCACTTTTATTTAGGCAAGCATTGTAGTAGTTGCTGTTGATTCTTGTAAACAGAACATCATGTTTAACCAATCATCAAATATGATATTCATATGCGAGAAAAAACAAACAATGGTGAAACTAATCTACGTCCCTCGTTACTAAGGATGCTTTTATAAAGTTGAAATCACTAAGAGATTTGACGTGCGAACTGCTAATCGAGCCCACCTTATTCGCACTGGTAATTAACGTTTTAATGTCTTTGTGAAAGCCCGTTGACACGATGGGCGGAGTGAGGAGGGGCGGATAAATGCTTACTAAAAATTAAAACGGTATGAATGTGAAATTGTTAATCCTTTGTAGCCGGTTAAAAGAAAGGATACGACGCCATCGACTATAAAAAAAAAAGATAAGAAGAATCATAAGGCTGGTAAGGCTTAGGGTAATCGATTAACAAATCGTCCAATAATACAATCCGTAAATAAAAATTCTTGAACTTTTTCCAAAAGAGAGTATTTTGATTAAATAAGCAAATTGCAAATGAAATTACTTTTCAAGGCTTAGATAAAGAGAGGAATTTTCGTTTTGAGTTAAGTGGTTCACTATTCAAATGCAAATTTGTATCAGTGATGGTTACTGTTCGAGCTTAAAGTTACTAGTTACTCTTGTGCCTGAAGTATTGAAAGTTGTTTACGACAAGCCACCATTTTATTACTAAAACTTTTAGTGATATTGACTCTAAACCTACAACACGACTGAAATTGGAATAAATCGTCAACAGGCCTTTATCACACATAACGTAATGAAGTGGTCTTTTGAGAGACGAAAACCACTTAGCAGTTTTCGCTGTGAGCTGGTAATATTTAAGTGTTTCAGTAAAACCTTCAGTAAAACGTAAACCGTAGTTAACAAGACATAGGATTCTCATTTGCGCACTAGGTAGGGTTGAGAGGGAGCTGTAGGAATAAGGACCAACGTAGAGCAGAAGATGATGGGAGTTTAACAATGTGTTCTAAAAGCGCGTAAGAGTCAATAATTTTGATTTGGATACAGAGGCCAAACATATTCTTTAAGAGCGCATACCTCATAGCTGAAAGAAAACAGAAGGAAGCGAAAGATCAGACTGTTTTAGGTGAATGGGATTCGATAATAACGCTCGAAAATGATAGATTGAACAATTGCGAGATCGACACGAGTTCAAATTCGTTGCGAGCGCACTAGAAATGACAGTGCGTTAGAGTAAGAGGCCAAATGTGAGAGGGAATTGAGAGCAGTTCAAGCTGGATTAGATAGATTATACAAGTTTACCGGGGTTGGTGGCCTAAGGAGAGTGGCACTCAGAGTTCGAACTACTAATCTGAGCGGAAATGAACTTGTTGAGAATCCACAAGGGTAACCGCGAAGAACACCGGCTAGAGAGTATTTTGAGTGGTCGATCCGCAGATTTTCTCGTTTGCTCTACCCACTGGTATGAATTTAGAATTACTAAAGTACCGACCATTGAGAAACGCAACTTCTCCGGGTGAGAAATCGGCTCAAAACCTCATTGAGCAGCATCTGGAGTTCTTTCTGAATAAATCATCTAATACCTGCCTTTGAACAGTCATGCTTAGAACAGGCACCGAAAAATCATAACAGTCTTGAAAAAGTCCGTTTTTTGACCACTTTACGCTTGTTTTTTTTTATCCTGAAACGCTGTGGCAATTTGCCTATTTTCTGAATACATCTTCAGCTTGGATCACATTACGAAACATTATTATAGCTCCATTTGAACGAGTTTAAGTGTTTTAGGATGCTCGATTTCGACAACTAAAATGCAAGCAGTTATAAAATTGGATTATAATAGGCATGACACCAGAATTGAGAGAAACTTGCTTGCAAACATACCGGCCGATAACGAGTTCAATTTGCACGCCAAAAGAAAAGTAGTGAAAGCAGAAAAAAGATAATTATGAACTTTCACAGAAGTATTTAAATTGAGTCCATAGGATAGTTAGACCAGTAGCTTCCGATACATGAAATCTGCTGACTTTGAAATTGCTGACCCAGTGCTGACCCAGTGCAGCACAACTTTCAACATTACTAGCCAGAAGATGGTTCTCAAGCAACTTCAGAAGTTATTTTTTACTGTCGTTTTGAGTTTAGACATGTAATTACAGTGTCATTCCGTAGACACATTAAGGATTCTTCTAACTAAAAGAAGGGTGAGACCGGCGCAATTAAGCCAAGTCTGCGATTATTGGTGTTTTAGTTGTTTATAAATTGTCGCTTCTGGTTTTAATCTAGTAATTCATTTCGTTGAATGAACTTGTCTCTGTGGCTTTCTTCAATCGTTTTAATTTCGATATACCATCAGTAGGGATTGATGAAACCTCAGTGTTGAGTCAGTTTTTCAGTGCCTCTTACTTCGACCTCTTGGCAGCAAGACATTAATAATTTTAGTCCTAAAACTTAATTCATAGAAGTTGCGAGTGTTTAAAGAGGGAAAGCGTTTAAGATTTTGCTAAAATATTTTAAGTATCTACAGATCAACATGTCCTCACAGTGATTGATTCTGCTTACTGAACAAGGCTCATAAATATTAAAACTGTTTATCAGTTTTCGCCTGTTTTATCTTCCCTTGTAATTTGGTCTTGTGTTAAGATAGTCAAAATCATCAGTTTCGATTTTGTTTTGCCTTTGCCGTTGCACGTGGACTTGACTTTCTCTCTCGGAATTACAAAAATACAACTGAAATAACTTAACCCGTTGAAAGAGTAAATTTCTGTGGCGCTTCTTGTACACACTGGGGTGGTCCTCAGTTTTGAGTGGGTAATTAATTTTCAGTCAGGTGGTCGGTAAAACTTAAATACAGAACCATTGAAATGAAATTTATTTAGTTGTATTTCTCGGTGTAGCGCCCTTTTTACTTTTTGTTCCTAAAGTGTGTGAAGTGTGTTCAAACAGCGACCTGGGGCTACGAGTATCTCGAAGAAAACATTTTGCATTCAAGAGTGGCACTCGTTGTCATTGATACGGATTACATTTTTCAAGTTTAGTTCCTCAAGCGAGATACATATCAATGGCTCAGTTACATGACTTCCTTTTACACTCGACCGATGATATCGTTCATGAAGAAGCCAAGTTTGTGAGGGTCAGATAACCATACTTATCAACTGTTACAGATCCCATATAGCTCGTATACGATAACAAAATGTCATTTGAGGCGACCAAAAGTGAAGAAAATAAAAGCGATATCTCACAGGTTGTCAAATTTATTTTGGTAATAGGCAGGTTCCCTGGCCAAGGAAGCTAAGCAAGCGCGCTTTTTTTGCACATACTTACTTCAAGGGCTACACTTTGTGGTTGTCTTGATTTAAAGCAAGCTATTTACACTTGACTGGTCCTTCCAATGCGGTAGCCACGTAATGTGAACTAGGAACATGCAGTATTGCATTCTTGGGCTGGCCATAAACGAGCTTTTAAGAGGTCAACAAGTGGCAAATACCAAAGAAGAGCTTCTTGCCAAGAATGTAATCGAGTCCATGTTTGTGTCGGAGTGCGGTACGCTTTATTTTTGAGCATAGTGGGTGTCTTTAAGGAACGTGTTCAGTGGTCTCACGTTGAAACAAATCGACGTGGTAGGCAACACATTCCTTTCCATCAGTCAATTCCCTCTTTCTTTGGTTCATTCTGCTGAAATCCGAGGTCTTAGACGTGTCGAGCGTTTTATCTATTATTTGGTGATTCGGGTTATTGGGAAGTGGGGTATTACAGAGTAGCACGTATTGAATTTTGATTCTTATCGTAAATCGGAGACTTCAAGAATTATAAGTATTGCTCACCAACGTAATTAGAAGTAGGAAGCGGATAAAATACTAATTTTATTCCCTCACAAGTCCCAACTTCTCGTGATCCCAGGATTTAGCAACAGGCTTTACAGCCGGTTTAATAACATGGCTAGGTCTAATTGCCGGCCGAAAACGCTAACAGCCGTTGAATTGTGAAGCGAGAACCTTTCATTGCTATGATGTGCAACTTTTCAAGCCAACTTGAATTATTTGTTATCGATTCAATAAACAGTCGACGTTAGTAACTATTATTCAGTAGTCTATACCTCAACTGCTTTACACTTGAATGTTGTAACATTATATATGTAGTCGCTGCCTCTTCCTTGGAATAGAAGACCGCATAAGCGGTCAAAACCGTTCAGTTTTAGCAGAGGCAAGCACATCCTGGCTGAAACAGGACCCTATAGCCCAGCTGACATTATTAAGTCTTGTTGTAATCAACTTCAGGCAAACATTGTAGTTATAATATTGAACTCTTGAATTAACTTGCCAGCTCGACGGAAGTCGAAAATGTTTGAAAAGGTTTCATCAGTGAAACGTTTTCTCCAGAGTCACTCAAGAACAAAAACCTTTTCTAGATCACGAGGGATCTCAACTTGTCATTTTTACATCTGAATCTGTTACTCCTAAAGCAACCAGATTCACTGAATTCTCCAGGAATACGTTCGTGCGGTGAATGTTGTTGTCAGAGCATTAGCTGCAAAATCAAGGCCGTTCGATCAAGTTTATGCTCAGTTCTTAGTAAATTTTCGTGACCTTCGCGCTACCATCATGCAAAAGTGTTAACATTAGTGCTTTTTTCTTGTTTAAACGGCGGTGAATTGAATACACCTAAAAGCGTTTCAGCAAAGCGGTTGGGCATGTTTTGTGATACTATTTGGTATTCCGTGCACAAAATTCAAGGGAGTTGATAAATTCCTAAATCCAATTCAAAACAAGCCAAATGCATATGGAAACACCTTGTTGCGGTTCTCTTTCAGGGTTATGACTGTATTTTGGTATCACTGTCATCCGAAAGGAAAATCCACTAAATGAAAGATTTTGAGCAGTGCTTCTCTGTAGTATTGTTTTTAGTTATAGTGCTAAAGAAGTGGTTTTAACCTGTGAGTTCAAAACTGAACTCAGTAGAAACTGATCAATAAAGTGACACTGAGCTATGCAGCAGAAATCCTCTCTGGTGCTGCTCATTAAAACTGAAGTTCCAGCAAAATTTCACCTCTGGTTCCCATGATAGTTGTTTCATCATTCCTTAGTCGCGTTGTTTATTATGCTTCATGGGGTGGTTCTAACTTGGTGCAGCCTCAGTGCAGGCGTCTGAGTGAGAAGTACTTTTCACCGGAGTTGTTTATTTTGTTGTACGTGCTAGTCTTCATCTTTAGAGCCGAGATGAAAGCCTAAACAGTATAAATTGTGACCATTTCAGTAAGAGGTTTTGATCTAAGACAGACGAAGCGTTCCTGTTATTGTGGTTGTGTATTTTCCGAGCTTCTGGTTAAATTTGTTCTCATGACACTTTAAATATTACTCATAAGTGAATCGGTTTTGAAACTGTTCCGTGCCAAGGCCAAAATCACCTAACAATTGTCTCATAAACTAGCTCCCTAAAAAGATTGGAGATTTTTGCCAGTAAAATTTAAACGAGGATTGTATTTTTTTTTACAGAAGTACTAAGCCAATAAGTTGTTGAATAACCGCATTAATAGTTGAGATTGAGGACGTCAGCCGAGTTACAAGTATCATTCCATCGATTATTGGGTCGTTTGACCCATGTTGACATGCTAGGGCAGAGGAAATGGATTTACAGTTCACTTCTTCAAAGTACTTTAATAACGCACACGCTGGTATATTAAGTGAGATCATAGGATTGCGGCTCTTAAAGTGTATCTATTTTCAAGTTTTTTCTGTGATCCTGCAGATCCTCGACAAGAACTGAGAACCCTGTTTTGTGCAACGACTGTTGAACGCGGTGTATCGTTAGCTAAATATACATTTCAATATGTCGTTTCAATATGTATGACTTCGAGAACCCAGTAACCTTGGCAAGTGTAGTGGACGAAATAGAATAAAATGGTGCTATAGTAAATTATTTGTAGGTAATTTGTGGCGCCTATTACACAAACATCATCGCCAGCATCCTCCTTGCTATCAAAAACTAGTTAAAATGAAATATATGGTACGGTACTCTATAGCTTTCAATGTTTTCTACCATAATTAATTGACATCAGTACGAGAAAGGACTGAACCGGTTATTGTAGCCCTGTAGTTATCTGTAGCTCCACTAAACGACGAGGAAGTCTTCACTTCGATATTTCTTGTATCTTTAATCGTTTTCTCAAGCACAATTCATTTCAACATGTTGGTACGAGAAGCGTCGAAGGTGCTTTTAAAGGCAGTGAAATATCATACAGGCAGCGCCCTTGTCTATCTGCTTATCTCACCAAAAAAAGCTTCGATGCAGATAAACTTGGCTTTCCCTCTTTGGGCGTAAATCCAAGCCGATTTTATGAACAATTCGGGGAAGAAAAATAAGCTAAAAAGCTTTATAGGAATTCTGGCAATGCCTATCAGTGGAAGGTGGTTTGCCTCGCCCTACTCAGTGTCTATCAATGTTTTCCCGGCAGCACAAATGTTAATTATCATGGCTCGACAAATTCGTTTTATGGTTAATAAAAATGGGTCAGTTTGTAAGGTTTCTTTCCGCCCCTCAGGTAAGTAATTAAAATTGCTGGGTGAAAGACTGACTTTCAAGTTCTTCAGGAACATGTATTTTTTAAAATACAAGTGATTCAAAAATCGCATTTTATGTAGCTTTTATTTAACGAGATATGAAATGATCCCTGACATCCTGTCATCTTTATATGCAGTTGCACTTTTCGATATAACTGAAAACAGGTATAATTAAGTAAAATTGTTCAAAGAGTTTTCCACGAGCACAATGTTGGCAAAAATGCGTGGCAGTAAACATCACAAAACACATTTGTTAAAAGACTGTCCTCGAATAGTAATGGCAACTTCCTTCGTTCGCTCACTTATTATCCGTGGATTAACCTGTTCATTATTCGTTTGCCAACGACCGACGTTAATTGGTTTCCTGCTTCATTCTATTGAATTGAATTCTCTGTTAACATCAAAATAAGATGGGCTATCTTCGACATTACCTGCAGATATATCAGTTTCTGATCATGTTCAATATTATTGTCATTAGTATTTACTGTAAATTTAAAAGCAGTAATCGTCTTCTGCAGTTCTAGAAGTATAAACAGCTTTGTCGAAATTTGCGCCTCTATCAATCGACCTCTACGAGTCAAATAAATGCAATTTCCATTTGTTGTTTTTTTAATCAAAGTACTTTAAACTGATTTTTTTGCGTGTCTAGGTGCAGGCGCTTTTATTGAAAATCCACACAAAGTGAACGTAAAATCATCACACAAAAGAACTGCTAATTGCAATGCAAAAAGGCAGCTTTTTCCAGCGCAGCAATAGATAAGGCAAGCTCTAAAAATTCCACTTAAGTAAGTGTTTTTCTTGTTTGTTTTTGATATTTCAGGCCAAGATAAAATCGCTATCAGGCCAGGTTTTGCCTTGATTTCGGTTTACGATATGCGATAAACAGTAATTATTTAAATTTCAACCAAATGCTTTACATCTGTTACAAGATGGTGAAATACAACGCCATATATATGTAAATATTTCGTGATAAACGCTGCAAAGGATTCTCTCGACATGGCTGACGGCGATTTGTCCTTATGAATGGCTCTGGTCTTACCAGAAATGGTACGAATTTCTTAAAATAAAATTGTTTACTTCTAATATTTAAGGCGCTTTACGCGCATATTGGTTTTGTTTGGTTTCGGATGTATTACTGTAAATACCACTCTTCCGGTGCTTTTAGGTGTCACAAAAGCTTTCAGAAAGCGATAATCTAATGATACGACTGAACATCAAACAAGACTAGACATATAATCTTAGCCTTGAACTCTAGACTATCTGTCGGAAATTTATTGCAATGCTTTCAGCTCTCAGCCGTAGAAAAGTCACCCTACCTTCTCTTTGTCCCCTGTGACAGTGACTATTTGAGATAACTCGATGTTTTCAAACAGATAACCCTGTAAAGATTAAGATAGCTGTTCGCGTTATCTGGGGTAGTTGGGCAAATATTTGGACGATGTTCCCTGACTGACAGATCGATAAGCTTTTTAAAGTGTTTTCTTCTTAAATCGCATATCGAGAATCTCGTCGCATTCCAAGGAGTTAGTGAGCCTAACCGCAACTGACAAAATGCGACCCGAGATTTTTCTAGCGATGGAAGCGTATCTTTTACAATGACGCTTTCACGCTGTATTTTGCTGCCATCTGTAAAAATGAAACCTTTGATCCTCACTTCTTAAACATCTGCTTTTCAGTTTGAATAGAAAAGGGAAAAAAAAGTTAGGGGTAGAACTGTGCGGGTGGCGAATACAGCGCGGATGAAACGTTTTTTATTAATAGCTTGCTATAGTTTTGCGAACTGATGGATAGTATGAAAGCATCAAGAAGAATTTCATGACGATTGCTGTGTTTACAGAGACTTTGCACCAGAAGACATTATGGTAATTGGCTATTGTTGGGTGGCAATCATCAGGAGTGTATTTGACAGACGTTTGACATCTTTGATCGATAAAGTTAAAGGAACCCTCTCAGAAATGTAACGCAAAACGGTGTTCTTGTCTTGTCTTTAAAAGCGCTGTTTGGACGCCATTTGTAGCGAAGAATAATAGAAATAGCGAGCAATTAACGCGCCTTTCACGACCCCTAAGGCAAAGTGCTAATCGTTATAACACGCTGTCACTTTCAGGCTGCTTCTTCAAAAGGGATCTACAAGAGATTTTGTCCTTTTTTTCAAATGCAAATCATGCCACAGAAAATAGTTCGAAAAAGACAAGGAGTTAGCAAGGTATAGTGTGAATGGCCACGAACAAAAGATTTTCCATTAATCAAAAACTGTAACAGCTGAATAGAATATGAGACCTACGCAAAAAAACACAGCTCACTTAGCGGCAGTTCAAAAGAAAAGAAAAAGGGTTCACAGCTCGCAAAAAGAATAAAATCAGAACTAATAACTATATCCTGATGGTGTATTACTGTCGTATAGATTACAAAAAATAGTGAACACCATTTGTACTTAAGAACAACTTTATTCTTCTCTCTATCGTTCTTTTTTTCTTTTTAACATATTATAGCGACTTGACGACGTCGTGTCATCAAACAGGAAAATGTCAGCTACGTTTGTGTTGAGCTTCTCGTTCAACAAAGTGGCTCTGTACGTAGTGTTTTTATTTTACAAGAATTGCGCTGGCCGCAGATAATATTTATATATTCGAACATTTACAACGAAATTTTTTATCTGTACAACGATTCAAAATTTGGCGATAAACTTTATTTAGCTTTTCAAGTCCTCTGCTGTGTTCACCCTTTTGCAACTCTTTAACTCCCAGAATGAGAACCTCGAGTGATCAAAGGCAGATTTTGAGTCCGTGAATGAGATTCTGCGAAAGTGCGACCATTCAAACGAAAGCTGTTGAGCAGTTCGTTCATGTGGCGTTGTCTGATTACATTTTTTTTGGCAAGTTGAAATTTGTGTTTTTCTGAGCTGAGGTCGCATTCTGGAAGCTGAAAGTATCAGAGAGGTGCGTTTGGTCTTGTCTCCACAAGTTTCGAATTAAATATTCCTCACTCAGTCGTCGAGCTTTATTTTCGACCTGAAGTCCGTCTCTCTCTTTCTTTCTCTGTCTCTGATTCAATTGTTCGAAAGCTCTGATTTACGAATTTTTTTGTGGTATATCACTCCCCTTTATGTAAATCTTCGTTCGAGTCAGAAAGTGGTGAATTTTTTAGCCCGCGAAAGTCTTCCATAGCTTTTCCCTCTGGTGAATAGCTCCCCTTGCATTGCGACAAGTGTTGTCCTTGCTGGTTCATTCTGTTTGAAAAACAATACAAAACAATCCGTTGGTGAGTTTATATCACTCGTAATAGATTACAAAAGTTCTCTTTAGGGTAAAAATTACAAGAAATTAGTTGATAGCTTGCTAGCAGAAAAAAACGCTGCAGGCAGTGCATCTGTGGCTTGATAAATAGGCTTTCAATTTGTTGTTTTAAGTAAGAAACCAATGTATCGTGCTTGATTGCTCAACGAGAAGAGATTCTGCAGAGTAATACTAGACATGTGGTCGGGGAATGGGCAATTGAGTGTTGGTTTGTTAGAGCCTAGGGGACTGAAATAGACTTAAAGAACTCTCGGCAAATAGGAGAAAATTAAACGCTCCACACCAAACCATCTGATGCTCTCTTGTTATTACATGATTACAAACGTATTTCACTACTGATCTGAAATAATCGACTTCTAACCACACACAGTAAGTGTGCAGTGAGTGAGTGTTTAATTGTAGGGCGTTATGAAAGGCTTCATAACAGAAGGATGAGGTTTCACAGATCGAATTCAAAAAAGAAAATAACAATTTAAAAACTCGCACAAAGTGTAAACCGGCAGCAAAAGGCCTCTAAACGTTAACTCAAAATTGGAAAGCTTTCCTTCAAACAAACGCCTTCGAATACAAAAACCGTCCCCTAATAAGCGAAAGTGATTTCTTAAAGGCGCTAATGAACAAAGAACTACGTATATGAACCACAGAGTTTCCCGAAATAGCAGAAGTCGTAAAAAACATTCCTCGTTTGAAGTTATTGCAATATAGATGTCATTGCACGGTATAAAGACAGTGTAATGATTTGTACAATATGGAAAGGCTATTGCCAATAGAAATAGTTATTGGTTTGCGCTACTCAGCCCATATTCAGTAAAACAGATCTCGTGGTTTTGTTTGCCCATTATCAGTCAGTTATTTTTCAGTCGTTTTCACCAAATGGGAACGCTAAAAGTGTCTTTAACTGGAGAAATTGATTGTTAAGTCTGGTCTTGTGATTCTTTGCATTTTAGTTTGAAAAACAAACCCAAACTGCAAAAAATAAAATGTGAGAAATAAATAGCTTTTTATTCAGGATCCAAATTTCAAAGCCAGATTTTGTGTTTAAGGTAATGTGAGAATGATCGAGTGAGTTTATTGCTGGATGAGAGGGAGATAGTCAGGGGTTCTTCCACGTTTGTTCTTGTTAAGGGTTATAAATTTGGGCGTGAAACGTGTTTGCCCGACAGGCCAGACAAATGTCTCTAATGACTCCCATTACTTTATGGTTCTCTTTTCCAGTGCAGGGTGTGAATAGTTTGAATCTATTTCTATATAGTAAGAATAAAAATAAGAAAGGAACCGCGTCCATGGTGAATATCCAGTGAAGATCTTTTTGTTAAAAGACAATCGTCATCGCTTCATCAGATTACATCAAATGAGGATCGTGGAAACGAAAGAGTAGGTGTAGCAGAAAATCGATAAAGGAAAAATCTGAGGTAATTCACGAACCTGAGGTGTTAAGGTTGCTTCTTTGGATGGTTTCCATGTGAAAGCGGGAACAGCATCAACGAGGGTATTCAGGGATTCTCATATCAGTAAAATTGCATTCAAATAAATACTTCATTAGTTCCCAAGACGGTCTTACTGTGCGATTTGAAGATTACCTTAACATTAAATTGCTTTCAGGAATAATTATGCCGCAAAGCGACACCGAGTGAAAAAAGCAAAGTGCTCAAACAAACATTCTAGCTTTTGTACATGTTGAGGAATGTCTAGAAGGAAAGCAAAATGTTTTTCTTTTCTCGCTTACTGTTTACAGATAATATTAGGATTTGCAGAGGCAACGTTTAAATACCGCACAATCCACTCCGTCTGTTGGTCTGCGTCAACCAAATGAGTTTAATTAATATTTGAAGCTTCACGTGATTTAGTTTTAATGTTTGCTCGCTAAATGCAAAAGCTTGTTATCGCCTCTTTTGCTATAAGGTTGGCCGTGATGTGAGAGCTGCCCACTTCACACCTCACTATCACTCTTTGTACGTTAAAGAGATTACATTTTCTTGGGCTTTCCTTCCTCCAATTCAGTCCGGTTTTTTTGCTTTTTTGCATCTTTCGTCGTCAACGATTAAAAACAGTTTAAAAAAGATAGGATTACATTTTCTGGCAAGCTATCGCCAACGTGCCCGCCCGTGAAACAAAAATTCAGATCCATTTGCTTCATAATGCCACCAAATAGTTATTAGATAAAAAATAAGGTAAACAAATAACCAAATATGCCTCATAATCCTTGCTAAGTACCTAAGAAAATTATCAAATATTCCTTGCGCAAACAAATGATAGTAGAGTGGAATTTAAGAGATGTTATGACACAATTCCGGATGATCTCAGGGGAAACGGTATCTCGATCAATTTCCTTCATTATACTAGTGTATATAGCACGTTGATGATATAGATGAAAACCATGTGTACTTGCAACCTTCACACTCATGATACTTCAGTGTTACAGTACAAACATTTTTTTATGACTTTCCTCAACTGAAGCAGTGGAGCGCTTTATCTTCTAAGAATAGGTTGTTACTGAATAAAGGAGACTAGAACAAACCATTTATTTGAAACAAAGTCTGTTAACCACACGCCTCCATAAATATATACGCTGTCACCGAGACTGAATATCAATAGTCTTATCCGTGCGGTGTATATTTCAGGATTAAGCGCTGTTTTACCCCATCTGTTTTGCTGCAAACCACCTAAACCAATCTAAGAGAAGTGTGAAGCGTTGAAGTGTCGGAAGCGACCGCGAAGCCCTCCCAAATGCATCCATGAGTTACGTTTTCACCACTAAACTTCATCCTAATTTGTCTGTTTCCGTTGCAAATGTGCTGAGCAGAGATTTGAGTTTGTGGTGGCGAAAATAACTTTTGATTGAGAGGATTTCCATGTTTAGGTTTGCGTACACTAGTAAAATCAATAATCGCCGGCTGAGCCAGACACAAAGAATCAAAACTAACAAGGCGTACATTTGCAATGTGAATTAAAACGTATTTACCTGTTTTTAGCTGCCGCAGCACGGTCTCTCTGTCGTCTGTTTTTAAACCAGTTGCCGACTTGTGTCGGTGTGAGGCCCGTAGCTTGCGCTAGCTCCCGCTTCTTCGTTGGGTTCGGATATGGATCCTGAAGATACCACTCGCGCAATAAACTTCTGGTTCTTTCCTTGAAACAGTGCGTTTTCTGCTCTCCGTCCCATATTGTCCGTGGAAGGGGAAACTTCTTTCGAACTCGATACTTATCGACAGGTCCTAAAGGTCTACCTCGAAGTCTCTCAGCCTCTTGGTAATGAGCTTCTAGCCACATCGCTTGCAGTTTAGCGTGCGAATCTTTACCGAAGCGATGCGTCTCCAATATGTGGTATAAGTCCCGGAAATTGCCCATGTGAAACGCTACAATAGCTCGCGCTCGGAGCACGATCTCGTGTTTGCTCAACGCTTCTAAAGTTCCAGGGGCAACTGGCAAGGACCACAGAAATCTGGCCAGGCGTTCAATGTCACCGCTCTCCTCCAGAGTCTCGCAGACTTGAGCGATCTGCTGCGGCGTGAAGCTTAGCGCTGGAAGAGGGGCAAACATGGCACCGGTTTTGTGGGACTCCTTCCTCCTACTAGCAGTCTATTTAAGGCTAAATGCTGGGGTGTGGTAACGTCTCTGCAAAGTGTCAGTATTTATCAAGAGGGTTAGAAACATGGGGTATATTATCACTTGGATCGTTTGTTACGTTTGTAAAGCTCTAGCTACCTGATTGGCGTGCGAACGTCCAATTACAAGGCTGCCATAGCAACCCTGTCAATCAGTAAAGTAAGGTGTTATTAACTCAGCCTAAACAATGCTCGGGGCAGATGGGACGGAAAATATAGATATCGGATAACAGTTCTTATAGTTGTGATTGAAACCTAAAGTGTAAAAACAACCACAAAAATAATTTCCTCCGAGGCACACTTAGCAATTTGCATTAAAACTGACTTGAAGTGGCGCTAAGAAAGGCGCTCTCGATTGATCTTCCTTTGAGCGCTTGAGTTTGCTTGTTATCGTTCTCATTGACAGATGTTAGGCAGAAAATCGCATATCATCGCAGAAAAAAGGTTTGCTGTGAGACAGTGTCATCCATGTCTGATGTGAGAGACACATCTCACACCGTTATGCGCGATCTAGAGAATCTCAGTCAGATAATGTTGCACAGAATTCACTCATTGCGTCGAGGAATGACACTTCTCGTCACCTTTAACAGTTGATATCATTGAAAGTTAAACAATATATAAAGAGGTATACAAGTTTGGCCCCGATTGAAATTTAAACGTTATAGGCCACGAATGACATGATCGTTTATCTAGGGTATTGAGTTCGACGGATTATAACGTGAATTCGTGCGAACAATAAGATGTCTTACGCCCCCACATATGAATTTGGCATTATCCCTCGTCTTTCCGGTCAAGTCAATTTGCCTAAAATTATGATCTGCATGCTGTGTCTATTTAGTCCTCGAGAGCCATTTTTAAGACGTTTCTGCACTTTCTTTTTTACAATCTGAGCGCTTGCTAATTGAGCGTCTCCTAATTACTTTTCTGTGCTGTTACACTCATGAAAACCTTGTCAAAATGCAAGAATCCTGCGACACAATACTCAATTGTTATGAAAACTGATTTTTCGGTGACTTTATACTTGCTTCATAAACATGGAGTTTTTCAATCAACAGAGACATAATATCCCTAAATCTGGCGTCTTGCTGGTTGTGGTAATTATTTTGCGTGTCCAAGAAGCAACATTGTGATATAGAAGCTTATCTACGGGTCAGGTATATACAACACCACTTTGAATCTTCGCAGAGATATTTCGACTGGCAAGACTTCTCATGTTTGATGTTTGAGACAAGAGCGGTTGAGGAGGTTGCGTTCAGTGCTAGTTAAAAACACTAAAAAATACTTAATTGTGTCACTCGTGCGATTAACATTAAATTAAGCCACGTTTGACAGAAATTCAGTTTGCGTTTTCGTCAATTGATAACGTGCTGAGCTTAAAAGAACCTTGAATAACCCAGTAACGGGTTCACCAAGGGCAAAGGCACAGCTGCGAATGAAGAAAACATTAAAAATGCATCTTGAAAAAAAAAGGGGGAATGAAGCGAGGAATTAAAGCATAAGTTGCTCTTTAAAGGAAAAAAAAACACACTGGAGTATCTAGCAAATTGACACAGACTTACTTACATCACAAGTTCTTTGATCAATCCTTTAGAGCACGTCGCCGTACATGTTGTTATTATTATTGCTGTGTTTATTTTCGAAGTTTAACTTTACGATATGTTTGGACAAAGAAAGAAAACAAAAACTGTGAAAGCTCATTAGCGATCGAACCTCCTCGCGCTCAGACTGATGGACTCTGCTGCCTCTCTGGCACCTCACTTGAATAGCGTCAATGAAATTCTCGAGCCTCTTTGTTTGCTGGTATATAAAGTCGAGTAGAGTTTACGTCAGGGGAAAATGGGTTATCCTTGCTTGATATAGGTAGCAAATATACTCGGTTTATTGTTTGTTCTCTGAGAAAAGAAATATTGGCCCTTGTTCAGGTGTTTAGCGACCCGCCGTGCCATTTACTACTTGCTGTGTAACCACCCTGCATTGACAAAACAACCATTTTATGTCAAGGTAAACAAGCTCAGAAAAGAAAAATCTCCACCGAATGTAGGCTTCACTCACGCACGGATTACTCGGTAGAAATTCGGCGACAGTTCTTCTGTCACTTCAGTAGCTTAGAGTTCAGTGAACAACAGAGCCTAAAGTATGAACACCTTATTATTGTCACTAATGATTTGCCAAATGTGTCATCTGCGAATGAAAAGGAATTAATTACGACAAGCGAAGCTTCACGAGATGCTTGAGCGCCATATTTGCATACGATCTTTCACTCCTCCAAATTGACGAGTTAGATTTAATGGCTACTTGGGGTATTCACGATATTTTATTCTGAGTCGAATTTCCCGGTGTTTCTATACTGCTAGCTTTTGTCTTCGGGATCGAATTTATCGATCTAAAGTACAGCGAACCTATACTGACAAGAACGGACTTTGTCCTGATGAATTCGTGTTATTTCATGTGAGTGTCTGATACTGGTTAAGTACATTTTGTCGAGGACTGTCCGCTCCCGTTTATGCGGTCACTGCCTTACTTAGTAGTTGGACACAGAAAGGATAAAGGTTAAGATCCTACAACATCGAGGGAAAAGATATTGACAGAAAACTACAAATAAACGTAGATTGTGAGCGGTGATCCAAAAAACCTCAAGAAAAGCAAGTAGTTCACATGAAATAGCCGTTTTCTCCCAAAAACAACCTTCGAGCGATTCAGTACTAAAAGTGCCTTTCTTGTGTTTAATGATTAGAGCAGAAACTCACTGAAAAAATTAGGGATTAATTTAGTACGCGCAATCAGGAATTAAGTTTAAGAAATTCTGTGATGCCACCTTAAGAAATTCTTCATATTTCCTCTTACAAATAAACTAAACAAGCAGCAACAAGCGTCTGGCACAAATTGAAGTCAGTAATTTAAATCACAGCTTCAGTTTTTTCAATGATAATCACATATAAATTAGCGTACATCTATTGAACGCCACGAAAATTACTTCAACATTTATGCGATAAAACATTCTCTTTAGCCCATCTGGCAAACCACTTGGTAGCGAAAAGTAATTAAGGGAAACTCATATCTTCAACTCTGAAATCCACGAAGAGCTAAACTTCTCTGGGAGAATGAACAAATCGTGTACAAATAAACATTACGGAACAACGCCACCACTAATAAGCAAATTTTCAAAACGTAAGCCATTATGTTGTTGGCCATTTCATTAATGATTCATGGCAGTATTTTCGCATTATAGTTTGGCTTCTGAAGAGAACGTACTCAGGGCAAAAGTCATCTATTTCATGTATGAATTGGAAAACAAGCCAAAAAACATAAGATGTATAGCCTAATGCTCATTCTCCACCAGTCATTATTATTTTAGTAAATCTGAAATTTTCTTTGACTGAAATCACTTCTTCAGCGTAATGTAGTTGAAATTTTTATTCTGGACTGATGAAATCCTCCACAAGAAACTAAGAGTTATAGAGTGTTATTTTTCTGTAGACTGAGCCCTGCATTGTGGAAATAAATGTGTTTTCAGTTTTTTACTCACTTAGCCGTTTTCTTGGTGAAAAATAGATAGGCCAACTCTTAAGACAACTGATTCTCGAGTGCATGCTAGTAAAGCTGCTGTGCGAAACTAAGGAAACCATACGATAAAAAAAAAAATACAAAATCTTGCTATCAATAATTCTATGATTCGACATTCAAATAACAAGCTGACAGAAATCGTTAGGCAAATTCATTAGAAGTTGAAATTCTTTTCTCAGTTGGCGAAGTGAAATATCAATCGCAAATCAACACTCCTGACACAGGAAGGTGAATTATATTGAGCAAGGTGAACCCAACAATATGACGAAACTCACAAGGCCCCCGATAGACTGCCAATTCGTCGCTTGTCTCAGTGGAACGACTAGAGTTTCCGGTTTGAAAAAAGCACAAAATTAGCCAAACAAATTCTGTGATCTCTCTTCGTCGAAAAATTTTTGACCTCAACTATCTTCCGAGGGCGGGAAAATCATAAGCAAAACCAGCGTTCGTAAATTTCTAAACTGAGCACTCGGATTTTACGCGACTAATAACAAGGCGAAAAGTTAACTGGTGCCATTTGTAAAACAATTTCTAGCTCGCGTGGCCTTCGCCTTTATGCGGATGAAACCCTGCGAGGTTTGGTTTCTGCCTGTCTTCGAATTTACAGAGTACGATTCAGTTAATAGACTTCCGATTTCACTTAGCACTGTAGATTTATCCTACTTTGCACGAAGATAAAGTTTACGTGAGCGTAAAAGTTCTGTAGGACTTCCACAACAGCTACATTGCTAAATACCCGAAAGTGGCTTATGGTAAAACTCTGACTCTAAACAGCGGAGTCATACCCTTAACTTCCTTGACCTGATAACGAAGTGTTTGGCGAAATAGTTAACTGGTAATTCTTTGTTTGTTCTCAAGTCGGTTTGTGAGACCACGCGGTCCGGATTTCGTTTGGTCGTACTGTCCAAATAAAGCGAAATATATATAAAAATGTGTTGATGCCACAACACTCAGGCATTTCCTTACCTCGCCCGTTTTGAATGTATTTCACTTGTGTTTAGCACTGTCAGTCCGTTTGTAATCGTTTCAGATAACGTTCGATGATTAGCTTGCGAACCGTTCACTTCACTCGTCGTGACAATAGGCAAATGTTTTTTGGGCGTGCTATGCTACCGGGAGATAAAAGCCCCTAGCTCAGGGGGTTTGCTTCTAAACAATGACTATACAAACAGACTGAGAATTAGACAAAATATCGAACACAATATCGGGCTGTTCTATTACAACTAACTACCACTTGTTACGCTCCTAATTGCTTTTACTGTCATATGTAAATGATAGGACATAATAGAGCTCGGCTTGCCATTCACCTTGCGGATTATATAATTCAATCAACCCTTCAGCTTATCAAAGCCTTTGTACCAACACAATGGGCCGTAATGTTAAACAACAAAAGCTGTAATGTTGTTAAGCATCCATCCTATCTAGAAGCTTTCCTATTTGCACGTTGTATCCCGCTGGGAACAGTAATAAACCCCAATAAAGAACAAAGGAATACCCTTCTAAATCAAATGTCATAGATGGTACTAATGACTCGCGCTGGCGTGCCAATGGGTCTGCTTGAATTAGCATTTAAGAAGCGCTACGCCCACTGTATTATAAACCAAATTTCTTGTTCTTTAAAGCCGTTACGAGCATTTCAACAGAATTAACTAAATTGCCGTAAAGACTCCGGTCTGATAACAGGGCAATTGTGAGATTGAAACGCGCAACGCAAATTAAGAAATCTACTCGCGATTCGTTGTTTCATGCGCGTATGGGTTCTCCCACATTATGGGCGCAGTGAAAATGTCTCGGGTATGAATTCTTCAGTAATTATAGAGTAGTGAAGAATCTCATTAACCCGACACTATTTCTGCAAGCTGGAGAATGTTCTCCCAGCGTGGTCGAGGTATGAGTTAATAACTAGAGTGTTTTGACAAAGACGATCGGTGTCTTGGCCCTCGGACAAAATGGTGCTCGTTATCATGGGCTATTATTGCGCCGCCATGATAGTGAAAGGATTTTCTTACGTGAGGACAGTACTCACGAAGATAAATAGCCTTATCGATGACTCTAGTCTATTAATGAGCGTAATAGAAACAGTTCTCGCACAACAAATGAAAGTAATTTCTCTCACGCATCGTCACTGAAGCGGGCGATCACGCAACGGTATTTGCAACAAATTCCGCTATACAAACGTTAGGGCCCTAACAAGCCGCACAATTCATACCAAACGCCAAATTTCAATAATAGAAGCAGCATCTGTTTTTTACTTCACATGATCCCATAAATTAGGACTCAAATCTTATCCACGGGAAATAAAGTGATATGAGTTGGTAGCGTGATGTAGCGGCACGCGAGCATAAATACAACTTTAGATGGCTGACTTCCTATATTAGACCTGACGTATGAAGCAGTCTTAAGGTATGAGGTGGCATTTTTGGGGGCAGAATTCGTAAACTAGAGAGAAACTGTGGTGAGCGCAAGGTGGCTTTATCCAGATGGTTTTGCCAGCTTAGGTCTGATCAAGTGATTGAGTGACCTTGTGCTCGGATAATTGCAATTACCAACTGAATGTAAGCTCCCCAAGACGGTTGCCCTTAATGATCGATTTATTCCACATACGGTCTTAACATACGGCTTATGAAGCGAAACCATTGTGAAAAGTCATTTTTAGCACAGCCTTGTAAAATCTTGAAAAGTCGAAGTTACAATGTGAATTAAAGATTAATTAAACTAATATCGAGATCCAGTGACTCGGCGGGAGGCTAAAGGGACACCATAATAACATTTAATTTATAGAGATATATTTAACTATGTGATAAGAACATCGTAAACTAAAGACGGCTATCAATTCGCTTTAATTCGAACCCAAGTCGTCGAAGAGAGATTAGCGTTCTTATCCTGCCGCAGCAATTGAACTCCAAAATCGCTTCTGATGTCGAAAACCTTGCTAATTGGCCACTGTACGTGTTCGCCGCATGAAGTCTTGCTAATTATATTAGGGAGAAAGTGACTTTCTACTCTCGTATTTATATTTTGACTTCTTATTATGATACATGAAATAATACTTTGAATGTGATACGTTTTGTTTCGTGATCTCACAAAATTGACTTCCCGTGGTCTGCACTCTAATGAATGAAAGATTGAGACAAAAACGTGCACCCGTTTGGAGGCTCTTCCAATTATAGTTTTTCTTCTCTGTTTCTTTCGCCACGTGTGATTTGTTCTGCATCCCTGGCGATTTTCAAAGGTTCCTGGCGACCATTAAACAGACACTGATTCGGAGGTAAATGCAGTGTTCTCTTCCCATTGACTGCAGATTTTCTGATACTATGAAATCGGAGTTATTTCTCGGTGGTCACAACATGGGTGAATAGTAATTGCTCAAAGTACAAAGCGCCATTGGTTACCCAGTAAAAGTAATCTCAAGCAATTTGGTTTTATTATTTTGTAATACATTTTCATCTTCATTTTTACTCTCGGAGCAGATCGTAATTGAAGTATTCCTAGCTGGATTATAAGAGAGTGTAGAGTTTAATGAGAAAAAATAAGTACCATTATTAGCTATTATTGCATTAGCGTGCGGCAAAATGAAATCAAATTGATCATTCAGACTCGCTATTTGCTTATTTATACACAAGGCCGTTATATATGGCGGGCTACATACATAGCATACAGCGAGAACCCAGATTAATGCATTCAGGACAAAGGCACGGAAATTCAAATTGAAAGGTGGATAAAAATGGAAATGATTACGACACCGCGGGTGAACAGGTTGGAGGAGGAAAACACTTAAAAAGCGGTTTTTAGTTCTTCGTCATAGAGAGTCATTTGCATATTTGCGGTTTAGAGTTTAATATACTTGTTCACCGGAGTTAATTTCCAGCGAAGACATCAGAGTCGGCACTAACTTTAAAGCTAATACATGCTTCAGAAACCCACACTATTAAATATATATGATCTGAACTTCATCTTCATGGGGTTTGAATTCTGTGATTGGAAAGTGTTTGCCGGCCGAAAAAGTGCGACATTTGTAACTTCAAGGGTGATTTACCAAGTACAATGAAATGAAATGTTTATTTTAAACTGAAACCAGATTGACTTCTTTGAATCTTGGAGACAAGATAACGAACATGTGTTTCAAAAGGAAAATGATCCTGTACAATTAACTTAAAAACACAGGTGATAACCCTTTTTCTTTTGCAAGAAAATTTGAGGCCTTGACTTCAGTTGAATGCAACGCAAGAAGTTGGTGGTTGTTTCATTTTAATTGAAGTGAAATTTATTTATTCGTGTCTTATACTACGTTGAGTTATTCTTAGATCTTCATAGACGTATGACACCCTGATAAATAGAAAGATTGTTAACAATAGTGGCCATACATCCAATACAAAGACGTCTAAAGGCACTTAATCAATAAAATAAGTGATTTTCCATCAGCTAAATCAATACCATGCATTGAGAAAAGAAGAAACAAATTTTTGCCATAAAAAGAAGCTTCTCTAAGGCGCTTAGAGGTGATCTCAGCCACAGTGTTTTTTCACGAGAGCAAAATTTCACTGTATACAGCAGATTAGTCGAATACGTGTTAAGACGAAAGAGCGAATGAGAGGGATATATTTGTCAGCATGTATTGAAACTTTGACGGGTTATGATACGATGTTTTAGATAGGCACGCGTCACGCGTGGAATAATCCAGAAAGAGACAAGATTGTACGATGTGTACATAGTTTTTAGCCATTAATTTGCGAAAATATTTAGGAAATAAAATCTGCAATTAAATTACAATAAAGATTTGTACTCACGGAAAATGAAGATCAAAATACCGGAGATGCAATTCAATGAAGTGAACTCAGTTGTGTTGCATCCAGTGTCGCTGACGATCTCAGTCGAATGGACTGTCGTTTTAAACACAAATAGCGCCGAGTTAAAATGAGGGGCTTTTTAAGGAAATGTCTCCTTATATAAGGCGAGAGAGGGTCGTTTTCGGCGCGGCTTATATTGATTCGACATACACTTCCCGTTTCGAGGGCCATGCAAACCGAAATGCTACAGAAGGGTCAACTACTTTTGTTTTGTAAGATTGTTTGAGGTTAAAATGACGGTGATCTATTGCTCCGAGGTCTTAAGATAATATCCAAAAGGCGATAATATCACTGAATGGTCCTCGTCTCTCGGTAGTATCTTGTCACGAGTGATGTTGTCTTCGGATGAATAAGTTAAATGGCGTGGGAAGGTGCGAGCAGTAGGGCAATATCGCAGATATCGCACGCTAACAAAACGTCATAGACCTGGTTGTTTTTTTCAAGGTCGAGAGGTGCTTTAATATTCTGTGTTCTGTGAAGGTTTTCATAGAAATTCGCCTAATTTCCTACATTTACTTCACTTCATAAAACTGCGAATGACCAGAACTGAGAAACTGTGCCTCATAGTGAGTTTTACTCAACATTCTGACATCAGATTAGGATTCTTTTTTGCAAACGACTCGATAGGGTCGTCTCTGAAAGGGAACCTGCTTCACTGCTGACACATTAGTATTGGCCAGTATATGATCACCAATTTACAACGGAAATCCTCAAACGTTAACCGTGGGAATATAACTTACAAGAATAATCAGTCACTATAAGGGCACAGAAGGTCTTGTTTCGTGTGACTGATACTTCCACATAAGAGGTCATGCTACTATTTGCGAACCAGATAAAAAGCCCGCTCCCAATAAATAAAATTAAAACGAACACAATGCAGGGAAAACAGGGTAAGTGAAAACGGATCAATAATGCTTCCTTAAAGATAACCTGAAAAACAAAAGTGAAAGTATGTTGTTACCTTTGCCGAATTTGGTTTTACCGTTCTCACCCTACAATAGGACATTAATCCAAGTATAGCCACTATGAGTAATAAGAAAAAAGAAGCAATATTTCATGAAATATTAACGATCCATTGCCGAACAAATTGCTTGGTAATAGCTAAACATTTGAACAGAATATTATGTTTCTTCGAAAGCAAATATTTATGGCTCTACTATAGTTTATTTCATAGCTTGCAAGATTACCCAGTCTCTATCAGTCATGTTTTAGAATAGGAGACGACAGGCATTCGTTTTACTGATAAGTAAAAGACTGCTAGCTTCCATCAAGTCCAAGCAAATGGGGTTTTATGCGGTATGTGTCATCATAATCTGCAATGACACTACTGCTGTTTCTTTCTAGAAATATATAAATGTAATGTGTCGGTTGTATTTGGAGGCAAAGATTCTTCAGACAGAACTGAAAACTGTTAATACTTTCTTCTTGGAGTAATGAAACATTTTTTCTGTATCGAAAAACCAAAATAAACACAAATAAGTATCGCATTCTTGCAGTGATATTTGCGATTTGTTTAAAGTAGAAAGTTTTGTTCCCACTCAGGTTTGTGGTCCAAAAAAGAAACAGTTGAACTTTTCTTTGTCTAGCAATAAAAATCCATGCATCAGAACATAAGAATGTGACCATTTCACTCTCTACCTACTCAACTCGCCCACATCGTTATGTTACATGTGAAATGAGCAAGTCCGCGTATCTGATCTTCCAGAGAAAACCAGGCGCTTCGCACCCGATCATTCTCTAACATTCCCATAAAAGTGGAAGAAGTTGCCTGTTTCTCACGAGTTTGCTTTCTGTGACGCACAAGTGTTAATAGTCTACTCGAAACCACTCAATCGCTCAAAGCCGATATTTTCCCCTGACGAAAGCAACTATTTAAAAAACAAAATCAGTAAACAAAAGTGAGTTAGCAAAAACCCTCAAAAACGTATATATAACCTTTTGATATCAATATCAATACTCTGGTAAAAATAATTGCGAATAGAGCTTGAGCTGATATTATCTGTAGCTTACCAATAGACGGCATTCGAAGCATTGTGGTCAGAGGTACAACAAGCACGAGAAGCCGAAAAGTGGAGAGTGGTTACTAATTGGTGTTAGATAATGATTTGAGAATTTGCCTAGTTTCGTGGTTTTGATAACTGTTTCAAATGCCGTCCTTTGTCCCACAAAAATGATATTTATTCCCCGGACGAAATGCCACATATGATCACATGACACCTGGGTCAAGTCATGAAACTTATAAGGCAATCATATAATTAGCATTGTGTGTTTCAAAGAAACGTCACGAACCCAGGACAGGCCTACCCTTTGCTTTGAAGGACGATTTAATGATGCTCTATGAAGTAACTTCAGCCTTGAGGAAAAAGACACTGGACAGGGAAAGTTCTAGTTGAAATGTTCAGCGACATAAGAATCCACTATGCGGTATTTAAGCAGGGTGGCAAAGCGGGGCCAAAAAATGTATAGAACTTCTTTTGATCAAAACAGCTCGTTGAGAAACTTTTGAGGTGTTAACAATTTGGCTTAGTTCCACAGCCAGTATTTATCCATAACCACAGCTTCCTCTTCTTTATCTATGAGATTCGTGCCGATGAGGCGGGTGTCTGCTACGAGTTCGTTGCTCTCTCTGTTGCAGTTGTATTTTGGGGTAAATGATAGGTATTTGGGCTCTTTAGAACACAATTTAAAATCACCGAGCCTCAAAACATTGAGGATTGTAGGCCAAAATAGGTTTCAAAACCAAAACACTAAAATATGTATTCCAATGGTGAAATTATTCGGCTCTACGATCAATTAATCAAAAAAAGCACTTAAGAGCTTCATACTTTCTCGCAACAACCTACTGTGTGCTTAAACGAGTCGTCGCATGTTAAAAAAAAAAAAAAAAAAACGAAATATGACTTTAAGGTGAAATTTATTAGATTAAATGTCCAAAAAAAGAAATTTTCTTTGTTAGTTGTTACTGGTTCAGGAAAAATGTGTGTGAATTATAGCTGAAATTCGAAAGTTTCGCCATCCGTACGAAAGTATGACCTTCTTTGAGATTGCTTACTGTGCAAGGTGGCTCTAACTTCTGAATCGGTGAGAAGAAATTCTCAAGAGCGAGTATTCATATAATTTACTGACTATTGTTCTTTATTACACTGAAGAAGGCATTGTTCAGTCTTTCACGTGGTGCATGTGGTGCTTCTTTTGGTAAACTGTGATTTAGGCACCCTTGGCCAAAGCCAAACCGTAAATTATGATTGCAAGATAAGGATCTTTCATAAACCTATTCGGGTCAGCCAGAAGTGTAACTTTAATGAAAGAAAGAACAAATTTTCTGATAAAATCAAAGTAAATACTTAAACTTAATTAAATGCCAAAAGTAAGTTATTAAAAAAGTCGTTAATAAATTACTTCAGGAAAACAAATAATAGAGAAATAAAATCGTTCGTACACAAGAGTAAGAGTTTATTTCAAAGTTACCGGTAGGCAATAGAAGTACCTTCAATTTCCAAGCATATTGTATGTTTATATATATTTTTTATTTTAACAGCAAGTAACTGAGAAATGAAAGTATTCCTCCGCAGTTTAGTGTGTAGTTGTAGCAATTACATATTTAGCTCTTGTCAATTAGACATGTGTAGAACTCCGACGCACGTGTCAAGTTCACAGAGGGCTAAGTTGTTTTAACCCTTATCAGTTTACCGCTCCAGCCTTTACTTATAAGATAAGGTGATATATGTTAAGAAGAAAGTCTTAGATCATCCGCCGTGTCTACAGATTTTCAAAACAAAACAAGACGGAAACCGAAACAATTTTAAGTTTCTTATCTCATGTCTGGCGCCAAGAGCGGCCATTTCAAAACGTTCGGAACTCTTAAAAAGTGAAGTCTCTATTATGGTCAGACTCCTTTAATTGCTGATCAGACAAATGGAACAACAACGTCAACAGCAGCTTTGATTGAAGACCTGAACAAGCTTCAATAAAATGTAATTAAAAACTCTAAAGAGCTACAAAACTAAATGTAGCCTATTGTATTGAAAGTTTTAAAAAAGCTGCTTATTTAACTCGGATTTAGCCTTTGTGGCCAATTTAGTTCATTCGTCCTAAGGAAAAAATGATCTTTGAAGACGTGCAACCAGTATTTGCGCGATTTTAATTCATCTACAACCACAATACTGCTACGACTGAAAGGGAAGAACTGTCGGTTGCCTGCAAATCTTTGGATGCACTGAATGAGAACAAGAGTTTGTTTGAAGATGCACCTCCAAATACAATTGGCCAGCCAAGACAATAACAAAAACAAAAAGTGTTACTAAATACTGCTACTACTACAATTAATAATAATAATAATAATAATAATAATAATAATAATAATAATAATGATGATGATAATAATAAATATCAACACCATTTACGAGTATAAATACTGGTTCTCTTGTTTTTATTTTTTATTTTTTTCATTTTGTGTTTTGTGTAGTGTGTATGCGTGTGTGGTACCTGATCCTTTAATATAATCATTTATTAATAACCTAAGTAAGGCCGTCCTATTTTTTTAGCCATCAATGGTTATTATGGACAGCCTGTACTCTTTCCATTTTTCATGTAATACTTTTTTTTTTGGTATCTCGTAAATTAATGTAGGGTACAAAGAAAATTGTTGTTGTTGTTGTTGTCACGAAGTATACCTGTGATCAGTTTGTTTTTCCACTTTAGACACACTGCCACGGTAATAAGTTTCATTCCCGCAAACCAACTTGGTAAACATTAGTTGACCGTTGTAACTGACTTTCATTCAATGCAAAATTTGCCTCCGAGCTTGATTGACTTGCTGCCTTTTTCTAGCCAGATGCAAACCTAAGGGCTGGTTCACACTTTGACATAAGCACATAAGCATAAGCATAAGCATAAACATAAGCATAAGAAAAATACATGTGTGAACCGGGGTTACATAAGCATAAGCATAAACATAAGCATAAGCACAAGGAATGGAAGTTTTTCCATTCCTTGTGTTTATGCTTATGTCAAAGTGTGAACCAGCCCTAAACGTTTCAGTTTCAGAACATAGTGACCGAGGAAATTGTATCCCCCAGTATTTCAAGCTAGATATTCGATACAATAGAATCGTAACCCGAAGCAGAAGTTCTTCACATAAAAATCAGATAGATGTTACGAAGTTATGTGCCAGAATTGATGGCCAATAAGGTTAGAAACGAAGGACATTGTCATTATAACTTTCATCATTTAGAACAAGGCAAGTTATAATTAAGTCTGTAAAACTATGTGCTATCCTCAATGGTTGAGAGGCCTTTCCTCCTAAAATCTTGCTTGCTGGATTGATTGATTGATTGATTGATAAATGACGATGATGATGATGATGATGATGATGATGATAATATATTTATGCTTGCAGTCACGTTCAAATCTTAATTACCATCATGTCCAAAAATAGCGTCTCAATATTTGTACAGCAAACGAACACTTAGATAACCAAATAGGGCAAAGACGTGCTTTTTAGTTAAATTCAGTACTAAGAACTATGGGTCCCTTCTTTACTGTTGCTACGCTGTAAGTACTGTATATGCATTTGGGAACTGTTTAGCTAAGTACTATAGTGGCCTTAGGCAGTGTAGAGGATTTCTATCTCTTGACAGCTGTTTTTCCTGTATGTTCCTTAAGTTGGAAGAGGACTTAAAAGAAAAGCGATGAAGAACCGTGAAGAACCTTGAAAATTAACCATATTCTACTCGATTCGAGAAAATGTGATGCATGTCTGATATGCTAAAGTGATTGATCGAATTAACAGCTTGTAATAATGAATAACGTAATGGCTGGTTTTGCAAAGTAACTGCCAGTTCTTCAGGATAAACAGTGAGCACCAAAAAGAAGAATTGTTAGTTTATTTTAGTCACACCAGCAGTATTTCATCCCCAGATGTCGCCCTACAGTTACTGCACTCACTGTAAATTAGATGTCGACAAGCCTGTGCGGCGTCAACTGTTAGTTTTAATTTGAACTTCGCTGTCGTTTTTAAACTAAACCAAATAAGCGAGCTCAATTATGAGATCTGTGCTACCACTGAATTATAATCCCTAACAGTTCGTATTACATTTGAGCCGCTGTTCAGTTGTGTCGTTAATGTTAAGCCAAAGTTGACTGGTGTCTCAGGCAATTTTATTCCGAACTGAAGAAACGCTTGTGATAAAAAATGTAAACCAACATAAACTAGCTAACTAACGCCCTTCGCTCATCTAGACTGAACGGTTTAAACTACACAGCAATGAAAACAGGACTGACTACCGTTGAGTACTGCTTAACAGTTTTCGTTTGATTGACCACATCGCAGGAAGTCATTCACAAACTCGAAAGTTGGAAGTAACATGTACGGCACAATTACGTTTTCCGAGGTCCAGGACAATAAGCAGCATCATCGGAAAGTACTACTTATCCTAAAATCTCCAAAAAGCTTCTTATTTAAGGGTGCTATTCACAGAATCACGTAATGAAGTTAAACTAATGAACATACAAGGCACAATTTGCTTCAGTTCAGTACTTCCGTATTCGTAACGCCGATAAGGAAATACGAATGAAATGATCAATCTGCAGAAGAAGGTTTAATTCTGCCAACACAGCAGAAAGGTGTTTAATTGCTTTGGCAAAATCTGGAGGGAGATAAAGATTTTGAACTGAAATTGATCGTAACGTTTGCCACCGTAATTATAGTTATGCAACTCTAACTCTAAAATGCCTTGATTCTCTTTTGTGGTGCTTTCCACGGTATTAAGCGGTATTAACCTTTTGGGACTGATGATGAAATCGTGAAGTGTTAACTTTCCAATAAAAGTTATTGGGCAATTCTTTCTTATGGTACTCTTGTTTATTCCCGGGTTTATTATGGTCAACTACGTTCACTTACATCCGTATATTTGTAATGAAGTCCTTTATGAAGTATCGATTGAGGACTGAGTAATATGAAATACCTGTAGTTCATAGTTCATATCATCATCAAAAAATTCAGTGCCAGAGAAATAGTTTAGATGAATATATGGTAGGATTATTTTATTCTGATTAAAAGTCGTTTGCTGGGTTTTTTCCACCACTTGGACTGGTTTTCCTATTTTACCGGAAGGTCTGGCAACCGCAGTTAAACGGATGCGTAACAGAATTCGAATACCGGTATTAATACTACTATTATAATCTCACCTGATTTTGTCAAAGATAAGAAGAGATATGGGAGTTTTGAAAGATTGTGTTGTCAAATACAGATGGATGTAGCTCAACTGCAAGGCAAGAAACCAGTTAAAGAGTCGTAACCCGTCAAGCGCGACATAAACATTTCGTGAGAGAACAGAAGTGCTTTTGCGTTAGTTCACTGCTAAAACTTAGGCAACTGTTGGAAGGCAGTATCCGGCGTAGACGAAAACACTTCAGCATATACTGACGTGTGAAGTGAAGTAAACACCAGCTGAGAGCTCAGAACAAAAGCTTAAAATAAGTCAAAGCGAAAACATTTTAAGATCGCGTGCAAAGGCAATCACCTGTATCATTCAGTTATGGGTGTCTAAGCACTCCCTGGTAAATACAGACCCATATTGACAGTTATTACCGCTTTATAAAAGCAATGCCCTTTTATAACCGGCCCAGGTGAGGAAAATGGGTCTTTGTCGTCGATGAAACGGTTTATAAGCAATTGTTACATTCAGTGTTTACATAACATTGCCATATCTATTTCGTGACTTTCCGATTGGCCATTAGTTACAGGTGAAGGCACTGGTTAAAGACCAGGTGGAGGTAATTGCTTCCAGAAATAGACAGTTTTAATGGCCGTAAAATTGACGAAACCAAATTACCATTTGTGGGCTAACGAGGCCTGAGAAAACGAAACGAGTGCATTTTAAAGAGGGGCATTGATCACGCGATCGCACGAGAATGTTCCATACAATGCAAGTGTCCAATGGTTGACTTCCTCGTGTTAGAAAACCCTGCCAACTGGTGGAGGACAGCTAAAAGGATTGTGTATGTTCCTACTACAGAATGTATCTTTTCCTCTTTTTTCACTAGGTTAATTCCCTTTTCAAAGGAAACTTGGGAGGAGTCATTTAGAGGTTCACTGTTGCACTAAGGCTTCTCTTATAGATAGGGGTGTTCACTTGAATGTTGATTATTGTTGTGTTAAGAAAAATAAACACAATAATGTACACGTGTTGTAAGTTTTTAAACCACAAGGGGTGTGTGATAATGAATGATCAGAGCGTTCCCATTCAGCATCGTTATAGCAGCATCATAGCTACTTCGTTTGAGACTAAAAGATGATCACATGCGATGTAAGTATCCGCTTCGCATCGCCGTGGAGACCTTCAGTCATTCCCAATTTAACTTATGTAACCAGCTGTTTGAGATAAAATTAACTTTCGCAGCTACCTCAATTCTCGTTCTACGACCGTTCGTCACTCGACACTTACATCTGGGATTTTATCTCATGGGCTGAAGTCATTAGTGTGTACGATAGGAGACACTCCAGGTTTCGTAAAACATCGGAAAGGGCCGTGTTTTAAGCGATTGCATGATGGCGATATTATTTTGGATTTTCCTGGAAGAGACGGCACGAATTGGATTTTTCCCCAGACCAATTAAACAATGCTAAGAGTTGACGCCCTATTAAAGAGTTTAAAAGGTATTCTCCTGCTCGTTGTCTGTCCGTTCAAAGCCAGCCTTTGAAATTTTGACGGATGTTGGAAACGTAGAACAAGTGATACAACAAGTAAGAAATGAACCGAAAGCGCAAGAAAATTCTTGCTGAATGAAAACAATCCTTCATGGGAATAACGCCCACGTTAGGAGATCACTGCCGACTCGAAAGTTTCCCCCACCTCCCCCTCCCTTAGCAAAGCGTGGAAAGCTGCACCACTGGCGAGTAATTGTTCATCATGTATCGTTCATTTTAAACACTTTAGGATTCCATGCACATACTCAAAAGTTACAGACACCTAGTACACCCAGTATATTAGAAAGCAACCGTGGGAAATAATCGTGGTTGACTGCTTTTATTTGACTGGTTACACTCAAGGATTTTATCCACAGACTCAAAAGATTAGAACCACCTTGTACGGAATTATTAACACTGAGAACCAGGCTCAGTAACTTTCATTTGGATGATCATACTTAAGCACTCAGGCTCAATTATAGTCTCTACAGTGGAACCATCTTGTACGGCATAACAGTACTACTGGAAGGTACTTCTTGGTAGCTTTTTTCGAGTGTCAAGCTTGCATGTTTCCATATTCAGTATAGTAAGAACACCACCTACTAAGCTTACACACGGTTCGGTCGAATGTTCATGAAGTTAGGATCATAGCTGCTTGATTTAACCTCAAAGTTGGAGCCAATTCATTCAGCCCACACTTAGAAAAATTCATGTACAGAAACAAATAAATTCCAGTTACCACCATGTTAAGCATAATTTAACAACTACACGTGATTATAGTGGTATAGAAATGAGACTGGTCTTTCGTGTGAACCTATATTCTGTGTTATGAGTACGTCGAGCAGTAGCACCGTAACCAGCAGATATTTGTTGCGAGCTTCGATTTTAACAAATTGATTTACAAACGCTTTCCCAACAACAGAGAACCGAGGACAACAAGGCGCCCCTCTCAATATTCTATTGTTCACCATAACTCCCGCATTTGGAGAGGGTTTTTACTTTTGGTAATTGTTTTACGTTTTGATAAATTGTCTCTTGTCGTTAAGTTTAATGGTATGCCTAGCTACACGTAGGTCTGGCTATACCTTTGAAGCCGTTTAATCCGGCTGTACATTAAGAGTAACCCCTTTGGTTGAAAAAATAACTGGCAAGACTATAGAATTCCATTTGATTGAAATTGCCTTCAGTGTGCTCATAACTAAACATCAACTTTATGTCATATTTACCGTTATCAATACAAGAAGAAGAGAACCTAACCCACACAACAAATCATCACGAGCTTTATTCTCTTGCGTCTCAATGACGCTTGTAGTTAATTATCTCTAGCTAAGTTAACACCGAGAAGGTCCTTAGGACAAGAGGCTAGTGGTCAATTATCGAGATTGTGTGTGACTTTATCTTTCGTAACCAGTAAAAATAGCCATTTGGTTTTTTCGCATTAAAGCCATACTTGTGCAAGAAAATTCGATTCTAGCCAGTTCTCGTAGAAGTCGGGCTACCTCCGCCGTCTCCTGACTCCAACGGCGTATGTAGGAGAGTATTATCATACTTATTACATTCATCCCACAACCTCGGCTCCATAACTGATAGCATCATTTTCTCGTATATGTACAGTGCTAAAACTAACAATATTTTTCGATTGAACGAAGCGAAATTTATCAGGAGATTGCATTCTTTGAAAGGGACGCTTTCCAAATAAGTTCTGTTCTTGCATGAAAGAAGTGGTCAGATTAAGGCCAGCTTTACGTTTGTTGATGAAACTTATTCGGCAAAGGTTTCCAGAAAGAAAGGTTCCCAAAAGCATTCAACAGAATAAACACACATATATTAATACAAAAATTAAATCCCAGTTTCAGTAGCAGTGTTAGCGGCAAAATTAAAAGACCTTAACACTGAAGTGGTAGCGGAAATAAAGCTGGTGTAAGGTCGGCACTATAAATGCGAATACAGTTAATTATATATCTCTCCGCTTGTTTTGCCTCCTACAGCGATATGATGCTTTGAAACTCGGGTACTAGCCCTCGATTGCTAAACGTAAATGCTAGTTTAGTGACAGCTCTAACCCTGGAACCTTTTATCAGAGTAGACGGACACAGGCCTGTAAAAGTAGCAAAAAACATCCAAGTGGACTGTGATATATAACATAATTTTAATACGCTATTTAAATTTTAATTTTAATCACTCCTTAAAAACCTTCTCCCGTTAGGATTATCAAGCTTGAAATTTAGTCGCATAATAAAAATCATTCATAAATTTTTTCGCGCAAATCCGCAGCCTGACAACCACTAATTATGTAGGTTTCCTTTGCCGATAATTTATGTGTTGATCATCTTGCGTGGAGTGTTAAGTTAGTCCCATGTTCAAGACTGTTGTGGTTAACGAGGGTTGTAACGTTATAATATTTGTATTCAGGTATTAACGTTACCATTCGTCATCTGTTGATCAACCGGGAAAAAAAGTTCCAAACATTGTCATAAAATATACCAGCGTATCCGGTTGTTAATATTGAGCATTCGTAATATTGGGGAGCTTCTCGAGACCCGGTAGTTCCGAAACTTTTTGTTGAAAAGGAGGAGCCACAGAATTGAGAGAACACTAAAAACACCATTAGACAAACCAAGGGCTTTAATTTCCAGAAAATTTTAGTGGTCTGTGCTTTAGATTATCTCAGGAGGAAGTATTCATAAATTTAAGCATACAAAGTCGAACCATTTTAGAGATGAGCTTAGTTGAGATGGAATTAAATGTTTGGGGACCCTCTTAGGCAGTGCCAGTTTTAGAATTGCTTCTCTGTGCAGTGGTGCCCCGTAAAACTATAGTTTCCTTAGAGTGTTAGGGACCTTGGCAGCTCTGTTCTAAAAAGTATTTTTAAACCTTTAACCCCTATGAGCGACCATTGCTAAATTTCACCTTATAGTAACACTGCTCAATCAATTTATGAAGGTTGTGAGAAAAAAGGAGGTGATCAACAAGTACTGAAAGTCTTGATTGTTTAACAAATTCTCCTCATTATCTCCGTGGAAAATGTATGGAGAATAGTGTGGAGAATATACATTAATTTTGTTTCAATTCTGTGGACTTATTTCAAGAGATTGGGCAGAAGAGATTGTTTGTTCTTTCCGTTGTTCCCCTCCGGCTGTTCAGAAACGGTGAAAGTACATTACCTTAGAAATTGAAATCGATCGTTAATTTTTTTAGGTCATCACATGATCTCACGATATGACTGTTATAATCATAATTTCGCGGAGAGTTCTCTCATCGAGGTTTTTTTCTGAGCGGTTGTTGTGAAATTTAAAACCAGTTATTTTCCAATGAACAAGCTCAGTACGGAATGACCTCCTCGAAAAAGTGAAAATATTAAATTGATTGATTGATTGATTGAACGGAATCATTTTTAAGTCACTTTGAATATACAATTCCGGAACCTGTCAATAGAAACACCTTAAGCGCGACCTGTTAAAACTGGTTTCCAGTATCCCAGGATGTCGCTCGCATTCAACTTCACGGCACGATATCTTGCATTTCATCCTTGTTCCAGTCCGCATACAGACTTCACTCTCTATTCGAGTTGAATGTCTTTCTCACCATGCCCTTCCGTCTTCACAGAATCGAATATTTTAACACGTGTTCATGGACCAAACAGTCTGAGGTATGGGTGAGGATGTAATATGAATGTCTTAAAGTCTGTTTTTCTCCTGAAATTATAACAGTTTAGCTGATTATCACCGCTCTTGCTTTTGATTATTTGAACTAAAACTGCATGCTTGTTGCATGTAAGCTGTTTATCAGCAAAGCTTCAAGATTGAAGGAAAATGTGAGCGGCATTGAGTGGTATGGTAGACTTTCACTTTGGTTTGGACAGCTAATATAAAACATACAAAGGGCTTTTCTTTCATGTGGGGATTGTTGATTGACGCCAGCATACAGAGGGTTTATAGAATTCAGAAAAATGGTTTGCATGAGTTAGATTCCAGTGAGTAATGCATACGAAAGAAATCATATGTGAACTGCGGATATGAAATTGCGTAAAGAAGCCTGAAAAAAATTCAAGACTTCAACGGGGCTTAAACCCGTGACCTCGCGATTCCGGTGCAATGCCCTACCAACTGAGCTATGAAGCCACTGACGTTGGGAGCTGGTCAATTTGGTGCTCATCTGTTCCCGTGAAAGATATGTGAGTAATGCATATGAAAGAAATCATATGTGAAATCAATTGTAAAATTGCAATCACAACTTCGACGATCATTCTTCATTTGATTTCATATCCGCAGTTCACATATGATTTCTTTCATATGCATTACTCACATATCTTTCACGGGAACATATGAACCCCAAATTGACCAGCTCAAAACGTTAGTGGCTTCATAGCTCAGTTGGTAGAGCATCGCACCGGAATCGCGAGGTCACGGGTTTAAGCCCCGTTGAAGTCTTGAATTTTTTTCAGGCTTCTTTACGGAATTGTAAAAATTGCGATCACAACTGCGACGATCATTCTTCATTTGATAGATTCCAGTGCTAACAGCCGGTTTGGCGAGTTATCTGAAAATGTCGTAGTTATGGTTCTTGGAAATGAGCTAGAAGCGTGATTGTAAGCGTATTTACAGCCAGGTAGAAGGCGCTCAAATTGCTATGAGATACTGCATGGAAACTGTGTTATCACAGCACGATTTTTCCACTGAAGTTTTGCTCGAAACACGGTACCAGTATTCCTCAGTCTGAATTTGCTTGGGGAATGGAAAACATTTGCGAAACGTTTCATTTATCTACAAGCCTATTTGTCACTTCTCCACTGCAATAATTTAATGAAATTGAATAAATAATAATTCGCATTTTCTTTTGCTTTACATGGCTTGTGAACTGACGGAACAGATGCTCGTGTTTCTCTAGAGCGTTAGCGAGCTGGCGAGAACAAAATAGAAGACTGCCCGTTCGCAGACTATGCTTTACATCGCTACACGATTATATACTTGTTCCATTTTCCAAGTGCAGCACTGACCATTAACACTAACCAAGTGCAGTACCCCTAGAGAGCTGCTAGTTTCATCGGACTTTATATGGAGCAACTGCCATTCTTATCGGGGCTAGGGGTATTGTTCTATTGTTTTCCATTGTACTTAGACAATGGGTGTAGCAGCTGTGAGACCCAAACCAATGGAAACTTTCTTTGAATTCTGATCGGTTCATTGAGTTGAGCTTACTGATTCATTTGGAATTTATGGGCATTGACATGAAAAACACACACTTTCCTATGTAGCTTACTGAGCATCTACGTTACAATGTGTCACCATAATTTCGGGGACTGCGATCGAGGTAACGCACAATTGAAAAAGCTGTGGTTGGGAACTATAACCATAGACGATGGGTCGAAATGGAAGGACCACACCATCAAGACTGTTGTTTGACTGTGTGACATTAAGGGATACCAAGAAATGAAGTGTAGGAGTAGGTTTGCAAACAAAGAAAAGAATGACGTTGAACTGAAAGTTAATAAGAGCCGATTTCTAACACTCGAGGTACCATTTCGTATCAGATACAGATATAAGCGTGTGATGGTCTATAACTTGTTCTGTTCTGGGGGCACCTGGGTTGATCCTGCTATTCATTCAAATAAGATGGTAAACTGCGTGGCTGCAATTTGCGCCTAAAAAAGCAGTTTGGCAAAGTCCCCCAAAAAGTGTTGTAAAGCGCTTTGAGCCCTTTGGATAAAAGCGCTATATAAATCCTCATCATTATCATTATCATTACCATTATAAGTAAATGAGTAATAGCTTAATTCTGAAGGCGGAGAATTTTTCGAAAGCTCGATGACTAGTCACTTGTGTTTGCAGATCTTGATTGTGAAAAAGGAATAACATTGGGTTTTCCAACCGACCAGCGCTTTGGAGAAGATGGTTTCGGATTAACTTATGTCTGAGACGATCAATGATTAATAGTTAACAGCTGTTGAACAGAAGGACGTAAGTACTCCATACGAAACATATGGAAAAATGTACGTTTGTGTCTTTGTTTTTGTTTATGAATACTCTCACTTTGTGCATTGTTTATCAGTCTAAATATTTAAGGTTTTATTAACTGCGTTTTCAATAACTCTGAGCTAAGCAAGGCTTGAGTTAAGGTTGCTGACACAATTTGACTTCAATTTGGCGGTTTCTTTCTTCGTTCATGGTGATGTTCTTCCTATAAAAAAATTGTTAGATTGAGTCAAAAGATCCAAAGAGACCTCGAACTTGTGTAGAAATCGCCAGTTTAACATACCTTGTATCAGTGTTCCGTTCTTCATAAGAAACTGACCTGCAAACGGCTTCTATTTCAGATCAGAGCATCTGCTCTTAGCTAAGTGTGGTACTTTGTTACATACTACATGCTTAAGAGATTCATTTCAGAGAGGCAGCGAGCGGGGGGGGGGGGGGGAGGAGTTAGTGACAAATTCCTGAAAACAGCCTAATTGGTGTACTATCAGATGTGATTCCCAAACCAAACATGTTGTCTATAAACGAACAACCAAAACAAAACAACAAACGAAAGATTCGAGGCAAACTAGTGATATGGTCTCATGAATTAACGAGATACCTGAACCATGTTCGCAAAAGTCAGGTTAAAATTTTACCATTGAACTTTGACGACATTAAAAGCAATTTACGTAAAATGGACCAAAACCATTGTACTGTAATTCGTCGCCTTTCACAAGGTACCTGTTAGGTACAGTGTTCTTTGTAAGGTACTGGTGACAAATATGGTCTCGGAGGCTTCTCTCCTTGCGAAAAGCTCCGAGAGGCTAAAATTGATACTCTCGTCTTTTAACCTAGCATGCTACTGAGCGAATACTTACACCTCCAGAATAAGAGTATGTGAAGCGACAGACTGGCGAATCGGCTTGAATGTTAGATTTAACGTCCAGCTGAATTCCACTAGACGTGACAACACCATCGACGCTTTGATATTGTTGAAGAATGAATCAGTTATTTTACAGCAACTGATACACGTAACAGAGGATGTTACTACCGTCAACTCCCATCTGATCTCTGCTTGGTCTTGCTCCCTTTGAATTTTGCTCATTTGCTGCGAGACAGCAATTTTTGGTTCGGTTTACATACTCGCTTTTGTCAATATATTGGCACCTAAAACTGCAAATGCAGGCAAAAATGTCTTTTCCTAGGGACCATTTAATAGTGAAGACATCTGTATCGAACCCCGGATGGAGAAGCAGATAACGTTGGCCTTGAGAGATGTAAGTCTGCTAAACTCCATTTGTTCATTATGAAGTCAACAGGCGTGGACATGGGGTCAAACGGAGTTCTTGGGAAAATCATCCTACTGTTGAATCGAAATGATTCCACCTCATTACCTACAGGTGTGTGGCTATTTTGCATCTCAATCTGTCTTTTGCTTGTTTTGTCCATGGCTAATGTGCTCCAACCTGACAGTGTTTTGTTGATCAACAGTTTTGATTTTAATCACGCTTCTAGGAAAAGAGAGCAACAATAAAAACGTTAAAATAGAAAGAAGCCAGTCTGTAACTTTCAGAGGGTTAACCAACAGGACCACCGCTAGGACAAGCATGCACAGGTGAGAACTTAATATCATTGGTAATGATAATCGAATATACAACTATAAATGCAATCTCGACATTTGCAAACAACGTTAAAACAGACGGACGATCTTACTCCACTTAGTTATGGTATGACTCCTGGAAACCATTTGCGATTTTACCGTTTAACTTGGTATACGAAAATGATTACAATGGCCTGATGTGAATTATATGGCATAGTATATTTTATTGAATTGGTATCTATTGTAATGCGCAATTTGATCAGTGCGCAACATGGGTTGATGATGGTGACTATGATGATAATGGCGATGCTGCTGCTGGTGACGATAACGATGACGATAACTAATGTATGCAATTCCTCCTGGGATTGTCTGTAAGTCCATCTCAATCGCGTCGCGCATGAATGACTAGTACCATTAGGAGACCTATGTGTGATTATCAAGCCGCAACGCGCGACACTACTCTGACTAGGGGCCATCAAATTTTTCATACTTTATTTGTTGCAGTAAACCTTTTCAAGTTTTCATAAAAAATACGTAGTTATCATATGGTGCTAGATAGTTATGACGACCCTTTCTCAGCACACACCATAAATTACTCATATCTCTGCAGGGGTACCCTTAAAGGCCTTACGCTTTGCTTCTAAAGAAAATTGGCTTATTATTATTATGTAACGAAAAAGAGGGGGGGGGGGATTGTTAGAATCTTTGCAACAGTATGATATCAAATGTCATCGAAAAACAGAAAGAAGAACGAGTGTCATCTCGAGACAATCGTTGCATTGAAGATGTCATGGAAGCTTAGGTTTTAGACAGAACATGATATATAGTCGACAGAGATTATCAATATAGTAATTATTGGAGAGTGAAGGCTAGTGGGGTAGCAGAGAGAGAAAGGAGAGGAGAAAAATGACCTGGCTAGAGAAAACAGAAAGTTGTGGAAAGTTTTAAACCACAGTCATACCTGAGTTATTGGAACGCTAGGAAAAATTCAGTCCAAACAGCTAGAAATGCAGAAACGAAACTTGGTGGTCAAGCTTCCAAGAAAACCTGAATGCTGGCGGAGTGAGCTAAAACAATTTAGAGAGCAGTGATATTGGAATTAAAGACCTTGTTGACCATGAAAAAGATGAAGTTTTTACAACTTTCCTTTGGTAGGCAATAGGTTGTTGGTTCTTAGTATGGCTCTGCTTTACACTATGCGTTGCGATCATGCTGAAGTATAGTGATGATGATAACAATGATAATAGTGATGACATAATTACAATATTTACAATGGTAATATACTACAATACAGTGACACACAAACTGATTCAAGACTCAACTGTGATAGCCAAGAGTGAAAATCATATTAACTTCTCCGTTTTCACTAGCCACATGCAAGCAACACTACTGTGGCTTTAACTGATTGGCTTATTTTAGACGACAGACAGATAAGAGATGTTAGGCGCGTGCCCTTCGACTAAATGATGCCATTCGTCTAAAAGCTGATGGAATGTTGAATGCTACTGTATAAAAATAATGCGATTATTTTACAGGGTAGATCATTATGGCGCCATGTATATTTGTTTAGTGAAAATCCAACGTTTTAATGACAAGTTGTGATTTCTTAAAAGGATTTAGATAACTTTAGCACGCGTGCCGCTTTAATGTGGGCGTTAATACTTCGTTTCGGTTATTATTTCAGTGGTGTTAACAAGAATTTAACAATGAACTTCTTCCGCAAGGCTTAAGGGACATACCATCTAATTTTAGCATGTTTTTTTGGAAAGAACTGGATTATCACAGAAATGAATAAGGAGTTTTGAGTATTTGGCCTTTGTCTCATATAACGGATTAAAGAACTATTTCCAGCGGTTTGTCTACCCACAAATTGGCATAGAAATGACCAGTTAAAAATAAATTGTGTTTACAGAAAACTTTAAAACAAACGTTGTAACAGGCGAGTTGTTCTTCAATTGCTTTTGTCACTTGTCTCCATAGGCGTACGGGCATTTTTTTGCCAGGGGAGGGCGGTGAACCATTTGTTAAAAAAATTCTTACAAGTTGCCCAAATTTTACGAAACAGTCGAAAGGAAACGAGGGTCATACGATGCACTAACAATGGCCTACATATGAATAAATAAATAATTGGCTTTGCCTAAATTTCTCTTGCTGCCCAAAAAATCTAGATTGTCCAAAATTTTGGGGGGGCTGCAGTCCCCCCCCCAGCTCCCCCGGCCCGTACGCCTATGCTTGTCACATTTTCATTGCACTTCGGCCCATGTATATGAAATAAAAGCATCACTAAACACTGTTGCCCTGAAGTTTTTATTTGATTGGCCACCCTTTCACCTACAAACAGTACATTTAGAACCACATAAGTCTGACCGTGTTTAAACAAAGGACCCATTATTTACAGGAGAGGGAATGAAGTGTTGAGGCCTTAATATGCTTTCCAATGGGGTTAGGCTTTTTTTAGGTGCTCACTTTCAACTTTCGGAAAAAAAAAGATATTCGTTTAACTATCCTTTCCGCGGTATGTTGCTTATTGACTGGAGTTATGGTTTTCGCCGTTGTTTTAACTTCACTAACCGACTTAAGTTTCGAGACTTCTGTATCCCACCAACCGAAGGACGCCGGTACTTCGCACCAGAAAACTTTCATCCTTTTTCTTGATCTAGTGCCGGTGCAGCTTCCCGCCTCCACTTTAAGCATCATTTGGCATCGTATCAAAGCTCTTTCTAAGCGTTCTTATTCCAGTCATCTGAGGAGGCAGGCAACAGAATATCGCCAAAAATAGAGTGGGCTTTTGTTAAACAAATAAGCCATTTGTCAACTGAATGGATTGTCATTTGCAGACAAATAGCCAAAAAGTGGATTAAATAGAGTGTAAATAACAGTTGCAAGCCACAATGATCCTCATATATAGAATCATAGACGTGAGGTGTTTACACAATGAAAAAGTTCAGTTAAACGGATTGTCGGAGAGTAAGATAGAATACGTGATAGTGTGCTAAGCAACTGTTTACATTACCATAATATCCTTAAAGACGTCTTAAGGTTGTGTTTGTTTTATTGGTGTTTATCTTGTTAGCAGTCACGCACATGCAGCTCTGAAAGTATTTGTTATGGAACTGAGCGAGCTGGGGGAAGGGCCGGGGGGAGGGGGGTGGGGTTGAGGGAGGTGTTGTTTTGAACAAACGAAGTTGACCCCTTATTCTCTGTATTGCTCTACGAGTGTCCATAGGCCTAAACTGGAAAACTCTACTTCCAAGGTATCTCGCTGTACTGAAGAAGGGTGGCCTTACAATGGGTAAACATCCCATCCAAACAGCAAGTGTTGTTTCATGCTTGTTATTCTGTAGTAGACTAGTATCCGGTCCTAAGGGAGTGGTAACACTCCCTCTTATATCTCTCCCATCCTGGAGAGACCTGCTCATCATGTCTTCATGTCTTTACTCCTTTAAGGATGCCAAGGCATATGACAAACAAATGTGAATAGTTTAACATTCCAGGCTAATCACGTAAAACATCGAACTCGTTTGAAGAAGTGAACGCCTTCAAAGATGAGAAGCTCTTAAAAATGACATTTCCTTTTCGCCGTTACAAATAAACCTTATAAATTGTTAGCTGAATTTCTAGCTGTGCGTCAGGGCCTGATTATGAGTCTAGTGAGCGAGGTAGTCTCTTTTGTTGGCGACCACGTAGTTCCTGTAAACGTTGGAGCTGCTTCAGTAAATTCCAAACCACTCTGTTAGACAGGAAGCTTATTAAAAAGAACATATACATAGGTTTAAAATCTGCAAGAACTCCTTTTTCGAAAGCGGACTTTTATCACAGGGAATAAAATATCTCAGTGAATGACAGAAACTAACTTGTTTTGTTATGCAAACGTTTGTGCATGTACAGAGGCCAGTCTTTGTTTATTTATTTGTTTTGTTTCGTGGTATTGTATAATATAACATAACAGCCATGGAAAAAAATCCGGATGTTCAGTAAAATAGATCGCGCACGTCTCACTTTGATCAGTTTTAATCTCCATATTTTAATTTTCGAAGACAATGGTCTTTGCTAATATTGTTACTCACAAGTATTTTCTTACAGACAGATTGATGTCAGTGGTAGTAACTTCATTGCTAAGAGTAACGAAAAAGCACGGATAAATGGCTAAACACCACACTTTTGAAGATAACCATGGTTATGCTACCTTTTTAACTGTCTTTTGAAAGACATTATATACCCACTAATTAGCTTATGTTTAATGATCACACTTGGAGATTTCAATAACTCACTTTCAGGAAGAACTTTTTTAGTACAATCAGATGTATCCCGGCCATCAATCGCTTTCTTTTGAATTTTCCCTCTTGGCTTAAGACATAATGAAAGTTGGTGTCTTTTTAAGTAACGTTTCCTTTAGCTGTAGAAAGTTATCAACCTGTGGGCGGGCTGAGATTGGGTTTCACAACCGGAAAATGAATTCAAAGATTTGAGCGTTTATCTAAACAAGAAATGATACTTCCGTTTTGGCTACCAAAAGCCTCTCAGATTTTGCGAGTACAAAGGCTTGGTCAAGGAGTGTTTGTCATTTTTGCCAAAACTAATTACATGTCATCGTGTATCCTACGATGACGCCGAGCAATTGCGTGGGAAGAAAGTGTCTGTGCTTTTGCCCTTGAAGAAAACAACTTACAAGGGCTGCCTTTATGTCAACTCTCTGCTTAAAATAAGCGTTAATTAGGCATTGACAATCTATTTTTGACTTAAACACATCCTCGGGTATTAATAATATCAAGTTCAATAGTTTCTTACTTTCTAGGCAATGATCACGCAGATACTTTCAAGAGCTTGGATCAAACTGGCACCTTGTCAAATAGCTTTAAAAGACGGATAATCTTTGGGTGGGGCCAATAAACCCTCAAATATCCTTAATATCCGGGTTTAATTTCCTCAAAACTATCAATCCCGATCTAGAAATAACATAAGGCTTTAACCCCTTCCGTCACAAGCTGTGAACCTTTTGAACTTTAGCAGTTTGAAGCAAAAAATAGCGTTGCATTTTTTTAAAATTGAAGTTACGTTCACATAGCACTTGTCATGTTCGTGCTTAAATTCAAGATCTAGTCATTTGGTCACTTGCAAGTTTGGAATGCTTCCTTTTAGTCTCTAACCATTGCTTTTAGAATAGATTGCAATAATTAACAGGCAACTGCTCAACACTGGATTCAATATGTAGTTACCGTACTTTGCTAAATTTTCATAGCAGTTAGTGAAAATCTTTGCCACGAGTCGGCATTTTTTTAGCTATTCTGTCGTGAGAGATTAAAAGATCTTTTTGAAAAACCGCTTTGAAAAGCGTTTTCTGTGAAAACACGCGGACAACAGGAAATTAAATGTTTTTTCATCACATTTCTCTACTGTCTAGTGTGATGCTGAAACAATATGTTGTCCGAATAACGATGGCGCTCCTTCCTTTTTTTTTCGCTCCAGTATGTCAAAGGCTTTTATTTGATCAAATGAAAACTAATCCTCGCGGTTGTGTACGCAATTATATGCAATTGCAAAAGAAGCCTGAAAAAAAAAAAAAAAAAAATCAGGACTTAACGTTGAAGTCCTGAATGTTTTTTCAGGCTTCTTTCGCAACTGCAATTGCGTATATCGCTGCGAGGATCAATCTTCATTTGATGTCATTTCCGCAGTTCATATGATTCATTTCATATATACATCATTCGCTTTTATTTGAATTGGCACTGGAATCATTGCCAGGTCAAGAACACTAGGAATCTACTGCTTGGTTAGTGATTGGAACAGTTGTACTGTAGCATTCAGCAGTGACACATTTTTTAAGTACTGTAATGACGATTTAAAAGCCATGGCTTGAATACGCTGTATTACTCAGTTAAACCCTCATAGATGATGCACACCGTTCCCTTGCTACGTCGGTGCGATAACCAAGTCTCCAGCTCAACTCCCCGTCCCCCCACTCCCGAGTAGGAGAGAGCCTGTCGTTTGTCAAGTTTCTAACCGACCCCTAATCTCGGTATGGTTGTGCCTTTTTAAGTCTAAAGCGTCAGTCCGGTGGCATAACGTTTAGAGCCACAGCATGCAATTAAGGACATTACACATAAAAGATTTCAAACCTTGTTAAGGAGGCTCTGAAAGGGTTTTTCGTTGATATAGTGTTTGCGAAACGATGAAAGATTACAAAGAAGGATATTTAATGGTGTAGGCAAACTTGGAACTCTATTGTTGGGCTTTATTTTAAGGATGCTTGTGACGTCATATCAGTTACCGTGGCAACACCCCAGGGCCACAAAAAGGTCCTCTAAACGTCAGTTTGTGTAAATTATCTGTAAAACCAATTCGGTGACCTACTGTTGTTATTTTTTTTTTGGAAAGCTCCCTAAGTTCTTTAACTTTTCACAGATTTTATTTCCGGTTCTCGTAATTTCACGCACTATTTAACTTCCGGTGTGCTTGATTTTGATTCATTCAGCTGACGCGTACATCTCTAGTTATGACGTTCTGTAGATTGCGCGCGTGCGTGCAGCTAAAAACCCTTTCCAGCCTCTTAAACCTGGAATTTCATAACTCTCCGATATCATGTTTTTACTTTTGGTGCATGTAAGCCAACCCCTACCACCATATGTGTCACATTGCAAGAAGTCATCCTGTCAGTCTTGATTTTAATGAACCTATGGTTTAGGCACCCTGATCCCTACAGTTTGAGCATTCAGATGGGTAAATTGATTCTTTTCAATGATGTGACATATGTCTTTGTCCCTTCTTGGTTGAAAAAGGCATAAAAAGTATCTCAACTAAATCCGAGGTCTGTTTACACATATAACTGGTTTCGTTATCTTCAAGAAATTTCAAATTCATTCCACTGTAAATCAAACCTTTCATCTGCCATCGGTAACTAACGAAAGATTTTCGGTGATTAAGGTTTCTTATCTGTCATGTCACTGTTGCTGTGTTTTGCTTGGCAAGGGTGTAAGATTTCATTTCATATTAAATCGTCAAGCTTTTTCTCTGTTTAAGTCAATATCTAGTGGTGTAGATATCCGATTTCACTGCGCTTTTAAATCGCTCTTTGTGAACTACGACCCACTTTAGTATCTAGTCTGTAGACGTTCCAGTTCAAATAATTGTTTATTAAAATCTAGATACCTTGACTACTTTAAAAACGGGTGTTGTTCTCTTTTCCTGATCGATTCTGCCAATTTCTTTTTAAAAGTATTCCAAGCAGTTGAATTTACCACCTGCAAATCGTAGCCGCAATATGTTTGCCTTCTATGTATTATTTTTCGGCTTCTCTGTTAAGGACAGTCTCCGTGTTCTTCGTTAAACAAATGAAAGAAAATCTGTGTCCCTCCTACTCACACTTTTGCTCAAAGCATACATAGTTACCCAGGATACTAGTGAAGCTAAACGCATTATCGTACTGCTCCATGGTCACACCTCGTTGTGCAGCATAATAAACATCCCTCTAGCGCCGGAAAGTATGGATCAGTAGCTTTCGTTTGAATGGCCACAAATTCTTAGCCCAAACGTCAAACAAGAAATTGTATATAATAGTAAGTAACACCACAGAAAAGTACTGAGTAGTTTTTAATTTGAATGGTCTATTCCGATTTCATCTACCAAAGTACGACAGGGAAGTACCACTCAGTGGTGCTTAACTTTGATTTAATGGTTTTTCCAAATTGGGTCAAAACCCACCCCGATCGATGTCGGGACATAATATGAAAACGACCAGAACGTTATTCTCAGTAGCTTTCATTTAAATTCCACACTTAAGGTGTGTATCCACTTTGTGGACCTCAATAGTAACTGATCAATGTTTAAGTGAAATTGAGTGAAATTGTTTCATAGAAAGCCAGGTCAACACTAAGACTTCAAAGAACACTTAGACAGCTCATCGAAGGGGTTTAAAAAAGTCGATTAATTTGGCTGGACAAACAACTCAGGATGTCATGCTTGATCCCTGCAAAGAGGAACTTAAAGGAAAGGATTTTTGAGCTTTTAATTTAGAGTAAGAAATTTGTGTCACACGTTTCAAGTATCAGCTGCATTCTCCTTCTTCGTTAACATATTTTGCAGGGTATTAGTTTTAAGGTAGTTAATGTAGGATGGTCACTTAAACATTTCGACGGCAGCATCATCGCATGTAACGTGAAAGTGGAAAGAACCATATATTTCCAAACATTCTGCTGTATTTAACCAACCGTGTTATGACAATACTTAAATAACGAACTTAAAAATAAGGCAGTTTATTCTTAAGAACGTTTCAAATGGTGCCTGCCTCACATTACATTTTGCAGGTTTTCCATTGTTTATATTTCATTGAAAACCATTTAAACAAAACAATCCGTATAGACTGAGATCAAAACAATACCATAACTTTGTAGCTAACCTATAATTTTGCCCTTTAAATATTATTGTCATTTGCTAGGAAATGCTTTCAGCTATTAAAAAGGTCTCAACTGAACAGAGCATAGAGAACTGACTTAATAACAGTGTGCACAAAATGTAACCAGATGCGTGTACGAAAGGGAAAATATTAATAATGAGAATTTGCCGTGTAATTGGAACGTTTTCTTGAACAAAGATGTGTCATTCTCAAAGATTATACTACAAGGAAAAACAAACTTTAATTTTGGAAATGTGGAAACCGTATTTACTCAGTGTGCATGCTTCTTTTCAAAGACCATAGGACCACAATGCCAAACTGTTTTTTTGTCAAGTTGTACTTCAAAGTTTTCTTTAGCTTTGATCACCTTTTGAACGCAAGCACAGGCGGGTATAAACTGTCAAAAAGGAGACCCTTTCAATAGCCCTACTTGATCCTTTCGGCTTTTACCAATGTCAGTCTGTACCGCTGAAGAGAGGACAAATTCTTGAAAATACGACATGTTACTACGACAACAAATCCACTTGCCAAAAGGAAACTGGCTCCGTCTTTTTGCTATCAGAAGTTTATATTCAATATGAACGACGCTTGATCAAGTGTAATGATATCACAAACTTTGTCATCCTTGTATTTGCGGTATTTCTTTGCTGATATCATTTAACAGCACGTGCGCGTGGGAAGAAAACTAAGTTTCCTCTTCAAAAGGTTTCTACCTTATGAAAATGTAAATCGAGGAAATACCCGCAAACTGTCAATTTAATACGATGAAGCAAACGCAACTTCTGCTTTGTACACGTTGGCTGTACGAGGTTTTATTTCATTTTAAAATAAAGTGTGTAATTATTTTTGTGAGTAGCCTTTGTTGAACAAACGTATCACAATGTAGTTTTTGTGCTCTGATTCTCGAGTTAACGTTCTATGTATTAAAAAAAGAAAAACATCTCTTTGGTTTTGTCACCAATTTCATTTTGCTGCCTTCAATTTTTTCCTTTTAGCATAACGCTGATCAGTACTATGATAGGGTACCTTAGAAGTAAATCATAGTCGTTGTCAAGTCAGTCTTAAGCCGAATGTTTTCAATCAAATCTCAGTTCCCCCCTCAGGACCACACATGTAAACTTTGTTACTCGAATAAGTTGGCTACACAAAAGACTTTTGTTTCGTTTTCGTTAGATAAACTTATTTCGTCTATGTTTTTGTCGAGATTTTTCTTTAGGTATAAATGATGACGTTAGTTCAACTTAAAAATGCTTAGAAAGGCTTTTTAAATCCTGGGTGCATAGGAAGGGAGTGATCTAATTCCGAGCTGGGGTTTTATAATATTTTGTCACTTATTCAAACTCAAAGAGAGATAAGACTGAGTCAAGTAGCACACATAGAAAACCAAACGCAACCAGACCGGCACTGGTGATTAATTTTGCCGTCAGTCGAGTTTACATGTGAAACGAGAGCGAGCGCAAACGATGATGTGGATACAAATTACAAGGAGAGTTTTCGAAGATATACCACCAGGGTAACTTGGCAGGCGATTTCCGAAGATCACCCAGAGCTGTCCGAAATTCATCACACATTGATGTTCCTTGAATACGCAGAAATGAAGTTGATTTAAGAGATCTTTGTAATATGGTTTAGATGTGGTTTACTGTCTTTCGCCCATTAAGTGTTTATTTTTGTTTTTCGCCTTCTTTGCGTCATCCAGTTTTGTTTTAAAATTGATCAAAAGTAAAAATGACTATTTTTCTAACACGACGAAGTGATACAGATAGGGTTACGACTTTTAGAATTGGCGTTTAGAATTTCTTGCGGCTTTTAAATACTGAAAGAAAAAATGACTTTGTAGCAACGAGTGCTCAATTTACTGAAGTAGAGGGCGCGAAATAATATGATTTCACCCTGAGAGATTTTTGTTAGAAACAGCTTTGTAATAACAGTATGAGCTTTCTTCTCGGTTGCCACGTTCTCAGTAAAAACTTAAAGCAGGCAAAAGAACCGAGCAGAACTTTCCGATGGCAATGCTGCCAATGCATATTCACCGCCTATGCAATGTGATGGAAATCTGAAATCTTATTTTCCCAATGAAATCTATTTACTCGAGGAACTGTTTATTGTGCTCTTCTCAGGTTGGGTCGACGGGCCAATATTCAAAAGAAATACTTTCAAGATAGACCATTTAAATGACAGTTATTAGCAGTACCTTCTTGTCGTGTTTTTCACCTCTTAGTGATTCCTCAAATCAGTTTAAGTTTGTTATGGCCGTCTTCAAATATATTCTTTGTCCGCCGTGGTGTGATCGAAAGCCGGACATTCCTTCTAAAGAGACTTGGGCAAATTAACCATTGGATAAAATGATGACTGCGTTAAAGATCGATTAATTTCAGTAACATACAATTTTTCAGACTGGCGACACGCGCTAGGCGAAACAAAAAAAAAGAAGATAATATTGGCAATCACGCACTCAAAAGGTGAATCACCTGGCATTCGCTGCACACCGGCCGACTATTCTGTGCTTAGCTCGCTTACAAAAACCCAACAGACAGTCCAATACTGTTGTTAGTTTTAGTCAGTTTAGTGGCGTTACAATATGGAATTTGAAAGCAACTGGGAAGTTTGCTATGATGCTCCGTGTTTCATGACACCGTAAACTGAGGTGTTTGAAAATGGTCTTTCCTTCATGATCTTGTCTGTGAAGGTAACAGTAATTGTAGAAGTGTGACCTTTCAAATGAACGCCATCGGATAGATTTCTTTTTGTTGTTGTAAATTTTTTGCGTTTGCTTTTGGAGATAAACTTCAGGTTCCCACACGTACCTTTCATCACTTCTGACGTCACCATCTCCAGTCATCCAAGCGCGCATGAGCAGGGAGCGTTATCCAGGAAAAAGACAATAAGCGGAATGCAGCGCTGTGTAAATCTGGCGACTGTTTTTTATTGAGAACAAAAACATTAAAAGTTTAACATGAACAAACAAATGACCAAGGAAGCCAAATGTATGTTTTCCTTTCATTCTCTCTGGGTTTAATTTATACCATGACGCTTCAAAGCCGTTTCCGCGCGGTAGTTGGTGAACCACATATGTGTTTTATAGCTCATCTCTTATCACCTTTGGACAATTGTTTGTTTGCGCGAATAGGGAAAAGGATACTCAGGTTACAAAGACGATCATGTGGCTTTCTCGGCCTTCCGCTATTACCACTCAATTGAATACACAAAGCTTGACTGGTTAAAAGCCTTGAGTGAGCGTAACTTTTAAGCTCAGACTTGGGGTTTCCTAATAATATATTTCCTTCGTTATTAAAGGTCGATAGTTTATATGCAGTTCCCAAGCAATCGGCGGTAGCGCTTTGCTACGTAAAGTGTGTTCGTTGAGAATTTAAGAATTTTCACTCGTGAATAACATTGGGATTGCCTTTTTGCGTGGGTACAAAGAAAACAAGAACTGCTTCCTCTGAGCTCCAACTATCGCCCTGCCTTTTCAATCAAGAGCCATTGATTGTCTGTCTTATTTTTGAAGCTGGCTCGCTGTGTGTTTTTCGGCGCTGTAAAAACATTTCACATCTCAGTCGATGAATTTCGAAACGCCTCACACAGGGCCCAACTGTGTAAGCATCAGTGTTGCCAATCCTTTTAATTTCTTTCACTCCATTTTGCGTGCATCAAACCCAAAATAGTAGCTGCTCTTAACATGTGTTTTGACATGTGCTTGGTCGATAAACGCTATTCAACCCATACAATGCGTCTTTTGTGCTTTAATTGCTTTATTTAAAGAGAGGTGAACCTAAAACAAAAGCGCTAGATACATGTGAATTATGGTGCTTTTGTGTGAAAATGGACGAGATAAATAAATACATTTCGAGAAAACGGCGCGTGGTTAAGATAAAGGCAAGTTGTGGTTTGAACCTCCTGGGGACGCAACCGCATTTTCACTGGCTTAACGCCACTGCCTGTCGTCACCACAGATTTTGACGCCTGATAAAACAAGCGCTTTCGCAAACCTCCACGCCTGAGTCACGAAACGGCTGTGCTCGCACGGGATGAGCCGGAGACCGCGCTCTGCATTTGAACGACTTCTCCTCTTGTTTTTCAGTGTCGGCCTTTTGTTGGTTCAATAAAACAATCATGTAACGTTGTTAGTCTTTTTTCTTTTCTTCGGCCCTCTTGAGTATTCAAAGAAAGGGCGTAAGATTGCATTGTTTCGCTTCCAGTTGCCAACTGAACAGCTCGCGCCATGCTATACTTCTTCGGCCCTGAGCCTGAGTCAAGACCTTGGACCCTGATAGAAATCATAATACGTATGGACGGGAAACCCAATCTTTTTATTGCCCAAATTTCCTTCTTAAGCACCGCTCATCGTGTCTAGTATTGTAAAAATAACACAATAATGGAATATCCTTAAAGCGTCGGGCCGGGCCGTATTTTTGAATTCAAACCCAAACTTTACAGTAATCTGTCGATGGGCAAAATAATCGTACCGTTTCCTCTGCAGCTCCAAAGGCATTAAACACATTTTTAGTTCCCTTAAGAACGAACCTTAACTCAGTCCTTTTTCTCGTTTACGGTGTTAAGTGAAGTCGACGTACTTAAATCTATTGCGGGCTGTCTTAAATGGTTTTCAATTTCCTCAAAGTGATATGGCGATATTTGAGAAGACGCACGCATGTAAAACGAGAAACCACTGAATATATTTAACGGAAAATAAGAAAACTTGTCGAACAAGCGAGGTCGCGCTAGCTTGGTTAACAAACAAAAGTGACTGACGTCTTGGGTCTGTTGGAGAGTTTATTTCAACTCGCAAGAGGGAATACAGCGTTTTACGTGCGTCAGTTTACAAGCAAGCGAAGGTGGTTGTTTAAAGTCAACAATTCGCTCGTGAATGATTACTGTACAAGATTATATATGAAGGTATACAGGGTGATATGTTACTTTTTACTGCTCTTTACACTTAACTTTCTCTGAAATACCTGATTCTTGTTCGCGTGAATTTTTTGTTTGGGTCTCGATTCGTCGTAAACAGAAGTTTGTGTCGCATTTGATTTGCCACGCACCGCCCAACTTCACGAATGGATGAAGTCTTAAACCCTAAAGTACGAGCTAACAATATTTTATCCTTCGAAATGGCTATAGTTAACGATGAGTTCTTATTATGATATGACTATGCTTATACACTCAGTGCTAAGTATCTTGACAAAATGATGGAAGAGAGGTGCTTGAAGCCCCGAGAATTTTGTAAGGCTTTGGCCAATAAATCGGAAAGACGCTATGCTCTCCCGGTCTTTACATTGAAACGTTGTAGATTCACATTGGTCGTACTAAATAGAGATTGGCGTAAGTGTTATGGTATTTTGATTTTACTTAAAATGCACTCAGTCTAGAGTCCTACTAAAGAGTTTGTTAACGTGGTTAACATGTGATTCTCATGTAGTCCATGGGTAAATTCAGTGGCTGACACGGGTGCCATAGATTCGTGCGACATTGCCGCCATAAGCGTTGGGTCGTCCACTTCTAGTTTCACCGGCACAGGCGTTTGAGATCCAGTAAGATGTCCCCCGTTCATGCACTGGGAAAAATCTGGAATTGTGCACTTTTTAACATCGTTCAGCATCGTCTGCTTTTCTGGGTTTAACATCTGCTTGGTCCTTATATCCACGGTTGACTCCCTGGTTGAAATCATACGACAGTTAGTGTATGATAAACAAGGGCGAAACCTTGATAAACACAAAAGCGCGCCCTCTCTGAAGTGTAAACGTTAATTGCTTTCTTGGTTTTTGAACCAAAATTCTCCATCTACGTGTTTTGACTCAACGTTTTACTGAGCAAAATGTTGAAATAAAGCAATAACATCACGAATAACATCACGTCTATTTCAAAAGTCACACCTTGATTACATCCGAAAGCTCAGACGTTAAAAGAACACTTGTGATAATCAAGGTTAGATTAAATATTCGTACCGAATGTAATTGCGAACCTTCACTTAGGGTTTCATGTATTATGATATCCTAACCCTTGGATTTTAGAGTTAAGTGTAGCTATGCTTTAGCAGTCAGCTCATATAGCATAGCAGTCTCTTCGACATGAGACCCGCACGAGCCAACAGCTATCTTTGTAGTTTTTACAGTCTTATCAAGAGGAGGGCCAGACGTGATCATTTGAAAATTCTCTCGTATCCGCTTCTCTTTGAGTGAGTATAAATCATGGAAAGACCGCGGTATTTCCATCGGTAATGCGGTCCCCTTCACGCACGCATTATGTCATGTACTGATGTATGTATGTTTGATGTGTGCTGAAAACGATCCCCTTTCTTTAGGAAAATTTAATTTACATGAAATGAACAGCTAGTTACAGTTTAAGTCGCTAAATCAACTTCCGACCCTCGAGAGGTTCAATAACGTTCCCAAATCAAAGCGAAATACGAAGGAGGGATGTGATGTTTGGACGGAAATTCTACAAACGAGAGCGCAAACCCCAAGCGCGCCTTGAGGGTAAGTGTGCCGACGCTCAGTTGGGCTGGCTAATTTCGTGTTGTTTGACAAAATAAGCTTTGCAAAGTGATTTGCAGACAAGGTAAACGTAGGCGAGCTTTGAGTCATGGACAGACAGCAAATATCACTGGAGTGAACACTTGCCTTATTTTAGCTTCCGCTGCTCGATCCCTCTGCCTTCGGTTCTTGAACCAGTTGCTAACTTGTGTAGTGGTTAGACCTGTGGCCTCCGCGAGCTCTCGCTTCTCTCGAGGTGATGGATACGGGTTGTGTGAGTACCACTCTCTCAATATGTTCCTTGATTTCTCCTTGAAACAGTAACTAGTTTCCTCGCCGTCCCAAATCGTCCTTGGAAGAGGAAATTTGCGTCGAACGCGATACTTCCCCACTGCTCCCAGAGGCCGCCCGCGCAGTTTCTCGGCTTCGATGTAGTGCGCCTTTAACCAGAGAGACTGGAGCTTTGGATGCGAGCTCGGGGAAAAGGAGTTGTTTTCCAGGATTCGATAGAGTTCTTGGAAGTTGCCCTGGTGAAAAGAAACTAAAGCCTTTGCCTTTAACACGCTCTCGTTCTTCTGAATGGTTTCGCATTCTGGCAGAGACCACAGAAATCTCCCGAGGCGCTCTATATCTCCGCTCTGTTGAAGCACCTCACAAACACACGCTACTTGCTCTGGAGTGAAACTGAAGGTTGGCAGCATTCTGCGTTGCTGAGATCAGTTTTGCAGGGCCTGGCTTAGGTTATCCTTTCACTTCTTTGTATTGTCTATTTGTCTGAACTTAAGACGGCACTCGCTCTCTTTATAGCTGCTTGGAATCAAATTGCACACAGTTAAAAAGCAAATGTCACCCACCACCGATCAGACAAATTTTCATCTACTGGCGTGACAATGTCATTATTAAATTAAGATTAGAACTTGAACCTTGGCCTGTGATTGGTCAGCGCACACCATCCAGATGGTTTATATTTTCTCAGGAGATTTTAAATCAAACACCATAGAAACAATGTCAATCCATTTCTTTGCGTTTCGAAAAAAGCCACTTCCGCTCAAATACGGGCCCTTGAGCAGAAAGACTTACCGACAACCATCAAACACAATTACCTTCGCTTTCTCGACACTGAACTCATTAGCTGATTTTATTAAATGCACCTTGGCCAAATTCGACAAGTTTGAACTCAGTAAGTCACACTGTGAGTGAATTATTGTGTTTGTAATTCTATACACGGATCGAGTTTCTTTTCCAAGCGCCTATTTGTTATGGCAACTTTTAAAACTGAGACGGGAAAAAGTAGCACTCTAATGTTTACGTCGAGCTATTACCCAAAAGATGCTAATTTAGAAGGCTAATAATGTTATGAGAGACGGGCGCGAACAAAAGCCCTGTTTGTTGATTTTGCGAATTTATCGTTGAAGAAATGACAGCCAAACAAATCAACGAAATACGTGTTAAACAATGGACTGGCTTCTTCGGATAATCCAGGTGTTATCCAGATTGTTTCTTGGTCGTTTTGATTCAAAAGAGATGTATACTTGATTCAATACGAACCGAGGTTGTATATTCTACTTTTAGTGTAGTTTTTCCCTTTTTTAGTCGCCGAATCCGCTTGCACTCAGTCAGACAACGTTTAAGAATTTAGAAGGTAGCAATATAGTTATTATAATACATTTATAATCCTGCTTGCTTTGCTAGAGGAATTGGCCAAACTGAAAATCGAAAAGAAAACATTCCTTTGAAAGAAGAATGCAAAAAAAAAAACACACCCAACGTGACTTTCATTAGAACATATATATGTTCCAAAAAGAAATGCCTTTCCTTGTAAGTTGTGGTTATTACAGGGATTATATTCCGATGACTGTTTTTCTAACCAGCGAAAGTTGGAGATACACAAGGCGCATTCTCTTTTCCATCGATTGGTTATAGCATTGCAAAGCTAGGCTTGCTCGTGTATCTAGCTTTATATTACTCTTCGAATTGAACTCTGAAGTGTGACTATTCGAAGAAAGTTATTTGCAGTACTTTCCTCACTGTGGTCTCTACAAGGTGGTTCTTTCCCTTGAGTTCCTTTATAAAACCTACTCAGCAGTGCGTCCATTTGCTGGTTTTGTCTCTCGATATTTTACAGAACTATTTATTCTTTGCTTGTTTCAAGTTTAACAGAACGAGTGCTTATTATTAAGATTACCACATATTTAATGATGGTTTCAAGGTCATATAAAAGCAACGGAGACGTATCAACTATCAAACCTGTCGTGCAAGCCAGTTGGGTACATTTTAGGTCGAAAAGTTATTTTTAGGCAAGTTTTGGTTATTCCTGATTTAGAAATTTCGCGAATTTCAGTTTCAAGGCACAAAGCATGTCATTTTAAATGATTAACAATCGACGTAAAAGCGGAAAAGTAGTCGAGGAAATCACCTTTGCCTGTACGTCCTTGCACACTCTCTGCCAGCAATGTTTATCCCTACACTTAAACTTTGTTGAATATCAGATAGGCCTGTTAAACTCAAAGTGAATTGCAAATTCATGGTATGAATTTTGAAAAAAAAAAAGCAAAACAAAACAACGTACTTGCAACTCAGTTGAATTACATAATAAATTAAACCCAACCGAATTTTAGGCTGACATAATGTTGTGTGTGTAAATTCCACTCGAATATATTTTTTTGGTTTTTAAGGCACCTTCAACTTCTGAAATTTGAGATGTTTTATTGGTACTTGCTAAGTGTGCTCTTCCATTAAGCGAAAAAGAAATGAATAATTTATGAAAAGGCTGACGGTCCATTAGCAGCGAGGAGCAGGTTGTAATGACAGTTCGAACGCGCCTTTGCAAGGTTTCGTTTTACCTCCCTGATTTTATTTCTTTGAAATGAAATCAGCCTTTTTGGATGTTTTGAAATTGTATCCATCACCCACAGAGTTGGAATTCCAAAATTTCCTCCGTTAAAAGCGCCCTCCGCTATTTTGGTGCTTTTATTTTTCAAAACAGTCGCGATCACAAAAACGGCTTGTGACAAAGTAAAGCATTGTTCTCCACATGTAAAAGACAAACAGCTCATTTCCACACTCCTGTTTAAAAGATCGCTATCAAAACACGATTATTTTCGACTAAACAACGGGCTTGAAACAATTTGAAACCTGCGTCCGAATTGTCGAAGGTGCTGTCACCTTGTTTTAAGCCATCCCATCCGACAGGCTGCTTTGTTTCACTGATCTACAAAATATTTCAATTTTAATTAGCTCGCTTTCTAAAGTTCAAAACATTGAAATGCGAAGAGCACCGCTAATAAGTTCTGCTACAGGGGCCTTCGTCTCAGATTTGATCATCGCTGAGACTTGATGGGAAAGAACCAGAAAACCCCGAATGGAAATTAAAGCAGCTTAAAAGTTCCTTCTTTATGAAATTGTTACTTAAATTTCGTACCTAGCTGTTGAGCAAATGTTATCTCTTTTAAATCTCTTGTTAAACATTTTATTTTAGGACGTGCATAGGTTTTATCTATTCAAAAATCCCGAGGAATTTCTATTCTTTTTTAACTCGTACGTAATTAACGGCGAGAATTTTAGGCCTTTGGGGAATTGATTGTGCTTCTTTACTTTTATTTCCCAAGTGTCCTATACTATCGCTTTTTCTCAGTAACTCGGTCGCTTTAAAATGAATTAGGCTGCTAGAGTCCACGCTTTTGTCCGTAAATGTTTTGGATACAACTTGATTGGTGTTCACGGCACTCCCGATAAAGCCATCAACGTGCTTCCTGGCTTGTCGCAAATTGTCTAAAATTTCCAGATAGGATTGAAATGAGAAATAAATTATTGCTCAGCACTTTTATGGTGCATTTAAAATATCACTTCAACATATCCATGAAGCCCCTTTATGTGCTCTAGAGTTCGCTAAATAGAGAGATTTATTTATATTCAGTATCTTCCTTGGTATGTAATAATAACGTAAAGAGAATTCTAAGTTTGCAACCCTTGACACATAGTGAACTGAAAATTCCCCTTCGTTTTTCGATCCTCTCGTGATAAGGCCGGATGTTTTAAAACTCGAAGCGCAGGTTGTGTTTTTATAATTTTTCCTGTTTAGTCGAGGTTGTCAATCCATTTTTGGTGGTTGTTTGAGAAAATAATTTACCTCGCAAGGTGTATGATTGATCGACTCAATAACAAATTGAAGACATTTCTAGCGAAGGTTTTCTTTTTTTTTTTTTCCCGGAATCTAAGTATATTTCCAAGCCAGATGTTCACAAAGAGGAGCTGTTCCAATCGAAAATAAAATTGTTTGATCCGCCCGCGAAATCTTTTCCCAGTGAGGGTTGACATGCCAACCTATTTGAATTGTGGTTCTAACTAAGCGATCATTCAAATGAAAGCTTCTCAACAGTAACTTCTTGTTGTCGTATTTTTTATCATGCCCTTCAAGAGAGCCCTAACATTTGGTTCAGTAGGTAAGACAAATCTCTAAGGTTAACAATATATTTGAATAAAAGTTGTTGTCGAGGACGCGCCCATTTTCCTTGCTCTTTTGAATGCTACATATGCTACAAGGTTTGGTTTCTAACATGATCTATGGAGATATACAGTAGTTTGGTTTAGACACCTCATACTCCGTTATTGGCATCTTGAATTAAGGGTTACCAATCATTCTCGAAAAGGCCAACGCTTGTCTCGTCCATTTGACGGGTGACCAAAGGCTTTCTGCAGGTGCACTTTTTCCTCAATACTTCAAGATATTTTACTAGAACTTGAGGTCCCTTTGTTAGCCTTTCATCTGTTGTGAAAAACTCTTGAAGGCTTAAAACTTTGTTTTGAAGAAAGGTGACTGAATTGTTCAAAATCTCTATACCAAGCTTTCAGCTTTGGCCGGATTGAACCTTATGTGGCATCAAAGTTTCTCTAAACGCTCTTTCACTTTTCTTCGAATTCTAAGCGCTATAAATGACACAAGGTATTGGTACAGTTCGATTTCTATCTACAGAATTTGGCAGGGTTTTTTTCTGCCTGTAACAACGAAAGGAAGCCGAATAGTAATCGAAACCTTCCTTTCGTCGATGATCGTTTATTTATTTTGTTTTGTAATCAAGTTTCCAAACGTGTCAGTCTTTGCAGTACAACCTCATCCTCGTTCCTTTGTACCATATTTCGTATGAGATTGAAGCGGTAGAATTATGGTGGATACTTTTCCTCTTAAGTTTTTGTACTGTTGAGGCTGTCGTTTCTCACTTGACTGATTGATTGCAAAGGACGTTGGTAAAAATACTATAAACTATTACTGTGACTCTGTGATAGCAATTTTTTTTCTCTATGCAAGGGTTTTGGTAGCACTGCTTTGACCTTGATTTTAAAAACAAAATGTCACATCGATACTTTCAAATTTTAAACTCGAAACTGTAAAAGAATAAGTTTCAAGCACCTGTTTCTACACTAATACGCAATGCTTATTTTAATAATCTAATTTACTGCTAATAAATAGCGTAAAACACAACCCTGCCATCACTCCAGTCGAAAAAACATAATGTTTAAGTGTCTAGTGTGAGATTTACCTCAATGATAACCGTGTGAAAGAAAAGGTTACTATTTGTAACAAAGGGGTTAGCATATTTCAAGCTGAGCTTTGGGGATTTTTACATCTGGGCATTTGGAATAGAGACAAGAATCTCGACGCGATTTCAAAATTATTTGATTAATCCCGCCAGAAAGTCTTACAGGCTTTAGAGTTTAGTTTATACAGTAGTCAAACAACGTCGAAATACATCTAAGCACAAGCGTCGAGTCGGAAGTGTAATACTAGCCTTTTATCGACTTTTAAGTTTCTTTAACAGCCTTCGTGTCTTTTTCCTTTGTCAATTGATTTGAAAAATCTGATATCTAAATTAGCCGAAATTGAAAACTTGAGAGTCTCTCCATTTACAGCAATTTTAATTTCGAAAACAAGAAATCTTCCTCCATTCAGTTTTTGGTAGAAATCATTTGAAGTGATTATTAGCTTTGCTTTCACAGTTACCGTTGCTGCACAAGTTTTTTTCTCGCCCCAAAATGCCAATTTCCATGATCAAATACAAAATGGCGACTAAGGAGGGAAGGCTTTGCTCCTTTCATGAAAACAGATTCAATTAGTTGCAACATCGATGATATCTTCCGGTAATATGTAAATCGATGTAGCTCATTAAGTGCCTTCCTTTATGAGATATCACTAGTCATGACTTCATTGCATGGACTGAGGTAATGGTTTTTTTTGAGGAGTCGAAATTGTCGTTGAATTAGTGGTGTCATCGTACCAGTGTTTGTAGCTAGTGTCTCAACATTTAGCGGTAGGAATCAAAGAAAGTGAAGATAACGCAAGACTGGAACACATGTAACCATTTGATAATCCGAAGCTATCATACTTTATCGCTTCAAAATCGCGCACGTTCAATATGAGATTGGAGTTCAAAGACTTCACCCCAATTCAAAAATACGCAGGCTAAAAACATCTCATGGGTTGAGTCCACACCAAAATTGCATTGACTCAGGCACAGATGTTAAATATGGATATTTATTTTACATTTTGGACGGACCATATGCTTCTCCAAGCCGCCCGTGTGTCTGTCAATGTAGCCTTCCTTACTTTGGGGTCGTGATACATCGATATAAAGTTACCTTGACATCCTCTTAGATGTTATCTCTTGTGTGGGCTGTTTTGGCGGGGGTTCGTCCGATCTCATTTTTCGTTTTTAACCCGACAGGTAACTTGCGTTACAAAAGTTTATAGATCTCAATAATTTTATTTGCTCATTGTTCCAAGTTTGCTTCGCATTTTTTCGGTTGTCTTGGGCTGGATCTACCGCGCCCAGTCGACTGGTATCTGAAAACCCTTTTCACCAGGAAACGTCACAGATGCAATTAGACGGATCCTGTGTTATAGTGAACCAACCACTGCTTTTGTCTCAATTTGGTTTCAGTCGCACTCAAATAACTTTAAAAACATCATTTTCATTTTTCTTTGTGTCCTCTTACGTTGGAAACGTGCTTTTAACAGCATGTATTGAGTTACATGAAAGGAACGCATTAATGTTTCATATTCTTTCTTTTAAAAGTTTATTTTTAAGTTGTGAAAACATACTTGGTTGGATTTGTTTCTCGCGAGATTTAGTTTAAAAGCGTGTTAACGTTTTGATAACCTTTATTCTGCTTAAGTCTTTTTCTCTGTTCCTCTCTTGTCAAATCCTATAATAAACTATTTCTGCTCAACAGGCTTAATTCTGTGTTAATCACTTTCTTGACTTCTCCTAATGGAACCAAAAATCATAATTCCATTTTGAACTTGCTACCAAATTGCAGAACACAATTACAGTTCTTTCATTTGAAGGTACAGTCTGTTGGTCTTACTCCACTCTAACAACCCAGAAACTGATCAAAACAAATCCTTCAAATCGGGAATTTAGAGCGGAGTGAATGTAAGATTTACTCTGCATGGGCTATTTAGACATTACAGTTCTATATTCTAAATCTCATGACATTTTTGCCTACTTTTGCCGAGTCAAAACTAGTCCAGTTTCCAAAAATAAATGATACAGAATTCTCTTTGCAACTCGAACAAGAGAGCTTCATTGTTAAACCATTTTTTGGCTCTTTGACACTTTTCTCGACTCATTGGTTAAAAAAGTCTGAAAGAATTTTACAAATCTCCCACTGCCAAAGCCGATCTGAGATTTTTTCCCGACATTTGCCGTTTGAACCGGCGATCCTCTTATTTAGGAAGAATTTTTTCTCCAGTGGAGTCAAAATTCTAGCTCCAATCCTTGGTTTAACCTGTTTATAATAACAAAAGACTCAGAGAAGTAAAGATTGATTCAGACGGATACTAGGCACAGAAGATTATAGCCGTAAAGTAACTCAGTAAAAGTAAGGACCGTTGTTGGCTATTGTTTCACCCGTTTGTTGCTGTTGGACCCTGTTGGGTTTTTTGACGTTTTTGTTTTTACTTTGTATCAGAGTGCAAAATTTTGAGAATAATGCTTATTACAGATTTTTTTTGTATCCTGGCCGAGGTTTCGAAAACGAAGTTTTAACTCTGACTGAACCTACAGTTCCTCCTCTGTTATATTCGAGAATTTGACTGTTGTTCTAACTTTTCCTGGTTTTGTTGCGGGCGAGATCCCGGAGTATAGATATTGAAATAAAAGCTCCTGAGAAGGAATTTTATCTTTGGCTGGTTACCACGCTGTACAAGGTGAATATTCAAAGTCAAACTTAAGTGAAGCATTTCTTTTTGAACAGTGCTCTTAGATATTCAATTTATCTTGAGAGCAAACTTAAGGATTTTTGTTTTCACATTTGTACTTTAGCACTCTCATGACCTTATTAGCTCAGGCTTTTGGCACGCTACTTGTTCACGCACTCGCGTCGCGCCAGTAACAACAGCGCTGCAAAGGTTTGAAGGGCCCGAAACGTCTCACAGGCCAAGGTGACTCAAACCTCTTAGCAATCTACATATCCAACCTCCCATTTACCGAAACAATCAACTTAGAAAAGAAACTAGCGAAGAAAGCCCCGTTGCACAGTCAGTATTCCACGAACAGTCCGACTAAACGGATGATTTGATCATTCGAAAACAGGATATTGGAAAAGGAAGTTTACATATGAATTTACAAGATAACATGCATGGATCTTCCTCAAACCTCGTAGAAACTAAACTCCAGGTTTGCTGCAATATATACTTTAGTTTTATGTATACCACCAAGATAACATTTTGTTATGAACAGAGAAGATGAGATAGTTGTTCCTCATTTACGATTTCGTGCGACGTAACTACAGCAAATCTTGAACTTTGAGGGCAACGTCTTCATGGGATCTCAAATAACCCCCGTTCGTTTTTCTTTACCCTTAATAATAAATACCCTGAAACCAAAGCTTCGATAATAAATCTTTGCCGTTGGAGATTTGTTACAGTGTGGTTGAACCGTGCGTGTTTTCTAATATACATTTGATATACCCGTTAGGTGATATTGCCTCATAAATAACATTGTGTGAACCTCAAAACAACCCAAATAGATGGAGGCTCAGAAAAGAAACTTAAAAAGAAACTCCAAATTAATGATAAGAAGGTGTAAAGGTGAAAAGAATACCAAGTTCTTACCGTTTGTTACTTTCCGTTTTGGCAAATGATAGCGTCTGTCGCCTGTGTAGCCTTGACTTACTTAGCGGGGCGGCTGGTCGTGTGAGCGCTAAGTCCTTTTGACGAGTCTGTGTCACCTGACAGCTAAAGAACACCCTTCAATCAACGTATTGGGTTTTCAGGAATAACAAATAAAGGGGGTCGTATAATTAATTATGCCACGTACAAGATAAAACATTCGATTTTAGAATTCTGCTGGTTTCCGTGGTCAATTTTCTTGAGCGTTCTATTTATGAAAGCCCCTTAAAACATAAAAATAAAAACGAAGGATCGCTTTCATCTCGCTATTACTCTTTTGCGATGCACATATCAAGTTTCGACTCATTTCGGGTGGTAGACTAAGTTTTGATATCAGGTGGTTCACACATTAAAGGAAACCATAACCTTAAACCGCCTGTTCCTTGCGTTTTGCCCTGGTTGGTTTGCAATACGTTTCAAACACAACTAGAGGTTCAAGGTTCCAAAATATCTCAGAAGGGAGACGAATTCCCACTATGATTGAAAGTGCAAATTCCTACAACTTCTTTCTTTGGAAAGAATGACCAGTGTGCTTTAAACTTGCTTAGGCTTGCTAGATTGCGAATTTCAGTCTTTTTATGAGCTAAAGAGGCTGAAGCAAAGTTTTCCTCTTCAAATTTTGTTTTACTTTTTAGCGACTTCTTTTTCTGAGTTAACATCTTGAAAAACAAAAGACGAATTGCTTTGAATTATTACACAAATACTCGCTGGGAAAGAAGTGATGCGGGGTCATCGTATGGCGGTTTAGAATTTCCAAGGGGACATTATGTCTCCAATAAAGAAGCCAATCTGTCAACAAGCCTTTATAATAAACTTTTGTATCAGTTTATAAACGTCAGAGAGCCCTGAAGGGAAATACCAAAAAATTTGATACGTGAAAAACAAAGACAAAACAAAGTAAATAAACCATCCTCGTAAACGTTACATGATACATTTCTTAGTTTTAGTGGGAAAATGGCAAGTTCAACCAAGCTGCCAGTGCTGGTTTGGGGCTGGTATTATTTTAAGACGAGTGTGGGCTGTAAGTTAAGCTTTATGCGGCCTAAGTAGGGATAGAGCTTTTTCTTTTTTTCGCGCATTCTGGTTATGGTTTTAACGACAAAGAAAAATAACACTGCACTGCATTGCACTAAATGCGATTGATAAGCAGAATAAACCATGGGCATCCATCATCGTTTCTAGATAGCCACAACAAATAACAGAGTTCTTGGAAAACGGTGCTGAAAATTAGTTGAAAATGAAAAATAACCTGAAATACTATGAAGAGCTTATTATTTGAGAAGCGGTGTGTTGCACACAATTTAGTGTCATAACAAATGACAGAGGTCGTAAAAATGGTGCTAAAAATTTCCTTCAAAAAGAAAATAATCTGGAATTATGAACAGCCAATAATTCGAGAAGTGATGTACACACAATTTGCAGTACTCCAGTCTTAGAGCTTGTTACAACATCAATCCACGTCCTCCTTTTATCTGAAAAGTTCTCCTTAGAGTTTTTTTTCTTACCTAACTTTAGTTCTTCAATGCTGTAGGTTTTTCAACTCCGTCGTTTCCTGTTGTCGTGCCTGAGTCCTTTAAATAGGTTTTTTTTTCAAGTGAGAGTAAATTGAATTAACACACGCATCGCCGGGACATTAACCAGGCATTTCGTGTGCACAATAAATTTTTAACATGTATTTGACGGATTACCTAGGTTTGAAGTTCATTCGACTCGGTTGCATAAGCACCGTGAACACCTTGTTAGCATTCGGTTTCTTTTATATGACAGTATTCAGAGTCTTAAAAACTGCCGTGAGATCAAGGAGCATCTGCTCTTGCCTTTTAATCTGAAGTGTTAAAAGGAAACAGCATCGCTTCAAATAGGCTGGCTTTTAATAATCACACAAGAACGAATGTCGAGGGAAGACTCTAAAAAAAGAGGAATAATAAACAACAGATGCATTTACCTAGATTTGAAACTTGTTATTTAGGAAAAGGAAGTTAGTATCGATTCCGGAATTAAGGGTCTCTGACTTTTATTAATCTCAAGGCTGAACATGAAACACGGGATAGCTGGTACAACTGGTTTCTTTTTACACTACTGCATCTAAATGCTAATGATCCACCCTCACAGAAATATATATACATATATTGCAGATATGTTGTACTCATACATCTATCATTGAACAAGCAGCGCCTGATGAAAATAACATTCATCAGTTGTCATCTGAATGGCCACCCCTTGGCCATAGGCAAGTTAGAAAGAAGTAGCACTGGCAATTGTTGCTTACTGTTGTCTCACCACGGCAGACCAACTAATTTGCATAGGCTAGTAAACAGGACCGTGTCAAAGAAAAGCTGATTGGCTTTTATTCAACTGTTGCAGAGACATATCTTTCTAGCATGAGTTGTCCCTACTATTCGACTCACACAGAACTGCAGTGTCGTTGTTCTCGATTTCTTCTGTCATTATCTCGCATCATTACGAACAAACAGGTATCATCGTTCAGTTAGTGATGGAAATCGATCAGGGACCGAAGAATAAGTTCAGTGTTGAAATCTGAGTGTCAATGTTGTCTAATGCTATTTTACAGCATCAATTCATGTCACCTTGGACGGTCTTTTCTATGGTGGAAGTGTTCTCATTTTTTTCTAGCGATCTTTTTGATCTCTCAGGATTCTCTTTGCCATCATGATAGATGGATAGAAACTTATATCCCTGAACCATAATTGCAGTAATTGTGGGACTACCGTGAATTTTTCGTCCCATCATAGACTGAAAATTCCCGACTGTTTTCTGGATGGGCTTGAATTTAGACTATTTTCAAAATTCAAGACCAAGCCCTTGCAAAACGTGGTTGAATATTAAGTTGTAAACAGGCACTATAAATCCCTCTGCATCCCTTGTATAGGCTGGCAGTAATTTTGCATTGTTTTTTTATATTGTATTATTTTTTAGTATTTGTTTGGTGATTGAGGCCATAAAATAGAAACAGTTGAATGTAAAGTTCAAAGACGAATGAACACCCTTAAAGTTAAAGAAGCAAAAGAAGTAATGTCCATCTACTTTGATTAGTGGTTTTGTCTTGCGCATCTGGTCATCATGGTTTCCAGAACTTTGTGTCTGTGCCTTCTTGTCATGCCAATTTTTCTACGCTGAAGCTTTTCATTCCAAGTGACATTAAAGAGCCATCTTTAGATATGCCGCTTGTTTTGAAATTGAGGAAAAGAATAAAGTAAGTCGTCGACCGACGCCTCTTAGTACAAACTTGAAGGTGTTTACATTTAACCGAACATGTCTGTCGTTATAGGAAATCGCAAATTCCACGTATTCCATCCATTTGACTGATGGCCACCATGTCCTCATGCCTAACAAGTCTTATATATGTCGTGCCTGATCTCGCTAACTACTATTTAAACTTCTTTCTTCCCTCACATAGTTTACTTTGCATAAGCGAGCCGAACCCCAATCTAACGGCAAAGACGACATGTTGATAATGGACAGGAATGTTAAGTTGTCTCAAACATCATTCGGTCAGTTTTACAACTGAGCAACACAAGTTTTGTGTTGAAACTTCCTGCTTTTCATCGCCAGCTTCCACACACCCATAACTGCGTCCATATGTCGGACAGATATAAATTGATATAGCAGACACATTGGGATTTTGCAGCCAGGTTTATTTTCCATGTACAGGCAAGCATACAAAATCGCAGCACACGATGCCGTTATATATAGCCCTACTGTGAGCGTTAAAATTGTTTCTTTTCTATTAAGAGGTTTCCTCAGCGAGTATGATCGTTTTCCAGCTGAAGAGAGATAGAACATTTCACACTTTTTCCATGTCCGGTTTTGTTATATCTTGTTTCCTTTTTATATTGATAGACGTTCAGGTAGGAGAAAGGAAAGTATCGAATGCAAGTAACTTTGTTAACTCTCAAGATTATTAGTACAAGCAAAACGAAAAAGATATATTTGCAGGTGGACGTCGAACCCAAGCAATGTAGTTCAAGTTTGTAGTTTCAGTTTTTCTTTTATGTCCGTTTATTTTTGCCTAGTGTGGAAAATTCGTCTTGTGCGGTTACTGCTACGTATTTATTTGTTGTCTAGGGTCGAATTTAAACGCGTCATTGGCCTACGTTGCTATTTTATTTTTCGCTTTGTTAGTATGTAAAAGTATCTACACAAATAAGCTCCCTCCACACTGATGTCATCTGGCGTTTTCTTGTACTTCTGATCAATGCAATTTACTATGAAATCCTAAAATGGTTCACAATAGTAAATTTCTGTCGCCGTTTGGTCTCATTAGCTCTGACTTAGAAAAGTTGCCCGGCGTAGATTATTTTCGTTTTTCTCGGAGTGCCCTTTCTTAATGTTGCAATTGTATTTTTACCTGTTGCATCAGTTTAAGCAACCGACCATGGGTGACCATCTATCCACGTTTCGTTAATTTGGCTTTTGACAATATCACCTCAAGATGGAAAATTTGTCAGCAGTTGTTAATTGGTTTTTAAGTGGATCATAAGATTTTTGGCACCTTAAACCATTTTACCTCAAAAACCTTCATCTATAATTAATCACATGAAGAAAAATATTTTAATTGCCAGTGAAGAAAAGACAATCATATGACCAGTTGATGACTGAAGAGGTTTGCATTGTTGTTCCTGAGTGCTAGTAGAAAAGGCTTTCAGGGAACTTCCTACAGCATTTCGTTTGTGCGCGGAAGTTCTTCAACCGTATCTTGCCTTCTTATTTTTTGTGAAGGTATTTGCAATGTTGCTTATAAGTTGTTTGTGTTATACTTCTCATTCCTGGAGAGAAACTATTCTTAAACTGAATGAATCCTGATGTTTAGCGTAAAGAATCATCACCACCAGGTGGTATCCATTGGAAAATAATGCCGGTTTGGGCAGACGCTGGGAAAAAAGAACAACCTGGAAAACTGTCACACTAGACAAACTCAAAAACGTTCAAACGACTTTTCAAACAGGGAAATTCAGAAATGAAAACATATGCAGTAGTATAAGGAAGCTACGCTTGTAAAATAAATGTTGTAGTTGAATAATTTGTCAAAAGAATTTCTCGAAAATGTTATCAGTTTTATTGAGTAGGTGGGTGTAAATGTCTAAAAGCACTGGTGTTTTGTGACGGACTCTGATTGAAAGAAGTTCAGATGAAAGTTCAAGTTATAAAGGCTCCCACTATAATTCATGAGAAACTTGATTTAATAACAATGTTCTTTCTTTGTTTCAACATTCGCAACACCGCAAAAGAAGACAACACATTTAGAGGATGTTGCAGGTAAACACTGGTCCAAATCGACTCAAGTGTCATTCTTGTCGCCTTATTACTTCACAACGTCGTGTTCTGAGCGATTACAGAGTAAAATTCAATTTCTAAATTATCTTGAATATGACCTAAATAGTGACTCTGTTTTCTAAACATAACGGCAACGAAATGGCGCTCTTGCCCTTGTGGCGCATAGAAAAGTCCTTTTTGCACTCTTTATTGCTCTTAGCTTCAATGTTGAACCATTGAGATCTGTCTTTATAGCTGCCGGTTTATGAATTTATTTTTCTAGGTATTTTGGCTAGATTCTATATGCACCATGCTGTTAGAGACAATACCGGCCACCCCATGCCCTCAAGGCATATCGTATGTGAAGAGAAGTCGTTGTATATTGTATACCCAGGTGGCTGGGGAGGGAAGGCTGTGTATACCTTTGCATCACCAAAGAACGTTTTAACAGTTGACCCATGTATTTTTGTTTTTACCAGTTTCAAAATTTTAAAGACTTTTAAAGAACATAGTTCAGAGTACAGTGACCCACAGAATACTCAGTTTTTTCTGGAGACCACAGTCAACTCAGTTACACAGAGAAGTATCTGGCATCTCGTTATGATAAGGAGTCCAACTGTATGTTTATCCCCGATATGATTTGTTTACTCTGGTTTAATTCAGTTCTCAGTGATTGAAATAAAAAAACGAAGCCGTACGATTTAATTCCGTTAAATTCTTCTTCCCCTTTGATTACTTGTCTGCAGGAAGCCATCACTAGGAGCGTACAACTGCGGGCGTTTTCACAGACCGATTTATTTTTAGATTGAATTTGCCGCGAATATGGGACTCGCTCAGGAGCCCATTCTCTCGTGCGAAATTTTTCCTCGACCTTTCTTTTGTCCTAATGTTTCTCTGCGAAGCTAAGAAACTTTAGAACAAAAGAAAGGTGATGATGATGCGGTATCACGTGTACCGGAACTGCCTTTCTTCACGGGAAAGATGGTTGTAGGAACCTTTAGATTTGAGTACGAGATCGAGTACTAGTACGACTTTTCAAATCCTGTTCGCGGGCTTTAGATGATCACTAGTGACATCAATCTTGTTTCTACATTCTCCTGATCTACTGGTAAGCAACAAGGAAGAGTGAGCGATCAGGGGAGGTGACTGATTTGAAATTAGAAATTCTTACTCGCACTCTTTCTCGTACTCGTACTCAAATCTAAAGGTCTCTGGTCTAAAAATAAATCGCTCTGTAAAAATGCCGTGACAGGGGCTTAGTATTGGAGCTGTACGCTCCTAGTGATGGGCTCCTGGTTTATGTCAAACACAGTATCTAGAATTTCTTTTCGGTGACCATTATACAGCATGTGAATCAGTTCTCAGCTACTCTATTTACAGTCTAAATGACCATCGCCCCATTCGCGATCATTCTGAGTACAAGTCCTTTTTGAATAAGCAGTCTTTAGAGTTGAGCACCACCTAGGCCTCTGTCGGTGACTCTGTTAAGCAGCCTGAACTCAAATGCTGTCCGCCAGGGCTAAGGTAAGGCCACGACGATTTCGAAAACAATTAACTGAAGAGGTTACTACAAGAGGTTCAAAATCTGAATCAAAAAATACATGAATAATGCATATGAAAGAAATCATATGTGAACTGCGGATATGAAATCAAATGAAGAATGATTGTCGCAGTTGTGATCGCAATTTCAAGTGTGCAATTGCGTAAAGAAGCCTGAAAAAATTCAGGACTTCAACGGGGATTGGACCGGTGACCTCGCGATTCAAGCATCGCACCGGAATCGCGAGGTCGCGGGTTCAATCCCCGTCGAAGTCCTGAATTTTTTTCAGGCTTCTTTACGCAATTGCAAAAAATGCAATCATAACTGCGACGACCATTCTTCATTTGACAAAAAAGTACAGTAAGTCAGTTCTTTTTTCATCAATATTGACTTAAGGAAGTTAGGTCAAGGGGGCCTAAAAGGCAATATTTTATACGGGTCCTCGAACTTTTTAATGGTCAGACGTAGAAAATTAAACGTTGAAGTTTTCATTTGAAGTTTCTGTTTCTGGTTTTTGTCTGCTCATTATCGAGCAGTTTCACAGTGGAATTCCTTACCCGAAAAGCTTACTGAGCTAACAAACCTTGCATCATTCAAAAAGGAACTTATGCGTCATTTACAAAGAGAATGACAGAAGCTTTGTTCTAAATATATTGTAAATTTCATGTTGAATCTGTTATATAAATATGATTTTCATCATTTCTTATTGTTCGGCTATAGTTTTACATATTTTATTGAAAATTGTAATTACTTTGAAAAGCCAGAATTTGGAAAGTAATAAAGTTATTATTATTATTATTATTATTGTTGTTATTGTTTCAACCCCTCGGGCAATGTAATTTAATTACTTATCAAGTATAAATGCAGGTGCGTATTGGAATACGTACAAGGTAACCCAGTAAAGAAACATTTCCTTTTGTTTGATTTCTTCGGACGTTATGCATGCTCTTAGGTCCTTGAACCTCTTCTTTCATCACCATATTTCGCCTTTGTGTGTTCTTAAATTAAAAGACACAGTTCAGGCATGTCATGTTTCTTGGAGTCGAACATTTTAACAATACTGAGCTTGTTTTTCTCACACTAATAGTACGGTTTCTGTTACGCAGCAAGTCCACCGGTAAGTCATAAGTAGCATTAATTCAGATTGCCACCATGAGCATTTCTCCAAAGTTCATAACTAGAACAACAGAGTAATCGACACGAAATCGCTGTCAAACATTTTCTATGTAAATGGTCATTCTGACTGTAGACTTTTACCTATAAGAAAAGAATAAGTCTGGAAATGAAAACATGTTGGTCATCCTTGTTCATCCTTGCATCTAATGAACTGGTTCCAGTAGAATTAAAAACAGAAAGTCGAAGTTTACCTTGCCTTCAAGTTGGCGAATGACCAAAACCACTGACTGATGAGAAAGACGCTAATGCTAATTGAGCCACATGTTTCAAAAAAGATATCCGCAGGTATTTAATAGGATAAATGGTGGATTATTGTTCTTTATTCAAGGAAATGCCACTTTTACCTGGTGTTCCTAATAGCGAGAGAGGCAGTCATTTGTTATGTGACCATGTGATCTGTATTTGAAATTTCTCCGAGAATACGAATAAACATTTCTTTACTCTTTGATTGCTAAGTTTAGTGCGTGGGATGTTTTTTTTGTTTTGTTTTGTTTTGGACAATTTCAGGGATCGAAGTTACGAAAGAGGGAAAAATTCAGTACTACAGTAACTGCGCATAAGTGTTGTCCAGTGCTGTAATATTTATCACTTTCACAGAGACGTTTGAAATTGCAATCTATCGATCAGCGGTTATAGCTGAGGACTACTTTCAAAGAGTATTTTTTTCCAAGTGATGCAGTTTATTATTCTAAAGCATAGTGTAAATGGTAAATTTTCTTGGAATTTTGAAGTTTCAGGTATAATTATCTAAAATCAAAGCTGCAGTTTCCTGTGGTATATATTTAACCTCGCCGGAAAAACAAAGCAAACAAAATACACAAGAAATAGATAAAGAAGCTCTCAGAATAGCTTAGCCAATAGTGTGGGTCCATACTTTGAATCTGCGTACTATGTAATGCTCCACATGTACACAGTTTAATTTCAAAGTAGTTTTTTTTTATTAGGTACTTCATGTTACCCAGACGTATTTGCAATTTCCTTATGTCTTAATATTTTTTGGTGAGGTTTCGGCCCAGATGTCTTGACTATCATATCACGGTGCATGCACTACACAACTATAATCTGCGAATCAGCTTTTGCGGTAACGGACACCAAGTCCCTGCAGTTTTGATAGTTACTGTTTCATCTTTGAGCATGCTGAGGCATATAATCAATTACACTTCTTCGGCTAGACAAAGCTTTCAGAACGTTTTATTACTTTGGGGTGGCAGCAATAGTCAGGTGCACCTTGGCATCTTAGGATTAGTAAGATTCCTGAGGCCGTTCTGCATGCAACTTGACGCGGGTCTGCTGTCAGAATAAACGATAAGAAGGCCTGACGAGATTACAAGATGTTCAAATTGGTTAAATGTTTGTTGGCCTGTGAATAAGAGACTACATTTCTGAAGGTTTGTTCATACATATAACCTGCGTGCACTATCAATAGGTAGGAGATAGGCTCGCGCGGGCTATCTATTTCTTTAGTTTTTGTTTATTATTTACATAGCTATTTATTTACTGGTAACACGGTCATAAGCCATTTAAATGATCAACAAACACTTAACTTGCGGCTTAACTGTGTTGTAAATCAGTGTTGTCACTGGTTACCATTTAGACGACCTTAAAGGGAACTTTTGATGGATGTTTCTATGTTTCGTTAATCTGCTTATGTGACAAGAAAAATGACTCTGAGCATTACTTGTTGTTCGACCCTTACTATGAAGAGGTACCCTGGCAGTGTTTCGTAAACTTCGACATTAAAGGACACTGTTTCTTAGAAGGGACGTAATCTTTTTAACAAGTTATGTCGACATACGTTTGTAGCTTTTGTTTCAGTATCACCTTCCTTACTCGAAATGCTGCATAAATTGTATTGCTTTGGCAAGGATAGAGATTTTATGGACAGCCTTTGGAGTAGATTCACCCTAAGACGTCCCCTAACAACTTGAAGCAATGAGCAAGGAAAGAGTAGGGATTAAGGTTAGCTTAAGTTTAAATTCCAGGTTTAAATAATTTCCGACCGTCATTTAACGTTTTGCTACAAATTTACCCAATGGGCAAAAGTTACAGTAAGTTACTTTTACTTCATAGACCTGTACTAGTTCTTGTTTATAGCTTATGTTAATCGAGGAGTTGTATCAGTCCGAACTGTTTTGAGAAACCAATACAGCGGCATCCGTGTTCTTTTTTGCCTTATTCTCTAAATGCTCTATCAAAACGTCTCGCGAGACTGTAAATTCCATTTACTGTTCAGCTTATTTTGTGTGTTAGGAAATGCCATAGGGGGAAAAGTGTAAAACCACACCAAACGGATACAAGAGAAATTCTATCTCGTCTCACATTGGAAACTTATATATGTTCCACCCATGATTCCCTCAGTATGCAAGATTCTCTTCTTACCTTTTGCAGAAAACTTAAAACGGACGCCAATGGAAAAACACTTGGTTGTTTTTCGCTATAGTTTGGCTATCTCCCTTATAGAGAATTTGAGAAAATCAGTCAAAACGGGAAAAGGTCTTTTTCGTCGGTACATGAGGTTTCATCGCCTTTCATTGAGGCAGTCTCTTTTTTTGTTTAAGAAAGTTTCGCTATGTTGTTCCCTTCTCTTTTGAATATTGTAAAAGGAAAAAGCTGTCAAACGATGGAAGTAATTTGCTGTTTATTTGAGCTCTCTAATAACCCATTATTTCCATTAATAGTTAGTTTAGCTATAGGGAGTCGTGTTATATAAAAGTTGTCCCTAAATGCTTTTAGAGTTTTCGACTAACAGATATTTTTTAAAAACTACTTTCCTCTCGAGAAATTTAAAGTGGTTTTAGCAGGTGGAAAAACAACGAGTGTAAATAACCACTTTAGGTATACCTTTTTCTGTTTAGCCGAAACGTGATACTGAATCATTTGAATTAACTGCTGAGAATTTTAACATTCCGTCTTTCAACTCTATCTAGGGAACACTTTGTGATTTTTTTAATTGATCTTCTCCATCATCCAACTGAACAAAATTAATTGGTCGTTCTGTAATATCGATTTCCTGTGCTTTAACTACCGGTGACGTTCTTAATAAATCCCATTTCTGCGTTTGAGATTTAATCTGTCAAAGCGACGTTCATCAAATAACTTAATAGGAGACAGTTAAGAATTAAATTTAATAAAACGTATGTCTTGTGGCTGTAATTTAATTAAGTAGATAATAGACAAGATAACAGGCATTTCTTGTTCTGAAATATTATTTTCAGCAATCGTTTTTAGTTTTCTGAGAAAATCTGACTTCATGCAGCTAATCAGTTTTGTTCATTTTGTTGTGCAATGACTTATTTTTGTCACTATTGAAACGATCCAGCCTCCTCATGTTTTTGAGATATTTTGTACCCCATCGTTAGTGGACTTGTAAAATGTTCCGTATCCGATCTCATTTGAAAACTTTTTATACCTACACCCAAGCTGATTCAGAGGAAAACATTTGAATTGTGAAAATAAGTTTGAATTAAAGCATATCTGACTGTACATGCAGGTGAAGTAAATGGTGAATGTGGTGAATAAGTAGTCGGTCGGTTCAGTTATGGTCGTCTCATGAGACAACATACGCGCGCCACCATCTCATGAAATATGCAAACACCGCGGTTGTGCTACTCTTTATTTTACATTGCCCATAGTCTTTTGAGTTGGTGCTTGTATATATAATGTACACAGATTTATTCTATCAATATTCTAAACTAGAATATTTAGAGAGAAAGGTACTACCCCTAACTTTGTCTGCGCATGAAATATTGAACACCGGTGATCATCAGGTAACGAAACAGGTACTTTTCCGGGGCTGAATATGTGGAAATTATTCTGTAGTTGAACAGCCGGTAAAAAAATTTAAGATGTTCCTTTATCTTGTTCAATCTTTGGTTGCAAACGTTCAAGATAGCTTATGTGGAATACACTTCCTTTTTCTTATGCATTGTGGTGCACAAAGTATATTTCTATCGCTTTTTAGTGTGTGTACGATTGTGTCGTTTATAGTGGTGACGAGAAAAGCCACTAATTTTCTCTGTTTTTTGGAGGTAGCACAATGCGCCCACTAACCACCGCGCGCCTGCCATACATTCTAACACGCGTCACATTTTCATCCAGCGCTGCAAGGCAGGCTTTCCATGTTCCGCATAAGATGCCTTCCTAGTCCAGTTTGAGACAATAGTGTCAATCAGGGAAGAATTTGTTGAAAGGTTTGTTGATTTATAGCCTGAATGTTTCTACCTCAGGGAAAGTAGTTCATTTTCAAGAAGATAATAAAGAGACTGACATTGAAAGAAGGTATTAATGTTTTCACTCTCATCATCAAGTACCTTGTTTGTCTTGTATACAAACCTTGCGTTGTACTCTTTAAAAACGCATGAACCGAAAACGAGCATTAATAAAGGACCTTATTCCGGTGCATTCTTTAATTGCATTCTAAAAGCCAATTCAATTCTTTTTAGACGCTTTCATTTAAGTTTAGAACTCAGGGGAAATAGTTCAGAGGTATATCTTTGTTGTACGATGCCTTTGTTCACACCAAAATAACTGACATCAATTTTTCTTTCCAGATTAAAGCCCTTTATTGCTTAAGCTAATATTGCTTTCCCTTGTTCACAACAACGGTTTTAATCACTTTAAAAAATTCTTTACGCCATTGTTTGATGTTATGCCCGCAAATACCGTGTCACTCTTGGATAGATGAAGTTCAAGGAAAAATTATTGTTTTCGTAGGAGGGATGCAGTTAAGAGCGGTTCACAGAAACTTGAGCGTTTTCAGTTGTTCGCTTTGAAGGTAGCAAAATGTAGGAAAATAGATCGGCTTGTAAATATTTCATTCGACTTCAACATATCAAATAGCGTTTTCCTTTCTATTCACAGTAACTTTGACAGGCAATTTTCATTTATACTCGTTTAGAAAAAAATATCATGGCCATGGTGTGCAGGGAAGTTTTTGCGTATATAGTAGAAATTCTAGGACAGTTCTACCAAAGAACAAAGGGTTTCGAGACATTAGCAGAAGAGTGGAGCGTGGAGTGAAAAGTGTAGGAAAGGCTCTCCAATCTTGTGGATGACATTTTCGTATAGTTTATTGGAAAAAGACAATAATAAAGCCAAATAAATTGTTGGGTGCCTAGTTTTTGGCCCATCAAAAATTCGAAATGGAAATAAGTAAAATCTTGCTATTATCATCCCCATTAGATAATTTCATATATTGCCGCCCTTTTGCGTTCATTAATAACAGCTTTGATTGTAAACAAGTGCCCGAAGTTATTAATTTTCTCTTCAACGCGAATCGGTAAACAGTTCTAAGAAATGTCTTGCGTTTGGGACGATTGCAATGTTCACGTAAGGGGAGACAGTGGTCATATTTGTGAGACTATATATCTGATAACTAAAGAGTTAAGGCCAACAGTAATTATATTTTTGTTCTGAACAAAAGGGAGAATGAAGTCAGAATTAAGGATTAAAGTTAGATGTTCCTGCATGGTTGTTCTGTACTCAGTTGGAGATTGAAAAAACGAAGCTCGCGTCATTAAACATTGTCTGTCTCAGAATCCTTCAACCGGACACCTGATAAAACACAACGTTTTCCATCTGTTCTTAATCTCCATATGTGTGAAGAAAATTTTTGCTGTTTAATAGTAATAACTTTTTTCGTACGTACGGTCTTTTGTTTCAAAATAATAACAGTCAGCCTGTTTGCTCTTTATGGAAAGCAGTTGAATCGGTGTACTGTCAAAGTTGAATTGTTCTGCTCTTTTCCATCTTGAAACTGAAAAATGAATATTTTTAAGGTGAAATCATACAATGTGTTTCCCCTTTCTTAATTCTAAAGCTTATTTGTGCGATGGCAATATACTGCATAATGAAATTCTGAGTTAAATCTCATTAACTAGCAGTTTGACATTTGTCAAGAAAACAAACTTTAATAATTGGGTTAAAGGGGAGTGCAATTAACGTGATTATGGCGATGGCTTTGGGAGTTTGTGACTAGCACTCATATCCAAGTCCTTCTTAATTTGTGTTCTATGTTGTGGTCTTTTGCTGTTACAATGTTCTCTTTTATTCATAACCCACAAAAATAAAAAAATTCATTTCCTTGCAGGATTTACCACATCCTCTTGACGACAAATTAAAAATTTAAAAAGAGGGCATCGGGTAACTCAAAACAAACGTTATCAAACCTGATAAGTGTTGACTTCATTTCGCGGTTAAAAATTATGGATTTAGGACACAAGTAACGTCTGGTTGTAGGATCCAACTTGTCATATTCAAAGAAAGACATAAAAAAACTAATTTCCTGTGATTTTGCCTAATTTAGCCTTATTTGTTGCTTTGTCCGTAGATTTTTATTTGTATGTTCAAGCTACCTTTTGGTCGAAAAAAATTGAGGTTGGGATTGTCCCTTTTAGAGCGTTGGTCAGCGAATTATTCTCTTTGCTACGTAGTTCGTGATAATAGATGTGGAAATGTTGAGCAGATTGACGAAACGAATTAACCATAACACTCTTATGTAGTTTTCAGCTTTTATTCTTAAGAGTATGTCTTCGAAGGGACTTTTATTACTACGTTGGATAAATCATTTTCAACGTTAACAAACTGACTGAGCACAATATGTTACTCTTCCCTGACGGAGAAGTCTCCCCTGGCTCTGAATTACTTAAGGTAACACGGCAATTTAATATCCTGGATATACCTACTCTTTTCAGCGAAGTGCAAGCATGATTTGATGTTACAAACATTTTTTATTAGATAGCTGTGACCTGCAACAAACAAAGCTTTCGGTTTGTTCTTGGTGATAAACACTAATACCTTCGCTGTTTCTTTAATTGATATAAAAAACCCTGCCTCGCTTCAATTTAATTATGTTATTTTAGTTGCCTGTTCCACGCAATACACCAAATTCATGGCTTACGTTCTGTTTTATTCTCAGGTCTGGATTCTTTTTAAGGGCTGCTTTTGTTGTTTTCTATATTTACCATTTCAGTTTTACAACCACAGACATGGGCATGGCCAGATACTTTCAGATTTTGTGCGTTAAAGCTACTTTTGGTTTCCTACTTAGTTAAAGGCTTTGTTAATATATTTAAGCGGGACCATATGGGCTACAGAATCTACAAAAAGTAAAACCACGTTTGACGAATATCTTTGCATAATGGTGGTAAGTGGTAGAACAGGTATATAACCATTTCTTCTACAAGTTCCAAAACAGTTCCTGTGAATGGACTGAACAGCGCTTATGAGGATCCCGCTATGAGAGTTGTTTTTAGACCTAATTATTCAAACACATTTTCAAGTGTCATGAAAACTGCTTGAGAAATAGTATCAAAACTTTTCTTATTAACAGGCTTGAAGTGGGCTTTGCCAAAGATGTTAAATTGTTCTGAAAAGAGAGTAGTATGCTTACGTTTTTGTCACAACTCTTTAGTCACGATTTGCACTTCTCTTTTCAGGGTATTTTCTGAACAAAGTCATGTTATAGAACAATTTTCAAATACGCACCTATTAGAGATTTGACTTTGACTGCAATTTTTAAATGGGAAGCTATGGTAAACAGAAAGCCTCTTAGCTAAAGGTAGTATAGTACAAGGCGATGGCGTTCATGTTCCTCATTAGGACATTAGGAAAGTAATTTGAGCTCTAATTTTTCTTTTTCAATTTATACATTAGCACTAAAGCCCTCTTGGCGTGATGGGCAACCTTTGCCAAATGAGAACGTAGATATGTACATGTCAACATTGCATTTTCCCAAACCACGACCCTACCGATGCTGTATAAATTAACAGTTATCTAAGAATGGGTGTGATAGCTGAAAACAAAAAAGATTAATTCACCACAGTCATTTTGAATGACTGTCTTATTTTTCCCCTTTCGTTATCTTTGGAAGCCTCTTCAGCTGCTTGTCAACTTGAATTAAACTTTTTCATCCTTTGACTTGAAACCCGGAATTCTCTCAGAACTCTTCGTTGCTTAGGCGTGGCTTCAAACCTAGCAGAACTAAATAAATGACCGTAGTAAGCTGTATTTTTTCAGCTGCGTTGATTAATAGCCGCAAGAAAACCACCGAAATAAATAATTTTGCAGAGACAACCGCCGCAGCATGATAAACCACCAATACTGCAAACCAATTATTAATGTTTCCTCACAATCGACCGTTTGATTTAGACAGAAATAGGCACACCTTGCAAAAGACAATGGACAGGCGCATGAAGAAAGACAAGTCCTCATCAGCCACAATTTTTGAGTTGATACACATGGGTTAAGTTAAATATCCAGAGCCGAATGCCACAGTTTTTTTTTTTACCAAAGCAAGCAGTGAAGAGTTATTATGCTAATTAGCTCTGTCCAATGCTCTCCACGTGGGAGAACATTTTCCTTTTATAGACTGAGAGTAAAGAAGGCACTAGGTTTAAAAGATTGTAAGTAACCGATCGAAGATGTTCAGCTGGTTTATTTCCGAAAGACATGCAGCAATACAAAGAGAGCGAAAGAGAACTTCTCTATTGGCTTGCAAAATTCCATTCACCTAAAGGCTACCATCCTGTGCAGAGAACAGCACCAAATAGTACCATAGGAAGATATAAATGAATAGCTAACTGATCAAACCATACTTAAAAAAAACCTTTCTTCCATATTAACAAGTTAAAGATTTTACAAACACACCCACATAATTTATAATGGTATAATGGCCGAGCTCTTCAAAGAGTGAACAGGATGCGACTGGAAGTAAAATTACTTTCTTCGTTTTCTGCAATCAGAGTTCTTTACTTCTCTGCTCCTTTTCCACCGGTTTATAAAAATCAAAACATCACAGACTTCGTTTATCAAAGAATAACTGCGGGTCGAACACTTGAGTGAGGATTAGTAAACAAAGTGGAACCTCGCCACAATTTTATTACTACGAGCTCGTAAGGCACCTGAACAAAACCTAATGGTATTATTTGTTGATCCCAAGTCCACGTTTCTACTGTAACAGTATTCTGTGTTGTAACAGCAGCAACTCTAATCACTGAGCGTCTTAATGGAGCTGAAGAATTCTCTTGTGACACCATGAAAGCTTACGACAAGAACAATACTTCCCCTTTTTAAATGGGAAGAAGAAAGTGTGGAGGATTGAAGCCGAGTCCAGTGAATGATTTTCAAGTTTTTACCAAGTGCCATTCAACTTGGCAAAAATGACAGTAAGTCGGCACAATGGCCATACAAACAACTATGTGGTGAATCGTACTTTCTCCTAACCTGTAATTAATTTCATCAATCATCCTTACTTTCCTCTTTAAAAAAGATACTCGATTTTCTTGTCAGTTTTCTCTCCTTTATCGTGATTCTCTTTTTTGGTGGTTTCCAAATAGGGATATATTGATATATTCTAATTAAAAGAATGGTGTGTTCGGTGTTGCCTTGCAGGACTTATACTGATAACATTGGTGAACAAGATTTCTTCTCCAAACGGAAGCTTATTTTTTACACACTGCAGGAAATGTTACTAGTAACTACAATTGTTCACAAAAATTTACTTCAGAAAATTGAGTCGAGTTTACAGAGAAAAGAAAACATTCACTGGGAGGTTTATTAATTGTACAGCTCGTTCGCGCCATTTTTTTGCTTCTTTATGGAAGTATGCAAGATCCAAGCATTTATAGCCTGCGCCTTTCTTTTTCTATTTTAGACTTTGGCATTGGCATAGTCGTTTACGGCTTGCTCAGTTGCAAATTGGAGTTAAGGAAAAAGACATTTTGATTAAGGCAAACATTTGCCACATTTAGACCGCACCCGAGCTCCACGGAGAACGCATTTGGAGCTAAAACTTCAAACACGAGTGCAATTGTGTGTAATCTGTTTTGTTAATGTTTGTCTCAATTAGGACAAATGGGGCTAAATTTATTTAAACAGGAACTAATTAAAAACTGAAATTACTGTTTTATTCCCAGCAGAAGACGTCAATAACACATTCTAATTTGTGCAACTTAATACAATTTTTTATCATGGAAAACCAATCACTGCATTTATCTTTATATGTTTAATGCTTTGGGAGCGCATTCTCGAAATGATGTTTATATAATTTGTCGACATTTTGTAATTAGAAATGAAGCACACTTTATAGTGAATATTTACCTCTGTCTCTCCCTCTAATTTTACAATTATTTTTATATTTGGCAGTTGATAGTCCCTACATTCTGAAATCTTTCTGCTTAGTACCCCATTTCCTTGCCTTGACCGAAGGTACATGAAGCAATTTGGTACCTGGTACATGAGAAGACCAAAAAAACCTGTGAAAAACCGGGGAGCAGGGTTGGCGCAGTGGTGAGAGCGCTCGCATTCCACCAATGTGGCCCGGGTTCGATTCCCGGCCCTGGCGCCATAAGTGGGTTGAGTTTGTTGTTGGTTCTCTACTCTGCTCCGAGAGGTTTTTCTCCGGGTACTCCGGTTTTCCCCTCTCCCCAAAAACCAACATTTCCCAAGTTCAGGTCAAAGTGTAGTCGGGACCGCTGCTTCTAAACTCTTAAAAGTCAAACTTAAACTGTGGAGCGTCGTCGACTTTATTTCCTAACAAAGCTTTATTGGTCCTTCGTTAGCTTACTGTATTGGTTTGCCAAAGACAGTCTTTGTTTCTTTGTTTTGCAAAACTTTAGTCTTTCCCATAAGGATAGCAACTTGCTGTATTTTTACCCAATTCAGGAATCAATATCGAGGATTAAATGTATAGTAGCACTAAAAACCCTTAACAATCGAATCGTGAATGCTATTGATTGTAATAGTTTTGTCGGTTTGTTATTGGAAATTGACGCAGTCATTATTTTTTAATGAATTAATCTCTGCCAACTAAGGAAAGGTATTTAAGTATTGCTTATGTTAACGCTAACCATATACAGTAACTGTGCTTCTCGATGAAATTAGAATCTGTTTTGCTGTGCAAAATTCAGATACCATTTTCTAGCACTGTCATGCCACGTAGTTTTTGGTTTGGTCTCCATACATCCGGCAGTGATTCTTATTAGAAGTCTCGGTTTTATTGGCTATACGATTTAATTCAATGTTGATAGCTCTAGACCTATTGTTAGTATTTGTTACTCCTGACTTAGTTTACACTTTATAGGGGTCGTGCTGATTTCACCGAATTCATTTCACGGACCAAAAACTTGCAAGGGGGACCGAATAGGGCGTACTCGGGTGTTAGAAAGAATTATTAGTTGGAAATTTTCAGGTGCTAGGTTACAAATACCGCCGGCACATAAAAACATTGTAGCCGGGGAAACGGACCGTTTCCATTCCTGTCATGATGTAAATATGCAGCGCACTAACTGACGAATTAGCCGATTTTTTTGTTTTAGATATGCTTGTTGGGACCCACCCTTCTTTAATCAAGTTAACATAGAATGATGATAAAAAATGACTTAGCTTTTTTGCGTGTTTACAAGAAACGTGAGCTGTGGGATTATTAAAGTACTTTAAGTGCAAGTGGAAGATGACCGTCAGATGAAACATACTCCCGCAATTAGAGAATTAGAGAATTAATTATAAATCTTAAATGGCACGGGTAGTACTTATTATGTTTGCTGAACGTTTTTCAGTTTTATAATTACATTTAAATGTCCTCCTCTATGGTGAAAAGTATTTCCTGGGACCTTTGAAACCTTGTTTAACCACTGAACTAATTCGCTTGAGTTTCTGTGACTAAGGCCGTTTTGTTATACTTTACTAGGCAGATGCTTTATTGTTGTTTACGTTTTTTAAATTTTACTTTTGACATGTTTTGCCAAAACTGACATGAACGTTGTTTTGTAGTTAAAAAGGTTTTAAGGAACGAAAGGCCATCACAATTACGCGCACAGCTTGAGTAGTGAAGAAAGGAAATATTTTGTTTCACCAATTTGTGTGGACTAAACCAAAATAAACTGAAAACGAATACTTCTTAAGAGTGGAACAAGTTGGGATAAAAGCCATCTAGTGTTTCGCTTGCAAAAGGTAGTGTTTGTCTTTGCTCGAGATAGGATTTTTATTCATTTTGCCACACAAACCAAAACGTACAAAACATAGTTATTTGGTCAGCATCGAAAGAGACAAAAGTTGAAATAACTTATTTCTAGCTTACCGTATTGCCTTGTTATAGTACACTCGATGTTCATTATTATAATTTTCTGCCTTTTCTTTATCATGCCTTTGGATCCTTTGGTCCGAAAACCAGCAAATGAGAAAAGTCATTTCTTGTGGACTGAGTGACGAACTGACATACGTATAAACGTTTAGGCAAGAGTCGTTTTTAACTTGTGGATAATGGGATTAGTTTCTAACGAATCGTTGGTGCTACGTCGATGGAGAAATGAACTGATTTGATAAGGGGAATTGGCTACCGCGAAGAGATTCCAAGAGGTGGCCAAGCTAAGTTCATCACCTCCGTTGATAACACCGAAAATTGACTTAGATTGATAAACGTCTGGCTCGGTCTTTGGCAGCAACGTCAAAATGCTCTGGCGATGAGAATTCTTTCCTTCCGTAGGTTCATTCTCTTTGCTTACCTTACTTTATTGCTTAGAGAAATAATGCAGAATTTTAAACTGGATCTTTTCTACAATAACTCAGTTATATAGTTCATCACTGTATATTCTTGACTTGGCCCAGCCGGTTTCAGGGTTTTGGAATCGTTTCCTGACTGTTTCGGTTTTTTGCTTACTTTTGATATTTGGAACAAGTTATACTCATCATCAAACTATCTCTGTTTTAAGCATTGAATGGATATTTTACCCTCTTCTCTAGACCGTCTATGATTAACTTTTCTTTTGAATAAACCAAATAACGTTTACATGGCTAACTTAACTAGCATTGCTTTAACACTTTTCCAATACCGTTTTTTAAGAACGAGGCAAACGTTGTATAATTTCCTCTTCCATGAAATGAAAATCAATTATATCTTTGGAGCAATTATTTTGTAAACAAATCAGGTTGTTCACTCTATTTCAACCTCACATGTCACCTCTTTGCGGACTCGCTTACAGATTAAAGCATTTAAACGATACGTGTAACTCTTTCCCACGATTTTTGCGCTTTTTCGGCCCAACACCCATATTATGCAGAATGCCATGGGTCCTGACACTATTATGCACTAAAGCTTGGCTAATCAGCGGTAGTAACTCTTATGTGTGGTCTTTATAAAGTGAAAAAAAAAACTGCGATTTTCTCATCACCACGAACTCGACAAATATATTGAATTTTGTCCCCGAATATTCTAATTATTTGATATGATACATCAAAAGGGTTTGTGTTTGGTTGCTGCGGGAACCTATTCAAGAGCTTCTACCCATTGTGCGGTTTGTTTACAGAAACAGCAGATGGACCAGCCAAGTTGGACGGCAAATGGCACATTATTTTCCTTTGACCTGCCATTGTGCACGGCAGTTTTGAAGCATTAATTCAACCATTTTTAAGTAAATACAGCTGTAAAATGAAAAACCCAAACCAGTAAAAACCAAAGCAATCATTCACCACAAGAAAACACTGAAGTTTTGGATGATTTTAAGAAGTTTCTTTGATGCATCTAAATGTTGCAACTTTCTTCACTGATTTCGTGTTAAGTGCAACATTTGATTGTCAGTATTAATCGGTTAATTTAGCTTTTTTTGTTACTCTATTTAAGATTCAGTTTGTTTTTGTATATGAATGATACCGAAGGGAAGTATGCGCCTTTGACTAATCTAAACAGTTGTGACTAAACAGTTTTGGTCTTTCACCGTCTCAACGTTCAAAAGTCGCAAAAAGCACTCTTAAATATTTAGGAGTTTTTCAGAATTCCTTCAAGAACGTGACAACTATTTTATTAACTAAAGAACTCCGCGTCAGATCAAACACTGAATAAGGCGAAAGTAACAACTAATCAGTAAAGGTAATTCTTTTGATTCACTTCTCGCTCATAAATGGAAAGGCATGTATTGATCGAAAAATTATTATCTGTTGATGAAAAAGGTCGCTCCTTTGTGACCGACTGTTAACTTCGAACTTAAATTGAATAACAAAAGAAACGCTAATTGAGCATGATTGCATTCAAATTGTTGAAAAAGTGGAAATATTTTTCCTTTTTCATTATGATTAAGATTTCGAGATATTTATATCATCCAAAGTTTTCGTTTTGTACACATATGAAAAATCTGGAAGGTCGGCAATTTGGTTTCAATATCGAGCCACAATTGAGCGCTTAAAACACTGTTTGTTCAGGCTACAGATACTCCAAATGAAATAGGCCATCCTAGATGCTTAAATAAACAAGTTTGTCTGAATCTATTTCATGCTAATGACAAACTAATTGAGGAACTGGGTCACTTGATGCTACCCTGACAAGTCCACTAAAAGGTGTTTTGTTCATCTTTGGGGTTGGACAATATCATTTTAAAAGCGGGAATGTTTAGTTTAGTCAACAAAGCTTCCATCCACTAGTGGGGCAAAATCGCTGCTAAGTCACGAGTTAGTGCTCTATTTAAAGCGGCCGCCTAAGTTGGTGTAGTCTCATTCAGGATCAACGGTCGTCAAACACACGTCAATCCTCCATACTTGAATAACATGCTCCGTTGCCCCTTCTCATCAGACCAAGTCGCTCAAGTATGTCAGTTTCTTCAGAATAGTGGAGAAATTGAACGGTTGTCTCGATTTTTGTGGTCCTTGCCCAAGGAAATAGACAGTGATGTTAAGACGTCCGAGACGATCCTTGTTTCAAAGGCGGTGGTTCATTTCTACCAGAATAACTTCAAAGATCTATACGCCATATTAGAAAGCCACAGGTTTTCAAAAGAAAACCACGAACGTTTGCAGTGCCTGTGGAGGACAGCGCACTACATCGAAGCTGAGCGTCAGCGTGGGAGGCCTTTAGGGGCAGTGGGGAAATACCGAGTACGGAGAAAGTACCCTTTGCCACGAACGATATGGGATGGCGAGGAAACCACCTACTGTTTCAAGGAGAAGTCGAGGAGTATCTTAAACAAGGCGTACACAGAGAACCCCTACCCCACTCCACGAGAGAAGTACGAACTAGCTAAGATGACCGATCTGACGGTGACGCAAGTAAGCAACTGGTTCAAGAATAAGAGGCAGCGGGTGCGAGCAGCAGAAATGAGGAAAGGGTGAGTGGCTTAGATTAGCTATGATTGTTCTTTCAGTTATATTGTTTCTTATTATTTAAGCATATACTTTCCTGTGGTGTTGTATAATTATAGTTATCACGGTCACTGTATAGGCTGAAATCCTAACTTACAATAAAGTCGTCCTCTGCACGAATTACTGAGGGGTGTTTAACGAGTTGTATGTCTCTCTGCTATTGCCTTATGAACACTTTCATATGAAAAATAGTAAAACTGTTCTCTAATTATTTAAAAGTCGAGGTATTTTAGATTTTTATTCACCACGAAAAAAGTTTTTTTTTTTGGCAACCTGGACCTATGTTAACTGATTTTATGAGCTAAAGGAATTATATTCCACATTGGAATGACTTCTATTCTCCTGACTTGACGTTTCTCTTTTGAAGCTTGCTAGAACACCTTGAATATGTTAACTCCTGACCACTTAAAAATTAAACTTCTATCTTGGAAATAGTCAAAACAATAACACGATTAACCGTTGTTAGTTAATAAACTGAATCATGCGGCGGAACCGGTTATGAACACTTCAAAGTGTTTTAGCTGCTCATACCCTTAAAATTCTACACAATGATCCCTTTGGAAACCATGCATTCACATTTTATTTCGCAAACTGGGAAAGTGATATAAGCAGTTATCCTTATAATTTGGCAGCACTATAGATGTAACAGCGCTCATGAGTTTGAACATCCATCCTTCCGGCAAACCTGAGTCGATGTTGTTCTCACGCTACAGGGTTTTTAGAGCCTGAGAATGGAGACCGTAAGTGCCGCTTCGAAGGAAACCTGTCCGCGGCCACAAAGAATCTGTCGCACTGTGTTCACTACTTTTCAAGAGGAAGTTTGCGTACTCTTTTACAATAGTTTATTGATCTTCTGGAACGCATCTATATCCAATTATCCGATGACTATGGACGCAAGCCTTTCTTGAAACATTTTCTTCAGATTTCCTTTTACGCTGAGGTTTAATTTTATAATGAAGAGACACAATAAGCTACAGTTCTATGCCCCTAAATAATAGTACACCCTGTCAACTGATTACTTGCTCAAGTAATAGCAGGTGATAAGCATACAAAAGATTAGAGGCAAAACAGTATTTCATCCCTGGCTGCTATATAGAAAAGCAGAATTCGGAACTGCTTCTCCCAACAATTTAGTGGATTTCATTTCTACGTTTGCTCCGGAAATTTAAGAAAATTTGTTAAGGTGACCTATCATATGGAGAAATGGCTGAAAAACGTTAGTTCTCGTTTGGTTAAGATCGCATGTTTTTTTCTGTATGTCCCCTCACTTGTAATAAAAGGACATTTGTGCTTTAAAGATGCTGCTAAAAGTTAAGTTGGTTTGGACTTCTTAACTTCTTTTGTGTGTGAGTGTGAGCCTTTGTCATACATTAATAATCATATTTTCATTCATAACTTTCAAGTTTCCTCTGCAATTATAGGGTATGACGTATGATTATTTCTACAATCTTTTTAACGGAAAAACGATTCGATGTGGCAAAACTGTAATCAGTTTCTGTTGTTTTACCTGCACGTGTAGAAATCGAAACATATTAAAAGGAAAATTCTTCGTATTTGTTGCTTTATGTCAAATGTTTAATGAAGACGTCATTCTTGAATGTGTAGCTGAATTATTATGTTAAACTCCATTTGCTAAAGAGGATTCATTCTTGAGTTAACTTCCTTTAAATGAAAAAAATTTGCATTATTGTACTGCGTATCGACCAAGTTCCATTTTAGTTTTATTCAAAAAAAGGATCAGATTTCATATTGATGTGTACTTCTGCTCGGCAAACTTGAATGCTGTTTGTATGCTGGCAGAAAACTTATCACTGAATCAATAACCTTGATATTTATGTTTCAAACATTTACCCCTCCCAAATGGAAAAAGTTTTAGCGCTGTTTGCTTTTCATTTTGAAACCTTGCGCGTATTTGACCACCTGCGTGCTGAAAAACCAACCGAAAATATTAGCTAATGGGCTGGATAAATTTCAAAGATCGCCAGTGCGATATACGATACTGATCAATGTCGACCAGATAGTTCATGGGTTAATATCCTTTTTTATTTCACTGGACGTTTATTTGCCATTTTGATTTTCTTCAACAACCCATCTGGTGATAATTTTTTGCCTCTTGTGGGCTGGTATTAGCTATTGTGTGATACCTTTACCGCCTTAAAAAATTATGGGTAGTGTAGCTCAAACAGCGCCTCTTCAGTACTGGGGAATGTGTTTCATTTTAGCAGTTATTTCTCCCGTGGCTGGAAAAGACTTTGTCCTTTCTCTGTTTCCATTAATTTTCCCAGAGAAAGCCGACTTTTAAGTTCTCTTAACAGCAAAACATAAAGCAGGACAATTGAGGAGAATAAATACAATTATCAGCTATAAAAAGCTTGTGAAGAACACCTGATTTTCCCTTCTAATATAAATGAATTGTTAAAGCAGGGCAATTGAGGAGAATAAATACAATTATCAGCTATAAAAATGCTTGTGAAGAACACCTGATTTTCTCTTTTAATATAAATGAATTGTTAAGACCTCAAGTGAAGACAACAAAGCGTAATAACGTCGAGATATTGAGTTTATTTACTACGCCAAATGTAAGTAGTGAACATTAAGCTTCCCCCTCCACTGTTAGTACAAGACAACCAGGTGAATGCCGGGCCCAAGAAAAATAACGCATTGTCACTTATGCTGTGAGGTTCCCAGATACACCCAATCCACCACTTTGCCATCTTTGACTTGAATTTATCAGGGATGGTTTTAATCGACTGATATAAAGCCAAAGCTTAATAGATCAGTCTGACTAAAGTACCACAGACAAAAAAATGGGAACTCACCGCTAACCAAACACAATTTGATGCAAATCTCACAATAAACCGGCACCAAGCACGGGAAGGCGCGCGTAAGCAAGTCGAGGTTGTGCCAGTGTTTTTCATCGTATGATTGGATGTTTTGGTTTCCTTTGTATGTATAACATTTGCACATACAGCAGAGTTGTATTGTTATGGAGAAAATCTCTTTCAGTAGTTCGAGTAATGTAATTAAACTGTCGATGGCATTTTTCCCCAGGGGTCTGGATCACGAAGGGATGATGAAGATGAAAGGTCCCGGACGTTCCATGATGTACAGTTACGATGAGCTTCGATCACACTTTCCCTACCTCATTCCTCAAGCACCAGTCCTACCTACGTCGCAACCTCCTGTGTCAATAGGATATCTCCAAGAGTTACATGCGCACGCGCATTCTCCAATTCATCCATACGTGCCTCTTCAGACGTATCCAGCATACGTTTCGGGTAGTCCTCATCAACTGACAAGCTCTTGTGCAAGCACGCATGCGCAAGAACGTTCTTTAAACTTGTGTTCTGAAACAAGTGCCTTCGAACCTATCTACTCAAATCGACTTGGATAGGGAACAGTGAAAAATGGAAACTTCAGTTGTTAATTTAAATGACTTAAAATAATTTTTAGATTGTTTGTCCGAAAGCAAAAAATAGTTTAAATTTATTTGACCGCCTCTACTAGGCTGGTTAACGGTAAATTAGAAGTTTCTTATAAATAGACAAGGTCTAAAAGCGTTTAATTCTAGATTAATGAATACCTGATAAGAGTTTACTGATAGGTTTTATTCCGTCCTCTGCTCTAAAAACATCCTCAAGATTCCGTTCAAATGAGTACGAATGGATGCGAAAAGAAGTATATAAAAACTCCATAATTCACCCGTCTTAATAATATCAATCCGTTCTAGAATGTTCGCAACTACGACTTTGATATAACGTTAACACAGTTTTTAGTATAAATGGAGCTTTTGAGTCTCATATGAAGGACTCACGGTGGCGAGTTAGTTCACAATACGCCACGTGGCCTAGCCTTTCGAATGCAAATTAATACAAAACAATAACCTTGAATATAATTTTTACTACAACATGTGTGATCTCGCATGAGCGAACATTATCGGCAGTATTTAGAGATTAAAATTGCCTAGGACCGGAAGATCCGATCACAGTGAAGAATTTGTTGAAACTATCTGATCCTTGGAACATGAACTTGTTTTACCATTTAACCGTAATTTTCGCTTTGTGTTTATTCGCGATACCAGTAAATGGCCGCCATTTGCAATTTCAACTGAACGGTTTTGAATGCTTTTACGAAGACCTGGTGGAAAACACCGAGTGTTCACTGGAGTACGCGCCAATAACCGGCGCTGATCCTCGTATAGACGTGTACGTCGAAGATCCCGACGGCAGCTTCATCTACAAACAAGAAAAGAAAGACTACGATCTTCACAAATTTACCACAGCAAAGAATGGAACATACACAATCTGTTTCAGCAATGTTTTTGAATTCTCCATCGGTGAGAACCTTGTTTACTTCGATTTAATCAAAGGTGATGAAGATGCAATGGGGTATGAAGGGATTGGCAAGACGCAGACAGCGCTGACTCACTTTGAGAAGTCGTTTCTCAGTATACATGAGAACTTCAACTTGATTGAAAGGTACCAGAATTATTACAGACTCAGAGAAGCGAACGGTCGTCTCGCTGCGGAGTACCTTTCTCAGCGAGTGCAGTGGTGGTCGATCGGACAATCTTTTATCATTGTTACGGTTGGTCTGGTTCAGGTTTACGTGCTACGAAGATTTTTTACAGTTTCTAAAGAGGAACTCTGAGGGTAACCATGACAAAATGTGAGTTAATATTGTGGGTTAGCAAGTGCTGTATTTTTGTTCATAAATTATCCTGCCTGACTCGCTTTGCAAAAGCCTTATGTCATGAAAAAAAAAAGATAATGTGTAGTTCATTGTCTTGATGGCAAAACTGCAATACAATACGCATATAGTGAGTTCATAAGTTTCCTTTACAAGTTATCAGAATTTGTGGACAGGGTTAAAATTTTGATTCAAAAGTTGCGTTTATTTATTCGGTATTATTCAGTGTGTTCTTTTATTGCCTCCATGAACACGAATTCCTATTATACAATAAAGCTTAGTAATTTATTGAACGTTCAGATTGTACGTATTTAACGGTTATATGTCCAAATTGTAGATTATTTACTTCAATAAATTTAATTCAGGAAAACGTGAATTAACTGAAGATTTTTGAAGGGTCAGAAAACTTGTAAGTGGCTTGTCAAATGTACTCGACAGCTTGTGTTGTATCCGAGTTAATTTTCATAAATTTATTAGGCCCGAAAATATTTGATAGTTTAAGCGTCACATACTAGCTAAATCATACCATAATCTTGGTCTTCAATCACGTCACAAGGCGGCCATGTTGGATGACAATACAATACAATTTTTTTTCGCAGAATTTGCATAAAAATAAAGTTTAGTTCTCAGTAGAGAGGCAGGCTATTGTTCTTATCATCCAACATGGCCGCCATGACGTCACATGCAAACCAGAATCCGTTTTACTTTTACTCTTCAATACTGTGAAGTTAACAGGTTATAAATTGGTACGCGGGGAATGTATACAAACCACTCAAGATCCTTCAAGGTAAAAGTCTTTTACGTGTCAGGCTGATCTTCAGACACATCAGTGATCTTGATGATGGACTCGTTAGATGTTTTATATTAAATTTAACATAAGATGCATGACTGCGAGGGCTGTGTGCAAAACAGAAGGCACAAATCTCCTTTGTACTTCTATTCCTTTTTTATGAAAGAGCATTTATCACTTCCTAACATTTTTACAAACTAAATAGTAAACGAATGCCAATGTATGCATTTATCTCGCCAAATAACAGACAATTCGCGAAGGATGGTGGTATTTGTATCCTGAGTTTGAATCTGTAGTCACCTTTTTGTATAAAAAGGCATGCAAACGAGGCGAAAGGGTCCATACAATGGAGAAAGACTTGGTGGTCACGTATCTATGTTGAAAGTGCCTAGTGATACCTTTAATTAAAGCTACTCTATACTCTTTCAAATAACATAGATTATAGCCTAAGCTGTATGTTAAGTTTAATATAATCTAATTACAGTTGGTCGTCTAGAGATAATTAAACTAGAACCCAACGGATCAAAGCAAAAACTCAGTCCCTTTTCAAACAATCCACTCGGTGCCGCATGGAGTTTAATGTCTGGCTGCTTTTGTTTCCTGTATATAACAAGCAAATACGATTGGTTAAGTTACAGGGAGATTTGAAAAACTATGAAGATGCATATTGTGTATGAGTAGATGTATTGAATAGTGATTTGAAAGCATTTTTGGCCAAAAAACGGCAGAACCACTTGACAGTGCTTCTTTTAAATGGTTCTTGACAACTGTTAAGAGTAAATGATTTTGCGAAAATGTGACTGTTAACATGTAGGCATTATTCCGGCAGTACTTTGAAACGTTTCCAGTGTCAGGGGAACCCAACCAGCCTGCACACCAACCAAAAGCTGTAAAAAGACATTTAACTACCTTATGGTGTTTGAAAAATGTTTGTAAAGTTATGTTTCTATTAGCTAGAGCAATTTGATATGTTCGGATTCCTTAGCAGAAATTTTAATTGCCCGAAAATTTAAGGGAAAATTTTTTCCTGTATTGAGACATTTTCTTGGGAACTATTTGCTTTCCGAAAATGCTAGCTGACGTTTTGGGCTGCAAAAAACAGCAAATATGACCCTTTCGAAAACGTCAGGGGCTATTATTTCCCCATTGTGAATCTTTTAGGCCACGTATCAGTTACGAAAATCGTAGTGCACTCTTAGATCGACGCCGAAAACTTAAGGCGAACTACGGGGTATAACCCCTGCAATGTGCCCTTTCACCGCAATCTCTGAACGAGAATGACATTTGTGTTCATTATACTGAAAACATTTAGTTATAAGTGATGAAATATTTTCTGAGGAGTCCGTTATACGTGCTGCAAATACCCATGAATTCAATACACGTAGCTTTAAATGAGCTGCCCCACGCTACCGTTGGAGCTGCTTCGGAAATAAAGACCGTTTCTGTCCAGATGGCAAGTCACTAAAACATTGGCTGTTACATTAGGCCAGTATGCGCTCCAGTTGACTAAAACTGTTACTCTTACCTATATTTAAGCGTTCTTCAACATGCTTTTAATCTTCTCGTTACCAGTTGTGTCCATTAATTTATTCCCGTCTGGATCCTCTCCGTCAGCGTCTGCGCCCTGAAATGACCAATATGTGAAATTCTCCTAATGTATTTTAGGGATAATGAGCAAGACTAACATTCAAGAGGGACATTTTCGGCCCCAGTTAACATCGGCAGGTGGAAGCCAAACTTTCTTTCTTGTAAGTCGATGTAAGAGATAAATTAAACAAGTTTGTAATCCTTTCGCAGTACGTAACAATTTCGCCTGTGCCAGTTTTTAGTTCAGTGCCAACCTATTTCCAGTGTTGCCGTTTGTCAGTGGTAGTTGATCACTTTGTTTTGAGCTTCGACACTTGTTCACGTATTACTCTGCCAGCTTTCGTGAGGTCTTGAGAGCATCACTCTTTGTAAGTTTTTATGGTAATAATTGTCCCTTCGGTTCTTAGCGTTATTTTACTTGCATCAGTTTATTTATCAATGCTGGCTAATTCCTTGGCGACAGAGATTTCCTGTCACCCGTTAGTTGGTTGCGCAGCTGCCACTTGGAAGGGGTAGTAAAATTCAGTAAGGACCTATGACCTTCTCTTTGACCATATTATTATTGTCGCAGTAAGGGTATGAGCCTTTTTCCTTTGTTAACCTTAGCCAATCAGAATCCGATAAGTCTGATACCAGGTTTCACTAGTTTAAATGGCATCACCACTTACCATCTGAAGCAGATACTGCACGGTGTTTTCGTTTTCATCTAGCACAGCGTAGTACAGCGGCGAGCAATCATCTTCGTCAGATAACTGTAAGGAGAGATAGTGTTACCTTTGATTGTTAATAATATGAGGTCTAACATTTAATAAGCGATAAAAAATAAATGGTGATGTACAAGTTAGTGCAGCATGAAGTTTAGGACTGTATGGGACTATGGTGTACGTCATATATTTCAGATGTACATGTACGTGTTCACGTTCTTGGCATTTCGCAAGTGGAGCGTAGTTTATCAAATATTGATGTCTGTGATGTTGATTATGACTACGGCGCCGTGGTACTTTTTTATTTTTTATGTTTTGTGGATTCACTTCGCTTTAACTTGAGTGGATGCTGAAATTGAAGGGGCCAAACAAAGAGCAGTGTTAAGAGACTGCTTCTGTAGAACCAACGACGGCCCACTAATTATTTCACATCATGTACAGTGAAACAAAATTCCACAGTTGTAAACAGTGTCCTTCGTTTATCACACTTCCCGGTCACCTGTATTCTATTGAAATATTTTAACATAAAAGTTAAGAGCGTTTAAGGATGCTAAATGTTAGCCTAAAATCACTCAAAAATAGGAACGTTCCGTCCTTACTCAACCCAAAACTAATAGTCACCTAACTCCGCACTAAAACTGTATGGACAGCAGGTCTTGGTGATGATATGTTAATATTACATGTAGTTGACAATCCCCACCTTGGTCACTCCACGGATTCATTCGTGGAATCCACTCCCCTTGGAAACCAAATAAAGATGTAATACCTGACTAAGTCAACCAGAGGATCTTTGAGATTCATCACACTACCATGCATAGCCACAAGTTATATTCACAATTAACCAATCACAAATATAATATGGAAAATACTTTACCTGTTTTCGCTGGGCCTATTGACACAAGGCTAATAAGTTCGAAATTCACAGGCGCGAGATCTATCCCTGTTATTTTTTTACCTCTATGAAATAGCACATTGTCAGTTACTTGTTTCACTGTATCATAGCACTATCATGGCTTTCAAAACATCCTTGCAATCACTTGAAGAAGCTAATAATTCCACATAAGTACAGAGTAAATGGGAGATAACTGGCGTAGATATTGCATTTATATACTGTGTGCGCGCAAAATAAGCCACTCGGTTCGATGATGTATGAGATTCATAAAATGGCGAACAGCTACAACCCAGTTTTGTGATGAATTGCGTGTTGAACGTTGATGAAGTTAAGGTAAAAAGCTGTCGACGCCAAATAAGGAAGTAAAAAACGCGAAACCTTACAAGGGTTACATATGGCTACATGAATGTAGTGAAGAATTTATCCAATACGGGCTACGCGTCGGTATTCTATACCTACCTGGTTTAAATGTGTCGGTAAATGCGTTCAGGTATTCCACTTTTGCGTGACGTCTTTCATAGGTTAGCAAAGCGATAATTGGTAATCGTCAACGACACTCGCGGATTTTATGATGAGTATTTTCGCACCAATCACTAATACATGCTAATGCAAATTAATTTTAGTTCTTGTTGTCGATAAATAACTGCGATAATGGTGTACTTGATAAAGGAATTGGCTTTCACAACAAGCGTCGATCAAAGGTCACTGTAAGGTCGGTTGGGTATAATGAAATGCAAATTCTGTTGTCAAACTAATTGCTCTATGTTCAAGAACAACAACTCTATTTTCCCATTTCTACTATGTTCCTCTGAATTTAACGTATCGTTCTAATTGCTCCGCGGGGTTGCTTCTTATCAGTCACTGTCGAATTAATTAACATACAGTCGTTTAATGCATAAATTGTGTGGCTTTGTTAGTGGCTCACTATTGTGTTAACTATCTATGAAGCTTGCAAATCAACTTCAGTCAATAACTTACGTTCACGTCCGCTCCCTTAGATACAAGATATTTCATAACCTCCAACTTTCCTGCTTGTACAGCAATGTGAAGGGCATTGCGTCCATTTTGAATGGGCGTGTTGACCTGGCTTCCCTTAAAGACAAAAAGAAAGTTCCAAATCCGAAATTCGGCCTTGCTTGAAATATATAAATTTCTCATAGCTAAGTAATTAGGGCCGATTATAACATGCATCGTCTATCTTAATCTCAGAATCGACTACACTTTATAAAATCTAACATGGCAACGACTTTTAAGTAGAATTGTGTCGTTTGAGGCGGCATCTTCCAAAAGACTGAGAAGGAAGTTTAACTCAGATCACATACTTTAAAAGAAATCATTGCAATTGGCAAATAAAATACACAAAATTGGTTTTGTAACTGAACACGACAATACTTACTGGTCTGGCGAACTTATTCTTGACCTCCTCTAAATTGCCCGATCTGATAGCTGTGACTAACGCGCTCATCTCTGTTTTTCGAAGTACTACAGGAAAGCCACTCGTGGTCAAATGCACGCGTCAAATTATTGAGTACTTGAACACCACTGTGCCTTTGTGCACTGGACTTTGTATGTGGTCACGTGATGCTGTAATGTAAACGACATGATCCTGTAATTGTTATGCAACCGTCTAATACTGTAAGTTTTTGTTTGGCTCTACTGTAAGCGTTTCATTCCAGCACACAGGCTATTTGGTATAGATTTAGTACAACCTGAGATATTTCTATTTTAACCAAAGCACACTTCTTCTTTGATCAATTCTCGTGTTGCTTTCCGCTGTACAGCGCTCTACACGGTGCTGGCAACCAAACCTAACAATCCTCAAAGCGATCTTTTATTCAAGTGACTGCATCGTAAGCCATACGATCGATCATATGTTTTTACTGTTGTCGTGTGTACCACTAGGACTCAGGACAATCCATTTCATTTTGTTTGATACCGAAAAATTAAAGATAAAGATAAAGAGCCTGAGAATTTTAAAAAAATATATAAAAATCAGGAAATACCATCTCTAATAACATAAATTAAACTAAACCAGCGTTCTTAGACTGTCCGGCTCATCTCCAGAGTAATGACCTGAAAATAACCTAATACCATACACCAGCCGGAAAGGTTTTCTTTGTTATTTGGACTTTTGTTTTGTTGTAGGCTTATTGTTGACAATCTATTGTCTTCTTTGTATTACGCCAGCTGTGAGTTATTACACTCTCTAGGTAACGTTGAAATGGCCCAGCACGGCTTCTATGAAAACAAGTAAAGGACAACAAAAAACAAACAAACACACACACACACACATACAACTAAGCCAGTCACGTCGGTTGAACGTCGTACCTTGACGATGCATATCCATCCCACGACAGGCAGTGAGGGAGAGATTTGTCAGACCTATAAATAAAATTATGTGACAAGCACTTTCCAAACCATGCAACAAGGTCCCAAGGTCCCAAACCATGCAGGTCGGCATACTAAAGGAGTGGGCAGGAAAATGTGGAAGAGAATTATAGGGCTAGAACTGAATGTTGACTTTAATCGCTAGGAGAAATTTTGTATTGGAAACTGAAAGACAAAAATAGTTACGTAGTTTTGGGCGTTGTATGACCTCGCTGAAAGCGAACATTTCTGGTTTTGTAGCAAAACAGTCAAAACAGGGGGGGGGGGGGGCTAAAGAAGAATGCGTGAAGGAAATTTTTTTTGGGGCGGGAGGGGGGGCATGCTTGTGGATTTCTATTCAATTTCTCTAAAATGACGGAGAATGCTATTATAACAACGATATATTTACAATTGTAACGACTAGTGCTTCATTCTGTCTATTTATCTGCGCATTTGTCTTTGCCAGTAACTCTGGTCACTTTCGAATTAACGATTTTTTGCTATTTTTCACTCCGTTACTTTTGTAAAATTATTTTTTGTTTAATTTATTTTTATTCTTGCAAAAAAGTGTGTGTGTATGTGGGGGGGCTCTGCGCGGTCCCTGACTTCTCCTTATAATATCAATACATTGTCCAGCAGACAGGGGATGAGAAAAAGAGTTAAAGAGAGACGAGACCGAGAGAATCGAGAATCGATTATAACAAGTAGACTGTATCAGGAAAGTATAAGCGGGTGCGTACTCTTCACCGGGAAGTGTGAGTCAGCTTTTTGTTTAGATGTCTTTCTTAAGATAAATGAAAAATACAATGAAATGACCTTTTTTTCCCTTGGCAGTATATATTACTCAAATGCGTATGATTGCATGGTTTTCAAGTGATTTCACGAACATTCGAAATTGCTATTCTTATAATCCTGATATCTTCGCTTTATTTTCTAATTTTCTTATGTCATAATAGTATAGTGTAGTGTGTGTCTTTGTATTAATTCTAAAGGAAAACTGCGTTAGCTCTCCTTGATGACTTTCACTTCCGCCGTGAAGGACCAGAGGACCTTAGATCCGTTGAGTTTACAAGACGCTATGATTGAATTAGTTAAAACCAGTTAAAACCACGTGGCAAAATTTCATATTTCTGTAATTTTATTATTTGTGAAATGGATAGTTGTTTCTGACGCATTTAACAAGTTTAATTTTTTTTACTTAAATTACTGTCAGTTTGACTTTGATTCACCATAACATTTCCAGGGCTTAATCCCTCAGTCAACCAGTCAATTATATAGTTATTTACAAAAATTACATCCGTAATTAGATATTGAAATGATTTTTACGCTTTGAAAACAGGACCATTTTTAGATGGTTCTCTTGCAAAGCAAGAGGAAAGGAGTTGGTATTCCTTCTTCGTTTCATATTTTCTCCTGCACCTGCTGCATTGTTTGAAGCTCAGTTGTATTAATTCATAATGCAAAAATGAAAAAAACAAACAACACACAAGAAAACGATTCCAAAGTTTAAAAGGATGTCAACTTGGAGATGCACTCATAGTATTTGGCGAAATGTCGTTAGTTGTCTGCATTCATAAAATTCAAAGCAAGCAGCTCTTAATAATTGACTATAGTTCACTTGCACCAAGTTCTTCAAAATAGAGGGAGCATTTGAACATAATTATACTGTACCAATACAACTTCAGGACTCTCCTGACTTCTTGCTAATCATTCCTACCTCTTATTGATACAAAAACACATGATATTTTGGTTCATGAAACGTTATGAACAATGACTATGGCTTCCATGGTTATGCCTTAAATGTAAATTGATACGCTACCTGAAGTCAGGATGGGTGCAAACGCGGTGAGGGAAAGTTAACTGGTATGCATACTTTTTGGAAGCTTCTGGTTTAAAAACAAAGCCAGGTTACCAAAGGAACGATTACATTGTCATCCAAAATTTATCGTGCAAGTATATATACTCACTAGCTGAAATTCATTAAATACCATTAGTTGATTCACCAAGTCCTTTTCCACAGTGGGCACAAAACTTATCAAATACGTTAATCTTATGTCCACATCTGCTACAAAAGCGGGCAATGGCGGCAAGTCCACAACCCCGTTCTCCTAGCCTAGAATCTGTGCTGTACGAGGTATGTGCTATCGGGGGAAACTTGAACGCCATTTCGGGTTTGGGCTTCACAAGCAAGGGCGGTGGAAGTGGTGATGGAGGGTAAATTCGTGAAGGTGAACATGCATGAGTACTTGGCAGCGGCCTCGTGATCACATTGCGAGTCATCGGACCGTGAATGAATGGAGATGGATGACCGGTAAAACTGCATCCTCCTAACCCTGGCATATTGCTTCCTCTAGACTCCTGAGAGGATAACAACATTTCAATGGCCTCCACCACGTTCCCATGGCAACTTTGGAGGATGAGCTCAAGCGTGCTTTTAGAGTGATGTGGGAAGAGGTTGGTCAATAACTCCATAGGAGGATGCCTTATCGACAAGGCGCTTATATCCCTTGACAGCCTCGGGTATCGAAACTCGTGCGGCCTTTCATGGAAATTTTCCAAGAGATGTTTGCTTCTCGCATTGAAATCTTGCTCGGGGCTTTTTCTTGCATCAGGAGAGGTTACATGGGGGGCTCTGTTAAGTCCTTCGTCTCCAGGTTCTTTTGGCTCCCTTTTAACATGAAGGCCTGGAGATAGTGCAACCCTCTTGGGACTTGAGGTTTCTTCTTCCCTTTCTGAGGATAGGATATCTCTCTTCCGGGATTCTGAGAATATGACCAAAACAGATAATTGTTAACAAGTGCTTTTTTGCTTTTTCGCTACGTCAATCTCGTGCCAACATGCAAACAGAAATGCTCTGCGGTGTTGTAGACTACAACCTTTAGTAAACCATTTGAAACCAGGACAATAAGCAGGTCGGTCATTCCATTCTTCAGAAACAGTTGCCTTGGGAGTTGGCTCAAAAGCATAGCGTCGCTATATTTAAAACTTCTTTTTAGAAACTCTGTCTTAGGTTTAGGAAGTGTTAGATCTGTAGCACTATTTCTGAGATGGTTATTAGTCTGATCAGCATTTCTTCTGACAAAAGAGTTCCTAAGGTCGGGCGCGGTGTCGTTATGTAGTATTTTAAACATCAATGTTTATTTGGCACGGAGGTAACTGGTTGAAAGGATAACATGGTTGCGACTGTGGTATTCTGGTTAGTGTGGGTCACGTGATGCAAGAGGATGGAAATAAACAGTTGCTAAAAATAACGCACGTGTGTTTCACTTTGCCTCACTAGAACTATTTAGAATACAAAAGCGACTTTAATTTCAAAGAAAAAAAGACCTTGTAAATTTGAAATTTTGAGCGGCTAAAACGCGATAGCCAAACCTGAGCACTTGTTTACTAATCACTTCTTAAGCTTGCAATGACGGGGGTTGACAACTCTAACAAGGCCTGCTTCAGGAGAAAAACAATTCTTCCGGGAATCTGGAGAGTTTGCAGGGAATCGGGAGACGGGGAATTTTCTGGGAAATATGACACATTAATAATAATAATAATAATAATAATACCTTTATTTAAGTCTCAAGTCATTCTAGCTGAACAGGAGTGCTCTACTAATTGGGGAGACTGTTAATCAAATAAACTCTAAATTAAATCAAATGTTGGTTTTTGAAGAGAGGGGAAAACCGGAGTACCCGGAGAAAAACCTCTCGGAGCAGAGTAGAGAACCAACAAACTCAGCCCACTTATGACGTCGAGTCCGGGAATCGAACCCGGGACACATTGGTGGAAGGCGAGCGCTCTCACCACTGCGCCAACCCTGCTCCCCTAATTTCTGCGATATTGAAGCAAACAACAAAGCGAAATTTGGAATTTTGATATGAATGTTACCGAAAAAATCGGGACCTTCCAAATTTCCGGGAGCACTCATAGTTACACATAGTGTTGCTCAAACAACGTTTTGTTTGAGTTGTCACCCCCTGTAATATCGTCTGACCTGTTCTGAACTCGATTACAACTTTAAACTTGCACATCGCTAGGTAGACTGGACCACTTACATACATTAGCCTTTCAATAAAATCTGTGACATATCAATAACCTGCGTCTGGAATTTACGCAACAATTGACAATACTAACCAGACTCTGATGAAATTTCAGTTATCCTTGGCTCAAGTCGACTCATGTTTGTATGAGGGGCCGGATGATGATAAAAATGGTGCCGGTGGTTGCTCTGAAATCCTGTAAAATAAGAATAACATTCTAAAATTTGATTGGAAATTTAAATACTTCTCCAAGGAGAAACGTTACTTTATTCTCCCCCAAACAGTCTATTTGTCTATCGGACTGAGGTATACGATGTTTTTTTTTATTTGCATGGCACTTCATTGTCAGATTGCCTCAACTGCTTAACGTTCTGTACACATGTCAAGAATAACGGCATAGAACCAGAATCGTTCTTTCTGTGAAAACTAATGGTCTGCGCTCCTATAATACCTATAAATGTGAGTTAAGGCAGCGTATTCATAATCATAGGAGAATAGCTAATATCTTTTCAAATGCCAATTTAGACCACTTTGTCTTTGATAGAGTCAATCGTCAATGGTATTCACGCAATAAAACTTTGAAGAAAAGTGTTTGAAACTAAGAAAACGCTGCAACATATTAGATTGCGCTTGCCGTTGACACGAGCTAGCACTCTTCTTTTAAAACTAAAAATCGTGTCACAAGAGACAAACAGCGTTTTACCTGCCAATCCGTTGGCTTGAAACACCATAGAATAAGTGAGTCTGGCGTTTTCTAATTCTCTTTGGTATTTTGCTCTCAACTGAGCCCCCTTGCGCTGCTGTCTTAGTAAAGCAACGCGCGCAGCTGTCACACGTTGCCTCTCGGTTATCAGTTGGCACTTTGCGCACGTGCAGTCTCTCCAGCGGCAGTAGTGCTTGTGTCCCTTGAGCCAAGATACTGTACCATGTGTGCGGCAGCGCGCGCATTTTGGGACCCTGTGGTGTAAGTTGGGAGAAGTGGAAGATTCTTCTTCTTCTTCTTCTTCTTCTTCTTCTTGGTTCTCGTGATCAGATTCCTTTGTGTCACTCATTTCCCTAAAAAAAATGCCAGGTTTTCAGAAAGTAACATGAAAATAGTTCGTCTTGACCCCTTTGTCTTCAAAAGTGAACCGGAACAGGGTTGCTTAAGCAACTTGGCGTGTGCGGAGAGAAGACAAATAACTGTCTAGGTAGTTTTTACCTCGGAAAATGGCTACACCATTTCCTAGTTGTGTGAGACTTATTTCACTACTTCGCTCACTGGCTCGCTCGGTCCTTCGATTTCCGTTGAACAATCCTTCTGCGTTAGTTTTGGGGTGATCAAGTAAAAAATTAGAGACTTAAGGTTACCGTATATCTTCAGATCGGCAATTTTCTTCAAATTTGGATTTTTCGGTTAAATAATTATCGAAATGGGATCTCTAATGTAAAAAAGAAATTATTGAAAAATATTTAAGGGGCTATGTCACGCTATTTAAACATATTTTTAAAGCTCAAGATATGTCTTGCCGTCCATTGAGATCCAAAAATACCGGTCTAGTTTTGTTATTTAAGACTGTTATAATACTAAAACTGTTTCCTGTCGTCTGATGGTACCAATGCAGCAAGGATGGAAATGGGTTGAAGCTTGAAAAGATTGGGCCAACGTTTTTAAGTTTTGATGCTATCTCGACAAAAAAAAAACCTCATTATGTGTTGCACTCTTTGATAAAATTAATTTGATATCCACCTCATACTTTATCAGGAACATTGTTTGTATAAACAAAAGCTCCAAGTAACGGTTTTTGGAAAGAACTGATCCCAAACAACAAAATCGTCGTGACAAAGTTTCTTTAAATTTTGACGGAGAAATGGCGGTTTTACGTTTTGGCCGGAAGTAAAACTGAATTACCCGTTTCATGACTTAGCGCTGTTTTCTCAAATCAATTTTTTCCCTTGAAGAGCTAAAATTCAAAGGGAATTTGTCCCATTGCCCCCAAACTTTGACAGTGGCTAGATTAACATATAGATCGTTTTCACTGTCACGCAATAAATAAATCAATCGAAAACCAGCCAGTGGAAAAAGTCAAGAATTTGTGATGTTATAGACGATAAATAAAGAAGACACTTCTCCAAGTTTTAGGCCTTTGCCCTTCACCAAACGTCCGATATTCGTCGAAATGTTTCGCAGAAATTTACAGTGCCCAGTATGAAAACGCCATCTTGTTGGACATCTGTTGTGCGCCAATATGGCGGCCGGAAAATAGTGTCAACAACTGGAACTTACTTTGGCTATCTGGGCGACTGATCATTAGTTCTGAACAAAAAGATATTTCCACAAGCACTTTTCCGAATGCGTTAACTTCTAAAAAAGCTCAAAATCATGAGAAAAGTATACATTTTTCAAAAAACTCGATCGTAGCCCTGTGTCACGCACCGCCAAAACCCCGAAATTCAGAATGCTCTAGTTTCAAAACGAAGGACACCATTGAGCTGTAAAATTGTAAACAAATATAAATTTATTGCCTCTTATGCCTGATGAGGATTAAAACTTTCGTGGTTCTTTACTTTTGGATTTTAGAAAGTGATGACGGCACGTGAAAACGATCTATACACAACAAAAACGTGTCTGGGAATTTTTATTTCGAAATACTTTTTCTCTGGGAGCTATTTTTGTACGATTATTTCACATTTTTGTAATACTATTTCGAAAACGTTCTGTAACATTTCACTGAAACTGAGTATGGCAAAGCGCACACATGTCTTTTTAGCGCTTTGGGTCCGGAAACTAAAGAACAAATTAAATTAGAGAAAGACAAAATTCGCTGTTACCATGCATCCATAATTATGATGCATTCATTTGAGCCCCTACAATTGAAATCTTTTATCTTATTTAAAAAACAAGTCGGTGAAATCTTCTCAAACTTCTATATTATATGTTACCAGAGATGATCTTCAAAATATTTCAGTTTAAAAATTTTCTGTAGGGCAGACTAAGAATAAAACTACTTTTCGATTATTGCTTTCTCAATTTTTTTTCTACCTACAGTCGGACTATATACGCAGCCAATTGATCTTAGTTGTTACCGAAAAAGTCTACCGGGCGAAAGCTGAAATATAAGCAACTAAAGTTACGAAACTCCAAAGATGTTGAGTCGACAAGATTAGCATTTGAGCATGCGCGACACACGCGTGCTCTTACTAAGTTTTATGGATATGCCGTGTGTTGTTTACGCGCGCGCGTGCTCGGCTAAAAACCCTTTCGAGCCTCCTTAACACAATAATTCTACCTAATATTAATTATGCGTTATCTGTCTACGCTGAATCTGAGTCCGATCTTACACCTGTACAATGTTTCTTAGACCGCTGTTTTAAAAGGAAATATACGTCTAAGCCTGTCTAAGAGAGGCAAGACCGTAGAATTTTCAGAAAAGTTTTCAATACCAAAGGACATTCACTTTAGTTATTATGCCTTGTTTTATTAAACCTAAGATCACAAACTCTTTTATTACCCGTTTAGCTTTTAAATATGAATCAGCTATGTGATTGACTAGATTTTTAATTCTTACTTTTACCTTTTCACACTTTTACTAGACATTAAATTTCTTACACTCACTTACTAGACGTTAAATTTCTTACACTTACTTGTAACAAAAGATATAACCCAAGCATTCAAAGCTGTGAGCGTTTCAAGGGTCATGAAGAATTTCTTGATGATGGAGCTTATATTCTATGTACCATTCAATTTGTGGCCGTTACTAGTAGTGTATCACCATGAAATAACAATAGTTTCACAATCACTCTTCTTGAATTACGTGGTTCTTGTAGTTAAATTTGAAAAAGAAAACCTACTCAGTAGTGAAGTGGCTTAACCCTTTAAGCCTTGACATCAACATATATATTCTCTTAACTGGTCTTCTCACATTTGTTAAAGTATCAGTTCAGACAATTTGGTTAAACGCGAAGAGGAAAGTAGGCTCCGCTCACTGTTAGGCCGAAATCCGTTTCAAAAGCTCGACTAAACATGCTTAAATACAGAAACATGGTGAAACACGGCCTGATACATCGCGGAAATGCATAACCCAATGTGCCCGCTAAGATTTACGGAAACGTCAGCAATTCTATTCTCTTTTGCTCCGCTCAGCCAAATAGAAATTATTTTCTATTAAACACAAACACTGGAATAAATCATGGACCATGGAGGGAGCTGCCAGCAATCGAGCTTATTACGCCCGGTTTAACGTCGCATTTTAGATGTGCAGAATCTAATACTAGTTTGAGTCTACGCAATTTAAAAAAAAAGGGTTTCATGTTTGGTTTGCGCGCTAATTCAGTTGCATACTCGACTGCCTGAGTCGAATGTTCGGCTGAACTCGCAAATCTACCGAATGCAATTGCTTTAAACGTAGCATTTTTACATGCACTTAATTCGTCAATTAGATTCTGTGCATGTTAAAAGCGACGTTTAAACCGGTCCTTAGTTTGGCCATTGAAATAGACGGCAGAGAAGCTACAGCGTAACGCGAAGGCAGCGGGAAAAGATCCAACGCCCTAGCACAAACGTAAATGTTTTGGCGTAATCTACGTGTGAATCAGAAGCCATGAAAAGTAGCCTTGATTAAACTGATCGGCGTCAAGTCAGTGGTGTGATATTCACAGGGAGTAGCTTAAAGGGTCCGTTAGTATCCCTTCAGGAGTCATCGCAAATAATCTAATTAACAGCTAAAATAAACACATTTTATCCTGTGACCCTTTAAACTGGCTTCTTTTAAAAATATAATTGTCGATAACTGGATTTTTTAAGGTCGTCTCAAGACAGTCATGCACTGACGGTTATCATGAAAAATCAGTCTTACTTGGTATCAACGCAAACTGTTCATGGTCAGACTATGACCAAGATTGACTCACTCTTCAAATGCTTTAAAAAAGCGGGCGCGTCCATGCATTGAAATCTATCAAAAACGTTTTCATATATAAACGTTTATTAAGATAAAATCACTTCAATGATTGGTGTTTCTCTTAGCTGTTGAGGACTTGTATACTACCCCTGTAAACTACAGTTTGAAATCGGAATTGAAGAAATGCAGCATATTGCTTTTTACTGTGACGAAAAGGAATGTTCGCTGCCAAAAAATTTGAACTGTGACATTTTTTTATTTAGATAGCTTCCTTATTAATTTTCTTTGCCAAATATTTTGACACCAAGCCGAGAGTTCTGAATATTTCTTGCGAAATCTTGTTGATTTGATACACAAGCTCTTTTGTTGAAAATTCGTCTTCACATGCTTTGAGTAACTGGGAAATTACATTGATAAGCATGATTTAATTTTATTTTTAACGTGAATGACTAAATGAAATAAACACGACTTTATACTGAGATAAGAATTAAACCGATTCTCTCTATTAATCAATTAAGCAAACCATGATAGGACAAGAACGAACGTTTGGCGAATTCCTGTTGTTCAAAATTTACTAAAATATATTAACAGAACAGGTTTTCTAAAGAAATCGCGAAACAATGAAAACATCTGAAACAATTTTGGCAAAAACTGAAAGTAGCTACTTAACCTCTAAAAATGACTTTATATTTGAAATATAGAGTGCTTAACTCAAGAGTGTAGGTAATTGCCCCTATTTAGTGCGATGCGCGTATTTCCAATGACATTCTAGCGCTCCGGCGGGAGAGGACCCAGTGACATTATATTGACTGGCAAATTGCTGATCTCTTCAGGTGTAATTTTCCTTCCCCAATAACAGGAACAGCGGTTCCAAACAATGGGCTTTTGGTTACTAATCACAACGAGTGAAATGTTTAAGCATGCCATGCAATAACTTTCGACGAAACAGGAAAATTTGTTCCCGCTTAACTGGAGGCTACTGAGCTTTGCTAAAGAACAATTTCAGCTATCGCGCGCTCTATACGATTAATTTTGCTCCCCTATTGATGAAGTCCATAAGTGAGTTCGACCATTCCAATGAAACTTACGCAGCAGTCCTCCTGATATATCTACTCTAAATAATGTTTTTTTCTGTTCAGACGTAAGAAAGTAGTTATCAACTGAAATGGAAGACACTGAGTAGCAATTCACAGCATAGTGTTTGTTGTGATGTGCAAGAGTAGGCGAGTTTCTGTGGCTGAAATGTTCATGTTGTTGAGTCATTAAACCTCACTGAAAATTTGTTCTCGGATATAGATCTAAATCAATTTTAGTCCAAAAAAATATCCATTTTTAAATTAACCCGCTATTTAAAGTGATACAAGGGTTACTCAGTTTACTTTTCGACATAGAGTTTTACAGCATATTACAATCGCCTTCAATTGTATCTGAGGTTACTGCTTTACATCAGTGGGCAATGCCAATGTACAAGGTTTATAAGACGTCCCTAAAATGCCAATTCTGAAGAATGAAGAACGTCTGTTTCCATAGTTTAAATGGTCATACTTGAGGATTTAGTCCACAGAATCGCTGTGAAGAATCGCATTTGCTGCCATGAACTACAATTGATTGACCAACAAACAGACTGCTTTACGTAGGTGATGAGTTTCTGGAGTGTTGAGGAAGAAAAACGCTGAAAATATTATCTTAGTTTCCGGCATTCAGTTTTTAGAGCGAAAACGTTTCCTTTTGTTTGAAAAAAGGTTACAATTATAAAATCCGGTGAATAGAAGTAAGAGATATCATTCTTTTATGGTGAGGCGAATAAGAAAAATCCATTACTATTTGAGCAGTCTTTATCCTACCTGTAGACTTTTCTTCGCTTCTTGAGTGTGACTCTTCTAACGCGAAATATGTGTGTTATCCCTCACTCGTGGAAGCAATAAGTAATTTGAAGTTAAACTGTTTGCGCTTTTCTTTGTTATTTTATGTAGTTACCGTTTGAACAGGCAAATATTCGTGGGAGGGGCTTTGTCCATTAGTCTGCACTGGTGGTTGAGTATAAGATTACGAAGTATGCGCCATTTTAAAAGCTTTTCAATTTAACATCTGCCAACTTAAATGTGAAAGGAAAGGTGTACTGTATTTTTTACGGCTCTTCTAAGCTAAATCGTCTCGGCTAGAAGACAGTATTCTAGAGCTCTTACAACTGGCGGTGAAAAGAACTAGAAATAACAATTGTAACCTGACTGGCGTAGATTTATTTCTATCATGAAAAGACTAAACATTGCTAATTTTGTGCAGGCATTATTTTAAACTGTTTGAGGATATTTTGCCTTTTCGCCCATAGGTTTCCTGCTTCCTTGTAAACTTGTTTAACTTAAGTGAGAGTCAGTGGGCGTCAATAATAAAAATATATCGCATTTAAAGCAAGACATCTGCCTCGAAAGCAAAACAAATTATTGTCTTAATATCACTGAAATTCTAATTAAGACCACTTCTGGTCACTCGGAAGCCGTCTAACGGCATATGTTATAAATTTTCGAGAGTGGCACACTAGCTTGATAAATAAAGTATTTCATAATTTCGCGATAACTTTTTTAAGGTTATAAAAAGGTAATTTTAAATCAATTTGCCGCTTCAGTAGTTTCAAAAAAGCCCAAACCTTTGTTTGACATAAATAACTTTTTGTAATGCATCGACGACGATTTACATGTTAAGAATACCCCTCCAGCAGGTGCAAAAATAATTTCAAGTGAGACAATGATTTCAAGTCGAAAGCGCCTTTGGCGAAATTTCCCACCAGCTCGTTTTATTGACTCTTTAGGTAGCTCTGCAGTTGTTAAGCACCCTAAAATGAAATGCTCACGACACTGAATTAGCATGACAATCACCAAAAGCGAACTTTCAACCTTATTTTTACAAGCCGTCTTGTGAAAACTGATCGATTTTGTGATGTGCTTGTGGTCAGTTGTAAAGTGATACTGTAGATAGATGAAGACGGCTACTGAAATTATGGCACAACTGAAACAATAAGTACCTGTTTTAGGGTAATTAAAAACAAAATACGGAGCGTATTTTAGTGTTTCAGCACCTTTTACTTAAGCTAGCTCAAGATATCTGCAATTTGAAACATCCCGTTTTCCGTCCACTTACAAAGAAAAATGAGTAAAAGAAAAATATATTCAGTGTTCTTTTTCAGCAATACTGTATTTTCGTTAGAGTACGAAAGACACAGCATATTTACCGGCAGCATTGAATTAACCAAACGAATTGAAAAGCTGCGCTGCTTTTAGAATAGGCCTTTTACTACAACGAAAACGCGGTCGCGTGAAATCATGTACTGTACAATCGAGTCTTTTCTGTTTGCGATAGCACGCAGTTTAAGTCCGTACTTTGTCACCATTACAATAGTGATTTCTACAAAAGCGGACTACGCAACATAACCTGGTGAAGAAACCTGTCACTGATGTTTCTATTGTTTATGGTAGGGTTCTCTGTTGCACTGGTTCGCGTCGATGCGAGGCTTTTGTAGTAATTAGTTATGGGATGTTAATTCAGTTTCCGCGTATAGCATTTGTCAGAACTGGTTAGTTTTGAAATAGAACGGGATATTTTGAAAACATGGCTCAGCAGAGTTCCCAAAACTGTACATTTTGAAAATTGAATGTACAATTTGGAGGATATTCAAAGAACTCAAATCAAAATGAAGGCCGATCCCCTCAGTTTTGAACACAATTTATACAATTGCGTAAAGAAGCCTGAAAAAAAGAACTGCTATAAAAACCATTCATCGGCAAAATAAATGCATTCCGCTTTGCTCTCGCAGTTCCTGCAGCGAGGAGGCGCTCATAGTTACAGAAGATATTAACAAACCTCTCGGCATCAATGTATCTATCTAAATCAAGTTTGAGCGGTCTGATTTTCTCAATGAGGACCTAAAAATTCGCTCCAAGAGCGAGCGCAGCCGGAACGTTACGAAACTATTGATTTAATTACAGGAGGCGAAAACACTGTCAGCAAAAATACAGCTATACACCAGTTGCAGTTGTCGCCGGCCGGGATATTGGACGAGATCTTGATCAGAATAAATGTAAACAGGTAAACAATACTACGATGCGGGAGCTATTCTCCGAATCCTTGAACGCGGAGCCCACGCAAATCATATTTAAAAGATTGCGATTGACAACCAAACCCGCCGGATACACGGAAAGTTGCAAGAGCATGCTGCTTTACAGGAACAATAAGCTGTCTTTGACTTGATCTGCAGAGCATTCGACGCTATCAGTGTCACTGGAAAAGCTTTTTCTCACCACGAAAAGTGTGCCGTCTCGAAACAGCTAGAATTGTTGTTAACTGGTTCCTCAACACCGCTCTTTCTTTCAACAAAAGTATCGGAAAGGACTCCAGGAAAATCCCTGGGCAGGACCATTCATTCCCCGTTTTAAGGAATAGCTCAATTTAGTTGCAAAACATTCAATTTCAGCGCTTTTAAAGCAGTAACCCTCGCAAAAACACTGGTACTGCTGATTGAATGATTGCAAAGAATTTCGTAATACGAAAATAAAGCTGTGTCCACGTTGATTCCTTCTTAAAGTGGAGAGGATTTTCCAAACACCATATTTTTGGATAGTTAAATGCAAGGTATCATGTGAAGAAGTATTGGAATTGTGAGCAGTATAGCTTTTTTGCAGGTTCATTCCTGTGGTTGTTGGTCTATATGTTTAACGCAACAGATGTAAACCACAACGCAAAGACCAAATCCGACATTGAAGGAAATACAAGCAAGCGTTGCTAAGTAAGGGAAATGCTTGAGAACATGTCAAGATTGGTTTATAATTTGCTTCTCGTTTGTTGAAATAGGCTTCGTATCTACAGTCTTTTAATCAACTGAACATCGTACTTAAGTGACAGAACTTCACTGGAATGATCGCTTACAAGCATTGTATTTTTATTAAATCCCACCCGATTCTTTCCCAGTTGTATGCGATCCCTCAAACTCCGCAGATCTTAGTCAGACACTCCAAATTAAATATCTCGAATGTAACCATCATTCGTCTTTCGTCAGTGGTTCTTGTGATCAACAAAAGTTTGTGACAAAAGGGGCAATAACCACGCAACATAGCAAAACAAGCAACTCCATTCGTTATGTCCAACTTCATTTCCAAGATAACTTTGGATTTTAAACAAAACAAAACTTAAGTGTCACTTAAGGATCAAAAGTAATTCGCGTTTACTTATGGCTACCGCACACTAGCCGATTTTTTGTCGGCCGACGAAAAATCTTCACTTATCGGCTAGTGTGCGGTGAATTCAGACAAGTCTGCGACAAGATCGGGGTTTGTCGGGCAATATGTGACAGTGCTAGATCTCAAAACGTCTTGTCGAGCCTTGTCGGCTAGTGTGCGGTGGACCAAGACAATTTGTCGGGGTTCGGGCGCGCCTCAACTAATTAGGAAGCGTCGTGAGGGTCACGAGAATCAGTTTCAATTTTTGCCGCGTCAGTGGAATGAGCGCCATCTTGATTTTGGATGACTCGGCCCCAAGCGTCAACGCGGTTGGTCGCGACAAAACATCGGCTAGTGTGCGGCAAGCTGATGGCCCGACAAATTTTAACCCGACAAAAAATCGGCTAATATGCGAAGGGCATTAGGTTTTGTATTGCCCACTGATTGCGCCACTGTTAAAACCCATTATGTAGGCCATATGCCGTGACCATCATAACTTCTTTAAAGTGTTGTTAGTTTTGTTCAGATCCATGTTTACCGGATTTTCAACGCCGCACTTAGTATGAGGGGACTTTATTCCCAACAGGTGGCATAATTGAATGAATTACCATGCGAAATATCCTTGATTCACACCTGAGAATTTAATTGAAATTTTAATTTTGTAAGGGCACGACAGTTCTGCCCGTTTCGATTCAATGATAGAGACCTGTAAACTAAACGTAGCTCTCTTTAAAGCCCCTCTCACCAACGTAGACTGTATGACTTACGGTTTTAACATCGAGATTTCAAACTGATTTCTGTGCTGCATTTAATTTATCAGTGTAGACACTATTTCATGTGACTGTTTATTCACAGGCGTTGCGAAAGATGTTTCAGCAGGCGTTGCACCGTGTAACATGGTCGGTTTCGTAAAACTTTTTTAACTTCCGTTGCGAGACAAGTTTCACGAAAAGTAGAACCGCTTTCTACTTCTGCAACGGTCGCAGCGATCGCAGTGGTGACAAAAACGAGAGTTTCACCGTGTAACACTACTTTGTGAAACTTGTTCACGGTGCCGTTGCACACAAGTTTCAGCTAAAAGTTTTACATTACCAGAAATCTGAGTCATTTCGTTCACGCGATACTTCCTGACTGTGGTGTACTCAAAGTTCAATAGAGCATGCCCGGAGGTATTAGATTACGTAAAAAAACATGGGAAGATCGGTTCGAAGCAAGGAACGTGTAAATTATGTCGCACTGAATTTTTCTTCGGCGGATTTTGAACTAGTTTCTACTAATTCGGAGTTTCGCATCCGTTTTCTGCCGTTCGCGACCGCTCAAGAATTTTTTTGCAAACGAATAGTGTTGCAGCTGTTACAGTGATGCGGTATATTCCTTCCGGTTTCGCAAACTGTTTCGCAACCTTTCTTTGTTTATATTTAAGCGAGCCTGCCAAGTCAATACACAGCGGATTTGATCTTAAAACTGCCTGGTTACATGTGTTTTAACATGGCTTCCAAAATAAACAGTGCAGAAAGAGAGAAAATGGTCGTACGTTTTAGCAATTCCTAAAGCAATTACGCGCAAATGGCGGTCAAGAGCGTAGAGGCCAGATATTTCACTATCAAACCTTTAAATTTGTCCGAAGGTTTTCAACGAGTTACGGAATATTTCCAACCAAATCTGTGACATTAATTCATCACGAAGCGATAGAGATCAAGGGAAGATGTCCATGTGCAAGATTTGTGCTCCAAAATGGAGTTTTCGGTAAGTGATATTTACCTAAATTTGAGAAGACATGAGGCATAAAGCGACTGTTTTCAGGTAAATTTTGAAGCGCGATTTGTCCGAACTTATCTTTCATTAAACACCTAAAAAGTTATATCGTGAGAACACCAAAACACTGTTTGTTCGGTTAAGATCAAGGGAAGCAGGCTAGTTTTCCTAATATGCATGATATTTGAATTTTTTTATTTTTTCCCATACAATCCTTTGTAATCGTGGGCCGCCATTTTTAAAGTTCTTTGGAGAGGAAATTTGATCGATGACCCGAATTTCTGGTAATGAACGTGTAACAGCGGCTTTACAGCAATGGTAAATCTTGCGTGGTGAAAAAAAAAGCATGTCTCGTAGAGTATGAAGATTGTATTTTCGCCGCGTTATTTTTGTGCGTGACTTTCGTTAGTCTTTTGGAGTCTCTTGTGGAATTTACTTTATCATTTGGCCGTTTTTATTGGAAATTTAGCAGTTTATTACATCAAATGGTTTTCCAGCTCCCAACGTCAGTGGCTTCATAGCTCAGTTGGTAGGGCATTGCACTGGAATCGCGAGGTCACGGGTTCAAGCCCCGTTGAAGTCCTGAATTTTTTTTTCAGGCTTCTTTACGCAATTGTAAAAATTGCAGTCTTAACTGCGACGATCATTCTTCGTTTGATTTCATATCCGCAGTTCACATATGATTTCTTTCATATGCATTATTCAGTTTATTACATGTCAGCGGATGTACAAAATGTTTAACAAGAAGGAACGAAGGGTTGAAATCCACCTCACACCGTCAACTATACTCGGAAATGGCAGATTCCGAGATACAAAAGGAGTGATATTTTTAAAGAGGAAAAACAGGAATAAGTACTTAAAGGGATCTAAAGCTAAGAATTGAAAAAATGACAGTTTTTTCATGTTATACCAATAGTTTTATCCTTACCGTCCATCATAAAGCTCAGTTCTTACACAGTTGTGGAATGGTTTTCTCCCCGAGGTTCGCCTGATCTCTTTTCTTAGTAGTTTTAAAAAAATGTTTCGAAGCACATGAAATTTCCAACTCGTAGCTATTTATTTTGCACAGGGAATCGTGCAGCGTCAATTTTTCACTCTCATTTAAGGCTTAAATTTAGCGCCGTAAATCATGACCTCTTCAAGAGAACTTGCTCTGTTTAATCTGTCTGTCGTCTTTGATGTTGCGGTGCACTTGCCGAAGACGTCATATTTTGCCCGAGTTTTACTGCTCTGCGCGAAAGATTGTTTGCCTCCACGGCACACAAGTTGGGAGATAAATGGCTTTTTGCATCTGACAAGTGGATTGACTTTCAGATCAATTTAAACTGATCTTATTCTGTTCAGTCTTTTATCTCTCAATCAAACCGTTTTTCGTATTTTTTGTTTATTTTTTGCTTGTTTGTTTTTTCTTCTTTCCGTGACCATGAAACATTTAATGATGTAAATTCTCCGTATAAGCTCTCCATATGAGCTCTTTGTGGTCTTAGAGCAAATGGGGGTGAAAAACGGATGGTCTTCATGAAATGAAAACAGTTTACGTCAAGCCGTAACCGTAAAACTGCAAAATTTGTGTAGAATGATGTTGGTATTTTAACAAGAAAGGTGTTTGTCGTGGTGGTTTGAAATGTTAGCTGCGTTTATTGTTCGTGCCACAATTTAGTCATATACATGTAGCTACATGTGGCCGGCGACGTTTCGACCGCTTACACTGGTGTTCTTCATCAGGCAATAGTGCGCCTGATAGCTTAAATGGCTAACTTAGCTAATTAACAAATCTTGCGATCGAATATTCCTATCAGTTACCCATAAAATTTCCCAAGAAAGCAATATCTCAAGAACCATGTTTTCACCTTGGTTATTAAAATTATCGCTCAGTCATCTGACATCCGTTCGTAATTATTTAACTGGAAGTAGCCAATGACAAAGTATTCCGCGCCTGGAGTAGCGATAAGCCACACTTCGAGGCAAGATGAAAATAAGATTGACATAATAGAGAGTGCGACAGATTTCGATTTTGCATTTACTCCTCAGCCGCTATAGAAGAGGGTAGCAAAGGGTGTATGCGTGACGCGGGATGAGGGCAAAAATTAGCGCGTTACGCGTGAGAGGAACCAAAAGAGATGCGAGATTCGTAAATTTGTGAATGAAAATTCCATGAAAAGTATACGTGATGGGGGAATTCTGTTCAAATTCGTTCGTGAAACGGGATCACGACCACCCTCCCCCCTCCCCCCCTGTCCTACTCTCAGTAACGCGGGATAAATGTACCGCATTCTTTCCGTGACAGTTAAGCTTCTTCATTCTTAGTGTCCAATAGTCATTTATTACCAACATTTCTCGTTGCAAAAAGGTTATCCGGTTATAATGATTGTTTCGGTTTATTCCTCGTGAAACGGTCACTGCAGTTTTTCAGTCAGAATGTAGGGCGTGGTCAGTTGCGTGAAGTCTTTATGCTGTAAACATATGTTCCTTTACTTTGTACCATTCAATCATTTCTTTGCGTTCATTTATTAAGTTTTTAAGTGTACCGATTAGGGAATAGTCATTAAATTATCCAACGACTTAGAAATAGGCTTTAACTCGCAATTTTCCAAGTATGCTGACAAAAATCAAGGAGTCGCGCTTTAACTTCTTGCCATTTTTATATATCTTGGAAGTTCCGAGGGGAGGCGGATTAGATGAAATTTTTACAGAACGTTCATTGAAAATGTACGTCAATCATTTGTTTGGATTTTAAATATCTTGAGCGGAAGAAAAACGGATAAAAGATTGAACATTCATTTTATACTACGCGAAAATTCTGCAAGTTCAACCTTTAAAAACGTCTCTCGTCAGTGTCCTAAGAGGTTTCATACTATTTTCCTAAATTCCTCCTAAATCAAGAATAATACAATTTATATGTTTTCGTGACTTCAAAAAGGACGGAGGTTGAATTATACCGGAAATTTACCAGGTATAAATCTTGGCGACTGATCTATCTTGAGTTGAATTGATTTGATAACATCTTAAGCGTTCAGATGTTAACTGTGTGTCTGAACAAAGTTTTCTGACTCGTTTCTCAGTTCTGTTTTTAGTTTGATTAAAAAAATTGACGAGAACACTCAGTACCAGAAACGCGGTGGTATAGTATATACTTGTTTGGTTATATTACCTCTAAAACAACGCACTTCAACTCGATTCATTTGCAAAATATTACCTCAGTCGATAAACTGCAGTCCTCAGCCTGAGGCAATGCCTTTCTTTGGGACTCGTCACCTGGAAACAGTAATACTCTATAGCACTCTGTAACCCGCGCTTAAATCCTAGCAACCTTAGGCCTTCAAAAGCCTTTTTCGTTTTGTGTTACATTTTGTATACTACACATTAATCATAGAAAAAAAAATCAGTCTTAACTCAGTGTTAAACGAATTTCAGCAGATACTCCTTCGGCGAATTAAGGCTGTTACTCTCAAATGAATTCTTAGCGTGGGTTTAATGGCTGTCAAACCTACAATGCCTCGGCAAGATTTTCAGTCTAGACGCCTGAATGACGCTAGGCGATCGGGAGAAAAGCACCCAAAAGACAGATTTTCCAGTGTGGCAGACAGTGTGTAATTTACGTGGAGTGGTTGGTTTGGAATTGGTCAGTTGTTTTAAGCATTCTAAAAAATTAATTATCATGCAATTCATTTTCGGTACAAAATAAATAAATCTTAATAAATCTTAAGCAAGCATGGGTTTTGATTCGGAATGCTTTTAAATATGAGGGGGTTATGTGACAGCTAAAAGCTGAGATAGCTGAAAAGAGGCCACTGTTAAGCGAGTTTCTGCAGAGATTTGAAGAAATCAAATTTTTTTTATCGTTAAGCCAGCCCACAAAAGCATTCACTAAACGAGCAATCTTCAACAGCTTATAAGCTATCATACAGTAGTGCAAATTATCTGCCTCAATATTAAATTAAAATGATTCTGTTGGGAGAACACTGTGTACATTTAGCGGTAAAAAACCAGACAGAAATCCGCGCATGAGGTTAGATCTTCCAGCAATGTTGAAGAAACGACGAAATCGTTGACGCAAAATCACGCAAACGTTTCACACCAAATATCAACCTGAAACGGGAGCTAGGAATAAATACTCGCGAAAAAATTATTAGAAATAGTTGTGTTTAAACAGCTTGGCCTGTTTCCCACCAGAAATACGTTTTTTTCTTTTTCTATCATTAACATTTTGAGTTGTGATTAATATACAGACACTAAGATTGTTTTCATGTGTTCGCTGAGTGTTCTCTGCAAGCGAAAACACACGAAGTCCTACCAACGCCCTAAGGCTGTTGAGTCCGCAGAAAGACTTGTGAATCGATGCAAGTAAGAGTGAAATGGTCGTGTGAAATTAACTTTTTGCAAAACTAGACTCTTTATTGTGATCCAAAAAGTAAATGAAATTAGCCGAGTTCGACGCTTTGTTCACGTCTTAAACAAGCCCCGATCGCCTTTTCCTTAATTCCATTTATCTCGGATTTTCGCATTATTTTCTTTCCGGTCAAGCGGCTACTTTTCGACCTTAGCGCAGATTAAATACACATTCATCACCGTTTTATGATAGACAAATCATTTTATTACACGAGCTTTTATCTTGTTTCGAGATTCCTTGCTGATAACACCTCTGAATTTAATTATAAACCTTGCTTCTCCCATGTACGAAAGGCCTGATTTACGACTTTAGCGAGCCAATTTTCCTTTTGTCATGCGTTTTCCTAAATTGAGGTAATAAGCGTCGATGATTGATCATGATGTTCACTCATTTCCTTAATATTTACGCAAAACAAGCAAATTTCATGGGCGAATTTGTTGTTTAATTTTGCCACGATGGGACCACTGATCAAATGCAAACAAACCAAGTAATGGTTTTGAACAAAGGAAACCTTTTGCGACTCGATGAAGCCGATCCACTTGATTCAAAGAGGTGACAACGTGCGAATTTCGCGCTAGACTCGAAATAAAACAGAGGTTGGTTTTATTAATCTATACCTAGTTCCTTAATGGCGTGAAATCTCACCGCTTTTTGAATAGATAAGTTTACATTACATGCATCTAGTCTTAACAGTAATAACTAAAAATGATTAATTCTCAATTGACTTTTGGGCATATCTGCGGCTGCTTTTCCGTTTTAATTGTCCTTCTTGCACGCAAATTACAGCGCCAGTCTAGCTTCTTTAAAAACCCTACAGCAATCACGAAATCGGGCTTTTGGTCAGTTTAACGCGAATTTGTAAGCTGAGCACCACTAAGTTTTAATTTGTTTTTCCTAGAAGCAGCCTCAGAATATTTAAAAGACCAGGTTTCTGTTTATAATTGATAATGTTAAAAAGGCTGTTCTGATTCCTCAATTACTGCAAACCATTTCTGCAAGGGCGTACAGCCGTATTGAAAGTTCTTTGGACACTTGCTGAGTGTTTTAAATTTAAAGGATTTAAGTGAATTAAGCATAGTAGTCACACAGGTGCATGGGCGAATTAAAAAAAGAGGGATTTCGTCCTGGAGTAAATGTATGACTAAATTTTCGCAGAAACTTACGTTGGTGAATCTTTGCAACAATGGTGTCAGTTAAAATATGAACTATCCAAAAATTATAACGCAAAATGTAGTTTGAATCTCAGCAAGTCCCGGCTTGAAAAGGCAGGCGTAATTTCTAGAATTACAACCGTTTACTAAATATTTATGAAAGCGTAAGTACTATGATTACAAGATGGTGCATTTCTAGTCTTATTCCCATCGGGTGGTTTTAAAAACCAATCGATACAAAAGTACACTGGTTTAATACTCACCAAAATTTATTGCCAATCTCCTTGAAACGAATCAGTCTTCTCTCTGCCTTGCTTTCACGCCAACTGAAAATAAAAATTATATCATTAATTGTACATACTGCAGATGACAATCAAGATAAATTGATCGTGAACTTTCCCCACGCAGTCACGAGATGAGAAGTTCAAAGGAGAGTAGTCCGCTGGTTTACCTGTGTTGCTTAAACAACTTCGTTGAAGATCACTTCAGGTTAGTGAAAAAATACACGTGTAAAAATCGATCACAAACCAGTCCCCAGGGTTCACTCTCTTGTTTGCCAGGTGACTGAATAAAGAGACAACTGTGGTTTTAAGTAATAACGTCGTGCCTGAACCGCTGGCCCGTTGAGCTTGGCAACGCTGGCGCGATTAAGGACAGATCGGCGATTATTATGAGTTCAGCTCAAAGGATTAACTGAAATCTTGACAAGTGGCTTAAAATGGTCGGCTAATCATTTTTCACTTGTTAATTTATTACTTTGCTTTCGCGAGAACTGTAATGTCAACTGTAAAACGAAATTTCATTAACTTCGGAAGTTAGATTTCTTTCATAATTGATTTCTTAATGACTTAAGTAAGTTGGATGTCAGAGCTGTCGCGCGAAAGACAAGTTTGAAAGCAGGTGCCTGGCGGCGGATAGCTGAGTGATTCATTTCTGCTTTAATTACACGAGTGTTTAACAAAACACGCATTATTATTTCAATGCCGTGCGTTTTGAAGCGTGCATTTGAAAGCCTCTCAGTCTTTTATCTCCTAAAACTGTAGGTATCAGCTTGTTTCTGTAAAACGCACAGCGGATATTTGCTGGGTGTCCCGTCTTAAATGCTGCTATTTATAGGCTGACATCCCATATTGTACCTACTCATTTCTCCACTCCTAGGTCAGTCTAGCGGATTTAGCGCGGCTAGAAAGTCGAGCAACTTGATTTTATGGCCTCACTGACTCTTGTTTTTCTGAGCTGAATAGAATTCTCCATCTGTCCTCAACTAGCCTTAAGCGGTTAAATTTATGGAAATCAAATCCAAATGAGAAAACATTTGCTCATCACGTGTTGAAAAGATTCAGTTCGTTTGCGTTCGTTATGTTTTACTTGAGAGTCACTCACTTTTTTGTTGCTTTTAGTTACTGATATGTTTCCAATAAATAACAGAACGAGAAAATACTGTGACAGTCGCCTTTTTGAATTTCCCGACTTAAATTAAGATATGCGGTTGAATTTTAAGCAGAATGTTGTTTATAATTAGTTACGTTTCGATTTAGCTTGATAAGATAAATGTTGTAAGCGAAGTTTGCAAAAATGTCATTTAAAACAATGCTTTCAAAGTATGCATTAATCTAAAGCGACGTTATCGGTAATGTTTACAATGCTTCAGGTATCGTTAAATAGAAATTAAGACATATTCAGCCACAAAAGCCGATGGTCTTCGATTATTTCTACTGTTCATTGCCAGAGGCGTTCTAATGCTTAGCAAAATTCGGCAGATATAAAGGAGATTGTGTTAGCTATTTACAACGCCTTTTCTCTGAATTAAAAGAACAGGGCTTCCGATGGTCATCAGATTTCGCAAATTTTGCATCAACTAGTAGACAAGTCGATCCGGAATGCTCGAACGTTTAATACATGAGCCCCTTGCTCGGGATATTGGGCAACCACCCCTCACGCTATCGAGCTTAAATGAAATTGATTTGATTTCATTTCATTTGAACGGTTTTAAAAGAAATTGCTAATTCAACGTATCGGTATCTGAAACAAATTGACCTTGAGCTTCCCTCGAAACTACCTAAAAATCAATCCTGGTGAAATTTTTAGCAAGGACTAATGCTTTTGAAAAGGTTTAGAACTTTCCCAGGTTTCAGCTTAGTGAATGGAAAAAGAGATAAGGACACAAATAATGCATGCATCTGAAACAAACTAAAATACCCTTGTTCCAACTATTTCACAGTTTTTAAATCATCGTATGTTCAGTTAAAACGAATAAGTAAAAATGATTGTCTTTTATTCTATGTGCTCTTCCCAACTATAGCTGTCTTTTGATTGGTCTTGATAACACATTCAATTTTTAAAGATGTAATATTGCTCGACGATATTTATGCAATATAGAGCCGTGTTTTGACCTGAGCGATAAAGAAGCTCTGGTACTGTCCGAAAAAGTGCTAAGGAAGGGGGTAGTTCCTCAAGAAACTGTGGTGCTGCGTCGGTATCGAAGTATTACACAAAATTGTGGTGTCATCAACAGAGTTGATGGTATAAATTGACCACCATAGAATGGTAGAATCACTGTACGGTGGTCAATTTATACTATCAACTCTGTTGATAATACCAAATTTTTGTGTGCTAAAATTAAGGTCGTGTTTCGTGCCATACGTGTGCCACTGATGGCATTCAGTCGTTCAAGCGGAATTTCCAAATTGCATTTTCTGCGTAGGTTTATGGGTAGAGCAAAGAGCGTAATGCACTTTCACTCGTCATGGATTCATTAAAAAAAACGTGTTTGACAACAACACGTCTGGTCATGGTTTCTTTTGAAAGAGTGCCTCGTTAAGTTCAGTACGTTTAATGAAGTTACATAGTTACCTTGTGCGTTTTTACTTGTTTTTCAAAATACACAATGAAGACAACCACGTGCTTGAATCGTGGTCCAAATTACAGCCGCTTTGTGTAAACAGTTTTATCCTTTTGAATGCATTGAGGCACAATGGTGTGAATTCTTCTATCGCCGTCTTTGAGCAGGTGTTTCTAGTACATGGACAGTACATTTTTAAATTCCTAGAGACCGTTGAAAGTTCTTCGTATGCCACAGGTACTTTCTCAGGTTTTTGGTTGCAGTAGCTTTGATCTTAGATTTGGCAATACGCCTACTCAAGAACGTTCGTCTCGCTTCCCACACTTTGTTAGTTCGCCAGATCATTGAATATTATTTATTTGCTTAGAAAACGATATTGCTGTTTGTTTAGCCGCCTTGTATGGCTCTTTATGTCTACCCTTATTTACAATTCAACCATTGGTAAATGACGGAGAAGGGTGTAAAGTGTTTTCAGCTTGCTTTGTTTTTCGCAGATAGCACTTCAAAACTTCGCCTGGGATCTGCAAGCCGTGTTCCACCCTCATCGGTAGCATAACAAACGGTTCAATCTTTTAGCTATTTTCCACTCCTCACATTGCTCATCTAGCTTATCTACAGTGTACAACAGTACTCATGTCCCGTGATGTTTATTTATTATTCGCTTGTCACACTGTAGCTTCAAAAGAGAGAACTCAGTTCTCAAAAATACCGTAAACTGAACTGAAAGATGTCCCCAAGGTAGTGCTCGGAATTTTATGTGGCTGCGGCCGGTGTTCCGCTTCCGTTTAAAATCGAACTACAAGAGTATATCATCATCTAAACCTTATTATTAGCGAACAGTTGCGGGACTTTTGGAGATCGTACGACACGCAGCACTCTCTTGTCAATAGTCATTTAATCCTATGCACATTCCGTGTACGTAGAACTGTGTTCAATGGCTCGTTAGATTATTTCATAAAAGTTAGGTATAAAGATAAGCGGTTTTGCTTCGAGTTAGCGAGAATTTAAGTCCATTTTTAAGGAACGGACTTTAGATTTTTTACGGTAATGTAGGCGTTCTGTAGTTCCTAATTTAAAAATTGAAACAAAACGGCATCGTGAAGAGAGTTTCGACAAGAGTAAAGCAAGTGTTCTTCTTGAGATACTCGTGGAATGTGACCAACCAGAGTTCTACTGTATATAATGAATGTTCACCATCACAATTTGCGCTGAAATCTTTGCGTGGTATACCCTCAAAATCTACTCCGGGGAAAACCGATTGCTGGACCATCAATGATGGATACTGTTTTCTGGTAATTGTTCAGAAATGTTTCAGTGTGATGATTTTTGTCTTTGTACGCGGTTTTAGACAATTCTGCTTTTGCATTTTAGCTTTCGAAATAGTCGGTGGGAATAATGTGGCTTGGTGCCTTCGATCTGATTACTGAAAATTTGGGGTGAAACTGACGAGATTTGACAAAGTGTAGCCACCAAGCCCCGACAACCACGTTTTATGGCTCTTGCGTGAACGCTGCTCACCAAAGTCATAGTTTCCAGCGTATGATGGTCCGCGAAAAATATACTTTTTAAACCTAGTAACGCTAAGTACTTCGAAATGAACATTCGATAAACCATAGTTACTGCTACAAAAATTTATGTAGCTCAATAGAAGATACCATTAAACACTTGCAAATACGAGACTAATGTTTTAAGTTGGTGTATATATTGTCTCCTTGCTTATAACAAACGGAGAGCAAACACCTTATTTTATTTATTTGCCATCATGATAATTACAAGTATCATATTGGTGAGGAGACCTCAAGAAGCCAAAGGACAGCAATATTCTTTAGAAAAAGTTCATTCTCTTTAATGCTGTTTACAGTGTACAGTGTGTTACTTATAGAGCATGGAACGATTCTGCATAACTTAGTCAAACTTTTTACTTTGATTCCGTTTCAAGAAGGGATCTCCTTTTAGTTCGAATAATATTTTATAATGCTTTTCAGTAATAGATAAAATAATGAGATATCGTGGTCGGTTGATGGCTGTAAAACTCTCTTAGAGCTTCATGGACTATGCTTTTAAGAGAAAGTGATACCAAAACAGACGTCGGTATGTAACATTACAGCTTGCAGTAAAATTCACTTTGGAAGTGTATTCACAAACTCAATCCTAGAACTATCCCGTACAGTATAATAAACAGCACCACAAGAAAGCACTGCTCAGTAGCTTTCATTTGAATGGTCACACTTTAGGATTTCATCCACAGACTGAAAAGTTAGAACCACCTTGTACAACATAGCAATCAGCACCGCAGGAAAGTACTCTTTAGTAGCTTTCATTTGAATGGTCACACTTTAGGATTTCATCCACAGACTCAAAAGTTAGAACCACTATGTACAGCATAATAAACAGCACCACAGGAAAGTACTGCTTAGTAGCTTTCATTTGAATGGTCACACTTTAGGATTTCAGCCATAGACTCAAAAGTTAGAACCACCTTGTACAACATAGCAATCAGCACCGCAGGAAAGTACTCTTTAGTAGCTTTCATTTGAATGGTCACACTTTAGGATTTCATCCACAGACTCAAAAGTTAGAACCACTATGTACAGCATAATAAACAGCACCACAGGAAAGTACTGCTTAGTAGCTTTCATTTGAATGGTCACACTTTAGGATTTCAGCCATAGACTCAAAAGTTAGAACCACCTTGTACAACATAGCAATCAGCACCGCAGGAAAGTACTCTTTAGTAGCTTTCATTTGAATGATTACAGTTTTGGATTTCATCAACACACTAAAAAATTACTCGGCTCTTCTTGTTCAGGGTAATGGCATGGAAATGATCCAGTTAATGCGACAAGAGTATGGCCTACCTCTTTCTTGCACGTTGTAATCCATATCTTCGCTAAAAGAAATGATGTTAAACGATTTTAAATGGTTACTCTTTATGTCTAAAGCTCCCGATGTGAGCCAAATTAAAGACATTTACAAAAAAACTGACCAATAAACAAAACGTGACTGAAAATCATAACGAAGAGAAATTCCAACTTCTGTGAACATTCACTGTCGCTGGTTCGCTTGGGTTGGCTTACACAGAATAAGCCTTATAATTAGACTATTGCAAACAGTTTTGTCAACTGGGTTGTTTCAAAAGCGCTATCTTTAGATACCGTTTTTATCATGCCTGACTCGCGAGGAACCTGAAATCTTGGTTTCTTTTGTCGCACAGTACCTTGTTTTATACACAGCTGCGGCAGTTTGTTTATAAATATCTGTTATATCTCTTTGTATTCCTTATTGTCACTATACATAGAGGTACAATACTATTGTTTCGGTGCCAAAAGCGGAACTCAAAGTTATTGAACAACAGTCAATACATGTTGATATTAAAAGTCTTTCCTGGTGGCCGAAAAGAGCGCCCTGACACTAAGAATCATCACAGCTCGAATCAGGAAATAAATCGGAAGCGTTTGTATTCAGAGCATGTTAACTCAGCTGTATCTTGTGCTCGTATTGATATCACTCGTGTACCGGACTTGCTTTTGATGCCATTAGCGAAATGTTATGAATGTTTATTCAAGTTAGTGGATGAGAACTGTTCAATCAGGTGCAGTTACTAGCCAATAGCTATATTCACACAATTCTTTTATCTGTTTATTAATTGCCTATGCATTTTCTCTGCCAGTGCTGTAAATTGCTTTTTAATTGTTCTTATTAGAAGACATTTTCAAACAAAACATAACATCATTTTACTAAGAGAGAAGGTCACAAAATAAATTTTGAAAGTATCACAATGTCATTTGAGATACATCTCCATCGCGCAACGAGACGAACTGAAAGAAAAAGAACAACGAGCTACATTGTTCGGTATTACAATTGTACTTAACTTCTTATGATATTGACGTACTGTAGGTTATAATTGATCTGTGATACCTTTAAGATTCTTTGCTTCATTTAGTAAAAATGTCCGTTTATATAGACTTTGTTTAGCCAAATGCTTATTTCACACATCCCGATAGTCCAGCATTTTGCCGTTTTCATAAAGGATTTGAAATGTAGAAATTACTCTAGAATTACTAGAATTACTCGATGATTACCTCTCAGCTAGAAACGCTCTTGATTAGATCAGTAAAAAAGTGAAAATTGGGCTAATTTTTTGAAAAATTATTTTAAATTTCTTTTCACACACGTGCTTTTGTGTTGGTATTTTCGCTGTTTGGGACGATGGATTAAAACATTCATCATTCAAAGGAAAATGAATCAGGTTGCGCACAACAAGGAATAAATTACTATATTATTGTTATTAATCATTACGTTGTCTCACTGTGCTCTCACTTTTTAACGCATGCTCAGTAATCTAAAAGAACAAGATGGTCTCTTAAGTTGTAGTTGACTATTTAGTGCTGTGATTTAAGGAAAATTGAATTTAAAACGTGGCGGAGCGTTTTACTAATCCATTGTTCTATGGCAATAAGACAACACTATGACACTCGGTTTGAGAGGCTTCTGACTTGGGCGGGGCAGGGGGTTTTACGTGCCACTTCTAACGGCCAATAAAAACGTTAAAATGGTAGCTTGGGACCACCTACTACTTCTCTAGTGAAAAAAAGGTAGACGTTATGATCTTCTGCTTGCTGATGCCTAACATTACTTATATCATCTTCGTCCCGGAAGGGAAATAAGCAGGCTGCATATGGCTAGGACTGAAGGAACAACTAACTATGGATCTTTCTTTCCCGAGCACATAATTTATTATTTCCCTCTCGGTTCTTCAGGGATAATGTCATGTTTAAGAAAGGGTAGTTTGTGAAACATTGAAAATATAGCACAATCCTCTTTGCCAAAAAAGTCGGCTCAGTGAATAGTTGGAAAATGTTTTCCCTAATCCTGGATGTTTCAGTTTTGACTAGAGGTTTGATTGGATTACCTTAGCTAGATGTGCAACCTTTGACTTGGACTGGAATTGAACGTTTTATTATTGACTCCTACCCGACTTTACACTCTAAAGAATGCTCCTGTTTAAAATAGAAATAGGATTCTGAGAGACCAAAAGTATCACAGAGATGAAATTACTTATTAGTGATAATCAGTGCTACTTGGTGCACGGCTGCGAGGGATGTTGAAATACTAAGGTTTTCTAACCGTGCATGCGCATAAAACTCTCCTTATGGAGACAAAAATTGAAGAGGTTTCTTTTATTAGGTACGCAACTCACTCAGCTCTCGACCGACTATTCCCTGTGAAATTAATAGTACATTGCATGTGTATGTGGTTGTAAATTGTGTGGAACATTAGCTACACCTGTTTATCGGTTGATTTTACCTTGCTTTTGCACTTTTATCTCCAGTGTTTCATTTACTATTAAAGGGGCAGAAAAATTATTGACCAACACTCTATATTGTGCATATGCAGAGATTATCAGTAATTTTCGTGCTACAAAAAGCGACTTCAAGCTTGTTCTTTTATTACATCGAGACAACCGCAAAAACTGCTTTAAATCGAAGAATCGTCTTATTGTAAAGTTAAATCCTTCTGTTGTCTCCTTCTAGATCGGCTTTTGAACCTCATTGTTTGTGTTTTTTTCTCGAAATCTCATGGTTGTGTTTAAGGAACAAGTTTACTGTCGCTAATGGCTCGATTCGTGTTTGTGAGTCTCTCATCTTTTTAAACTGCCATTTAATGAAATTTGCAACGTGTTTGCAGATATCATATTTTCGTCCTATTCAACTCTAACTTGTCGACGGATTATCGCAGGAAAAAGTTCTCCAAAAATAAAGAAAAACGTTGAAGAAGAGATTAATTCTTCAGGATCTAAATTAAGAAAAACATGTTTCTACAATAATTTAGTCCGGTAATATTACATTAAAGAAACGTTTACACTGGCTTATAATCGCTTATCTTTACTAATCAATTTTCATTTTATTATTTGGTTGTAGAAAATACACTGTCTCGAAACGTCGAACAAATCTATCGTAAGAAAAGCTTACCTTAAATATATCAATTGAATTACCTGCGCATCAACGGAACTGTTAGTTGATGAAGTCCAGTTTAGTCGCTTACCCCTTCTCTCTCTTAAAATAAAAGTCATATAAATATGTTTTTATACATCGCACGTTCTACCCGTACTGCCTTTGTTCTTTATTTGCAGCGCATTTCACAAACGTGTGCAGCTCTATTGTTCCTTTCATTTAGGATAACGCCTCTTGTTTGCATAAAATATGAAACTAGCTCACTCTGTGTTGTTTCTTGGAAAACACAACTGGCATTTTCTTGAAATCTCTAAATAAACAAATATATGGCATGTCTGTCCTTTGGACATTTCTTGTTATTTTTTAAAAAAACATTTCTTTCCCTCTCCTTTTCTATCAAATGAATAAAAGTGCCTTGACTTATATGATAAAAATGAATTTCAAAATATATCAGACCTCTTTCTTAGAAACTTAATGAAAATGGTTTATATTCTGATCGAAACAATGTACAAAGTCTTCTGAAAGCCTCATAGGCAGCTTAATTTCAGCTGGATTGACAAAGCTGAATTCTAAATTCAACATTTTGTGTTGCTTCTAAAATATATCATTCTTTGTTTTGTTTTAAAAGATTCTCAAATGCCAATCTTGAGAATTGGCAATCTCAAAATCGGCCATCAAACGGTATTTATATTATGATATCTGTAGTTTTAACAAGAGGTCATGGTTAATAGAATTTGTAAATCCCACTATCCATGAGAAAAAAGTGTATTTAATTAGAATCTTTTACATCTATCTGCATTTTAAGAGTCTTTTGTAGTTAAATTTTAATTCACAAGTTAAGAAGTTACTACTTGTTTTTGAAATCTTTATTTCATATAGGGCGCATAGAAATTTCATACGCTACCCCTGGCTTCACGAGGTTTTGCTTTCCATCCATTATTTCTGATGCCATTGTACGTGTAAGTTTAGGTTCATGGAAATGTGGTGATGATTTCCAAATTTCTTGGTTCTGCTTTCCTCTACTTCCTCTTTAAAGTATTAGGAGAATTAAGATTCCTGTGATGCATATTTCTCAGAATTATCATTTTTGGTTGAAATTCAAAGATTCCATGAATTAAAGTTTTTTCTTTTTGTTTTAGTTAAGAGAAACTGTTTGAATATCGTGATGGCAATCATCCCTTCATTCTAACAACCTGGTTTTTTTTTTTATGAAACATCGATTTCAAAGCGTTGAAGTAGATACAAGTAAAAGTTAGATGTCTGTCCATAAACCGTGTTTTTCACGACTTTTACTGCAATTGGAACACACTTTTTTTTACACCTTTCTTACAATCTTAACATTTCCATAAGTGTACTCTTTTCTGTTGGTATTCCCGTGAAAAGGATTTTGAAAGTTTAAATTTGAAAGAGATTCGAGTTGTCTCCGCATGGTTTATTCAACGAAATTTCAATGCAACCTTTATTTTACTTTCTAGTTCAACACATTTTATTTGCAAATCAAATTGTTTCCATTTTTAGTTTAAGAGATAGATATTAGTTTTTCCTCATGTGACAAGCTCATAATCTGAGTCATCTGGGAATTTCTCATGATTTTTGTAAGCATTTTGCAAGATTATTTGATTCAGTAAAAATCACCTGGTGAAATAAGTGCATGTAGTGAAATCTGATACAGACAACACACCGTGTGTTTCCCAGTCAGTCAAAACTGATCAATGAATTTTCAAATACTTACGCGCACTTTGTATTGATGAATACGGCTTCTCAAAAGGAATTTGCTAATTTTATGAACTCTCAAACAGATTTTAATATCATGATTGATACGCCCGTCGTGTTCCCTCTAAGCAGTCAGCAGTCTATGTCTCAGCTATTTGCATTGACGACCTACTACTTGTAAGGAAAAACGACTTTGTTGCTTGCTTTGTTGTCTAATAGTAGGCAATGATGGACACATTAATTTTAGGCCATTAACTCACCTGTGAGCAGCTTTGTTCAGTGAAGTCTGTTTGTTTAGAATGAGTCCAGCGAAGATCTATCCTTCGGGCAGTCAAACGAAGGGAAAAAGCAAATCTTTTAGTTAACGTCTCTGTTTATTTGACTATGCTCATTTGAGTAGTTGCATTAGGCATTCATCCTTTGTTACCTCCAACTTTAGCGACGCTGTAAAATGACAAATGTGCTCTCAAAAAGCTGATAAGAGTTATAGATGGAAAAGCAAAATCATTACGTAGTTCGTTTTCAGATTAATAACGATACTTCCTTTCTAGCATTTTTTTTTTTTGGTTTTTGGACTGTACTTAAAGAAACTCACTAAGAATGTGAGTGAAGTTATTGATCACTGTGTGTTAGATCCCCGAACAGTATAAAAAAGAAGGAACCTACAAAGATCATGACTTTATAACATTGTAGTCACGCACCCATTTGTCTGTTCAATGTCTGCTATACGAAAAGAAAAGGACAGCAAATGAAACATCATGGTATGTACCAAATTCATTCGATTAAAATTGCATGAAAGACATTGAGAAGTGTGACTAGATGAAACACTCGTTATAAAGAAAGGTGCACAAACAGTGCCGCATGTTTTAGTTCCGTAGACACTTAATACACTCAAGTCCTTGGTTCTTGGAAACATCAGCATTAGGTTATCGCTTTTATTCTAACAAAAAAACCTTTTTCTTTGAGAACTTTGGCTTTATATGGCTTAGGACAATTTGCTCGTTTTGTGACAGAAAATGTTTTGATGCATTTAGTCAGTCGATCATGAGAAGTAACCGGTTCCTTCACTTTGATCAGGTTCCATGGATCACCTCGCAGTTCTTCACAAATTTAAACGTTTACGCGACGTTTACCGTTTATGCGTGAAATTGTGGGGTTTGCAACATTTTTAATAAAGGAGAAGATACCAGTAAGACAAGCTCTATTTGTTAAACATACGCTCACAGTTTCTTGCTTTTGAAAAATCCCGCGCTGTTTATTAGTAAAAGAAACGTACTTTTAGCATTCCCCAAGCTCTCTGATTATTGGGCAAAATAGCGCAAAATTCTCGAAATTCGTTTTGCACATTTTTGTGAAACCAATCTAATTAGAAAAAGTGCACAAACCACTCGGATGTAATGAACTATGTTATATATAATACCTATAGGTAGCAAACTCATTCGCACACAACTTGCACAAGAACAGGAACAAGAGCAGAAAGTGAGATGACAAAACCTGAGCTCACTATCCGTCATTCTGTAACATCCATAATAAGCAGTTGCATTCTGCTATCAATTTTATTTAACTGGTGTATATATAAGTTTTGCAGTCGGGAATCAACGACTTACCGAAAGCCGTGTCTTTTAGTCCTTAGCTTGGAGCCCTCGAGCTTGTCTTGCAAACTGCTCTCTTTCATTCTAAATGTTCTTCTTTTAACTAATTGCATTGAAATGATTAAGTAATTCGCGAATAAATGATTCTGTTTTCCGACGGAAGCTAACAAGTCGACATTCATCCTACCTTAAACAAACTCCGTAATTAATAGACGCATTAGAAAATTAGCGGTCTGGTTCTAACCTTTGGATAAAGAGATATAAATGCTTTAAAAAAAGATAGAACTGAGCACTTTTCTCAGAAAAACAAAATATTAAAAAAAATTTTATCTCCGCTAGTTAATCAACTAAACTGAAAAAAAAAAGGTCTTCCCTTAATATTGTCTTCGAAAAAACACATAAATTTTAAAAAGTGCTGGAAGAAATCACAACCATTTTCAAAACCACAAAGCTTTTTAGAGTAAATAAATAAAAGTTTCATTTAATATGTAAAACGGTCTATGCCTAAAACTGTTCCCATTTTACAAAATCATTATTTTGGATAATTGTTTATCAGTTATTAATTTAACTGACGAGAATACCTTTTGTAATTACAGAATATTACCGTAAATGAGAAAATGAAGAAGCTAAGAGAAAGCGCGAAAATGTCAATATTAAGCATTTCCGAAGTTGATTTTCTAAAACTTTTATCCTATTACGAAAGTAAATAAGTGGCGCTTGGTAAATGAAAATGTTCTATTGTCTTTTTCTCTTCCGGAAGAAATATCAATCGAACAAATGGTAATAAGGTAAAGAGGTGTGGAAAAATTATTTGTAATTATTTGAAAACAAATGGTTGTTCAGATTTGACTAATTTGCCCACGAATTAAACAATGTGCGATGGAAATGTAGTGAAGATTAGAAAAAGAAATGTGAAGGTCCAACAGACGGCTAGTGGACAACAATCAAGAAAAGCTAAAAGGCATCGTGTAAAAATAATCCATCATAGTGATAAAAGAGACTGGTATTTTTCAGGTTTCACTGGAGTTGATCTCAGTATTTCCTCTTTCTCGAGAATTGAAAAATAATTGCAGCTCTCTGTAATCTCCGTTGATATTTCGTCAAACTGCGCATTTTGTTAATCATATTATACTGTTTTAGAATCCTGGGGAAAAGATTAACTAAATGAAAACGACTGACAAGTTTATTCCTAGTTAGTTAAACTGAAGGAGTTAAGGAAATATAATATTGTCTTAGCATTATTTCCGACTGGAACTTATACGGTTAATTATTTTATGGTCATAAAAGATAGCTGACGATAACTGTGTTCGGTTAAACTTACTCACCCCGGAACGAGAAGACCCATGAAATATCAGCAGATAACAACTGATAACATTACGACATTATCAAATGAAATTATTTTCATCATAAATGAACGAAATGAACAATGAAACAACATAGAAACGTTTCTCAGATTTCAAAGAAGGAAATGAAGATTGAGTTTTACCGGATCAGTTGATTTCTAGTATTTTACGGATCAGTTTTCCATTCTCCATTATTTTTCTGTCCGAAAAAAACTGCAAGAGTGTGCTTTTTATGCCATAAACGTCATAATTCCTGTTTCGTTTTTATCAGTCTCAATGCTAATTCAATTAACTATAAACGCTGAACGTATTTTTCAAATGGCATTTGTGAACATTTTGTGGCTCAAATCGGCCAGCTTAGATAACTATCTTTCAGTAAAACAATTTCATGTAACAGAGGAAATTAATTAAAAATGCATTTTTCTTCCGTAGTAAATAAACGGTTTCTCGAACTATCAGTAGGGTTCAAAAATGAAACGGTGTGTGGTGATTCTTTAAACGCAAACGTCATAATTGGTAGAAATTTCCAGGGCCTCGTGAGGTACTCTGAAACTCTATGATAAGAAGATAAGAAGAGCTAATGTTTCAAGACATCAAAAGCGAGAAATTTAGCAATATCAGGCCGAAGTCATGTCACATGCTTAACAGAAATTTCCCACAGTGCAGTACTAAGAGAGGCGGCTGCTTGAAAGTCTGGTTACTCAGGATAAGACAGCTGTGTTTGTCGAAAGGTCCGTCCACATGATACCAGGCCTCCGCAGACGACTTGCGACAGGGCACCTACCATAACTGAAGAGAAGAGTTTAAGTTTCGAAGTGAGATTTCACTGATACCTTTCACACTAATGCCCACTTTCTCGTTTTTAACACACGAAAAATCCTTTCAGAGCACTAAAAATTCCAGCTGAGTCGATTGAAAATTTCAACCATACTCGACTTAGTCCTCCAACCCACCGTGCTGGAATACTCTAGTACTCTGTCGTAAAACGGAAGGTGGTGATATTTCATATTAATCTCTTACGTCCTTTTGTCATAAAGTTCATCGTATCGTGTTATTATGAAGTACTGTAACTCAGAGCCTGGATTGAATTCCAAAAGACTCTTCTTTTATAAAAAAAAATATGTAATTCCTTAGCTGACACTAGTCGTAAAACGGAAGGTGGTGATATTTTATATTAATCTCTTACGTTCTTTTGTCATAAAGTTCATCGTATCGTGTTATTATGAAGTACTGTAACTCAGAGCCTGGATTGAATTTCAAAAGACTCTTCTTTTATATAAACAAAAAATGTGTAATTCCTTAGCTGACACTAGTCGTAAAACGGAAGGTTGTGATATTTTATATTAATCTCTTACGTTCTTTTGTCATAAAGTTCATCGTATCGTGTTATTATGAAGTACTGTAACTCAGAGCCTGTAATTCCTTAGCTGACACTAGTCTCCTATGGCTCAGTGGTTGGGAACAACTGAAGCAAAGGCAATTTCACTTCTGTTTCAAGTCGTACTGTTCGCGTATGGTGGAATTAATTAACTATGTTTGCTTGCAGAAATAACACTGAAAATCTATATTGCTTCAAGCTATATTGTTTTGTTCTTTGCTAAATATTACAACTGAGAAAAGAATCCCAACACTTTTAACAATTACAATTTACTTTGGTACATCAATATTGTAGCCGGGAAATGTAAAGCATATTTTGTCATCGATATAAGTTAGGTCTCATTTCCGAACTAGCCATCTACAAATATCCATTTAAAATTGTTTTCGTATCTTAAATAATTCGGAACTTAATATTGTTCTTTCTAATATTCGAGAGGATCGGACATCCAACTTTTGATCTTTGCATTGCGTTAATTAATTAATTTGTTCAAAGTAGACAACAAATTTGGAACAACTTCTCGTGACTTGTCTATGTGATACTTTGTTGATTTACAAAGAACTAATAGCGTCCGCAATCAACCACTGAATGCGAATTGGACCCAGCCAAGTTCAAATATATTTGAAAGATTTTCTCCTCACAGTTTTCAATATATTTCTTCGGAAAAGAGAAGTTTAATCCTTGCTCATAACTTCATTATTCTTTTGACCTGTTTGTTCGAAGCGGTGAGGATAAAATAGATACTGTCCACTGCTTGCGCAGTTAAAGACGACCAGAAAATCGACCACAGTCTGGGTCGTGAAAAGGCCAAAGATGGAATACCATTATTTCCCCAAAGCGCCAAAAATGTGTTATTTAGGAGTTAGGTTTTAATTCGAAGGGGCAGTTTTGGTTTGGCTTAATGTCACGGGAACAAAAATCACAATCTATTCAGAGTGTATGATTTTTGATAACCAGTCACAGACCTTAGAAGTAACCCCTTTCGGCAAAATCTATATTCGGAGTAGCAAAACATACAATATCTTTAACTACGAGATAATCTTTACAATAATTTGAGAAACCACAGGATCCAAAAATTATACCCTTTGGCGCCGCACATACAAATATATCTTATAGACTCAGAGACTTGCATGTCAGAAAAGGGGAGCCATGATGCAATCCCAACTGCTGAAGGTGTAATATTTGGAGCAACACCCGCTGAGATGGCCTGGCACCAAATTTTGGTTATTGTAGTTTTACGTACTGTAGCAGTTGTTCTAATGCTTAACTCACACAACTCTGAGAAAAGGAAAAAGAGGGGTAATGACTATTTCTGAATTTACACATTCAGAAGAAACATAATTACTTGAGTGAACCACTGCAGATTACTAGCATGGTCAAAATCCGAAAGTGCACAGTACTCCGTGTTCGAATTTTTGCTCAAAAACTATAGCCGTGATTGCTATTTGTGTGATGAAATAGGATAAACATTGAGACGAAAATGCTTTTAAAGCCGTTGTGACTTCTTATGTATTTTGTTTCCAGACTCAGTTCGAAAACAATATAAAAACAGATTTATGAAAGCTGTTGTGCATCCCGAAGTCGCTACATTTTGATCGGCCAGCAAATAGACATTGCCTTGCGCGTAAACAAGTTATTTGTCGCGTTGGCGTGAGAGCGCCAAAGATATTTGATATACATGTTGGCTTTTTTTCTTAAGCTTCGGGATGTTTCATTAAACAGAGTATTGCTGAAACGGAAAGTGCCGCTTCGAAGTAAACCGGAAAACTGATCCATGATCAAAGTATCGAAGCCGAGGTATCGATCGCGAAGAAGCCTACAAAAGTATCGTAACTGCCTTGGAGACGATGCAGGTGCGCAAGAGAAATCGCGAGTCACAAAAGATTGGCCCACCGGAAAACGGATCGAACTTCACATAGAAGTAGAACTGCCGAGACCCGTATTTAATACCCTGTAAGTGCTTAGTGTGCTTGACGTCTTTGCAAAACGGAAAAGTAAGTAACTTTTTTATCATTATTTTATTTCACAAAATATGTTATGCGATATCAAGTACCATTCAGTCCTGAAAGGCAATGTTATTTCATTTGTTTATCTTGATTCACTGTAGTGAAGGTTTGAGCGAAGTGAAGAGGGGGCTAATTATGGATCACTGCACTGTACTGTTGTATCAGTCAAATGTTAAAGCTTTTCATGTACAAACCACTGTAAACATAAAAGTAACCATCTTATAGAACTTTTGCGAAAACGTTGGGTTGAGTTGTTTAAAGTTGTTCCGGAAACTCTTATCGTTCAGTCATTCACAGTTTTCAACACTAGCTTTTGGGTTCAATTCGTAATTGCTTTACATTAAAGCATTGTGGCAATGGTCGGTCTAACGGCTACAGTATTCCTTGGCAACTGAAAAACGGGGGTGATTTCTGTACTTTTTAAAAGTCATTGATTTGTAGTTGACTTCTCAGCTTATGTTTATTGAGAACTGTGGCCTGCGTAAAGCACTTGTAGATTCGAATCTATACCGTAGTTACTCGAATCATTTGCTAAAGTTACACGAATCGAAAGCTGTCGACAAACTAAATATTCCTGAAAAGTGGCAAATGTATGAATGTTTTTTCTAAAGCTAGAGAGTGCCCTTCTGATGATTTCAGAATTCATCAAATATACGTAATGTGAACACGATGAACTTGCATAGTAATCAAATAGTTTTGTTTTGGTTGACACAAAAAATGAGTTATGATTCTCGCCAAAAGAAAAACAAAAAGCAAAAAATTAGTGAGGCGAAAACTCGAGGTTGCTTCCACCGCGCGGCAAAATCAACGACAATTCATTTCATCCGATTCGAATTTGTGAACAAAAAGCTGCTTCTCAGGAGAAAGTTGAAATTTGCTGATTCTTTCTTAGCTTCACACTAACGCTATATTCAGTCATTAATATACGTTCCTCCATCTAAGTGTTCTTTTATCAAAATCAGATAATAAGGAGATGCCGACCGCAATGAAACATCGCATGTTTCAAGTGACCTTGGTTCTGTTGTCGCTGTACTATACTATATTTTTTCAGTGACTGGTTGCTTCTTTGGCAAACACTTCGCCACACTTACGTTCTAGCCTTGGTGTCTTTGGAAAAAGGTTGGTGATAATATAAAATGTGCACGTTTCATTCATTCAAATTTTTAGGGTAATTATCCATCGTAAAGAGATTTCAGGAAATTACGTTTGGAGCGTTGGCACACGGTCACAGGTCCAATTATATGAATTTCACAAAGAAATTCAAGCACTGTAATCATTGATCATGCAATGCTTAGAATCGGTTGAAGCATGATTTCAAGGTAATCATTTAATCGGCACTTGATACTGTAATTGTGTCGGAGAATCTATTGGCATAACCTAAAGAAATTCTGAGTAATCGGGCGGGGCAAAGGTTAGTTTTCAAGGCCGAAATAATGCAACGGAGCATGTTTGTCTTCGCGATGTTTGGTTGGTGATTTTTATATTTATTCAATTACGAACAACTGCTCTGGTATCGAGAACGAAGAATTGTACGCAGATCATAACAACGAAAGTGGATCGTTAACTTCCAAAAGCAGTTTGTGTGAGGGGATTCTTGAAGCTCAATAACCCACTTTCGGAGTAATTTTATCTCCTACTATTTCTAACTGCTAAATGTGTAATTTTGCAATCCTTATATACTAACTTGTCTAATATCAAAAGAAGAATTATACGCAAGTAAGGATACAGTCAATTTTAATGAAACTGATTAATCGAACTCTATCTAACTTTTGTTTCTCAGCTATCATTTTATCGCGGTTATGTTGGCTTTGTACAAAATTACCGATGGCTGTTTTAGAACCTTTGAAATTGCTCTCGTGGCAAAAAGAAGAATTGAGCTTCAAAAGATAATACGAATATAGTGTGATTAAAGTCATTAATTCAGGGGTTTTTTTCCTTACTGGAGGTTCTACTGAGTCTGTTGATGAAATCATAACGTCTGAATGAATATGATTCAGTCTAGAATGGTTTTTCTTTATTAAATCTTACTCAAGATTGGTGCGTAATATCCTCAAATGTCACTAGGCAAATGCCACTTGCACTTTGTTGTAAATTTGTGTTTTAGAGCTTTATAAGTTAAATGTTTTCAGTAGCAGTGATTACACCTTTGAGTGAGGGCCGTCATAGAGAATTTTTGATTAACTAAAACGGTGCCTAAAACATTATCTTTAAAAATTCGACAGATTGCCTCGAAAAACAGTTTATGACAACTAGAAAACTAATGACATTACCAATCACACATCTGACAAATAACTATACCGAATACATTGGAAAACAACAATAGCAACACAATGTGAAACTAAAGGTCTTTGTTCGTCAATCCTTCGGCTATAACCTCCCAAAAATAATACCAGCAGCAACGGCATGAAAAGAAAAAGCCGGTTTTCAAAGAACAACAAGTAGAGACGATTTTTACACAATTAGAGCTACCAGTGAGCTGAAATCCTGAATTGTGACCAACCAAATAAAGGCTCATTCCAACCAGTTCTTCCCTTTGGTGCTGTTCATTATGCTATTCCAAGTGGTTTTAACTCTTGAGTTTGAGAACGCACTCTTTAAATATGGCCATTCAAATCGGAAAGCGATAGCTACTGACCAGTACTTTCCTGTGTTGTTATTTATTATCTTGTACAAGATGCTTCCAAAGTTTGAGTCTGTGGATGAAATCCTGACGTGTGGCCATTTTTTAATGAGAGCTACTGAGAAGTACTTTCTCGTGGTGCTGTTTTATGCTGTTCAAATGAACTTTTGAGTCAGTTGATGAAATCCTAAAATGAAATTAATATCCATTCATAGGAAAGCTACTATCATTACCATACCCCTTTAATCTTTAATTTTTAATCATTATTTATACATGGTAAAAAATTCATCAGGTACAATAAATTCCAATAACTATGTCTAAGATCCTAATAGCTAAAATCCTAATCCTAATAATTATAAGGCCCCAAAACAAAAGTAAATAAACTTTCAACCATGGATAAAATTGAACCACAAAATGTCCATTTCTGTTGAGATCTATTGCATAAGCATGACTTCTTTCAGTTGATGCTGTTAGTCAGTTCGTCATTACTGAATTTAAATTGAAAGGGATGCAGAGGCTTTTAATTGGTGATACAATTATGTCAAAGCTGGATGAAATTCCCTCATTTTCAGAAACCTTTCGGTACATGGTTACAAGTCTACCATGCATGGGCACTTATAACTTAAAAGAAACAGATTGGAGCTTTAATCTAGTGCTGTTTCTTGTGAAACACCAAGATAGATAAGATATATTTCGGATAGTGTGACAATTCGTTATGAATTTGATCGAGAATTCTGAGATGGGTGGGTTTTTCAATTGGGGTTACTCAAAATAAAAGCAGATGGACAATGACTTTGTGTGGTTTTGATGTAGTTAATCCTAATTTTGAAGGAGGAAGATCAGAGAAATTTGGTGAGACAAAGGTAATTATAATGCATATAGTCACGGTACCAGTTAGAAACTTACCTTGCCGCACCGGTTTCGAAAGGCGTCGAACGTCAGCTTTTAGGATCGACCTTAATTTGTGGTAGAAATTTGTCTTACAAAACAAGCTTTGTACGAGTAGTATGCTTTTTGTTACGTTGTTTAACTCACCGCCATTTCACTGTCAAATTCCCTGACTGCTTGTCTATCTGTTGGGTTGTCTTACTACACTTGGTCAGCATTACCAGACGCTGTTTAGGCTCAAATAATGGAGAGACGGTGATTGTAAATTAAGTTGTGTCATGCCAGACTGCTTCACTTAACCCGTCATCTCTCGATACAATTTTGTGAAATAAAAGCCCTGAAGGAACAGGGCTGCGCACTGACTCTTATCCGACTGATCGAAACTGACTTAGAAATATTTTCTTTTATTTCAGACTTCATTTCATACAAACAGTTTCCGTTCAGTCTTCACACTCTACCATCGTATGCATGCTCTAAGAGAGTTAAAACATAGACTATCTTCTTCAGCTTCTAAAGAACTACTCATTGACTTTCAGGTCAATGGTCTCTCTTAGTTTTTTGTTTGGCCGAGTCCAATTTCATTCAGAGTAAAGTTTTAAGATTTGCTTTGACACTGGTGTAGCAATGAACACGACTTTCTGAGAAACAAAAGATAACTGCCTTTGTGATTTCAACGTCCAACTGATAAAGAAACGTTGATTTATATAAGCACTTGTGATTTGTAGATCAGCAGACAGAAAAAAATTGAGCGTCACAGATAATTATCGGGCGGAGGTCATGCAACTTGAAAAAGAACCGGTTCTTTTTAACAAGACTTGAATTTTAAAGACTTGACTTTTATTGTAGAGAGCATGTTTTATTTAGCAATTTTCGCTCGTAATCAAGTATTTATCAAAACTGGGCCTTTTAGTGATTTTGAACAGTATCAGCATTGCGTGTCACAGTTGAAAGTAAAACAAGCGTTTTCAATGGTGTGTTCAAAGGTTGAAATCTTCTGGTTCATTTGTTCTCTTTGTTTGGAGACAGTAAGTGCAGCGAAAGTTTCATATTTAGGCGTATTTTAATACAACGTCAAGATATGTGGAAATGTGTTGGAATTAAGGAATGTTAACCTTTTGCTCTAATTTTCGCAAGCTTTGTTCCCGACAAAGTTGGCGCCTGGCCAAGGAAAGACTTGTATATTGTAACAAAAATTTGCCTCACTGAAAACTAATCGTTCAAAAGTGTTTCAAAGCTAATATCATTGTGTGTTTCAATTCTTACTTTTAGCTTTTAAGGCAAAAGCTAATTATGAGCTCGTCGGCTCATACGTATACCCTTGTGGAATGGCGCCTTTTTTATTAAACACAATTTAGCCAAGGCACTTGAACTGTAATGATGGGTGTATACATAAGACACATTGACGATCGGGTCTTTTGACATGTGCGACGTTATACTCTCGCTTGGTTCCATGTGTCTGAAATGTTCTTGTTTTCCACTTTAGATGCAAATGGAAATAAATGGCTAAGAACAAGAAAAAGAAGGACTTCGAGTATTTAAACCCATTAGTTAGAAAGATTTTAAGAGATGGGCTACAAATTTGCATGGATTAATTAGCTAACTGAAGTTCAAGTTCACAGGAATCAGGACTTCAGTGATATTAGGTGAATACTTCAAACATAGTAACGAGCATTTTTAAGATAATAAGGGATTATGAGGTTTCCGTTTTAGAACACAAAATAGTATTATAATTTGGCGGTGATTGTTTGATTTCTGTAATTCTGTATGGAGCGATTTGAGTCAGTTCGTGAAATGATCATTCATATTTTTGCTCTCCTCCTATCATCACGTAATCTTTTACACTACACTGAGTAACCAAAATAGCCTTCATTCAGGTTAGTTATTTTAATTGACAACCAATGAATAAAGCACAGAGTGGGTATAGAACATTAGCCGTTCTTAATAATTGTAACGAAACAAAAAGTCCACACGCTTTGTAATTTTGAAAGGCGAGGCAAACACGCGGAAAGCCCCGAAGCACATATGCGCGGACTGAGCTCTTCATTAATAGCATTTCTTTCTTTGTAGGAAACGTGATTCAAGCGTATACTAGCAATGCTAGGCTATTTCTAGAGGCGTCCGGGTCATACGCACACCCCTCAAAGATCTGGTAGTTATGTAATAGTACGGTTTCTTGTTCTGAAGATGCGTATAACTGTATTTATTACGCTAAACTAGCAGGAAATGAGTGCAATCGGTAATCATGGCCAATTTCCGACTATCCGGTGGAAATGACAATAGACTCACGTACCCTATAGATCTATCCTCATCCATTGCACGCAATTAAAAAGATAACGCGTTGGCGGGCGTTATATTCGTTCTTTGTCAGTAGCCATGGTGAAATTCTTACTTCATGGTGTGGAAAGGGTTACGTTAAACCAAATTCGTGCGTACTTCACCACGGATTATTCTTAAAAGTATCAAAGTTCATTTTTAAAATATACAACAATTGTGCTAGAAAACCTTAATCAAAACATTTTTCAACAAGTGTTTACTGATTTGCAATGACAATATGTTAAGCTTCAGTGAACAGGGCTCTTCAAAAATAGTACATGTTAACAATAACCTGCCTTGAACGTGCTCATTTTTCATTTCACTGCCGGCGTTCATATAGAAAGTGAACTTAACCGAAAGTTGAAAGGAAACAAAAATCTCGAGTTCACGTTGCAAATATTGAAAAACAAACAACTCAACAAAGTACTGCCTAATAGCTTTCACTTTAATACCCTTCTTGGCTGAGTAAATTATTAGTTCGATTTACGAATTATATTTACTCTAGGTCTGAAGACGACGTCTTTTCAATAAAGTAGTCCCCTTCGAAACAACTGAGGCTTGTAGCTATAGGCTAGCATGACGTGACAATTTTCGCCTCCAAAGAACGAGAGTTGAGAAACATTTGAATACATCAGCTTCGCTTCAATTCAGGTCTTCAAATCAAATTTGTCTTTGAACACCAGAAAGTATCCTAAAGTGATTCAAATCGAGAAGGTTAAACTCCACGACTCGATGGGTCCGACTACAAGTTGCATTTGTAGACCACTAAGTACTTCTCGAGACTTTAATTGACCATCTTGGCGATTTACTATTACAGGGAACAATGAGTCAAAACTTTTTTCTTGTTTCAATTAGGCTGGATTTGCTGTCAGGTAGCTAGCTGTGGCTCATTACGCAACGATGCTTTTAATAAAAGACCGATTCTCAAATATGTAAACAGCTTGCTTGTTCTACCAGCTTATAAATGAAGATGTAATTTTCGCGCGCTTTCTGAAAGAAAATGGAATAGGCTTCGCCCGATTTTATTGCGCTTGAAACGCGACAACGTGCATTGTTACTCTAGATTCTTCCAATATCGCGTGGTTTTGAAATTCGTGTGGTTAGTACTGGTCATGGAAAATTTGAATACATTAACTAGTACGAAATGCTGTTTGTATTGTATACAAAAGGTGTGACGCCAGCTTGAGAAACAATGAAATCCCCCAATACAATGTAATTGTCGGCCGTTTTGTCAACCACCAAAGAGGATATGGATCAACACTAAAAAGTTTCGAAAACGCATTGAAACGCTGCTCAGTTCGAAACGACAATCTTTGGCGACTTTTCAAAGCTGCTGCGAAGATCTCGTACTGGTCACAGAGGCGGAAATTAGAGGACCGAATTCATCATTGGGAAATTTCAGGTTAGTTTAACCAGGCGAAGTACTTGCAAATTCTGTTATGATTTATTAAGTGCGTTAATTCTTCGATCGTCTTTTCATCTCACAAAACTTTCACGCCTCTAATTTAAGACCTAAGGGTTTCACTTCTTGAAAAAGTCAACAAAAGTCTGTCAAGATTGCTTTACCGAGTGCAATTATTTTCACGAAAGTGTCATATCATGTCCACAAGCGTGCTTATCTTGTAATCAAATATTACGTCTTATAGAATAGAGTACATATTTACAAATTTCAACGCATTCTCAGGAGACTGTCCTCGAAACATTTGCGTTTTTCGCCGTTACAAGTTACCAAAGACATTTCGCCATAAGATTCCTTTCCTTATTTCCGACTCTAATTTTAATTCCACTCAAAAGTAATTTCGTTTACAAACTCTTATGCTAACAGCAACAAGTCTACACCCGTTAGCGCTTATAGCTAGAGGGCTAATAACTTGTTTGAGTTCTTTGCATCGACTCAGCAACTTAATCAAAGTATAAAAAAAGGTATACTGAATCGAGTTTTAAAACAAACGAACGTACATTCTGAAAATCGATTTTTAAGACCTTTTGACGTGGAGTGAATCTCAATTTAAAAAGGGGCACACAGCATAGAAATCAATGACTTCAGTGATGTTTTACCTGCTGCGCGGAAAGTTTCGTTACAGATTCGCGCTATCAGGAACTATTCACGTAAATGAAGTCATTATAACATCGTAAACCGTGTTAAGCGTGAACCAACTGTGGCCATTACTACTTTATTTCTTCAGAAGAAAGCTGGAAATTTTCGACCCGATCAAATGAGATTGCTCAGTGTAAGGAGAAGTACAAGCACTCACGATATTCAAGTTAAAATAGCGGGTGGCGATTTGGGGTTAAGGGTATCTCGCAGCAGTAAGCGTTTGTAGTAATTCTATAAAGTTGCGAAGTAATTTCCTCATTACATCTGCCGAAGAAAATAAATCCACATATAAAGGCGCAAATACCAGAACCAAGACCAAGAAACAGCTCGTATCCTACTTGGGTTTCATAATAAATCGTCCTATAGGATGCCTTGAAAGGAATAAAAAAGCTCATTTTCACCGTAGATTTATTCAAATTTTCAATGTTGACAATTTGAGTTAACCAGTTCCAGCGAAATCCATGGATTGATTTTATTTGCGTGACCCATTTCACTGAAAAAAAGTTCTATTTCTGAATGTCAATATAACGGATATGTAAACACGCGAGTGACTGCGTGATAATAACTTCACCTACAGGGACTGCTGGTTAAGCAAGTCGCGTAGACTTCCTATTTCAGGGAATCGAGACATCTCTAAACAGCTTGTCGTGAGCAACTCGGGGCGAGCGAACCTCTAAATAAAAGCTATTGTTAGAGACGTAATTATTCCAGCTAGTCCCGCTTTTGGTGAATGTATTATTCATGACATATCTTTCTTTTCGAAATTCTTTTCTTTGAAGAACTCAACCGCAAAACGATACGAAACCTCACGTTTTAGACGGTGGTTAGTTAAAACATGCAGAGTTTTTTTTCCGCAGAACGCCCAATTTGATAGTATTTAACTGTGACGTCTAAAGAACTTCTGCTGACGAAATTAAATTTGACTGAAATAACCATCGTTCAGAAGTTAAAGCACCGTCGATTACTACTATTTAAAATTAAATTTGATAGAAACTGGCATGTTAGCTTACTGAGAAAATTACACCTGCTAGAAAAATTGAGTCCATTTTGCAAGATGTTGATCCGAACTTTTTAAAGATGCACTATGGCGGTTGCACCTCACAAGTCCTTTCCGTTAAACAGTTTAATTCGTCCGTTTATCCATCCGTTCTAACGGTTTCTTTGATCACGCTCGCGTTTTGGTTTGAAAGTTGTAAGAGATGAAATGACCAATTTTTCTGAAAGGATTGTAAAAAGCCTCAACAGCTGCGAAAAGCTTGGGAAAATTTATTTCATGTTAAACAAACTCTGCAGGTAATGTATTCAAGAGCAAAATAGAACCTTTTAACTTGTCAGTTTACAGGAGAACTCGTTAAATAAGTTTCATCACGATAAAGGCCTACGATTTTGTTTGTAGCTATCAAACCCAAAAAGTTCAATTCGAAAATTGTTACGGAAACATCCCTTAAAGAGAATACTTCTGAAAACACTTTATTTGAATCTTCCAATTTCAGGTTATAGGGCCCGATGGGCCACGCTCCTGAAACCTGACTTACCTGCCATATGTGAACAAAAGCTCTAAAATTTTACCAAACAAAGACCACAGTATTTGTCGCATGCAAAAACCTTCAAGGATTTTTTTGGGAGTGAATCGGGCAAAGCCGAATTGTGCTCCTATCTCTGGCGTGTCTTTCTACTTCAAATTCAATATCTCTCATATTATATACTAAACAATAAAAGATATTTGTGCCGTTTTTACAGCCAATCAGTAGACTTAACATGCATACTTTGAAAATAATTCATTTTTTTAACGTTTCTCTTCGAGTGGCCGCACACGTTAATACTAAAATAATATACATGGTAATGACTAAAATGAAAACTTAAGTTCAGCATATCAAAGCATCATTCAACATTCAACAACTTTCAACTGGATGGTCACAGTTCAGTGAATTTTCCTTTAAAAAAACCAGCCATCTTGGAAAGCGTTATCAAACATCACTTCAAGAAAGTGCTGCTCAGTAGATTTCTCAGTAGATTTCATCCACAGACTCAAAGTTAGAACCACCTTGTATAACATAATAAACAACAACACAGGAAAGTACTGGCCTGGTGGGCGTGTTTTCGTGTGACTGGAATGGCCATACCAAAAGATTTTATTCACATACTGATAAGTTGGAACTGCCTTGTGTAACACAATAAACAGCACCACAGCAAAGTGCCTCTCACAGGACTCATTTAGCACACACTGAAGCTTTACCTGAGTATCAAAGGAATAGTTCACTAGAGACCCATCGCAGTTTTGTGCGCAGCATAAAGAGGGCTGAATGTACCCATGAAGATGATTAAAAGGTGGAAGTAAAATATGGGAAATGTTATGCATTCACTCTGTGGAGGGAGATGTCCAACAAATGAAAGACAGAGTACTTTTTACATCTGAGATGCAAAATGGGATGTTAAGAGTCACCTTGCCGAGCAGTGGAAAATGCTGCCGGCTATCACTTGAGAGGTCACACTTTATGGTTTCAAGCTTCAAACGCATATCAACTTTCTTTAGATTTGACTCTGGGAATGAATGAAAACATAAAAGAAAGTTCATTAACGCTCCGCAGCGTGAAATAACGATGTAAATTAACCTGTTAATGATTTGGGTTCCACCTAATGCAGGCGCCAAACTGTCTTGGGCCACGGCAATATCTACAAGTATTGTCTGTCACGTAGAACGGCAAAAGACCCGTGACTCGGTTAATAATCATGTGGCGAACCGGGCAGCAAGTAGGATACTTAAGAACACTGATGATCAATCTCTGAAACTCAGCTGACAGTTGCAAATTAACCAATCAAGCTCACACTGTACATACAAACATTCATAACCTTATTTCACTTTGGATTTTAGAGTAGTATCTCCTCAGAATGCAAACACAAGTTGAAAATTAATAAATTTACAGTAAAGATGAAACAAAGATTAATTATAGACTTTTACTACTGTAGTTGGCCACTGATTTCTTTTAGAGACTTGAGTTTAACTGTGCTTCTCTCCACCATTGGAGTTATCATTTATCTGATTACATTTTCAACAAAACCTTCAAGTTTCTATGCGTTCTGGTTTTGACGCTGTGGACGATTTCTTTAAATGCAACTTTTCAAGCAAAAGCAACTGAACAGTACCGTCCTGTGGTGCTGTTCATTATGCTTTTATACTAAGGCGGTTTTAACTTATGAGTCTGTGGACGAAATCCTAAGGCGTAATTGTTCAAATGAACGCTATTGAGCAGTAATTTTCTTTCGCGATGTTTATTATGTTGTACACGGTAGTTCCAACTTTTGGGCCTGTGAAAGAAATTCTTAAGTGTATGGCGCATTAAGAAGAGACTAGAGCTACCGAGCTGTAATTTGGTTTGTCGTTGGTTTTCAGGATTACGCCGACCAGATTAGTGTCGCTTCCATAACTGTCTTTATCATACATATTTTTCCAAATTAATTTGAATTGCCAAGTTTTAGGGAGGTTTCCATGGTTTTCTATAACCAAATTGTGATGAATTGTTTTTTTTTATGAATTCTTAGCAACGCAAAAAGGAAAATTCTGATCACCTACAAACACAACAAAGAGAAATCTCGTCGCGGCAACTCGATGCAATTTTTGTCGCGCTTAAGTTGCAACTTCAAAATCGCACGTGTAAACCAGGTGCGATTTTCCGCGCGATTTGTCGCCGCGATATCGCAGAGGTTTCGAACATGTTTGAAACTTGATGCAACTTTAGCGCGACAAAAATTGCATCGAGTTGCCGCGACAAAAATCGCCTGTGTAAACCGGCCTTTAGCAAACCTTGTCATTGACGTGTTTTTTAATGTGTTTTGCTGGTAGAATGATGTTCACATTGAAACAACAATATATATCATTAGAATCTTTTTGTTTCAATGAATGATTGATTATTTGCTTTTTCAGTCCGGCGACAAATCAGAAAGCGCAACTCCTGGTGCTTATTGGCGGTTATCGTGAATAAGTTACCAGGCTTTGTTAAGCATTGTGAATTACTATTTGCTTTGTTATCGATATTCAGTATTAATTTGCAAATAAACTTTTCCCGTCGTTTGGACTTTTTTAAGTTACATATTCTCGCAGACTGCTATTCTCTTTACAAAGTTGGGGATTTTAATGGCCAGAACTTATCAATCTCGTGTCAATAGCTGAAAGCTAAGTTTTAAACTCCAAGTTTATAGAACTGGACTTCACCAATGACAATGACAAAAATGAGCAAAGAAAACTATCCTCTTTTATATTATATACTTAAGAAAAGTTTGTTTAAGAGTGGCTGTACAATTTCGTAGAAAAATTGTCGTTTTCAACACTGAAAAAGAGCGGTAATAACACCAATGGTTTGAGTAAATACCACACTTTGCTAACTCTTACTGAATCACCAGCCACTTTCATCACTGATCAGTTAGGGTAATGAAAACATTAATTGACGAAGAGTTTCCTCTTTTCCTGTGCTATTAAGTCGATTACCAAAACATTGATCTCTTGTGATATAAAATTCGGGAACACTAATGTCTAGCACCAGCCTTGATCTTCAGCCTGATACGTCATGAATCAATGACGATCGACAGGTAATTCCTCATTCGCGGAAAGACTTTAATTTGTTCATTCAAACTGGTTCTGAGAACAAAAGAGCTGATCAACGAAGGCAAATGTTTTCCTTGGTTAAAAAAATTTCTCCCAGACTCTACGTTAAGAAATGTGGAAAGAATAATGATCAAGTAATAAGCAGTGAAGCCTGTAGTGCGAAACACGTGAACATAACTGAAACGTGTTTCTCTATAATTAATTGAATACATTAGGTTTGCTCTTACACTGACACAAGAACTTTGATTGTGGATTTAATTCCGGGAACTGTGCATCGAGATAATAGCTGTTTCTTAAGTCGCACTACTCGATATCCCGAATGCCAATAAGGTGAATTAGCACATATCATAGTATTTTACATTGATGACTGCTTTTTTCGTTTTTAGCTTAAAGCGGATACCTACTTTATTCCATATGTTTGCATTGTGGCAATGATATTACCTCTGTGGCGAGCAAATATTGTTTGTTATTCATTCTTACCTTGGTTAATAACTGAAAACAATTTAGAAAGTAAATATCACTTGGTGCTGGCAAATCCGGTTCAACCGGTATTGATGTATTTTTTTGTGTGTGTTCATCGCTTAACCACTTGTACGTACAGTTTCTTTAGGAAAAAATGAAAGGACAATGTGTGAGAAGACCGTGGACTTGAACGTTAATTAAGATATAGTGCCTAAATGTCAAAGAAAAGAAGTTTTTCTTTTCTTCGAGCGGTGTTCTGTTGCTCAACTATTTTCGAGATTATTTGAGCTAGCATTCACGGTGTCGGTAAAACTTGAGGCTTTCGCATTGCTAGCTTGCTGTTTTGTCTGTTTACAGTTTACGGTAAATTCACGGAACATTTATTTCAAAGACCTTTTAGAAGGGTTAACAATGATTTATTGGTCTGAGCTTTAAATCAATATCCGCTTCGAATTTGAGAACAAAGTTCGACGAGGTACAAAGAAAGTGGAATGTCATGCGACATATATCTTTTATTACCGGTCAAGAACACAAACTCAGCGCGGTTGCCTTGGTCAACCACATCGCACACAACCGGCACGATCAGACAGTCAGAACTGGGATAAGTCAGTTGCAAACAGTGAAAAAAAAGCAGTGAAATATTTACAACAAAGGTACCAATGCCTCAGGCTATACTTAGCGATCATTCGTGCCGAGAACTTAACAATAGATAATGCTAATTTTTCAACCATTTCACCTTGGTTTCGTTAGTTTAAGCTGCACATATATTGAGCTCTTCTACCACCCTGACGACGATGCTCGTGGAGTTGTCTACTCCTGTTCATTGTCTGGCCGAGCCGCTCATTTGAACTTGAACGATTCTTCGCATTAATCAGCACAATGATAAATGCAACTCTAAGGTTATATTTTGTGGGTATTTTTTACCAGCTGCATTGAATAGAAAAGAAAATTAAAAGTAGTGCTCTTCAAGATCGTTATATGTTAAACAGGTATGAAGCTAAGGAGTTTTGGTCTGTGTAGAAGAAGTGGTAGAAGGAAAACAAAAGCAAACGCTTAAAATAGATAATACTGCTTTTGAGATTCTTTCGAAAATTGTTGAACGTTTATGTTTTAATTTTCTCAATCCTGACCTTTTTAGTGGATCAGTACTCGATCTACTAGTTATAACATTTTGAGACAATCTATTTCAAGGTTGTAATGTATTAGCATAAATTAGGGCACGTGATAGAGAGCGAACTGTAGCGGCCATGGGCAGTGTTGTACTGTAGGTTGCAAGTTGAGTTATTAAAGTGCGAGTTGCTCTTTATATATCCTCCAGACGTTCTTGTAAAAATTTAACTTATGAGTCTGATTATTCTCATTACGTTGTCAGTGAACTACCGGGGTGAGCTGCCTATGTTGCTGTTAAGAGTAATTTTATCCTGGTCACTTCTAGTTTCAGCGGAAATAGACGTACTCCAAGTTTGCCTTTCAGCGTCGACATTCAGCAGTTTATTTTCTTTATCACTGGTAAATCTGATAAATTTCAGTAGTGCACTCTTCTTTTATATAAGAATATATTTTATAAGAATATCGAGGCTGAGATTTGGAGAAGAATATAATTTCGTGGTGCAAATTTGTAAATCACAATACAATTTTATGTTTTTACCTAACCCGTGTGAAATTCTTTCGTTTTCTAAAGCCCCATTTACACGAGCAATTTTTCCTTGACAAGTTTGCCTTGACAAGGAAAAATTGCTCGTGTAGATGGGGAATACTGGACAAATTTTCCTTGTCAAGGAAAATCTGGCATGCTAGCTTTTCCTTGACAAGGAAAAATTGTCAAGTCAGAAATTTGCTCGTGTAGACGAACAACAAGGAAAATGTGGCAAGGATATTAATGATTTTTAGTGCCCACTCTCTTGTCAAGGAAAACTTGCTGATCGTCTACATGAACAAGGAAACCTTGTCAATGGAAAATTGTAAAGGAAAACTTGGTGATCATCTATACAAGCAATAAAAATTGACAAGTAAACTTGTCAAGGAAAAATTGCTCGTGTAAATGGGGCTTAACGGTAAAACTAACCAACTAGCGACGGAGCACGTGCACAATGTAACACGACATAGATCTAGACACCACACCATAGCAATTGATACCCCAGTACATTCTAAAACGGAAATGTCATACGCTATAATCTAAGAATATACAGAAAAATATTTTAGCCTGATATTGGCAGAAAAATAAGAATATTCAGCCTGGGCCTGGGTTCAAATAGCAGCTTGAATACTGATTCAAATGAAGGATAGGATTTAGCCCAATTGCGTAATAATAAATTATAGTGTAGGATGTACTTTAACGGGATCTACAAGGACATGCGAAAATGTAACCTCTTAGGCTTTCACCTCAATGGAATCTGTTTAAACCCTGAGAAATTATCAGCTACTACAGTTTAAAGAACGTTTAAGGGTTCTCTAAGTCACGTTCCCGGATCTCTGGAGTGAATTCGCCTGTGAACTAAATTTAAATCTGACTGTTGTGGTGTCTCTTCGCTTTAATGTTACGCCCGGTCGTTTCTTTTTGTGTACGGCTTTATTTTTGATTTGGCGATTCTAACTGATTTCACTCTTCTGTGTGAGATTTACGTGTCGCAGCGTATATCCGGCCAATTACGTTTGTGTACCAGTTAGTCGTAATCAGAATTGGAAAAACTTCGATTTATTAAACATTTTTGCAGCCTGTGACGCCAGCGTGATCAGGCTCTGCTAAAAGACGTTTGTTAGAGTTATCTTCCTCGAATACGCATTAAAAACGAGACATTAAAAATCAAGCTGGAATTGGTTGGCTTATAGTTATCTCGTGGCAGATGGTTTAATTTTAAGCTAATTATAGCCATCCGGCACCAAGCCTTGTTAGTCAAGACCGAACCGAGTAACATTAACCTTGACAAGCTGTGGCAATAGATGAACATGCACGAAGTTTTGGAGCCGGTGACCATGATTGTTTTGCATCGGAACAACGCTTTCTTAACTCATGTCGTATTTCAACTAAGTGTGACGGTAACGATGAGTAGTGATCGAAGGTCGCTATTTCGACAGTTGGCGATTTATTTATGTTTATCTTCTCTTCCTTCGTGCTCCTCAAAGAACACGAGAGAAACTAAGTTAAAGGGATATTTTTAAGGTTTACCTGTTATCTGTTTGTTCCTCAGTTGTTTGGGGCAGCTTTTCTCACGTGAAACGTTCTGCAGTAGGTTTCTGCTGCTTTTGACCTCAGTGAGCAACACATTCTTGAAGCCCTGGCCTTCAACTCTTAGATTAGCTTTTAACTTCTCCCTAATCAAGACTTTATTGGGGGTACTTGGCCTTTAACAAAACAGGTATTTCCTCAGAATAGGAAGGCAGGTTTGTCACTTAATGCACGTTTTTATGAGAACTCGGAACAGTTGGTGGGATTTTACTTGTTGTGTTGTTTAACAAGGTACCCTGTTTTACACTTCGCATCGGGCGAGCTTAAAATCAACCGATATTGATATGAGAATATTCTTTAATCTCTAATTAGCAGCCACAAAAATCACAATAAAGGTTTTATGTCTTTTATTATGAGGCAAACAAAGAGAAAAGAAATCATCCTAGAGCTCTCCGGGCACCTTCACCGTGTTGTTTTTAGGAATCACACAAGTTAGAATTTGTTCTCTTATGTGTTCGCAGACTATAATGGTTATTTAGTCGCTTTCTGACAAAGCAAAACTGACGTCAGGCTTTATAACGTGCTGTGTTACCAATTATGGTAAATGTTCACTTAGGTGAAATTGAAATTCCAAGGGAAGGTTTTTATAAATAGTTCCCCTCACAGCGCAGGTGTAAAAGCCGAAAGACTGCCGTTTATTAAAAAAGTTTAATTTGGAAAAACATGAAGTAATTAACTTTGTAAAAGCGTCGCGCGTTCAGTTGCTAGATCTTCCGCCTCGAAGAAGAAAAAAATTTACAACTTGACTCTCGCACGTCAAGCCAATATCCACAAGTTTATTTGATTTTTGTTCCCTACTATCAATTCGTCAAAGTTCGCTATTAAAGCTAAATGACAGTTTTCACGCCTGACAGATCACTTAAATGGTTCAAGCCTTTATCATCTCCAGTTAACTTCCAGCTCCCCCTGTCGTTAGCCCAAGGTAGGACCGAAAATACCCGCAGACAGAAATTCATAAACAAACCCTTTAAACAGTCATTGTTTGTAATCTTCCATTGCTAAAAGGCTGGCTGTCTTAAAAAAAGGGAGATTGAAATGTAATTTTAAATAATCATGAACATCCATTTAAAGCATCACAGTCAAAGTTTTTGATGAAAGATTTCTTGAGTCCATTTCAATGAGTGCCTGAGACAGACTATTGGACTTAAGTTTAATCACAACAACTGACTCGTATTTCTATTAAGACGGACAGAAAATTATAAGGGTGTTAACCGAGAACGCAAGCAGGCGTAGGAAAAGCACTTAACAAATGATCAACACTGAAGACTTAAATTTAACAAACAACTATGCAGACATCTGTCCTTGTTCACCCAAATTAAAGTTTGTTAACAGTTTGTTAAGGAGCGCTAACCCTTGGTTACGTTGTATTAAAACCTATAGGTTGTCATGGTATTTAACCTCGGTTAGCGCTAACCATGCTCCGAACAACTCGGCCCAAGCAGTTAACTGCACCCTTTCTTTTCATAAAATGAAATGAGAAAAAATGGTGATAATGAGGGAACAAGTCAGTTAAATAGGATCTTAACTCTTAAGGGCACATGAGAGTAACTGCAATTTCAGCCTGACAGACAAAAAAACCAAACTTTTCGCCAACACTTTCAAATCAGTCAGAGTGCGCGAGAGATCATCAGTACGTTCACACAGGGTTTTCGAGTTGTCTACTGTACGGAGTGATAAACAGGCTTCTAGCTTTCAGTAAACGCAATGATTTCTCCTTTTTAGTAAACTCACACGCTTGCAAACAGATACAGGTCTATTGATTCACCACAGGAAATACCACACCATACCCTCAGCGAGAAACTGTGTTAGGAGGGGAATGACTCGAGTTCAGACTCAGAAAACTCTATTTGAGAGCGCATGAGGATCTTTAGAATAACTTGGCGGGGATCAAGGCTGGTTTAGGAATAAAAGTTAAAAGTTAATCACTATATGAACCTTTGAACACACAGCACGCAAGTCCAGAGTGCAACGAAGACTGCGAAACATCATCTGATATCCAGGCCAAGTGTCTCTCTCGTAGGCGGAAACTAAGGAAATTGCAAATCTAAATTCTCATATTTTATTTAATGATTTTATGGTTTTCTCATTTACTTGCACAGCATATTGCTGATGCCACCTTAACTTCTAATTACTCCAGAAAATGTATTCCAGTCGAGCTATTTCACGGCATGACTCGCGGTATTAGCCTCATAGCTAGTCTATGTTTACCTTATTAATCAGTTAGCTACTTTAACACCTGAAAAAAGTCTATGTAGACGACAAAAACTATTGAAAACACCCGTGGAGAATGGCTCCCGTAAACACAATAGAAATCACGAGAACTCCAGATTCGTGAAGAAAGTTTAATAGCAACTAGATCCTCAGTGCTCTGAACAAAATTCCTCATCACCTGAGGGTATAGAGAGTCATGGTGTTTCTTTGCAGCTTGAAGAACTCAATTTATCAAGGCAAACAAACAGATGTCAAAGTTACCTGTTAAAAATGAAAAGCAATTCTAAACCTTATAGATAAACCGCGTTTGTTTTGTACGACCAGGTGCCTTTTGATGGGGAACCGTTTTGCTAGCGTCTTTTTCCTTTCATAAATCAAAACTAAATAAGAGATACGCCGGGACTGAACCTCGAAATCTAAGTGGATCGCACACTGTTTTCTCAAAACATCTTACGTGACTGTAGAACAGTCAGCAAATGGCCGTGTCGGTGCTGCATACCGGCTTTGTTGCTAATATCTTATCCAGGCTCTTTACAACTTTTGAAAGATAAACAAATGGAAGGGCAGGATTATAGACATAGAAACCGCAGAAAACTAACAAAGGGTCTCTGTTTCAAAGGGCTATTTTAAAAAAAGGTCACCACCAGCCAACAGCAAGAAAGCGATGTGTAACATTGAGCTTTTGTGTGTTTGCGATGAAAAGTTCAAGTTCTCAGACGCTGTAAATTATTATTTTTTTATTATTATTATTATTTTGTGAAATAATCTTATCGTCCAACCCCGTGACGACACAAATTCAATGTTTAGCATCTTAAACGCTTTTGAATTTCGTAAGAAAGGAGAGTTTGAAGAAGATGAATTTTCAATGGTATCTGGGCTCTGAATGTCGGGGCCCCAAAGTGCCAGCTTCAATGTTTTATGTTTGACGCAATAATAAATTCTTCACAGTGTGATTAATAGTTTCATCTACGTTTGATAATGGGACTTGTTTGTGATCCCAGATGACAATGACATGGGCAAAATATTGATTTAAAAACCACGATTATTCGTAGCTTGGCTCGCACGTTTATCGCCGATGATATTCATTTGACTTTCATATTTTCCCTAATGTGACGGCACTTCGTCAAGAAAATAAAATTGTCTTAATAAAAGTACTAATTCTTATTCTAAACTAACCATTTTCGAAAAAATCCTCTGCTACTGTCGATTAGAAGCAAAAATAGAACATTTATGCTAGTTGCAAAAGTGAAAATTACTTTTCCAGAATGTCATGATCGTTTGCGCCTAAATTACTATTTCATAGTTAATATGTCGTCTCTGTGAATTAGATATCTTTAAGAGGGCTCAAAATTACCTTAATTAGACACAACTCATGACAAATGGAAAACATTACTCGCTTAAGGTCTTATAAGGTTAGGCGGGCTCTCAAAAATGTTTTTGAAATGACAGTTTTGTCGTTGATTTCAGCTGTCCACCTCTTTTAGTTCAATTTCTGTAGGTCCTACCGAGCTATCTTCTAATCACATAGAATGGTCGAAATGACTGCGGCCAAAAAAAACTGGAGGACTGACGTCTAAGTACCCTTAACCCCCCTCCCGCTTCCCCTTTTTTTAAAAAGAGAATAAATGGCAGTGTAAAGATCTTGTGGTCATATGAACGCGCGAATATTGGCGGGATAGTCCTTTTGCAGCAAACGATTCAACATTAATTGGCTCGCCACCTGCTGTCGGAATCAGACAGCACTGACTTGTAATAACTTCGACCTACTTTTGCTTTTCAAGCGTTAAGGCCCAAAGTTAAGACCTGGAGTTTGATCTGTGGAAGACGAAACTCCTTCCGATATGCCTGACCTCCGTAACTGAAACCTAACAATTTCTATCAACAGTTTTCATAACGGGGTTCTAAATAAATTCGGAACATGAAGGCGCAAATTAGCACGATAATTGTTGCTTTTTCTTTTGAAACTAAAACATAACTCGTCGGTATAAACTGCACACGACGGCCCTGTTCCTTTTTTTACCTTATCTGTTTCTGTGTACATTTATTTTCTTTCGTCTTGGCAACTTCACGCAGACATATCTCCTGAAAATTATCGCTTGTATGACATGATATGACACGAGATCTTGTCTTTGCTATGTAGTATGTATTTATTACGCCTACGCAACTCACCTGAGGTATGTTAACATTATTTTGGTTTTGATGAACCCGATACCTGCCTAAAAGGATGTTCTGTTTTCCTTTACTGTGAAAAAATGTAGACCCCGATGACAAAGAGTCGTAGCTTAAAAAAAAGGAACTATGTGCCACTGCAGTAGTGAGCCTAGAACTTTAGAGGGCTTCAGTAAAAACTTGACCAAAGCCTTTCGCTTTTAAAACTAGGTAATATGTTATTTCGTAGGATCAGTCCTATGCACTATTGTGACAATACTCCATTGCTATTTCTTGCTGTATTGGATTTTCAGGAAGGCGGGAGTTGGCGCCTCATGTGCGTACACCGAATTCGTGCGTGCTTGCACCGCGCTTTTCTATTGGTCAAACACAATGCCGCGCTGTGGTTGGTCAAAAAGAAAACACAATGAAACCTTTACATAATGTAATTGACAGTCGCATTGTGAGTTTATTGTATGGTATTGTAGTAACCCTGGACGGTATTAAAGAAAACGTGTTCTTGCTTACAGCAGCACATCAGGTGGTGGCATCTATTAAGCTGAGTGACTAGTTAAAAAACAGAAAAGTCAGCGGACCTCAGGACAAGCCAAGACAAAACAGCTCTTCAGGAAATTTTAGGTAAGACCACATTTTGATTTATTTCTTGAAAGATAACTGTTTCAGCGGTTTACCCCGATCATATTTTAACGAAAGGTGTTTGATATGAATGAGTTGGTAAATGTTACAGTTTGCTTTGCGTTGCAACAACAACACGACGTGAATTTTCAATAGAATTTAGGAGCCAGTTTTTTTTATCGTGGTGAGGCCATATTGTACTTAGAACTGAGAGTCTTGTCATTCTGCCAGCAAACTGGTCGCAGAGATCGAGCAAAAAACTATACAAGTTATAGGATCAACTCTTTGTTATTATAGTTTTCGTTAAAAATGTATGACAAGGGCTGTTCTCTCTGTGAATTTTCCGCTGCTGGAGCGCCAAAACATCAAATAAAGTCAGATCAAAATACTCTTAAGCCCGATTGACTCGTTTCAGCGCTCAAAAATCATTTCTCCAAGAAATATTTATTTTCGTGACTTGCTGGTTGGCGGTTATCTATTAGTTTAACCCTGAAGTGTACTCTTTTGTATAATGTTACGGTAAAAAGTAATAGAATCTTCTAGGCCTAAGAATATGTACACTTAAAAACAGCTCGCTATTTTTAGCTTCCAGTGACATGAAATTGTGCTCACGCGAATTCTGTGGAAATTTTTCTTCGCTTGGTTAAGTCGATGCTTTCACGAAAAGGTATCCGCTACTTTAGAATAAATTATTCAGAGATCGAGTCACATTTATGTCCGTCTAATAGTCCATCCAAGAAAGCTGGGATGCTATTCTTGTGACACCCTCCAAGCGATATGTAATCGTAGAAGGCTTTCAAGGCATGTCGAGTGACTTCCGATAAATTGTACTGTACTCGGTTGTAGCACGGGGCAAAACAATATGGAACTCTCGTTTGTATGCAATTTTGTTCGCCCGGTGATAAGAAGTAATATTGTACCATACGTAGAAACTATCTTCGCAGCTGAATAATGGTTGCAAATAAAACCGTGGATATATTCGGTTTTCATTTCTCAGTTGTATTATTACAGAAGCTAAACGTCTTTCACAAAGCGGATCAAGATTGTATTCGGATTGTTTTTGTTTTAAGAGAATTGACAGAAAATGGTTCTAGTCTATACACGTCGCTGTGTTTTATTGCTGATGACAACGTGCGCAAAGTCCGCCAAGTTTGCGAATTTTTCGAAATCGCGTGCACATGGTGAATCGCGTGGTACAGAACACATCTTCTGTGAAACGTGACCACAAAGATACCAGTCGGGCACCAAAGCGCGTCTTCGCACGCCCTCGGAAATTAGCGTTTCATCGCGATGAAAAGGAAAACCGTTAGCTGTGCAATACGTTTGTAAGCGTCGCATCGAATAGAAGATAGCAGGGGCTAGTTTGTCCGCTAGATACAGCTCACGGCTAGCTGGGTTTTTCATTTCATGCGAAGAAATGTTTTAAACGCAGTCGCGCGTATGGGAAGTCAATTCGTAGCCATTCTATTGGAACCATTTGAAACGCGCTGTTAAAATATCACGTTCACTACTGAGTCAAGCAAATGACAACTCAACTTGCGATTTCAGTTTTTTTTAATTGTTTATATTTTCCCTTAAAAATTCTTATTACGTGAGAATTCAGCAAAATGTGGGATGTACAAGGTCAGAGCTGAGGATTATGAGGGTGTTGGCTGAGAGCCCGACTAGGGTAATACCGGATCCTTTGGTTGTAGCGTTGTAACACTGGCAGCAGATAGCGTGAGAACTTGTGTATGCACGTCCGAGAAGGAAAAATAAACAAGCACTGTGGAATAGTATAAACATTGACTTAGTTCATTATGTGTCAGACATGGTGTTAAGTACAAAATATAGTGGTGAGCTGTATGATCCTTTGAAATAGTCTTTGTGCGTGAACAAGGATAGAACTTCAGTTGTTATCGAGTGCTTTTGTATCGTATTCACTCCACTGATATTGCGAATGTTTTACTGTAGCAACGAAAACAATTCTTCTGAGATATAAACCGTTGCTCGGTTACGTAAACTTCCTTTAATGTAACAAAACGACTCGAAACACATTGTTTTGTCGTCGTCTTCTTAGCGCGTTCATTGACAAATTTCGCTTTGCCTCAGGCAAAAATTGAAATTTGAAATTCAAATTTTTAGTGGTAAATGCTTTTTCAGCTGTTAATGCGCGATTTGTTTGACCACAGTTAGTGTTATTGCATCTCAAACGGTCCCCTGTTTTCGTATAACGGAGCGCTGAACAAATCGAATGTTAAAGATCTCTGTGGTTTAGCTACTGTTTAGTCCCATATGGCGGTCTTAAAACAAACAATAGCCTACTTCGCGGCATGCAAAGGAAGTGTTTGTCAAAACACACAGGATGAAAAACTGTAATTAGCGTTTTAAAAAAATGAAACTGTATACGAATTTATGAAAGCTTTGTTAATTAAAATTCAAGAAACAATATTCGGACAACGTTTCTGATCCGGAGAGTGTTACTTCAGTTTTCATCCTTCGGATGTTCGGTCATTTTCTTTGCTGGATCAATCAATGGGGAACAGCGAAACCTTTAAATGCCAAAGTGAGTGTTTTCGGCAAATATATATATATCCATATATATGTGTGGGTGTGTATATATTTTGCGTGTTCCGACTAATAGTGATAATAACGCGAATTTTAAATTTAGCAAGAATTAAGGCAGGAATCCAAAATACCTGTGGATGTTATCGTCAAGACTGTTAATTGGTATGTGGTGATAGTTTTCGTCGCTTTTGGAACTACAAATCATATTTCAAAATCAATCAAAGCACACGTGTTCTGAAGTATAGACCAATTTCGCAGGTTTTGCTTAGGAAGGCTTCGGAAGGCTCTAGTTCAAAGTGTTCATTCGTAATAATGCAGCTGTCAAGAATCTACAACACTAATGAGTTGAATCTCGGCTTCACAGAAAAAGCAACTTTCTTGAATCTTCGTAGTTAACCGAAACTCTTAGCCTCAATGACTTGTGTTTCTCACACAGTGGGTAAAATTCCAACACCTAATGATCGTTATGAAGCTGTACCAATCTTGTGGTGATACTTATACTCTACAACAGGTGTCTGCGGGAAAACCAAAAATCTATAGGCGCAATGGCAATCCTAGAGTTTAACTTCAGCGAAAAGCTCCAGGCGGTACTTCCCCATCATACTGTTTTGTCTCTTGTTTCTCGGTTTTCATTTTTCGAACGAAATTCTTAAAAAGTAACCATTCAAATGAAAACTCCTGAGCAGTTGTTTCCTGTGGTGCTGTTTGTTATGCTGTACAAGGTGGTTCTAACTGAGGATGTGTGGATAAAATCCTAAAGTATACCATTTAAATAAAAGCTAGTGAACAATACTTTCCCCGGCGTGGTTCAATTTGTGATGCTTCTTCACAAGTTAATTCTAGCTTTTGAGTCTGTCAATTGTGGTTAATTAAATGTAAACCATAGCCGAGCAGCTCTTTAAGTTGGTGTCCCTTTGTCTCTCGATTTTTTTCTGGCATGAGGGAGAGTTTGGGAGTCTTTCCAATGGTAAACTTGGCTTACTTAGAAGTTAAAGAAAGTCAAAATGCGTCAAGTTGGAATGTTACTGTGTGTATAACAATAAACGTTCGTTAACAAATGCACTAAAGATATTTTCTTTTTTGTCTCAAAAGAATTCAAACACCGTAGTCAGGTTAGAAATTCTTTGTTTAACAAGTTGTCGCGTGGTCAAAGTTGATGTGTAAACAAACGTCTAGGCGGCATCATTGTATTTCATAACACAGACCATGAAATTAGTTCTCCGATGAACTGTCATTAAACAGCCAAACATCATAAAACCGTAAGAATTGCCGTTCCTTATAGTCAGGGGCAAACAGTTGATTTGTCAGGGTCAACTTCATTTCTCTTGATATATTAAATTTCCTTTGCTTGTAGAAGGTGCGAATGGACCAACAAACAGAGACATCTGTTTTTTTTCTTTCTTTTTTTTTATAACCTGACGGAGTTTAAAAAAAAGTTATGTACTGAGAAAACAATATCGGCCAAGGATTAATCGTAAAATCTTAGCATTCACCTCCTAATCCCGGAAGAAATTTCGCGTTATATTTTGGTTTACAAAATGACCGAAATACATCAGTTTAAGATTAACCCACATATCTGTTTTTGTTGTATTCGATGATTACAGAGATGTTTGTCACTACTTAAAGGTCTTGTCAGCTGGAATAAATATCGCACAATTGATGGAACCCAATACGACCCCAGTAACAGTTTCATGTCAATCAAAGCCTTCTTGGAATATTTTTTTCACGTAATCATGGCCGAGTACAAGAAATTGGCGAACATACTAGAACATTGAATTTTTTCCTTCTTTTGAAAGTGATATTTGAATTTTCTTGTCATTGAATCAAACCCCAAACATTTCGTGCGATGGTTCTTGTTTTTTAACCTTTGCCACATCTTGGGTGATTTTTTCAAACTGTGCGTAAGCGTTCTTTAGGGCGAGTGGTGTGATAACTTTCACACATTAAAACAGGGAGAAAAAGTCAGAGTAGGTGCAGAAGTTGTTAGAGATAAACTATTTGTGCTCAAGAATGCTGAGTATTATAAACATAGTTTTTCAGTCGTGTCGCTAGTTTCAGTGTTCTACCACTAAGCAGATTTATCATATTTAACGTCAATTTTGTATGTAATCAACGGGAAAATATTTTGAAAGCTAAAGATCAGTGTTGCATAACACAAGTGTACCTTTTAGTTTCACGAAACCCATTTCCGACACTTGGCTAGTAACTACATATACATTTTATCACGTTTCTCGTTTGAGTTCCTCTTGGAACCGGAAAAGTTTGGAATCGAGACTTCGATGTCCACTGGAAATCGCCTGTTGATGTCCCGGTATCATTCAAACTCATTCGATCTTTAGATTTTCCGACGAAATAAATCAATCATTTTACATTCCAAAAGTACGTAAACTTTGAACCGTATGAGAAAAAAGAAGCTTTTGTTCTCTTCCGAGAATCTTTTCAATCTGAAATCTTCAAATAGTTACTCTCTGGTTTTTAAGACAGCATTTTTTTTTAATGAAAAGAAGAATGAAAGTAAGACTTCGGTCTTTGGTCTTCTGAAGTATTTCTTGTTTGTGTTGTTTTAGATGAATTGTCGAGGTTTTCAAAACCGCGTACAGACTAGGGGTAAAGTGCACTTCTAATAGACGTGGGTTATCTTTCATGTTTCGATATTCAATTTTGTCGGTTTCTTTCAGCTCAACACTCGTGATTTGTCGCTTGTATGATTTCAGCCCATTTCCGTACAAGTACCTCGTCATTGTGGCGGCACTGAAAATGTCAAGGATGTTTTCTAAACGGTCATGACCTTTTAAAAAACATTGCAAAACGCTAACGGAACACTTTTTTGTAGAGAACATCAATGACTCCAAGCATGCATTCTCGCGGTTTGCCATTGAAATAATCGTGACTTTGAAATTCGAAAAATTCGTATTACATAATGGTTTGTTCTGTTTAGCTCTGTCGCTTCTAAAATCGTGCTCTGTCGATTTCGTCAACACTATTTATAGAGGTCAGTGATTGTTTTACATCTGTCTATTCACGAGATCCTACAATAACACAACATAATCAAGTTCATTTAACATCGAGTGGACAATTTTTTGTTTTGAGTAGTACTATGACGGATCTTAAGGTTTGACCTTTGCAGTGAAAACTGTTTACAGCAATTTTTCTTGGAGCAATGTATATCAATCAAGCTGCGTGTGACCTTGCCAGCGTTGGGTTCTGGCAAAATAGACTGTTTTACTCTTATACTCTGACCTTAAAACCAACAGCCCTGCATGAGCAAAACTTTGTTGAGACGGTTTTTAGTTTGGTGTATGTTACACGGTGGTACAAATTGGAGGAAACCGTAGAATCTGGATAATACCCTGATAGTTCATTATTCACTAGGAAGAGTCTGAACAGAACTTTCCTGTTGTGCGACATGTATACTGTACAAGGTTTTGAGGCTTGGTGAAGTTAAACACGTTCAAGGAGTGCTATTGAGCGGTGCTCTAGTTTCCCTCACTTGTTTGTTGCGCTGTAAGAAATTACTCTAGCATCCGATTCTCTCTATGGATGAAACCCATAAGTGTGGTGCTTCGTCAATTCAAAGCTTATGAGCAGTTAATCATGGCTTGCAAGGTGGTTTTAACTTTTCATGGTGTGGAGAGATGAAATCCTAAGGTGTGGCCATTATAATGAAAGCTACTGAACCGTACTTTTCTGTGGTGCTGTTTATTTTGTTTGCAAGATGGTTTTAACGTTTATGTCTGTAAATGAAATTCTTAATTGTGACCATTCAAAACGAAAAATACTGAGCAGTACTTTCCTGTGGTGTTGTTTATTATACTACTCAAGTTCGATTCTGAATGAACTTCCACATTAAGCCGTTTCAGTTCTCACATTAGGTGCTTTCCTGTGTTGCTGCACCTGCAATGTGGCTTTCGCTTTAAATACTAGCTGTTTAGTTTAAGAATTCAGATTCCCTAGAACTATCCAAGTCTTTTTTCGATTTTCCGTTATTCATTCGCCAGTTCAGTTAGTTTCCGGTTGCGAGTGTCTAAATCAAACGATGTACCTTTCAGGCGCTTTAAGGCGCTTTAATAGCGGTAGTTTCAGAAATCAAACTTTTTTTTGTCTCAGTTTGAATTCCTGGGAGGCAAGTTTGTGCGATAACACTTCACAAAGAGATAAGAGAAGCGCAATTATCTTTAGATAAACTCAAAGACAAGCTCTCGCCTAAGAAGTCTAAACCCCAGCAAGTAAGCGTTGCAAAGTTAGAATCTCGCAGGGTGGCATTGAGATCTTTAAAAATTACAGGTTATTTGAAGAAACTTGGAAAATTGATCTCTCGTTAAAATGAGTTAGAGTTATCTAAAGGCTCAACTTGTTTTCGTCTCTCTTACTAAGAACACTGAGCGTTTAATGAAACTTCTGGGTCATATCACGCTCGTCATGAAATCTCGAGACCGGCTTCGTCTTTAAAAATTTGATATTTTAAGCCTTAAAGAAATGAAAATACTTTAATCCTTTTTTAATTTAGCTTTTATGAACAATATCCTCTCAGAAATTACCGAATTTAGTCTGGGATAGGTTAATTTTAGAAGGAACACGCCAGATTTCATTGGAACAAGAAATTAGTCTAGAAATTGGATACCGCCGATGGCCTGTCAGTGTTAAAAGAATCAAGTTGTCTTGGGAATGAATAGAAAATAGAACCTCGTCTTCTATCCACTTCAATTGAAGCAGATAGACTTTGACTCAAACATCTTACTCGTTAACGTCCAAACTGGAAAACTGTGAGAATTTTCTCAGACGCTGAAAGGGTAAACGTTTCCTCCTTCAGTCACTGCCGGCATCAATAGTTTTCTTTGAGAGAACGGAAAGGAAACCGAAGATTCGTAGGTATGCCCGTTACCCGCGGACACCATTATCTTCCAGTTATGCCATGGACAAAATATATACCAGAGAATTGAAGTCTTTATTTACACTTTTCTAGCTTTCCAAACGTTGGGAAGCTCTTTTTAAGCAAGATTTCAACTTTAAACTACTGGAAAAGTGAATGTTGTCAATGTCCATGGCTTGTTTTTGCACGCATTAAAACTAAATGTCGTTGTTATCGTGGAAAGCTACGAAATTATAAAAAAAAACATTTTGAAATCAAATTGAAACTATTTTTTCCGACGCATAGAGTGTTTTTAATTGCCAGCCAAATCTTGGGCAAGAAGACCAATCGAGAACACAAAGAAAATTGTTTGGGATTTTCCAGCGGTTTCTGTATTTTCCAATTAAATTTAACAGGTGCAAGCCCATTTCTGGCGCGTGCATTAAACAAAAAGAGCAAAAAACTGTGTTTTCTTTTTTTCCTCACCACTTCAATTAATGCTAATTGAGAAAAAAAACGTCTCCATTTCTCTGTTAACAAAGCAAACTATAGTCTGTAGCACCTGCGACTGAATTTATCATTTTGTCCACGTTAAAACATGACTGAAAAATCAGGGTTTAAATTACACTGTGTTTTCAAAGCCCAGCTTGTGAGGTTTGACTGGTACCCAGTGGTTATTTAATTGAAAATTGTTTTCACAAGACCATTGTGAGGATGGAACAAGTTTTATGGCAGTATACTTTAATTCAACCGTTTGGATTAATTGTGCATTTGATCACAGACTCTGGCTAAACACCACACATGCAAAACTAATCTACGACGTTAGGTAAAGGAGGAAAAGTGTAATGTTGGCAATAAAATTCTCCTCCCTACCAGTCTTCATGTATTCGTGATAGTTTTGCGTTTTTATAAAGTTGTTAGTACTTATCAGAATCGTAAAATTTGTTGTAAAAAGTGATATAAAAACGCCTGACAAATGAATCTTTATGTCTTTTTGGTCGACTGTGATAGACCGTAAAAATTACACAATTTCTCATCCTTTAAGACATGATCTTTTATCCTCTTGTAGTCACGGAAAACACAAGTTGGATTAGACATCAATTTAACTAAAACACAGGATATAAAAATACTAATACGCTTCGTCTTAAGTAGATACAAGTTTTGTTTCATAACTATTAGGGCTATACCACATCGTTGTCAAATGTTTGTTAATTTAAGTTTTCCCTTTGCTGGGCATAAAAGTAATAAAAACACATTGAAAAGGCATTGGGTTTTCGCTCGAGGCATTATTTTCGGCAACAAAGCGCAATAAACTCGAGAGTTTTCAAAGTGGTACTTATTCTAACTTTTTACATTTGCATCATATATTAGCAATTTCAGGGTAAAAAGAATTTTACATTCTATCGCTGCTATGAAATCAAGTTGAACAAAATGACTCAGTGGCGATCTTTCACAAGCGAAACGATCATTATTCAAGGCACGGGTAACTTGACAGCACATGTTTATTTCCCATAACGACACCTAAACGTACGGTGAAAGAGCTTTCCTTGTCGCATTTTTTGCTTTAGTGATTTTTCCCACCCGCTAAAAACTACCCCCAAATAATTAGTTCATCCTTTTGCTTAAAACGATCGGCTTACTCGACAATGATGAACTTTATCATAAAGCAAAATTAGTTCAGTTTACTCGGAATGTTTTACTGATAACAAATGCATCATTGAATGTTGACTGTCTGACTGCAGCTTATCGCACTGCGAGAAAACTTTCACTTTACGATCCATCAAGGACTACTTTTCGAAACAGTAATTGGCTTCAGTAGTACTCATTATTTTTAGTCAAAGCTATAACTTTCACTTTTAAGCCATTAAAGTTTTGAAATTTCCATATGCAAAAACTTTGCATTTCATAGCAACAGGAAAATTTTCAGAAATTAAGGCACATTTACTTATTGTTAAAATATCTTGAAGTACATATTCACAAATCGCGAAAATGTCGTTTCTTTATTGTCAAAACACAACCATCAAATGAACAACAAAACTGAAACGTTTGATCAACGGCTGGAGTTTTTCTCACAGAGGGGAAAAGCAGGAGTTAATGAGCAAGAAAAGTGCCAAAAGTTGTCAGTAATTTTTCTCCTTAAGAGCGTCGAGACAAATTAAGAAGGCCAAAGAAACTAATTACACGACACTCGAAAATCTATGAGTTGAACGAATAAATCAAACCAACACATGCTATTTACAATATGCTGTGACTATGATATACATACGGCTTAGATTTGCGATTTTCTTCTTGAGGCAAAGTCTAAGTTTTGTTGCCCAACAGTTGCGCGTAATTCTTTTTCAACATCCGGAAAAATATTGTTTGTTACCTCACAAAGACTGTTTTTCTGTGTGCGTTTCCTTCGTTTGCAATATCAATTGTTTGCGTATTCAGAACTTTGGAATAAAATATCAAACATTCTTCATTTCTGTCATAGTTGGTGTTACTTTCAGGTCACCTATACATCAACTAAAGGCTGATTTCTTTTTTGCTTCATAGGACGAAAGATTTTAGTTTGACTGATCTGATAACATAACTCATCAGAGACAGGGCTCGGAATCGAAGTTTTTCTTCATTTGGGAAAATGTAAGTCGTGTAGTAGTTAATTTTTTCTTCTTCCATTTTCATAGTTGTTGGGTTAATATATTAGCATGACATCGATCGGTACTGCAAAACCGTTGAAAGGTTTGATTATGTGTGTTATATTCTTTTTTTGTCCAAATCTTACTGCGCTTCGAACTTCAAACCAGTAGCCAAAATGTTAAATTATATGGGTGTAGTTTTTCACCTGTGGTGTTGTCAATTATGCTGAACAAGGTTGTTCATACTTCTTGGTCTTTAAACGAAAATGTTCAGACGTAAGCTACTGCGCGGTAATTTTTCCTTGATCGTACAGTACCAATTAGACCTCACTTCTAGTTTTATGGATGAAATCCCATGGAGGGCAATGCAAAACATGTCTCAAGTTTGTACTTGTGAAACGTAAAGGCATACTTTAATAGCTAAGAACAATGAACTGCTAAGCCAGTCAAAGATTCCAGTTGAAATTGTTGAAGTGTTTTTTTCCTGCCACACCGACTTATGAGCTATTTTTTCCAAGGCATTTATTTACTGGCAAGCTATTCACTCGCATGATCCAGGTATATGATATGTTATTTAACTGATTCAATCAATTTATACTGATGTTAAAAGCTGTATCAAAATGCTCGGATTAGTAATTATGAATGAAAACCAATATTTTACTGGTTAGAGAATGCTGGTATGAAGCGATCATATCAAAGTCTACTTATGGATAAAAATGATAGTTCAAAGTGATAGATAAATAAAAACATTAGTGCTTACAAGCATTAGAAATAGAGTAGATAAGTGGCAAATGGTGGTCTTATAAAATATAAATGGCTGTTGATAGAATCAGTTGACAAGGAGCAATAGTACTTGGAACCTTGCTTTCTATTCAACACTCTCTTTCGTTCTGCGAGTGAAATTACAGATTTTTTCCGTCCTTTAAGAGTACTTACATTGTGAAGTTTACATTTGGAACTCACATTGACTGGTTTAGTGTTATTCTCGAAACTCGAATCAAGCCAATGCCGACGCAACGGAATGGTTAGCATCCATCGAGTTTGTTTTTTCGATTTTTTGAATTTTATACTGGCTTGTCTTACGACATCTTGAATATTGGCTGGGGTCCACCGCCATGAAAACGTATTCTCCATAAAACTCTTGCATTAAAAGCCGCAAAAAGAAAACCCTAAACTTGAATGATCAATCGAAGGAGCTAGGGGGATGACGTTTTAGAGTTTTCCATTTTGACGTTCAACCTACCAAAGCAAAGGCGGAAACCGTAAGAATCGAACCATATATGATAATAAAAGCTGATTATAGGAATTGAATAAATTTGAAAGTGAAGTTATGGACCAGCATTTTGCTGAGTGTCAAACCTGCATGTGGATGAAATCCCGATTGTAAATTTTGGCGATTCAAATTAAGCCTTTTGAGCGGGATCTCAGTGCACAATCATTATGGTAATTGTTCGTGGATTAAAACTGAAGTACTTTTCAAGTTGTCCTTGTTGACTGACTTTGTGCGCTTTTGGAAAGAGAGACGGCGTTGTCGAAGAGTGCTGCCGTTATAAATATTTCCAAACCATTAGATCTCTAGATATATATGTGTAAGTGATCTTCAGTCAAACTTCGTCCATACTCGAAAGTCCTCAACATTGTCTCATTCAGAAACTAGTCTCCGAGAATTGACAATCCAGCTGTCTGTTAGCATAAAGCATAAAGGATAAAGCATAAAGGATAAAGCATAAAGCATAATTTATTCATGTTGCTTAAAAATAAAGTATAAAAGTACACCATGAAAAAGAAACACGAGGTTAACCCTATAACCCAAAGACGTTGCCAGGCATCCTTATGTATCCTATCAACAGGCTTTCGGACTGATAAAAGTGATACGTGCTCTGATTATAGGATAATGGTGTGAATCGGAAACTTTTGTTAAATTCTACAAACCTTTGCCAAAAAAGGCCGGAACGTCTTTGGACACAGCCAGTTGTGATGCAAATAAATTATGTTTTCCGCTGTGAAACTTTTACTTTTTTATCTATATCATTGGTAGAGAACTATTCGGCATTCCCAATAGTGACTATCATTTTTTTCTTTATTTTGTTATCCATACAATGATAAACGTAACAGTTATTAAACGAAATCATCAACTTTCTGTGAAGATTGAATCCCTTTTACAACAATTTTAGTTGTAAACTATCTCTAGTGTTAGATACTCCCAAATTATGACACTCGGGATAAACTTTGTTAACTGTAATCATAACAAGACAGGTACTATTTCAGGGATTTCTTATGAACTGTTGAATTTTGCATTTTTTACTTTCGTGTTGACGCCTACTCGTCGATTCGGCCTAATTTATCATTCTTTGTGTCATCCGCCCTTGCACATCCGCCTTGATCTTCCGCCACCTCAATCAACCTTTTTCTTTCTTACGCATGATGACTGGTTAGCGTTTATGACGTTACTGACTGATAATATGACCTGGTTCCCAGCTTTCTTTCTCTCCTTGGGACTCGAGCGCACACTTACTCGTTGCAAGAACTCGATCACTGTTTTTTTTTTGTCCGAAAACTACTTGGCTGTTTGCTAGGAGAGGAACTTCCAAGTATGTATTTCATTGAAAATGTCAGCTCAGCCTAATCTATGTTTGTCTTAAGTGATGCGTTCATTGATAAAGGGGAAGTGCTTTTATGAATTGCGCATACACTGACTTGGATCTCAGTGTGATATGTGATTGGTTATGGTATGTATGTTTTTCTTAGGTCTTCGTTTAAACCTGTTTTAAATAAAAATAGTTTTAATTCAAGATCTGTAATGCTTAATGAGAGATGTAAGTCTGATCTCTTCTTTTTCTCTTCTCCTATCCAGGATGAGCGAAATTCTTCCCCAGGTACCCTCTCCTGGTAGCGCTTTGTACCATCGCATTCCAAAATGTGCGCGCTGCCGAAATCATGGCGCGCTATCGTGGCTCAAGGGACATAAACACTACTGCCGCTGGAGGGACTGTACGTGTTCCAAATGTCTTCTTATCGCCGAACGCCAGCGTATTACAGCCGCTCGGGTGGCGCTGCTCAGACAACAAAGGAAGAACTCTGAAATGACTGTCAAAATGGGACCAAAGGATGGAGAGAAAGATCAAATGAACAAGAGTTTTGGTGAGGACATGTACCAGAGACCTTCCATGGTGCTTAATTCATTGTCTTCATTACACGGAAGGAATGACAGTGATGATGATTATGAAGGTAACGAGTTGGTTTACTGATTGTTTAGTGTCTCTGTAATCCTTAAATTGGGAAAGTAAAAGAACGACCATGACAAAAATCATCCAAAAACTATGGCAAATCCTAGGAACAGACCACGTAACCGTGACCAAAAGAACAATTATAATAACACATACGGCTATTGCTTTAGTCCGATCGAGATTACATTAACGCAAAACCAATGTTCTTTAAATTTTCAGACGAGGGTATTGATCAACAATTGTCCCCGACAGCATCTGACGAAACCTCGGATTCGCAAAAAGACCAGCCTTCGGAACCTGGACCGACACTCATCGATGGCGTCCGAATAAAAACTGAACCGGAGAAAACACCCGATGAGGAAGACGAAGGAAACGCGATAGTCTCAACAAGTGAAAACTCGACCCAGCCTCAGTCTTCCAAGAGAAAACTCAACGGAGAGGCGCCTTACGAGGAGGTCGATCTTTTACGACTTCACACGAAGTTACCCCGAACTTCTGAAAGCCCAAGCCCAGGAAGAAAGCTCCATCCGGATCCACTCGGTTTGTTGATCCGAGCCTTTCCGAGTCAGTGTCGGAGCGTTCTCGAGCTGGTCCTTCAAGGATGCGGTGGAAATGTGGTCCAGGCTATTGAGTGCTTGCTGCAGAATCAAGAAAAGAAACAGCTTCCACTCCCCATGCCCGTTCCTGTTATCGGCAGTGTTGGCGGGCCTCCCCCCCAAATGCATCCAGGTATGCATTTTCAAGGACCCCCCGTGTTTCGCAAGCCAGAACCTTTTCCGCACGGATTCCACAGAACCCCCCTAAGTCCTAACTGTCCCTATCCCCCGCCACCACCATTACTAAAACCAAAGGCGCAAGTTACTGGCTTTCCCTTTTCGATGGAAGCTGTCTTGGCTTCACCGCCGAACAAAGTTAATGCAGGCTCAGGTTCACCCAAGGACAACGAAAAATCAGTTGTTATACACTTTTGCACAAAGTGCGGACGGAAAGCGAGCTGTGAGGACAATTTCTGTGCGTTTTGTGGACAGAAGCTACATAAATGAGATAATCCTCTGTCGTAGTTAACGCATAAACGTCAGGATAAGTTTAGCTGTGCTTAATTTACCACAACACCCTAAAATGAAGAATAAGGAGTATTTAATCGACTTTTTTTATTATCCTAGATGAATTCCAGCACGGTTATCTGACTTCTTGCCTCTCGTAGTTAAATTCGAGACAAGTAGGGAGAGTTTGACGTGATCGTTGGCATTTTTGTTTATTTAACGAAGAGGAAAGAATTCTTTTCCATTGTTTATTGACAATCGAACCTTCCTCTGAAAAACTGGATATATATATATATGAAGCTTAGGTTGAAACCCCCAGAGCCGCACTTTATTTCTGTGTTTTTATCGCCCAAGACGATTTAAAGTTCCGTATATTCATGTTAGTAGAGGGTCTCAAACACTCCATTTTTTGCTGACTTTTCTTCTCGATTTTGGGTCGCCTTCGACTGATTGTCGTTCATAGCCGTCGGAATTGTTCGGGTAGCTTATCAGATGACAAACCACTACAGACCATACACTGCGTTTTAGAAACAAACGTTTTCCAAATTTAAATGATTAACGACAAGGCTTCAAACTAGGGCCAAGCCATATCTCGAAAATGTTCAAAACAAAGGCTCAAGGAGCTGATTTTTAGCTTAAAGATATTTATTAGGGTCATTCTTAAACCTCCCCCAAATTGACTCTTTTGACAATTTCTACAATCCCTCTGTGACAATATAAAATCCCCGTCAAGGCATTTTAGCATCAAGTTTGTTAAAAAAAAGTTGTTATCTTGAAAAGTAAGTGTTATCAGACTGACATATTCAAAAGCGTTAGATGACTCAAAAATAGCCATGTGTTTTTTCAGAATATAAAGTATATTATAGCCAGATTTGAAATTTACACTCGCCAAGCGTAAAAAAAATGTTATTTTGATCACATAGACGAAATGAGTCTATACTTTTTCTGATGTAATTCATGCTATTCCCGCTTTTAGTTCTTAAGTTCATATTTCCTATGGAAAGAAAACAAAATAGTCATTTAAGCCCTTTCCCTCAGGAAATCTAACTTCAATTAATACAAAATCCTAAGGTGTGAGGATTCAAATGAAACCTGGTGAGCAGTACTTTCCTGAGGTGCTGTTTATTATGCCAGTGTCTGCTGTACAAGGTAGTTCCAATGTTTTCAGTATGTGGCCAAAGAAATCCTACACTGTGACCATTCAAACGCCGAGACTTAGCTTCTTTCCCTGTTATGAAG